>CM056059.1:85935919-86535919 GCA_029574335.1 Rana kukunoris
CAAATCAATACATGGGTACAATTCAGGCACATTACTAGGCTTTAAAAATGTAATTTGTAAGTTATGTCAATTTAAAAGAGAATTTTCTGTCAATGTTATCTGTAAATTTACACATGAATTGTCAAAGAAATGCAGTTTAATAAATACCCTAAATCACTATCTTGAAAACTATTATATTTTGATATTTAAATATCCCAAAATGCTAAATCTCTTTAATTAGAGATTACTTAGATTTTTAATAGATATGATGTGACACAAACATGATCTTGATCACTTGAAAGAGAAAACTTCCTACTTTTTTGTCACTGGAAAATGTTTATTTTTAAAGGCATTAACAGAAGAGAAATCCAGGTTTTGTATTTTGGGCTACAGTGACATTACCTTGCCTCTCCCTGTGTATCCATACAAGTTCAGAATGTCTGCTGTCCATGATTGTTTTTTAATTGGAATTTAAAGAGCTGTTTGTTTAACTTTGTCTTTTTTACACGTATAAATAACATTTTTCAGGACACCAATAAATCAGTCACTTACCTCCAAATCTAATTAGGACATCTACTAATTAGGTGAAAATGGATGCTGGGGCTGCCAGAGAAGATTGATCTTGCTCAAGTTAGATTTTGTGTATTGCAAAGTTGCTACTGCATGAAAAAAAAAAAAAAAAGGAAAAAACAAGCTTACCCCAAACGGTGCTTGTAACAAAATGCACTGGGATAATTAAAATGAATGCGTTTTCTAATAGCTAAGCAGACTGAGCAGAGATTGGTTTCCTGAATTGTGTCTTTGTTTCTGGTGAAAAAAAGCTTTTGTTTTCACCCATTATTTATTTAGCCAAGGAGTCCTTTGTCTCTGCAAATGGCCCCAATCAAGTTTTGTTTGAGACAATTAGGGAGTGTTAGCCAATGAATCTTATGCAAATGGGCAGACTTGGGTGCGCGTTGCAAGCAATTCAACACCTGGTTTTGTCTCGCAGGAAGGCGTGTTGTATGGCCATGGGGTGTTACTCTTTTTTTTTTGTAGGACACATTTATCTAGTCAGCATCCCCTTGGTCCACAGGGCAGCTGGGGGTCTCAGAGTCCTTTAAGAGCATGAGCATTTGACTAGTGAACCTCACACACTAACAAGCCACCATAGGTAAAGGACCTGTCCCCAGTACTCTCTGTTAATCAGCAAATTTCCATTGACTTGTAGAGAAATTGATTTAAAAGGAAGATTGAGCCAAGGAGACCTAGACTGCCTCAATCAGTCACCACGATTCCGGATTGCTTTGCCGTTTGCGCTCCACGCCAAAACATTAGCATGATGTCTTATCTCAAGCAACCACCTTATGCAGTCAATGGACTGAGCCTAACCACCTCTGGGATGGATCTGTTACATCCATCCGTGGGATATCCTGGTAAGTAATACTTTAACTAAACCTGGTTATCTAAGCTATGTAGGAAGCTTTTTGAGGTTATTAGAACAGATTTGCACCACACTGTTATAGATTTTCTGTGTTGTGCTTCATAATCAATTTAATCACACATTTGGACTCTACTAACTACAGTAATTCCAGCATTTAAATAATTCCCCTGTCCTCTGTACTGGGCTTACTTTCTATGTTTTAATTTTTTTTTAATGTATTTCTTAATAAGTCCTGTGAGTGTGTTTATTATGTATTATCATCTGTCTATTTTATTTATACATTGTTTTTTAATTTTACATTTAGTTAAATATATAGTGGTATTACTTGTAAATGTATTTGTTATACATTTAACGGTTAATATAAACAGTAAATGAAGCACTAAAGTGTGTAAAACTCATGGAAAAATCTAAATGTCGCTTTACATTTTTTTAATTATATTGCAAGCATTCTAGAATGTTTATTTATAACTAATATAATTAATTTTTAAATATTTGCATGTAATCTTACACTTATTTTTTTTATTTTTTTTTATAATTTGTGTTCAATAAACTTTGATGTATATAATGACAATTTCCTGTGTCTTCAGCTACCCCCAGAAAGCAAAGAAGGGAGAGGACCACGTTCACCCGGGCACAGCTTGATGTCCTTGAAGCACTTTTTGCCAAAACTCGTTATCCTGACATCTTCATGAGAGAGGAGGTGGCTTTAAAGATTAATCTACCAGAGTCCCGAGTACAGGTAAGACACAATTCCCCATTTTCTAGAGATGTTCTAATAATTGAGTAATTTACAGACACTTCTTGTTTATTTCAATTTTTTAAAGGATGATCTGTATGATCTATTTTAAAGTGAAAACATTGTTCAGTTTTTAAAGCAGAGATTTGCAGTCACCTGAGGCACAATGCTCACATTTCCTTATAAACTGTTTCATCACAGCTGTGCAATGTTTAATTGTCTCTGGGTCAAAAGAGTGATCTCTAATGAAATTACTTTATTTTTGATTGAAGGTTTGGTTCAAAAATCGTCGAGCAAAATGCCGCCAACAGCAGCAACAGCAGCAAAATGGAGGTCAGAACAAAGTCAGGCCTGCTAAGAAGAAGACCTCTCCATCCAGAGAGGTCAGCTCAGAGAGTGGTACCAGTGGTCAGTTCACCCCTCCATGCAGTACTTCTGTGCCAGTGATCTCCAGTAGTACAGCTCCCGTGTCTATCTGGAGCCCTGCCTCCATCTCTCCTCTTTCTGATCCTCTTTCAACATCCTCCTCTTGTATGCAGAGATCCTATCCCATGACATATACCCAGGCTTCAGGCTACAGCCAAGGATATGCAGGATCAACATCTTACTTCGGTGGAATGGACTGTGGATCTTATTTGACCCCTATGCACCATCAGCTTCCTGCACCTGGTGCTACACTTAGTCCAATGGGCACCAATGCAGTAACCAGCCACCTCAACCAGTCTCCAGCCTCATTGTCCACTCAAGCCTATGGAGCCTCAAGCTTGGGCTTCAACTCCACTGCTGATTGCTTGGATTACAAAGACCAAACAGCCTCTTGGAAGCTAAACTTCAATGCTGACTGCTTGGATTATAAGGACCAGACCTCATCTTGGAAGTTCCAGGTTTTGTGAAACCCATTTTAGCAAGTGGGGAACATTTTCTTGGTGACAAATACATTTGGACATTCCAGATCCTCGCCAGGTCTTTGGCTAAAGAACACAAAAGACATTGTTTTTCTTGTCCACAAATCCCCTTGCTGGCAAGTACTGGAGTGGATCTCAACAAACTTCTCAAGTCTTGGAGAGAAAAAAATAAAGACACCTATTTATGTCTTGATACAGTTGTGATCACCATAGTTTTTAGCAAAGTGTTGGATAAAAGTTTGAAATGAAGTCCATTCTAGCTCAGGCAGTTACTTAAGTCCAGGCTCAGGGGCTTGTCTACACCCAGAGCGGTGCCCAGTGTTAGCCAACTTTTGGGTCTACCAATGGAATGGCCACGTGACTACTAGATGGCACTGAACATTTCAGGGCTGAGTGAATTTGTGCGTTACTGATTGTCATAGATGCACTACTTTATTTAAAGAAACAAAAACAAAATAATAATAATAATAATGTTTATAAGGAGTCATTATGTAGTTTTTAAAAAGACAATCAGTGTGTGTCTTCTATCAATGGTAAATCTGTGTTTTTTTTTAATCTGTGCTAGACTTTAAAGCTGTGATCTCCTGTATTATATGCAACTGTGAACTCCAAAACACAAGGAGTTCTGCTGTGATTCAAT
This sequence comes from Rana kukunoris, assembly GCA_029574335.1. Taxonomy (NCBI): domain Eukaryota; kingdom Metazoa; phylum Chordata; class Amphibia; order Anura; family Ranidae; genus Rana; species Rana kukunoris. Next base: position 85,939,603 of record CM056059.1, read on the forward strand.
AGATTCTAAGTAACATCCCCAGTTCAGAGAGAACCTATTTATCATTCAAAAAGAGTGTCTTTGCCATGGATGAACTGAAAAGAAAGTTTGTTTATTCTTAAATATTTTTCCTCAAGGTATAATTGGATATCAAATTTGAAAAAGCATGGATTCTGGCTGACAAAAAATATCAGTTTCTTTAAAAAAAAATAAAGACTTTGGTTAATATTTGACCCTATTAGATTATGGAAAATCATTGGTGTTTATTCTTGACTATGTGAAGGAAGATCTACCTAAGTATATATGATGCATAGAACTCTTTTTTATTAATTTTTGGATCTGGCAAACATGTATGATTCTATTAAAATGGCTCTAGCACAATGTTATGTCTTACTCTTTGATTGTGCACTGTAACTAATTGTTGGTATGGGGAAGAATGCTACGCTTAAACACCTGAGTAACTTTTATAATTGGTGTCATGCTCAAACGTTTTGCCTGGTACGTTGAGATCAGATACACTACTTAAAATGGTCAAGATTTTATCTTTATTTTATTTATTTTATATTTTGTTTTCTTTTTGTCTGTGTGGTCAGCTGTAAATGAATACTTTTGCATTGCAAAGCATACCAAAACAGTTTGTTTGCTTAGCATAGCTTAATTAACATGTACATTAAGATATGACTAGACGGCCCTGTTTTTCACGTTTTCTTGCTCACAGTGGTGGTATCTGATTTGCCACAAATCTATACTTTTTTTTCTACAAAGACAGAAAAAAACATTTGAAGCGTAATTAATATCTGAACAAAAGGGCGTTTCAGAATGTGAAAACCTGTAATTTTATGCACTGAACAGAAGGCGCGCCTTACAATTTTTCTTCTTCTCTTACAAGAGCTCAGAGGTACAAAAAAAAAATTTACCATATGTTTTACCCCGCAGGTAAAATATGCAGTTACATCAAATATTGCAAATATTTTTTTTCATAATCATTTTCTATTCATTATGCATGCCCTAGCAACAAGTTCAGGTCTGATTAAAAATGTAAATATGAAGTTAGTTGCAACTAGTCATTACTTTCCTACTTACTTAATGTCAGTATCCAATATCTGCATCTTTCAAGCTCCATTAAAATACTTAATTTGCTTCCAACTGGGAAAACATAAACATTCCAAGATATGCAACTAATTGAATACTTTCTGTCCTCCAGGCATACAGATATATTTCATCACATATGTTGCTATATGTTCATTTTTTTATTATAAATTAATTGTTGATCAATGCTAATTTATTGTTTATAAACAGGAAAAACTATATTTAGTGTGGCTGCCTGATAGACATTAATTAACTCCACATTTTCCATTTCTTTCATGGTATAAAATATTGATTAAACATGAATGCTATAATACACTCTTGAAAGAGGAATACCCATATTAGGGTATTAGCAATAGGGCATTATAATATAATATTTTTTACACCTATTTTATTATCTATCTATCTATCTTTCTATCCATCTATCCTTAAAAAAAAGTCTGTATATATAAATATATATATATATATATATATATATATATATATATATATATACACACACAATTCTGAGTGTGTGTACCTTGGATATTCGATATCCTACATCATGTGCTAATAACATGTTTTTGTAATCTGATGTAATAATGACCTTTAAATTTACCTCACAAAGCTCAAATATACTACTCATTACCAGCACGGTCATTACAAAGGGAATGACAGAAAAGATCCCAGCAAGGCATGTTTTTTCTACAATACATGGAATTTTAACCCCTAACACTGAACAACAAGAAAAACTATTTACTAAGATAAATTATACTTAACGTTGTTTGTACCAGCTGGAAAACTGTTAAAGGAAAATTAGTCTGATTTAAAAAGTTCTTTAGACTTTGATTTTAAAAAACTTTGCTATTGAGAAGGAATTCAATAGTAATACAAATTATATTTTTAAATTTAAACAGAAAACAAATGCACTACAGCTGTTCTTCTTTAATTATATCTAATATGAAATGTGATTTTAAAATGGCATGTAAAAAAAAGGTTCTTGATATTGTTATTACTGCTATTTTTGTTATTAAAAGTTTTACATGCAAATTCAATTATTGGAAATGTATTACACCAGAAACAACCTACACATTTTCCCTTTTTGCGTGACATTTATATCTAATAAATGCATTTTGCAAGCCCCATCAAATAATTTTATTCCAAATACCAAATTGTTAATACTTGAAAACACATATAGGTTTGCAACTAGTTAGGTACACCACAAATTCAGTTTGCAGTTCTAAATAGATTTTCAATTTGTGATAATGTGTTATTGATACAACAGAAACAAATTAATTTCCTGCTTGATTAACATGTATTGAATAACACATTACCTTTTACATTTTTCTTCTGGTACATTAGTTATATAATTATTCTTCAGGAACTATTTTAACTTTCTAAAAATTTTACATTTCCACAACAAAAATGTAATTCCCCATGGATTAAGTAACATATTTAATTCCTTATCTGTATCATTAATGTAATATATATATATATATATATATATATATATATATATATATATATATATATATATATATATATATATATATATTATCATAACAATATACAGTATGTGCATACTGTTTCGATTTTTTTGGTGTAATAATGATCTTTTTTTTTGGTGTCTTATTAATAATGATCAATTTGTTTAAGTCTACTTTACAAAGCTCGGGCTCACATTCCGCTCACGAAAACATGCCGTTCATTACAGGTATGCGCACGCAAGGTCTTATTAAAATGCTTCCAGGAAATCGTTTTCTCCACAGTGCTTTCAATTTGTATCCCTAACACTGCATAACAACACACATATTTTACTTAATTTAACACAAGACACTTTTACCCAGATGTAAAATAACAACAAAAAAACATTATTTTTTATAGTTATTATTTTAATTTAGAAACAACCCTTGGCATTCATATAACAATAAAACTATTAATGGGATTTTAGAAACATGCAAAAGCAAATAATAAATATCAATCAATTGACTATAAATGCTATAAGAATACATGTACAATAAAAAACAAAGACTGAACAAAATCAATAGAAGAAGGATACAAGTGCATAAAATGGAAGATCTAGAAAGATTTCAGATATTTCTATGCAAAGGTAAGCGTGAAGCTGTTTTAAAAGTCATGGAGTGATTTTATGAATTAATACAATTATATACATAACATTGCCTTTGGCGAGTGACATTTTAACACATTTTAACACACTTTAAGAGACTTTAAGAGGAACACTTTGTTGAAATTGGCAAAAGTAATTTAGTATATTTTAAAAACATAATGCAAAGTGTTATAATCTAATCTAATCATACAAGGTCTGACATTATAACAAAATATAAAAATATATATATATTTTTTAAAACGCAAAATAAAAGTTGAAATGTTTGTGAAAAAGTGCTCTGAATTAGTTCATTGTAGAGTTACATTTGATCAAGTAAGCAATTACAAATAAGGTCTATTGCTACACCAAATGTTTTGTACCATGCATATTTAGTTTAAAAGACATGCTATATTCTAAAAAGCATTGATTTGGTGTAAGAAAAAAAAAACACTTTGAAACAAACTTAATTTTGCTAGGTTAAAAGTACATAAAATGGAGGAACAATAAACATTTTAGATACTTCCACATAGGAATAAGCTTGAAAATGAAAATGTCGGTAGCCTTTGGGATAATGCATATACATCTGCCCCAAGCAGAGGCCCCTCCCGGCTTCTAGGAGGTGGCTAGTGGCCAAAGGCTGAACAAGAGCTAGTCCCCACTCACCCCTCCTTTTTGTATTCTTTTAAAGTGTACTGTATTGTATAGTCTATCCTTTCACATTTAGCTGAGGTGTGAGAATATGCCAAGAGGAGTTTAACATTGATCAGATTCTTACTAGAAAAATAAATAAAAAATAAATAAAATAAAAAAGACACCTTGTTCATCTTAAGTTAATATGGTAAAGAAATAGTTACAATGATGCAATGCAATACACTTCTCATTACACGCCCAGGGGTTTTAAAATAAAAAGCTTTATTTCTTGTTAATTAAGCTTATTCCTGTGAAAATGCATTTGAATAATGGGCCCTTTTTTTTTTTTTTGAACACAAGAAAAGATGAATAAAGGGAGAAAAGGTGGAAAAATATGGCCTTTTTGAGCCTACTTAAGTGTCCAATTGCCGAACAGCATTAGTCCTGTGGTTCTAATTTAGACCCTGTCAGATTCTGTGTAAAGAACGATAGTGCAGGCAGATTCCGACCATCTGAGTTTGTGCAGTTATTTTGTTACAAGGAAAGTAGAGCACAAGCGTAAACGCTTGAGGAAAAAGACTGATGACTCGTTAACTTTCTATTAGTATTACCGTAGGAGGAGGTGGAAGTATTTAGGGGACAGTTCCAAAGACTGATCTTAAGCCTGATGCTAGAACCACATAGGCTGACAGCCACTGAAAAGCAAAACAAAAAAAAGAGAATTCATTCACATTGCTTCAGACGTTCATGTGTACCTCTCTGATAGCACATAATACATAATACATTTTCTTGGAATTCACTTTAATATCACACCAGTAACCGACTATTATTTAGAGGGAGCATTGCATTTATTTTTACATTTGCAAAGTGAAGGTTAAAGGTGACTACCAACAGCTGTTTAACCCTTGACATTTTGCTGAATATATAAGTAGAAATTTTTGCACGGAATGTTAGAAAATAATCTATAATCGGAGGATGCAAGCCAACCCTAGAAGTGTAATATTTTTATTTTGTATATGTTTCTATATACATCTTCATTTGCTTGTTCGCTAATATTTAGCTTTTTTAGAATAAGACAGGTTTTTGAGTTTGCACCTGTGTCTCAGACTGCATTAGTTGCACACTAACACTCTCATGTACATTCTATTAACATATGTTTAGGTCTCGTTTACATCCCCTATAAAAATCACAGTCACTTACAATTTTTTTCTATACATAGATTTACTATATTGATATGGTCAAACAAACACATTCATTTTTTATTTTTTATTTTTGTAATTTATGTAAGCACTAGTACAGAGCCTTTTTTTTTTAGAGTTTAACAGTGCACTGTTAAACTCTAAATAAAAAAATAAATAAAAAATAAGGCTCTATGCACACTGGGCTTAAAAAATGCCAGTTCCGTTGGCAGAAAAAAAACACATTTTTTTTGTACATAGTTTAGATGAGTTTAGGGTAGTTTTGCTGTTTTTTTTTTCAGCCAGAAAGATTTAATCAGAAACGCGAACCAGAAGAGTTTCTTTCCTGCCTCTAAACGTTGAGCTTAAAACATTCCTGTAAGCGTCCTAATGTGGATGGACACATAGAATAACATTGAGCTGCTTCTATTGGCAAAATGCAAAACTCTTCTAGTAGCAGCGATTTTTAAGCCAGTGTAATTTCGTTATACATCTACCAGTATTCATATACCAAGTACTTCAGAGGAAAAAAAAACATACATTTGAAACCATCAATTATTGATACACGAAATATGATGCTTTATATGGTTTGCCCTGGTCATCATTTGTTGGAACACTTAAGTTGGAAACTTACAACTAATTCTAGTACTATTAAAATTGACTCTCAAGGTCAATTTAGACTTTTTAGTCTCATGAACCATTAATAAAAAATCTGCTTATATTCAAATAGCACTCAGGAGCTTTGATAGTGGATTACCAACTCCTAATGGATGGACGATCATTTACCCATCTAAGCAGGAACGTCTAAAGTATTGGGGGTGCTTGGTGCAGACTGATGACCAGATTAGCAGACAGGGTGGCTCTTAGAGGCTGACGATTCTGTAGTAGAATATATCCCCAACACCACTCTATGTATTAGGTTTAAATAGATTTATTTCAGCATCATATGGTCCAAAAGGAGCAAATAAATCTTTTTTTTTTTTGTATCTACTTACACTGTGTTTTCAGATGTGTGAGAGTCTTCTGCTGATTTGTGTGTTCACAGCAGAGTGCTTAAAATGAATTGCATGCTTTGGGCTAAGCAGATTCAGGGGTCTTTATATGTACGTAAAAAGCAGATATCTCAAGTTTAAACAATGGACAAGTACATGAAAGGGATGCAGAGTTTTTTTTTAAAAGATATTAACTATTGCTTAAGATGAGCATATTATGTTACCATCACACACTCCAAATATCTTTACATTATTTCCACACTGATTTTTTTTATTTATTATGCATAAAAACACAGAAATTTCTATCAATAAAAACATTTTTCATCATACAATATGGATTGATTTTTTATTTATTTGTTGCCGACATTCATATTTTTATCTAGTTTTAAAAAAAAAAAAGCAATATACATCAATTTAACCTAATTGTCTGTTGTGTACAAGTTACAGACAGTGTTGATATATGTGTTAAATCATGGTCATTTCCATTCTAAGTATACAAATGAAAATTTACAAGAAGCCTAGGTAAATGCTCTAAGAAGCAGGTCGTTGCTTTAACATTTTTATTTATTTTAATTTATTTTTTATGTATTAAGTTTGAATAAAAACTAGGTGAGAACATCAACTTTTAAACAAGGCTGCAGCACTCCAGGTGTCCATACAGGTGAATTACATCCTTCCCATCTAGTTTTATTACCTGACTGTGGATTCACTTGTGTAGGATAGACTGATTAACTGCAGGAGTCATTTTTAACACTGTCCACTTCAAACTCCCAATCAACATCAGAACAATTCAAAAATACGAATTTCCCCCAGGAAGTAACTGGGCATTCAAGTGATCACAAGCTAGTGTGAATATTGTTCATTCAGACCCACTCTTAAGTTTGTAAAAAATAAATATCGATTTTAAGACCATTTGTCCCTGATTATCAAAAAATATGTGTGTCCCTTCTATTGTTATGATTAATTGTGGCTATATACATTATATAACTACACAATATATATATATATATATATATATATATATATATATATATATAGAGAGAGAGAGAGAGAGAGAGAGAGATATATATATATATATATATATATATATATATATATATATAGAGAGAGAGAGAGATAGAGATAGATATATATATATACTGTATATATAGAGAGAGATAGATAGATAGATAGATAGATAGATAGATAGATAGATAGATAGATAGATAGATAGATAGATCTAGAGCTAGATCTAGATCTATCTATTTATTTATCTATCTATCCATATATATAAATATATATATATATATATATAAATATATATATATATATATATATATATATATATATATTTATATATATATATATAGATATAGATATATAGATATATATATCTATATATCTATACATAGATATATAGATATATATATATATATATATATAGATATATATAGATATAGATAGATATAGATCTATATATATATATATTTATTGAACAAATAATATATATATATATATATATATATATATATATATATATATATATATATATATATATTTTGCTTACATTAATTATATAAATATATATCAAAGGACAGGCACACTGAAACCAGAAAACTGTTTTTTCCCCCTTTGTTACAGGACCCCCCACCCCCCCCCCTCTAATGCCGGCTTAGTAGCGATTGTAACCTGCTCCTCACAAACACACACAACAATATACAACAGTGCAGACACACAAGCCTTCCCTTCCCCTAAGGTCTGGCAAACTCCAGGGTTTATAGAACAAAATGTGCTTAATAGGCAAGGAGGGGTTTTAATGGACGCTCTCACCGGCTTCCAGATTAATTCCACTTTTATTAGACTCCAGCCACTGTAGATCCACTGGAATGTTTAAGGCATTCTGATTTGTTCAATATTCTTTATTAACTGCAGGAAATAATTACTTTCTTACTTCAAATAAGCATAATAAATGTGTCTGACACAATGCATACTTTATTTGCGTCTGAACAATAACGAACTGCTTTGAATACAACTCGTTTAACCCCCCTCCACCCCCTATACTCTAAAACAGAAACTTAAAAGTATGCTGTTTAAATTCAAGTAGCTGCTACATTTATAGTATATACTTGCAATTTGGATTGTTAATTAAAGTAAAATATGTTTTTCTTTGTTAAATAAATACATACTAATAGCTTACAGTAAATATCTCTCCAAGTTAAATGTGCCTGCATTTTTTGTTGTGCTATAAAGCAATAACATAAATACACTTGATAGAATACAACATGGAATCAAAATAATAATAATAATTTTATTAGCAACATATTATTATTATTTAATTTTAGCTTCACAGTGTTTTATTTTCTAGCAGTTAGTGTTTTTATTATTAGTCCTAAATTATAAAAGAATACATTGATATTCATATAAAATTGTACAGATTAAATAAATTGTATTTTTACAGTTGGAAGTCCTCTGTAGAAAACGATTAAAGATTTTACTTGTGTGGAAATTAATCCCTTTCTTCCCATAATGTGATGTAGCTCCGGTTTTCTGTCATTCTCTACAACAGATATAGACAGCAAGTTTTGCTCATCAGATTAAAAGGTATAATGAAATTGTGCAGATTTTCGACTAAAACAAGAGCTGTCCATTTATCAAAATAAATAAATAAATAAAACGCACAACCGAAGTTACAACATGCAACCCAGATCAGTAAATTATATCCCCAGTTATGTTTAAAACCTGTGTACTATAAAAATTATGTTATGATTTAATATTGAACAATTATGGCCAGATTTTTAAAATAATAATCCAAAACTGTACTTTTACAAAAGACAAGCAACATGAGTCAACAGTGATCTGTCCCTTCAAATGTGAACGAATTCTCACTGGGTATGTATAATAAAGATTTAGGTTCTACCTCACATTTTTACCACTGTATTTAAATGCAAAAAAATACCGGTAAATAAAAAATTGACAAACAAAAGACCTAAGGGCAATAAAAGTGGTAACAAGCATGCTGGAAGATTTTTCTATTTTTGATATGAAATTTTGGTGTGCTTATTTTCAATTGTTCACACTCTGTGCCTTTAAAGCTACAATCATGAATCTAATGAGACTTCAATAATGTTAAATTTTATATATAAGAAGTACAGTCTACATCCTCAGTTCTTCCAATTTGTATCCAGTCCTAATTGTAGTACACAAGCCCACCCCAGTGGTTAGATGATCCTGGAACACGCCTGCTTGTATTTCTGGAAAACCCTCTGTGGCATCCTTGCTACCTTTAGAGAATACTATATGCAAACAAAAATATACTAAGGAGTGCTAAAAGTTTTTCACAGCCACCAATCAAATCCCACCATATTTTGGAAGCTTGGTAATGAAGAGACAGAGGAGGTTTAGCAGCGCAAACTTGAGGAACTAAACTCCTACTGACCCTGACAGGAGCTTCACAAAAGGTTGGATGGAAGGGATTACACAGAACCCAGATAAAGGTGAGATAATAAACTTTGTGACTTAGTCCAGTTGCAGTAGTTATTCAATAGCATTAGTAACACACTAAATACCTTGACCTGTCATCTAGATTTGCACTTTAAAGTTTATAGAAACATCCGTCGACATTTTATCCCAATATGCCTATTCTATAGGTGCCAATACAAATGAATACATTTTTGTTCAGCAAATACAATTTCATATATTTCAGATGATATCTTACTGTGTATGACAAGAGGAACAATAATAAGATGAATGACTATTCCACTCATCAGACTTCATATATGGGACCCGAAGCACTTAAGGCGTATTTAGGAAGTGGAAAAAGATCATCCATTAACATTTTGTCTGTATAAGTCAGCAACAGCTAACAATAATAGTCAAGGCCATGCTTGGAGGCAGATGCCTCCTGAGGTGCCCCACCACATGTAAATATGGCCATGTCAGGTGGTGGTAGCTCTACTTTTGTGTATGTGATTACCCACCTACCAACACTCATACACTGGCAGCCAGCTTAGTGATGCAGAGACAGTTAATAGTTAATAGTGAAGCTCAGCAAAGGGAAGATGCAGTGGCCGGTAGTGCTATGCTCAGTGATGCTTAGCCTGCACTGTTAACAGGCTCTGCATCCCTGAAGATTCTCAGACACTGAGCTTGCTTGTGTGACAGCAGGGAACTCCAAAATGCTTAGTTTGTTATTTGATCCAGTGTGGACACTTCTGTCTCAGACCAACTCTCCACCAAACCACCCCAATCAGCCTTATTAGCAGCATAGCCCTGGTAATTGTTTCCAGTAGTTCTCCAGTAAATTAGTGTATCGATTATCAGAAGGGTTGTATGGCCACCATATTGGCAACAAACATTTTTCTTTTCCTGCACATTGGGGCCTTTAAATGGGTACTGGTCAGTTTATCTCCAATCGTTCAGGTACAAAATATTTTCACTCATGTGATGGAGACTCAAAAGGGAATTTGTAAATTAAAAACCATCCAGCACATCAGAGACATCTAGGACTCTTGTTATCCAAAATGCATTGGAAGACTTCTAAAAAGGCCTGCTGGTGGTTTAAGCAGCAGATGCACCTCTTGTTGTGTGTTTAGAATGGACTGAAGGCATCTGGTTTACCAAACATCGAATTGCTTAATTCTTTTTTTTTGTGTGTGAAATAAAGCAATTTGATGTTCCGAAAGCCAGATGACTCCTATCCATTCTCATATGCACAACAGCATTCACCTGTGCTGCTTAGACCACTGAAGGGCCTTTTTAGATGTCTTCCAACTCATCTAGTTCAGCACCTGCCTGAAAACCACACAGAGGATCAAGTTTTGGTACCCCATGGGATCAAGACCTACCTCCTGCATGGGAACAGGGTATTCTCCAGTTGAGCTCATGTTAGGTTGTATGTTTCTACCCAACAGGGTTAGGCCTCATTCACACGATAAGTTAAACAGAGGACCACGATCTGATGGACCGTTTCCATCGGTCAAAACCGATCATGTGTGGGCCCCATAGGTTATTTATCCATCGGTTAAAAAAAAGCCAACTTGCTTTAAATTTACCATGCTCAGAATCAAGTCGATGCATGCTTTGAAGCATTAAACGTCATTTTTTTCAGCACGTCGTTGTGTTTTACATCACCGCGTTTTGACATGATCGGTTATTCAACCAATGGTGTGTGGGCACGACGGACCATCAGTCAGCTTCATCGGCTAACTGATGACACCGGTCCTTCAGACCGTTCTCATTGGATGGACTGATCGTGTGTACGCGGCTTTACTGCAAGTAATTTTACTTTTTATTCAATTTATATACTTTTTGAGGTAATCATTACATCTGAGTTATTTACTAGACATGTGCATTAGTTTTCGTCTGAATTTCTGGGATTTCCGCGTCCGTTTAAAAAACGATAAGGAACGTGCAGAATCCGAAATCCGAAAGATCCGACATAAAAAATGCTTTATTTTCGTTTTGTTTCGTTCCGACAACAGTTCGATACAGATAGAAAATTTGACATGATGGTGACAATAGTAATCTGTGTCTATCGAACCTGCAGGTGAATGTGCCAAACCTAACTCTATTAGTCCAAGATTATTCGACATAGAGAGAAAAGATTTGACATAGAGAGAAAAGATTCGATAATATAGAGCCATGAAGATTTGACGAAGCAGCTAAAAACATATGCATATGAGCGGACATTTATAGTTAAATGCTTTGCCCATAGGGTTTAGAAGAATTCTAATGTTGGTTGACTAGTAATAATAATTAATAAATATAATTATTACTAGTCATACAACATTAAAATTCTACTATAGCTTGTGGGCGGAGCATTCGGCCAGAAATGTAAGATTGCGGCTTCGTACAGTTTAGCTGCTTCGTCGAATCTTCTTAGAACATTTGACAGACACCATAAGCTTTCAATTAAGAAAATTCGCTCTTAATTAATTTGGATTTTTGGACAAATGCATTTTTTACCAAAACAAAATAAATAGAAACAAATTTCGGGAGTAACTAAATAAATAACATTTTCAGACAAAAACAAAATTCCAAAACAAAATATTGCAGTGTGCCGTCTCCTGCTTTTCTTTTCCGGTGAACAATCCAAGTCACCCCATGGGTCATTACCCAACATTTGGCGGCCGAACCGCTCAGACACTCGTGGACAACCTCATCCTAAACCCCTTGTTAACCAAAGAGATTTCCTAAAGCTTCATCAAACCCTAAATTTATGATTGTTCGTAGTGGATATCAGGTTTACTGTCAAAGAGTTTTTTTTCCCATATACCATTAAACTGATAGGGCATTTGGGCACTGGTTCTGTAAACCATAGGTGATAAACTGGGTCATTGCTTAAAGCGGAGTTCCACCCAGGAAAACAACATTTGGCCATATATCCTAAAAAAATAAAATAAAAAAAACGTGAAAAAAAATGTATACTCACCCGAAATACCTGTTGCTATGCGGAAGTCCGTAATCTGCCTCTTCCCCACCGCGGTGTGTTTTCTTCTGCTTCTTCTCCTTGTGAATTGGGCGCGCTGCTTTCTGGGAACTGTGTGTGTTCTCAGAGAGCAGCCGCCCATTCACAAGCCGGCGTGAGTGAATGGGTGCAGGCGCAGTAGGAAATGGGCAGTGAAGCCATAAGGCTTCACTGCCTGTTTCCCCTAGTGTGAATGGCGGCGCGGGACTTGGATCGATCGTGGGACCGGCATTGGGGGGGCCATCAGCGCGGGCAAGTAGGACAAGGTAAGTGTCCTTATTAAAAGTCAGCAGCTACACTGTTAGTAGCTGCTGACTTTAAAAAAATAAAAAAATTGCGGGTGGAATCCCACTTTAAGAAGGTACATTAACTAACCTAACCTGATTATAACCTGTCCATCACAATCTTGATTTTTTTTTTTTATGAAGATGACCATTAATTAATTCAATGCTACTTTTGTTTTAGTTGAAATTGTTTACTGTAAATTGATGATCTTGTACTAAATCTCATAAATCATAAGAGGCCATCAAAGGGGCTTTCCATTGATGCAACCTGCCATCTACAAAGTCCAACCAAGTAATATGCATCTATCTTCCTTTTGAGTACTGATACAAAGTGACAACTGCTTGCTATGGGTTTACACTACTTTGTATACCATCATTGCTTTTTGTAATGCTTTGATAAACCTGATATTGATGCACGTGACTAATGTACAAATTTTACATCCAGATGAATAGAGAATGTCCTACATTTTGGACCATCAGCTGTATCCTAGACACGCCCACACAATGTGATCACACCTTAAACTCCTAGAGATGCATCACCTATCTGCATAATGGATCCACAAACACTTGAGTTCATCCTAGTTCATTAAAATGAAAGTCTCCGCCTGAATTCCACACATACTTGCACAGTCTTGCAGAAATTTGTATTTCTTTGAAAAGTTAATCCAGTTCTGAGCTGGATTAACTGACAAGGATCCTTCTGATTGTCAGGCGGGTGCTTGGCCGCGGCTGGCAAAACTGTCTATTTAGTTTTTTTCTCCCCCTTGATACTTATTTTAAAGCAGCGGGTGTCCTGCTCCAATCCTTGAAGGACAATATGCCCTTGATCAACATTTTTTTTTCTCATATTATATATACTTTTTGTTTGCTGAAAGGACATTTTTTTCTTCAAAGCATCGCCACAGCTGGTCACAGCTGGCTGCCTGTCAATCAGACTCAAAGATGCCCCCTTTTATTTTAAGATGAATTGCCTGCCACATACATCATCATCTCTGCAATTCCTCCCCATATAGAACAACTGTTCTATACTCTGCTGCTAACTAGGGCATATAAGTCCTTTTCACTACTTATTTTTTTCCAATTTCCTCTTTCTGTTATGATACATCAGGGGATATTTTCTATCAAAGCTTCAAAATGATGAGTATGGTGCTACAATTTTATTGGGATGTTCCAAGTTCATGACACAAAAAGGGGTGGGATTTAATAAAAGTGCATGCTTTGCACATATACGGTCAAAATATGGGCTGGGATTGGAAAGATCAGGGGTTGTGCTTAAAGCAGGTGCAAACCATAACTGGTGCTACAGCACTATATATAATCAATGATGGCTTTTTCTTGTTAATAAAAATGTGTTTTCAGTTTTTTCATACTTTCTTGCATCTCAGTGCTGCTGATCTCTTTGAGCCTCTTTGTAGCCACTTCATGCATTCCAGTGATGACTGTTATGGCATTTCTAGGGACCAGACCTTTGATAACCATGGCCATGCCTTTGTAATGTGTGTTAAGATGACCATGTGAAGTCTCTATTGGAAGCCCATGGTATAGGGTGACAGCACAGGATTAGTAGATGGGGCTAAGTATAAGTATATTGATTCTAAGGTCCCCAACCTAAAGAACCAAAGAAGGGGGTGGGGCCAGGGTTGGACTATTTCAAGTGTTGTTACCTTATAATAGGAAGGGCCTCAACAAGGACTTTCATGGCAGGATCACCAGGTATTTTTTTAATGAAAGCTGCAGAAATGTTGAAAATTACATGAAGATTTTAAATTGATTGCAAACCTTGAATCTGAGCAAAGGACACCTATCTGTAGTGTTTACTTATCTCTCTCCAACGCTCTAAGTGTTGTTTTTCTCTGGTGCTTCATTCCTCTGTTATCAGCATGAGTCACTTATGAGAAGTTTTTCCGCTCTCTCACAGTGTAACTGCAGCCTCTCCGGCCCCTCCTCTGTGTTTCCGACAGATGAAGAAAGATTTACACAATCTGCACTTTTGAAGGGATGTAGGCAAGAGAAGACTGCAGATAAAAAAGTAAAATTTAGGTAGGAAGGTTTGTGTCATCTCTGTATGTCATCTGAGGCTGTTCACTTCATTGGGTAATGGGTATATGTGAGGGTTTAAACCACTTTAAAGCTCAAATGCAGGCAAACAGCTGAACACAGATGAAATACCATTATGAGAGCTGTGTTACCTGCAAAATGATTTACTCCATCCTCAGATTTACACATCGATGCCTCACAGAAAAGTACTGATCGTTCTATGATTTATCTTCACTAACAGCTTCACATCCTCTTCACCCCCACACCCAGTGACTGAATAGTGAAGGAAGAAACAACAGACTGTTAAGCTTAGCCCTCTGATCTTTCCTCCTATCACATGCTCTTTGCACTGAACAATGCCTGATTGGCTCTTTTTTGCTGCTTCTAACCCCCCTTTCTGAGGTCTGCTGTAAAGGGACCACAAGAAGCTGATGTCATGTCAAATTCAGATGCTGAATGCTGCTTACGTTAAGAAAAATCTTTTTTTCTTTTTTATAAATCGTTTGTTTTGACATTTTATAAAGGGATGATACAAACTCCAAGTAGCTCAGCCCACACAGGGTGGGAAAGGGTCGTTTAATGATCATGAGGTCTGACAAAACTGAGCAATAATCAAATATTATGCTATAATATTCTGTAAAGGTTTGTCTTAAAAGGAATTTTTATTCAAAAATGTTTCCTAGCATTGTGTTGCTAAATACATACTCTGAAAATTCTAGACACTTTGGGGTTAATGTACTAAAACTAAAGAGAGCAAAATCTGCTGCAGCTCTGCATAGAAACCAATCAGCTTCAAGGTTTTATTGGCAAAACTTAATTGAACAAGCTGAAGTTAGAAGCTCATTGGCTACCATGCACAGCTGTAACAGTTTCTGAGTGCTCCACTTTTAGTAAATCTGACCCTTTGTTTTGTGTGTTCAGTCTTAGCAACAAGACAAACTTTTTCTTTTGCACAGAAGAGTTTATAGAGTTATTTCATTCAATATAACAACCACCACTGAGGTCAAATTATTGAAGTGTCCAAACATTTGTCTTTCATCAGTAAATTGAAAACCTGCATATACAAAATGCTATACCCACAATCAGGGGCGGACTGACCAATGAGTCACTCGGGCACTGCCCGAGGGCCCCATGTCACTAGGGGGCCCCATTAGGGTTGCCAGGCTCAGTAAAACCAGGGACAGTATGTACAAATCTATGTTTTTTTTTTTTACATCTGTCCCTGATATGTCTGAAACCAACATGCTTCTGATGTGAAAATCCAGAGATTTTAGCTGCCCCGCCTCTGCACTGCCTCCTGGCGTGGTGGCCATCTGGAAACCCAGGGGCATCATAATCTTCTATTGCCCGAGGGCCCCATGAGTTGTTAGTCCGCCCCTGCTCACAATTGATCCAAAGAAAGGCAAAATGCCCTTATAGGGATGGTTCATTTTGCTCCAACAGGGGGGGGGGGGGAATGTTATGATCCCCTAATGCATTCTCAATCTTTTTACCCCAATGGAATCTTTGAAATAATTTTCAGGTCTCTGGGAACCCTACTAATATTTACTATATTTACAGCTCACAGTACATTAGTGTGATGATATGTAGGAAGAATTCTCCTTACATTTGTGGTAAATGGGAAGAATCCCCTCTTAGAGCAGGTTCACACTGGGGCACCACGACTTGCCGAGTGACTCAGCAAGGCGATCTACCTACGACTTCAGAGGCGACTTGCAAAATGACTTCTGTATTGAAGTCAATGCAAGTCACCCTGAAGTCGTCCAAAAGTAGTACTGGAACTCTTTTCTAAGTCGGAG
Source organism: Rana kukunoris (assembly GCA_029574335.1). Lineage (NCBI taxonomy): Eukaryota > Metazoa > Chordata > Amphibia > Anura > Ranidae > Rana > Rana kukunoris. The sequence goes on from CM056059.1 coordinate 85,956,119, forward strand.
CGGCTTGAATCGCTCCTATCAGAACGGTTTCGTTGTACAGAACGAAGCGCGACTTGTCAGGCACCTAAGTCGCCTGACGACTCGCGCCTGTGTAAACCGACTCTTACAGGTCACTGGTGTCAGTGTTTACTTACTTAGAGACAGACATTTCTTATTTCTTAAGGAACTTCTTGCAACAGCTAGAGGAACCTCAGGGTTCTACAGAACCATGGATGAGAAAGGCTCACCTAAAGCAGTTGGATATTCCCTGGATCAACCAACTCTGGTGTTATTGCTTATAAATGTTAAGCCCTGGTTCACACTGGTGCATTTTGACATGCGATTTGGCATGTCAAACCGCATGTCAAAACGGCGGATTTTGCCGCAAATTGCCGGCAATGGCACTGTCCTAATCGGCGCGACGCTGCATCTGCGGCATTGCACCGATTTCAAAAAGTAGTCTCTGTACTACTTTTTGCGATTTCAGCCTGCGATTTACATTGACATCTGTGCATAAACCTGCACAGATGTCTCTGAAATCGCGGCTGAAATCGGGACTGCCGGGCGGGAGTGAAATCGTGCGAGTTCAGCTGAACTCGCACTGCTTCACTCACGCAGCCCAGTGTGAACCAGGGCTCATAGTTATATTCTGTTCATTTATTCTGTTCATTCTGTTCATCTAGCCTTTTTTTTAAAAGCAATTACTAGAGTAAGTCTATTCACCATTTTCAGAGCTCTTACTGTAATTAAGCCTTTCTGTGTGCAAAGGTTATAGTATCTTTCCTCCAAGCACAAACGGTGTCCCCTTATGTTTTGCAATGAGCTCAGAAAGAATACATTTTCCATGTATATCATTGGATCATTTTTGCCCCGTTAAATTTCTTTTAATACAGTATTTGCACAAGTCATACCCTGGCATACCCTGTCATTAACACTTTCCCTACCGAGTCATTGTAAAATGACGTCGGCGGGAACCCTCCCTCCCTCCCTACTTGAGTGGACGTCATATGACGTTCTTGCATTCCCGGGTGGCTAGGGGGCGCCGCATTGCTCAGGACCCAGTGAGCATGCCTGGCAATCACGGCAGAACCACACAGATCCATGTCCTATCAGCGGTGAGGAGACCGATGTGTGTTTCCAGTACAGAGGAACACACATCGGTCTCCTCCCCTTGTGAGTCCCCCTCCCCCACAGTTAGAACACACTTTAGGGAACATACTAACCCCTTCCTCGCCCCCTAGTGTTAACTCCTTCCCTGCCAGTCACATTTACACAGTTATCAGTGCAGTTTTATAGCACTATTCGGTGTATAAATGTGAATGGTCCCAAAAATTTGTCAAAAGTGTCCGATATGTCCGCCGCAATGTCACGGTCACAATAAAAATCTCAGATCGCCACCATTACTAGTAAAAAAAATTATAAAAATGCCATAATTCTATTCCCTATTTTGTAGATGCTAGAACTTTTGCGCAAACCAATCAAATATGCTTATTGCGTTTTTTTTTTTTATACCAACTATATGTAGAAAAATACGTATCGGTCTAAACTGAGAAAAAGAAATTATGTTTAAAAAGAAAAATTATGATATTTATTAAATCAAAAAGTAAAAGATATTGTGTTTTTTTTTTCAAAATTGTCGCTCTTCTTTTGTTTATAGCGCAAAAAATATAAACCGCAGAGGTGATCAAATACCACCAAAAGAAAGTTCTATTTGTGGAAAAAAAAGGTCCTCAATTTTGTTTGGGAGCCATGTCGCACGACCGCGCAATTGTCATTCAAAGTGCGACAGCGCTGAAAACTAAAAATTCGTCTGGGCAGGAAGGGGGTAAAAATGCCCTGTATGGAAGTAGTTAAAGCGGAGTTCCGCCCCAATTTTTTTTTAAAAGTCAGCAGCTACAAATACTGCAGCTGCTGACTTTTAAAATATGGACACTTAAATGTTCAGGGCGCTCGCGATGTTGGAAGCCGATTTGTCCCTCGGCTCTTTGGTGATGCCACCACCATCTTCGGTAAGGGAATTAGAAAGTGAAGCCTTGCGACTTCACTTCCTGGTTCCCTACTGCGATTGCACGATCTGAATGGTCTCTGCTGTTTTCTGGGACCTGTGTGTTTCCCAGAAGACAGAGGGGGACAGAGGAGGCGCTGGATGTGGCTTAAATATCCGCTGATATCTATGCCCGAAAGTGAGAGAAAATGCCGGAAAAAGGAGAAGGAAGGAACCGGAAAAGCGGAAGTTCCATTTTTGGGTGGAACTCTGCTTTAAGGTCTTTTGAACATGAACTTCAGCCTGTAACATATTTCACATCCTTTAAACTGTTTGAAGGAACTTCCTGTGGATATGTGTTCAGTCCAGCAGCAGCTGAACATGACACTATGGGATTGATTTACTAAAGGGAAAAAGACTGCGCACTTTGCAAAGTAAAAATGCACTCTGCAAGTGCAGTTGCTCCAGAGAATAGTAAATGAGCAGAAGCTCTGTTGACTTCCGTCATCCAATCATGTGCAAGCAAAAATGCTGTTTTTTATTTATTTTTCTTGCACGTGATTGGTTACTCTTTGCAAAGCAAATCCTTGCCTCATTTACTAAGAGGGCAACTGCACTTTGTAAACTACACAGTCTATTTGCCTTTAGTAAATCAAACCCAATGTGTATTTATAGTTCAACGCAGGAGTGCTTGGGTAAGGGTGACAACTCTACAACAACTAAACTGACTGTTTTTTGTTATCCTAGGGCAGAGAGTGCCTGAGGATATACCTTATGGGTATGATATAATTGAAAACAGGATTAAAAAGAAAAAAAATACAATATACAGGTATTTTGGCCTTATATGAACATGTGCAGCAGGATATTTGGAGTTAAGTGTAACTCCACTTTGTTGAGAAAAAAAAACATCCCTCTGGGTGATCTACGTTGGTTTCAAGGATTTAAAAAAAAAGTAGATTCTGACCTTTTCTGTTCTGGAGAAATACCTGTTTGTTTCAAGTCCTGATTCTGAATGGGAAGGTCTGGTTCATTATAATCACCGGGTGCGCACTGATAATAAAAGCTGCACCTCCTTATAAGCTTAGGGAACCAGGTGGTGCAGGTGGTGCCTAAAATTTAGTGCAAACTGGTAAGATCAGTGAGGCAATCACAGAAGCAGGAAATTACATTTTTGAGAGTTTTCCGTATACTAACTGTGTACAGAACGCCTTCAGGTTGCCATATTGAATTTAAAAGAAAATTGCAGAGGCTGCAGATTAAAGTGGAAGGATACATTTTAATAATATTATAAAACAATAATAATAACTACCATTAAATTACTATAATATAACAAAAAAGTACAATATGGCTCGTTTAGCAATTGTATATGCTATATGATTTTATTAAAAAAAAAAATATTTGCTATATTTTTTTCCACAAAAGTGGAATTATCCTTTAATTATTTGGGTTTAGATATTCTTTTATTCTGTTTAACCACTTGCCGACCAGCCGCCGCAGTTATACGGCGGCAGGTCGGCACGGGTGCGCGAGAGCCCGTAGCTCTACGTCGCGCTTTTCGCGGCCACTAGGGGGCGCGTGCGCGCCGCCGGCGGCCCACACGCGCGCCCCCCGCTCGCCCCCGAGTCCCGTGCGTGTGCCCGGCGGGCGCGATCGCCGCCGGGCACACGCGATCGCTCGTTACAGAGCGGGGAACGGGAGCTGTGTGTGAAAACACACAGCGCTCGTTCCTGTCAGCGGGGGAAACGCTGATTTTCTGTTCATACAATGTATGAACAGAAGATCAGTGATTCCCCCTAGTGAGGCCACCCCCCCCATACAGTTAGAACACAAATAGGAACACACTTAACCCCTTCCCCGCCCCCTAGTGTTAACCCCTTCACTGCCAATGGCATTTTTATAGTAATCCAATGCATTTTTATAGCATTGATCGCTAAAAAAATGCCAATGGTCCCAAAAATGTGTCAAAAGTGTCCGAAGTGTCCGCCATAATATCGCAGTACCGAAAAAAAACGCTGATCTCCGCCATTACTAGTAAAAAAAAAAATAATAATAAAAATGCCATAAAACTACCCCCTATTTTGTAAACGCTATAACTTTTGCGCAAACCAATCAATAAACGCTAATTGCGATTTTTTTTTACGAAAAATATGTAGAAGAATACGTATCGGCCTAAACTGAGGAAAAAATAATTTTTTTTATATATTTTTGGGGATATTTATTATAGAAAAAAGTAAAAAATATTGCATTTTTTTCAAAATAGTCGCTCTGTTTTTGTTTATAGCGCAAAAAATAAAAACCGCAGAGATGATCAAATACCACCAAAAGAAAGCTCTATTTGTGGGAAAAAAAGGACGCCAATTTTGTTTGGGAGCCACGTCGCACGACCGCGCAATTGTCAGTTAAAGCGACGCAGCGCCGAATCTCAAAAAGTGCTCTGGTCTTTGGACAGCAATATGGTCCGGGGCTGAAGTGGTTAATGTACATATACATGTAACTGACTGGAGAGTGTTTTTTTTTTTCTCTCTAATACAAAGTCTGTTCAAAAACACTTTACTCATTCAAAAGACCCCCAAAATAATTTTGTAGGGTCAGTATTTAAATTCTAAATTGGTTCATGTAAAAGAGGTTTTAGTAACATTTGTAGAAAAATACAGATACTTATCTGAGCTGAATCTAAACTGAGGATGCAGGCCGTTTCCCCCGGCTCACCCTCCCTAAATTATGAAAAAGCATCAGCTGCAGAGTCCATGCAAGGATCGTCTACAGGCTTGCTGATCTCTCTAGGATTATTTTTACTAAAAGATCATAACGCGTTTAAGTGGTCTTAAACAGCTAATGCTTTGTGAGAGCCGTCATCTCCGCACAATGCAGGTTCCTGTGCCATTAGCACCTGTTGTGGTTTGTGGATTTCTCTACGCAGTAGCAAATCCTGCTAGCCATAGTGCCCGGCAAAACAACGGGGGGAAGGAAATCTGCATGAAGGGAAGCATGCTAGTTGCCTGGCAGTCTTGGTAAACCAATGGTATTATTACTAAACTTTAATTATCCACAAGGCAACCTAGGTAGGACCTTGAGATGGCCAAGGAGTATACTAGGGTATAGCACCACTGGTCAAAACTGTGCACCTACATATCACTAAACAAGGGCAGATAAGCTTGTAGGCAGTTGATGTCTGATGCCGCTTGCAATACTTGATGATGTCAGTTATAAGGATGGGGACTAAAGCAGCTACTTTATCTAGGGTTTCCATCCTGCCTTAGGCTCATTTACATCTATACGCTGGGGGAACACCATTGTGTTTATGGCACATGTAATTTTTGGGATGTTTTGGTACATTGGCAGGTATTGATTTCAGTAAGCTGATCCACTTAAAGTGGTAGTAAAGTCTTCTTTTTAACTTGTACCTACAGGTAAGCCTATAATGAGGCTTACCTGTAGGTACAGTGACTATCTCCTAAACTACCTCCTAAACTTGCACTGTTCAGGAGATATTCACACTGCATGTAGCCAATGACATCCCCGATGCATGCGCTCTGAAGGAACGGCATACCCATTCTGTCCCTCCAAAGCTCCTTGATTTCCATAGGCATATGCAGAAGTGATGTCATCACGACTCTGCCAATCAGACAGCTGGAGTGCTCAAAATATATATATATATATTTTTTTACATTTTTTTAGCAGAGACCCTAGAGCAGTGTTCTTCAACTCCAGTCCTCAAGGCGCCCCAACAGGTCATGTTTTCATGCTCTTCATTATTTTGCACATGTGATTTGATCAGTTTCAAATTTTGAAAACATGACCTGTTGGGGCACCTTGAGGACTGAAGTTGAGAAACACTGCCCTAGAGAGTAAAGTGGAAATTTTTTATGTCACACAGTATTTGTGCAACAGTTTTTCAAAAGCTTTTTTTTTGGACAAAATACATTTTAATTTTAATTCAAAAAGACACAATATATAACCCAATTTCTTGGTAAAATACAAAAAATTATGTTATGCCGAGTAAATAGATAAGTAACATGTCACTTTTTAGCTTCAGCCATACCCCCCGTAAACCACTTGCAAGCTGCAACATATTTACAATATTTTGTAAAAAGTATTGGGACGCATGCTTTTACACGCACATGCATTTTAATCGCATCCCAGTCTTAGTCTGCAGGGTACAATATTCAGTTGTCCCACCCTTTGCAGTAATAACAGCTTCAACTCTTCTGGGAAGGCTGTCCACAAGGTTAAGGAGTCTGTCTATGGGAATGTTTGACCATTCTTCCAGAAGTGCATTTGTGAGGTCAGACACTAATGTTGGACAAGACGGCCTGGCTCACATTCTCTGCTCTGATTCATCCCAAAGGTGTTATATCGGGTTGAGGTCAGGGCTCTGTGCAGGCCAGTCAAGGTCCTCTGCCCCAAACTCGCTCATCCATGTCTTCATGGACCTTGCTTTGTACACTGGTGCACAGTCATATTGGAACAGGAAGGGGCCATCCTCAAACTGTTCCCAAAAAATTGGGAGCATGAAATTGTCCAAAAATGTCTTAGTGTGCTGACACCTTAAGAGTTACCTTCACTGGAACTAAGAGGCCAAGCCCAACCCCTGAAAAACAGCCCCACACCATAATCCTCCCTCCACCAAATGATTTGGACCAGTGCACAAAGCAAGGTCTATAAAGACATGGATGAGCAAGTTTGGGGTGGAGGAACTTGACTTGCCTGCACTTGCCTGACCTCAACCTGATAGAACACCTTTGGGATGAATTAGAAAGAATACTGTGAACCAAGCATTCTTGTCCAACATCAGTGCCTGACCTCACAAATGCACTTCTGGAAGAATGTTCAAACATTACCATATACACACTCCTAAACCTTGTGGACAGCCTTCCCAGAAGAGCTGAAGCTGTTATAGCTGCAAAGGGTGGGCCAATTCAATATTGAACCCTACGGACTAAGACTGGGATGCAAATAAAGTTCTGGTACATGTAAAGGCAAGCACCCTAATACTTTTGACAATATAGTGTATATATATATATATATATATATATATATATATATATATATATATATATATCTTTATCGATTTACAAGTGATTTAATGCAACACACGCTAATGTGTGAAATAACACACATTAAATATAAAGGGACCCTTGATCCATTGCAGAACGTGTGTTTACTTTGAATACCCAATCATGTGAAAGGGACATTAAAAAAAGTTTTGCTACACGTGATTGGGTATTTTAAGTGAACACAGCTCAGCTTCACCTTATTCACTAACAAAGTGAACATCCTCAACACCTTTAGAAAGTCTCAGTAATTCCAAAGCATGCAGATCAGGACTTGACTTCACTTGCTGCATACTTGCTCAGGAGCAGGGTCTCAGGAAGTAAAGAAGCCAAAGACGGTCAGGCAACTCGTCTTTTTTTTTTTCAGGAGTTTGGCAATGGCAGCATCCTTATTATTCTCAGTGCAAGTTTCTATTTATGTGCCAGTTAGCACTTGGCAAATGCTTCATCTCATTCCCAATTTATTTCCTTAGTTACTATTAGATTTAATAATGACTCTCAAAGTCCTTATAGAATCTCACTCTAGTTTTCCAAGTTTGAATTTGTTAATGTAAGTAGGGTCGTCTTTTTGCTGTTCTTTAACCAGTTCTAGTCCAGGCCAATTCTAACATTTCTCTCATGCACAGAAAAATTTGCATTTTGTTACTTAGAAACCCCAAACATTTTTTTTTAAGAAGAGACACCGGAAAATTGAATAGTTGTTGCAATTTTTCTTTATTAGGGAAGAATGCGGCACATATGAATTGGTAATAGAACGGTAAATATATGGTCACTGCAGGTATGACATAACAAATTGAAGCTCAAAAGCGATCATGTGAATATACAAAATATACAAAAAAATAATAAGCAACAGCTGGTGAGGGAGGACAGTTCTCCTTGAGTATACATAAAAGTATACATAAAAGTGGGCTGTATATCTAAACATATGTAACAGTTGAAAGGGTAGAAAGACTGGAGGGTGTTAAGGTGGAATGTACATGTAAGGATCCCAAGCCATGCCCAAGCCAATATAAATGCAGCGGTTTGGCACAGCCAAAAAAAGGGCAAGGAGGACCAAAAGCCTAAAAGAACTGGTAGACTGCAGTTTGGGGTGAACAGTGAGGGTGTACTAAAGGGCAGACCTGTCTAGAGGCCCAAGACAGGAGTAAAAAGTCTATGTGGGGAGAGAAAGAGAAGACAGAATACGAAGAGATGGAAAGAGGCAAATAGAGAAGTAAGTGAAAAGAATAGAAGAAAGCAAAGGAAGGAAAAAGAGGAAAGAAGGGTGGAGGGAATGAGAGGGGAGAGAGGAGGTGGTGGAAGATCCTCTAGGGAGGGTATAGAGAGTGTTGACAGACCCAAGATCAAGCTAGAGGAGGTATGTGCGAGAAGTCATGGAAGCATTACGGTTTCATTAAAAGGATGTTGCATTTATTTGGTAAAAAATAAAAGATGATGTTACACCGAGTAATCAGATACCTAACATGTCAGGCTTTAAAATTGCATACACCAGTTGAATTCCACCAAACTACAGTACCTAAAAATCTCCATAGGCGACATTTTAAAAGCCTTTACAGGTTGCCAGTTTAGAGTTACACAAGAGGTCTGGCACTAGAAATATTGCTCTCGCTCTGACACTCGTGGCAATACCTCATACGTGTCATGCGATGGCCATTTACATATGCGCGTGGGCCGGACACGTGAGTTTGCCTTTGCACATGATCATGGGGGACAGATGCACTTTAAAGTGGTTGTAAACCTGTGATTGCCACTTTTACCTATCGATAAGCCTCCATTTAGGAGATAGTTACCTTGTAGTGCGCCGATGATGTCATCGGGCCATGTGCTGTGAAGAAACTGACCTATGTGCTGTTTCTTCACTTGTAAGTGCTGTGACTGACAGTTTCCATGCGCATGTGCAGGAGTGACGTCACACAGCTCCGGCTAGTCACAGAGCCTGAGTCCGCTGCCCCGGAAGAAAGAGGGGTGAAGATGAATGCAGCCACCCGTGGGGACATTGGGGATTTTGCGGGCTTCTTTTGCATGTAAGTGGCACATAATGTGTTAGTATGCGATGCATACTAGCCCATTATGCTTTTACTTTGCAGGGGAACAAATAGGAATTAAAACCCATCTGGGTTTACTTCCTCTTTAAGAATTGCTTTTATTTATTTATATTTTTTTAACGCTATACCTTTAATTATTTTTTTTGGATCAACATTATTGCTATCACAAGGCATGAACAACATCACTGGTGTATTAGACCTCAGATCTCTCCTCTGGCTTCTAAAGCATCTGATCAAACAGATGCTTGCACAAGCCGATAACAGCTTGTTTACATGAAAGCAAAACCAGAGGTGATGAAATTCTCATCACTTTTGGTTTCTGACATCAGACAGTGGGAAGAACAATATCAGTTCCTATCACTGTGTCTCAGGAACCGAATGCCGGTGGTCGCATCCTTACTGGGCTCCCTGATGAGATGAGCCTGGTAAAGGCGATGCGGTGGCAAAAGTTGGGAGACCTCCCCCTACCATCACCTGTAAAAGTAATCCAGAGGCTGTATAGCCGCTAGGATTACTTTTACAGTGTGCAGAATTGGCAGCTAAAAAAACTATACCAGGATCATGACTGTGTAGCTGCAGCCATAATCCTGGTATAACCACTTTAACCTGTCACCGTTTAAAAACGGCAAAGGGACGGGAAGTGATTGAAGCAGTATGAAACACAAAAATGTAATATATTGCAATTAACTAATCATTAAATGTGGTGGCTGCATTGGGGTTTTTACCTGGTGATCTGACCAGTAACACACCTCCTGAATGTTAGTGCTCCCACTCTGGATGAAGGAGCAAAGGGGAAGCTTTGGACAGCAGCATTGTCAGTCTGGGGGGCATGGAATTTTAGATGGACTAGGTCTAGGAGATTTTGATAAACAAATTGTATCTGAACTTCATCTAACAATTTATAAGAAATTACAGCAGTTTTTTTTTTTTTATAGTGCATAAAAACACAAAAAATACATCAATACAGTAGGGTCCTGTTTCACATTAATAGATAAAGAATAACTAAAGAATTATTTTTTTTTTAGCTGTGAATAAAGAAGGAACTATCAGGCCGCGTACACACGATCAGACCGGTCCGATGAAACTGGTCTGAAGACCAGTTTCATCGGACCAAATTGATCGTGTGTACGGCCCATCGGACCTGTCCGTCGGACCAAAACGATGGTTAGTACACGAAAGCATCGGACCAAAAACCCGCGCATGCTCAGAATCAAGTCGACGCATGCTTGGAAGCATTGAACTTCGTTTTTTCAGCACGTCGTTGTGTTCTACGTCACCGCGTTCTGGCCCGATGGGATTTTGGACTGATGGTGTGTACACACATCAGACCATCAGACCACTTCAGCGTGGTTCGATGAAAACGGTCCGTCGGACCAGTCTCATTGGACCGGTCTCATCGTGTGTACGTGGCCTCACAGTAAGTGGTGTTTTTTATTTTTTATTTTTTGCTGTCTGTGGGAAGCTAATTTAAAAAAAAAAAACATACAGCTTCAGATATTTAGGTATATTTATAAAATATTTTTTTACACATTGGGTATTTATTTCATTTTTATATTTGCTTTGATACTTGAAATAACCTGTGATTATTACACAAGATTCATCTCATGTGGAGTTCTAAAAAAAAAAAATACACATGATTTGGAAGCAGATTCCAGCCGCCATTGATGTAGACTATTTTCTGATTCCTGGTCCATATTCTACTTCAAGGAGTAAAGCTTTAGTGTAAACGACAATATCACTTTGCAATTATTATGAGGTACAAGATACTGTCAATTATTGTCAGAGCATGTAAGCTGCTTCTCTTTAACTTTCCTTCCTATAATATCAGATTACCTTATACTTAGGCAGATATTAAAAATGGCTTAATTAAAGTGCAATTAATAGAGTTCTGTATTCATCTAAAAACTGGCATACATACCAAGTCTGTCTTGATACCAGCCTACACAGTAGAGCTCATACTGGGAGTGAGGGACTGTACTAGTTACAGAAAGAGGAGAGAGATGACTTTATCAGTCTTCTGCTGCTGCTTCATAATCCACAGATAACAGGCAACTAGTTGACAAAGCATAGACAAGAACACACTGGGGTTCACGGGCGTGCACACAGGAGGCCAGATTCTCAGAAGCGCTACAGATACCCCGTCGTATCGCCGTTTTTTTGCCTGTGTATCTATGCGTGTGATTCCTAGAATCACTTACGCATAGATACAGGTGAAGATCCGCCATGTGTAAAACAGTTACACTGGCGGATCGTAGATGTAATGACAACTCCGGCCTCTAGGTGGCCTTTACGTTGTTTTCTCATTTGCCTATGCAAATGAGGCTAATACGCCGATTCCTGAACGTTTTTACGCCGCCCCGTCGTGGTTAACGTCGTTTTCGTCCGCGTAAGGTTACCCCTGCAAAGATGTGGAGTAACCTTACGAAGTCCTGTCGGATGCCGGCGACTGCCGTCGGATGCCATGTTAAGTATGGCCTCGGGACCGCGTCGTGTTGTGCGTCGTTTACGTCGTTTGCGTACGTCGATTCTCAATGGGGCTGGCGTACACTACGATTACTTTGTTTACATTGAGAAAATGTGACGTCCTTTGGAGCATGCGCACTGGGATTTCGTCGTGGCCGGCGCCTGCGCAGTTCAATCGGCACGGGGGCGCGCTTAATTTAAATACAAGCCACCCCCTTTGAATTACGCGGCCGTACGCTGGGCCATTTACGCTACGCCGCCGCTAACTACGGAGCAAGTGCTTTGGGAATAAAGCACTTGCTCTAGTACGATGCAGCGGCGTAGTGTAAATGGCTAACGCTACGCCGCCGGAATTCTATGAGAATCTGGCCCAGTGTGTGCTCAGGCACACCCTAATCAACCTTTACAGCACAGATTCCTCCTACTCCCCTGGCTCCCTCCTTCCCCCTGCAGTGCTACCAGCTACCCTCCTCTCCCGCCAGCTGTTGCTGCAAGAATGTTTTAGGATGAATGGAGGAAGGGGCTGGTTAATATGTAATTGACCATCCCCTTCCCTTTCTGAATAAACATTGTGAGTGATCAGTAGTGTGTGTTTGAGCTTTGGGGTGCACACCCTAATGCAATAAACTGTACACACCTATGCTGGGGTTGATTTACTAAAACTGAAACGTGCAACATTTGGTGCAGCACTGCACAAAAGCCAATCAGCTTCCAGATATTTTTGTCAAAGATTAATTGAACAAACTGAAGTTAGACGCTGATTGGCCAGCATGCACAGCTGCACCAGATTTTTCACTCTCTAGTTTTAGTAAATTAACCTTAGGGCCCTTTCACACTAGCGGACGAATGGTCCGCTAATTACCGGGCAATGATAGGTGGCACGGATTGGTGGCCCTGATGATTCACTGATGGGCGGCACTAATGGGCACTGATGGGTGGCACTGATGAGCAAGCACTGATAGGCACTGAAAGGCAGCACTGACTTGCATCACTGATGGGTACAGAATGGCCTCACTGATGGGCACAAATTGGCATAACTGATGGGCACAGATTGGTGTTGAAAGATGAATGAAGGATGGATGGCCGCACTCCAAAAAAAAACGTACAGGTTGTCTTTTATTAAACGAACAGCAAATACATCACAGGGTCACAGCAACAAAGCAGGGGAAATACTAACGCGTTTCGCACTGAATTAGTGCTTATTCATGGCTGAATACCAGATTAGTGTTACTGATGGGCACAGACTGGCATCGCTGATGGACACTGTTGGGGCTGCACTGATAATCAGGGGACAGATAATCAGTGCCCTTATGATCAGTACAGGTCTCCACTGTGAGGAAATCCTGCTGATCTGCTCTCCTCTACTCACACTCTGTAAGTGTTTACATGTATAAGAGTGAAAGGTTATGGAGTAGCAAATAGTGCTTAGTAATAAATAAATTAAGCTGCTCCCCTCAGAGTGCATAGGTGCTATCTTTGTCTGATTTGGGATGTGTATTGGTGGGGGGCCCTGTAAGTGTTACTTTATATTCAATTGTAACAATACTTTTACATTTACAAATTAAAGTGCATTAGTGCTAATTAAAAAAATAGTGCACAATTCATATAACCTAATAATCCAGTGCCAAAGTTAATTAATGACAGCAATTCAAAATATTGCATCAAACACAAAGTCCATAAATCTTTTTGGGTGCAACGTCCATTCCTAAGACTATCACCAATAGCAAGCTTCATGTAGATCACCGGTGGATGTGAGTGAATTGCCTAATCACCAGACCACCATGACCTCTTTAACTAAAAAGAAGGTCAGGTTTGGCTGTTAGCATGGATCACGGTCCTACCGGTGTAACAAAGAGATGTAAATGGGCACCTTGTTGTTTCTCCACAGCCCATTAAAAGATAGATAGAAACAGGACCATAGCATAACACAGTTTATTTAAAAAAGTAAAAACATGCACCATATGGCTGCTTACATTAGCAGCTGTCCAACTTGCCCTGTTGTTGATCAGCATGCGTTTCACCGGCATTACCGGGATGAGCCTCAGGAGAAAAGCGAATAAGAATTTGCTTTTCTAATACTGAACCGCCTCTTAGCCAATCAGGACCGTGGGTCTAATACCCATCACCTGACTGAAGGCACAGGTCCTCCCATTGGACGCCTAGCAGGAAGGAAGAAGAGACAAATGGAGGACACAGTAGCTGGACACAGTAGGAGGACACAGTAGGAGGACACAGCAGCTCACCCCACCATCCCACAGCTCGCCGCCGTGACGCCACAAAGATGGGGTAAGTTCCGGGCAGTCATCAAGCGAGCGGGCAGACAGGGGGTCACAGTGGCTGCATTTGATGGGCACAAGTGGCTGCATTTGACGGGCACAGTACATTGATGGGGCAAAGTGGCTGCATTTGATGGGCACCATGCATTGATGGGGCACAATGGCTGCATTTGATGGGCAAAAGTGGCTGCATTTGATGGGGCACAAGTGGCTGCATATGATGGGCAGAGTGGCAGCATTAAATGGGCAGAGTGGCTGCATTTGGCAGGCACAGTGGCTGCATTTGATGGGCACAGTGGCTGCATTTGACGGGCACAGTGGCTGAATTTGACGGCACAGTGGCGGCATGTGATGGGCACAGTGGCTGCATTTGATGGGCACAGTGGCTGCATTTGACGGGCACAGTGGCCGCATTTAATGCGCACAGTGGCGGCAGTTAGTTGATGGGCACAGTGGCTGCAATTGATGGCACAGTGGCTGCATTTGTTGTTATTTTTTCAGAGTTTTTTTACTTTGTTTGCACCCCCCAAAAACATTTTGAGCATCAGGCACCATTGGGTATGACACTAGATGAGAATCAATCAAAAAACTGTGCTCAGCTGTCAAGTAATAACAGGCATTTTGGAGGCAAAAACAGTATCACCTGTCAACTGCTCCTGTCCCACTCTGAAAAGCGATCCACGCTGCTGTAGAAAATGTAAAAGAGTCCTAAGCCTGCAGGGGTACTGACATTTCCAGGGGTGCTCATCTTGTGGGTCCCCCATAGCTCTCAGTGTATCCTCTTGCTGACCTCCATATCACTGCAGAACACAGTAGTAACATGAAGATCGGCAGGAGCAATCAGTGAACATGGTTTGGGATCATGGAGATTGACACTCCCAAGTCTTGGTTCCCCAGCAGACTTTGGAGGACTGTCTCTCAAGATTGGGGCAATGTTTTTAGCAGCAAGGCCAACAAAAAAGGTAAGTATCTACCTTCTTCTTTTACAGCTAGCATGGTTTTTAAAGTAGCAATATCTACTTTTGTTGGAGTAACCAAGACATAAAATAATCTTAAAGGGGTTGTAAAGGTTTGTTTTTTATTTTCTAAATAAGTTCCTTTAAGCTAGTGCATTGTTGGTTCACTTACCTTTTCCTTCAATTTCCCTTCTAAATGTTTTTTTTGTTTGTCTGAATTTCTCACTTCCGGTTCCTAATCAGTAAGCTTGCCCCCATCATCCGAGCCATTCTGGCTGGGGGTTAGTCAGCGTGCTCCCCCCTCCCTTGGGACTACATCCCTGCGGGGAGATGCTGTAAACAGAAAAAGGTGAACCAACAGTGCACTAGCTTAAAGGAACCTATTTAGTAGGGATGTGGAAATTAAAGATTAATTCCTTGATTAATCGTTAATAATTTTGATTGATCAAAATTCTTTTGATCGGTACTAGTAGTGCAATGGATCGTAAATGAACCACGATCCGAACGGGTCACCATGTGCGGATTGGCACACAATGTGATCTGCGGAGCTCCGCTGCTGCCTCGGCCATAGGAAAGGCTGCGGTTTCGGCCTAGCTGCCGGAGCAGCGGCCATCTTGGTCCACCCGGCGGCGGCCTAGGTGAGATTAGAGCGGCGCGCTGATGTCATAACCCGGCCTCAACTGCTCGTGTTCGGCCTCCTTCTCTGGTAAGACTAAGCAAGCTCTAATCTGCCTATACAGTGGGGGAGATGTGGACCATATTACAGTGGTGGCGATGTCTGTGGATTACAGTGGGGAGATGTCTGTGGATATTATAGTGGGGGAGATGTCTGTGGATATTACAATGGGGAGATGTCTGTGGATATTACAATGGGGAGATGTCTGTGGATATTACAATGGGGGAGATGTCTGTGGATATTTTAGTGGGGAGATGTCTATGGATTACAGTGGGGAGATGTCTGTGGATATTACAGTGGGGGAGTTGTCTGTGGATATTACAGTGGGGGAGATGTCTGTGGATATTACAATGGGGAGGTGTCTGTGGATATTACAGTGGGGAGATGTCTGTGGATATTACAATGGGGAGATGTCTATGGATATTACAATGGGGAGATGTCTGTTGATATTACAGTGGGGAGATGTCTGTGGATATTACAGTGGGGGAGATGTCTGTGGATATTACAGTGGGGGAGATGTCTGTGGATATTACAGTGGGGGAAATGTATGTGCGTTATAATTAATCGAAATTAGCTGATTAATAAAAAAAAAACATTAATTGATTTTTAACCACTTAAGGACCGCCACCTGCACATATACGTCGGCAGAATGGCAGGGCTGGGCACATGTACGTACAGGTACGTCCTGTACTAGTACCCAGCCGTGGGTCACGGGCGCGCGCCTGCGACCCGATCCGAAGCTCCGGGACTGGGACCGCGGGACTCGCGGACCCGATCGCCACTGGAGTGCGGCGATCAGTCCCCAAAGCTGAAGAACAGGAAGAGCCGTCTTCACTGTGGCGGCGTCATCGTTCGCGTGATCCCTTATACAGGGAATCGCAATCGATGACATCTACAGCCACACCCCCCTACAGTTGTAAACACACATTAGGGAACACATTACCCCTACAGCGCCCCCTTGTGGTTAACTCCTAAACTGCAAATGTCATTTTCACAATAAACAATGCAATTTAAATGCATTTTTTGCTGTGAAAATGACAATTGTCCCAAAAATGTGTCAAAAGTGTCCGAAGTGTCCGCCATAATGTCGCAGTCACGAAAAAATCGCTGATCGCCGCCATAAGTAGTAAAAAATGAATAAAATAAAATGCAATAAAACTATCCCCTATTTTATAAACGCTATAAATGTTGTGCAAACCAACCGATAAACGCTTATTACGATTTTTTTTACCAAAAATAGGTAGAAGAATACGTATCGGCCTAAATTGAGGAAAACTGTTTTTTATATATATTTTTGGGGGATATTTATTATAGCAAAAAGTAAAAATATTGCATTTTTTTCAAAATTGTCACTCTATTTTTGTTTATAGCGCAAAAAAATAAAAACTGCAGAGGTGATCAAATACCACCAAAAGAAAGCTCTATTTGTGGGGAAAAAAGGATGCCAATTTTGTTTGGGAGCCACGTTGCACGACCGCGCAATTGTCAGTTAAAGCGACACAGTGCCGAATCGCAAAAAGGGGCAAGGTCCTTTAGCAGCATTTTGGTCCGGGTCTTAAGTGGTTAATCAGTAACAGCCCTACAATTTAGAAAATAAAAAAATGAACCTTTACAACCCCTTTGAGGCAACAAAACCTACCAGGCCCCAGCTATTTAAAATGATAACTTTCGGGTGGACTGACCTTTTACCAGTAATATTTTTTTATGGTAAATCAGACACATGGATGTAAATCACGAGTAAATCAAAATGTAAAACTGATTTTCCTTTAACAAACTTCAGTATTCTTTATAGCAACATCCTTTTTCCTTCTCTATTTCAAGACAAACATACACAGGTGCAGGTGAAGGTTCTCTAGTTACATTTGGCAGGAAGCAGAATTTGCTCAAGCTAAGGTCATTCAGGTGAATGCATTAATGCAAAAAAAAACACAATAAAATCACACTTCTATAGGATTTAGACCATTCGTGCTGGAGAGAACAGGTAGTTTAAGAAAAAGACTTATTTAAGTGAAATTTAGTCCAATTTCATAGCAGATAGCAGGAAACGATGTGCTAGAAGGTGAAATGACACCTCTAAGATGTTTGGTTCCAAAAATATAAAGTATATTTTAGTGCAAAATTAAAACAAAAACATATTCAGGACATCTCTGCAATACATGTTCATCCCTTTAAATGCTACAAGTGCATAAAAATACCTGTTGGTCCTGGCATAAGTGAGTTTACTGTGTTTCTCCAAAAAAAAAGCCTGGGCCTTAATTTTTGGCAACAAAAGACCCAGTAGGGCTTATTTTAGGGGTAGGTCTTACCATGTAATGTGCTGTCTTCTCTCCCCCTCTCTCTCCCTGCCTATCAGGAATTCCCAGTGTGAACTGAGTTAAAATGCTTGTAAAATATAATTTACTCTATTACAGTAGTATATAATGAACAATGTGTGTGTATCTGTAATATCATTGTGCCAAATACCTCCGTTATTATGCAGATTTGCGCTTCTGTGACCAGCCGGAGCTCTCTTCCCCATAAATATATTACAGAAACACACAAATTGTAAATTATATACAGCTGTTATAGAGTGGATTATAGGATTTTACAAGCATTTTAAACTAGGGCTTATTTTTAGGGTAGGGCTTATATTGCAGCCCGCCTGGAAAATAATGCTAGGTTTTATTTTGGGGTAGGTCTTATTTTCAGGGAAACGCGGTAGATATTAATTTCCTGTGGTATTCATTCCCGGGACTATTCATGGCTCCTCTCCTACATGCAAAAATCATATTTTTTTTTGCTGGAAAGTTACTCCCAAACAATATATATATATATATATATATATATATTTTAGCAGACACCATAGGCAATAAAATGGCGGTAATTGCAACTTTTTATCTCGCACAGTATTTCGCAATAATTTTTCAAACATGAATTAAAAAATAACAAAACAGTAAAGTTAACCCAATTTTTTGTATAATGTGAAAGATTATGTTACGCCGAGTAAATAGATACCTAACATGACACGCTTTAAAATTGCGCACACTCATGGTATGGTGCCATACTTGAGTACTTAAAAATCTTTTTTTTTACAGGTTACTGGTTTAGAGGGGGTCTAGTGCTAGAATTGTTGCTGGCGCTCTAACGCACGCGGCAATACCTCACTTGTGTGGTTTGAACGGCATTTACATATGTGGGCGGGACATACTTGTGTGTTCGCTTCTGAGTGCGAGCTACTGGGGACAGGGGCGTTTTATTTTTTATTTTTGTATTTTACCAAATTTTTTTTTTTACACTTTTATTTTTAATTTTTATTGTTTTTATTTATTTTTTAATTATTTTATTTTTATCACTTTTATTTATTTTTTAATTATTTTATTTTTATCACTTTTATTCCTATTACAAGGAATATTAACATCCTTTGTAATAGGAATCTATTGTGACAGGTCCTCTTTATGGAGAGATGCAGGGTCAATAAAACCCCACATCTCCACTCCAGGCTGGAAAGCATGAGATTGTGAAAAAAAAAAAGTTGATGCGCTTTTTGAGTCACAGGACCTATAAAAAACACACCATAACCACAGCAAAATCACAGTGCTTTTTTCGGCGCCATTATCGGCAAAATTCCGAAAACACAATTTTTGCCCAATGTGTTTTTCGACTGCCAAAATTTTGGTTAATCTCAACTTTTTTCCTTCTATTTTCACCTGTTGTTCTGGCCAGGAACACACCACCTGTATTGGTGAGACACAACTCTGGAGCATAGAGTACACGAGGCACAGCAGACAGTAGCATTGCCAGTCTGTGGGGGAGGGTAGTGTTAAATGTACTAGCAGATTTAAATACAGTAACAAAACTCAAGCTCACTATTTATATTCAGTTACAGCAAACATTTTTTTTGCATTTGGGAGAAAGGTTTTGCATTAAGAAATAAAAGCTGATCATTGTAAGCACCCCTGTTAGTGTTAAGTCGTTTGTCTCATCCATGTAAACTGACATATTTTGCTGGAGAGCTTGAGATAGTGAAAAACAACAGACGTTCTGGCTGGATCACCAGGTGAAAATAGAAGAAAGAAAGCCTAAAAAAGGAAACAAATACAGCCAACACAACTAAGAATTGGTAAGCTGAAATATAATAAATGTTTGCTTTTGGGGTTTAATAGGGGACAGCCAGAAATCTGAGACTCTATAAGAGCAGTCATGGTTCACTGCAGCACCCTCTGACATCTACCCTCAAAACATACTTCTGCACTGAAGCTTCAGGCAAGAGGGTCCCCACCCCTCTAGCTTAGCATCCGTAGGCAGCTCCCTCCCTTAATGTTTTTCTATGCATTCTATGCATTAAGGTGAAAAAACACCTTGCAATGTCCGGCCCCCTATTTTACTTACCTGAGCCCTTCATTTCCATGAGCAAGATCCCACGTCACTCTCTCCATGGCTTCTCGGCTCTTCATTGGATATATTGATAGCAGCGCAACCATTGGCTCCCAATGCTGTCAATCAAATCCAATGATGTGGGCACAGGGGGCGGGGCCTGAGTCATACACTCGGCGACTATGGACATCGAGTGTATGACACGGGAGCGCACCCGCAAGGTAACCCCTCGGGATAGAGCTTCTCAGAGGGTTTTTTTTCCGGGGAGGAGCCAAGAGAGCTGCCGTGGGACCCCAGAACAGGACTGCACAGTGGAGGTAAGTATGGCATGTTTGTTATATTTTTTTTAAACGGTAACCTTTACAACCACTTTACGTTTTTGTTAATCCAGGCTCCTTCAGGCCTTCAGCCAAGCACATGCTGAAGCTTAACAGCTCCTCAGTAGGGATTAGCTTCGTATTTGAGTCAAACTCATGTTCGACTCGAACATCATATGTTCGATCGTTCGTCGAAATACGAACAAAACGTGTCATTCGCGCCAAATTCGAGTTACGTTTCACAGACCATAATTCACTGCGGCATCGCTGGCTGATGACTGGCCAAGCATGCACTATGACCCGCATGCTTGGCCAATCACAGCGCGCAAAAAAAACGGAGAGCCATAATTGGCCAAAGCCAGGGTGGCTTTGGCTAATTATGGCTCAGGGGGTTTAGTACATGCCCCACATTATAAAAGGCCGCCTGCAGGTCGGCCTTATGTAGTGTGTTGCGGTGGTGGTTAGAGAGAACAGAGAGAGACAGAGAGAGTGTCATTTTTTGCAGGTAGATAGATCAGGCAGGCAGGCAGGCAGGCTAGTCAGTTAATGTTACAGTGTGTAGAGGATATATATACATCCCAGGTGTTGTACATATATTTATACACTGTATAGTTTAGCTAGATCAGTTCTTCCTAATTTACTGGCAGGCAGGTGATTGTGCTATTTAAAGACGTTTTCACAGGCATACTATAGGAATTTTACATTTTATTTTTTATTTTTATTTAAGCATCATTAAAATCACTGCTCCTGAATGATGCTTAAATTAAAAAAAAGGAAAAATTAATTTTAGTATTGTACCTGCTGAGTGTCTATAGTTTGCCTGTGAAAAAGTCTTTGAGAACCCGGGTCTTGCCCCAGGGAACATGTATCAATGGAAAAAAAAAGTTTTAAAAACTGTATTTTTTTCAGGAGTCCTGAAAAAAAACTACCATTTTTAAAACTTTTTTTCCAATAACTTGCATATTAGGCTTTAAAATTATCGTTTTTGAATTTGAACGTTCAAGTCCCATAGACATCAATGGGGTTCTAAATGATCGAGCGAATGTTCGGTCCGTTTGAAGGTTCTGGTGCGAACCGAACGGGGGGGTGTTCGCTTAATCACTACTCTTCAGTGACATAGGCTGTCTCCTAGGGGAGGCTCCAGGAGAAAGCCCCCTTATCAGCCCCTCCCAAACATTTATCTTCTTCCCATTCACGTCTTCTGGGCCTCCCTTCCAGAGATTGGCTGAGCTCAAATAAATATTCATAACCCAGTGGCTAACCCTCCTACTTGGTTTCTGGAAGTTTCTTCAGGCAGGAGCAATCCATCACAGGGCTTAGGGGGACCTGAACAGGCCTGGAATATAAATTGCTGCTCAGCTGGGTACATAAGTCAAAAACTAAATTTAGCCAGCCTAGGGCAGAGATGCTATATTATTATTACGTAAATAAAGCGCACGATATTACAGTAATTATGAGACATCTTAAGTCTCCTGCGGCACAATCTCCCGGCTGAGCTTGCCTGCACTGTCACCCACTGCCACAGGAGGCGTTTGAACAGCGGCTCTAAACGAAGCTCCCGAGCTCAGCTCTCATTGGTCCAGGGGCGGTGCCTGCGTCAGTGAAAGGAGGGAAGAGGGAGGCGGGCCCATGCGGTGAAATTATCCCTATGCATGCACTGCGATTGGATGCTAGGCTCGGCTTATTTGCCTAGCAACTACGCACATTGAGGCAGGGTCACGTGATGTTTCTGCGCAGGTGCAGTACGGAGTCACAGGACAGCTGAGTTTACAATTAGCTGTTGTCTCTCATTGCCGATAGGTGAGGGGTGCATCGTTACAAGAAGGGGGCGGATTTTTTCCAAGAAAATTACAAAAAAATCTGAAATGTGTGGTGTGCATTTGTATTCATCCCTCTTTACTCTTATACACTAACTACAATCTAGTGGAACCAATTGCCTTCGAAAGTCACCTAATTAGTAAATAGAGTCCACCTGTGTGTCATTTAATTTCAGCATTATTACAGCTGTTCTGTGAAGCCCTCAGAGGATTGTTAGAGAACCTTAGCGAACAAACAGCATCGTGAAGGCCAAGGAACACACCAGACAGGTCAGGGATAAAGTTATGGAGAAGTTTAAAGCAGGGTTTGGTTATAACAAAATATCCCAAGCTTTGAACATCTCACAGAGCACTGTTCAATCCAACATTCAAAAATGGAAAGAGTACGGCACAACTGCAATCCTACTAAGACATGGCTGTCCACTTAATCTGACAGGCCGGGCAAGGAGAGCAATAATCAGAGAAGCAGCCAAGAGGCCCATGGTAACTCTGGAGGAGCTACAGAGATCCACAGCTCAGGTGGGAGAATCTGTCCACAGGACAACTATTAGTGGTGCACTCCACAAATATGCCCTTTATGGAAGAGTGGCAAGAAGAAGGCCATAAGAAGTCCAGTTTGCAGTTTGCGAGAAACCATGTGAGTGCAGGGTGTAGGACAGCAAACATGTAGAATGTGATATGGTCAGATGAGACCACAATTGAACTTTTTGGCCTAAAAGCAAAACGCTAAGCGTAGCAGAAAACCTAACACTGCACATGAACCTAAATACACCATCCCCACCATGAAACATGGTGGTGGCAGTATCATGTTGTGGGGATGCTTTTCTTCAGCAGAAACAGGGAAGCCGGTCAGAGTTGATTGGAAGATGAATGGGGCCAAATACAGGGCAATCTTAGAGGAAAACCTGTTAAAATCTGCAAAAGACCTGAGAGTGTGGTGGAGGCTCACCTTCCAGCAGGGCATCGATCCTAAACATACAGCCAGAGCTACAATGGAATGGTTTAGATCAGGGTCTCAAATTGGCAGCCCTCCAGCTGTTGTGAAACTACAAATCCCATGAGGCATTGCAAGATGATTGAATTAGATGATGCAGAAACCATTCCTCCTAAAGCATAAGTAATTGCACTAAACCACTAACACGTCCCCCTAGTGGCCAATCTACAAATTGCAGTATTTAATTTAATCTAAAATATATAAAAGTGCAAGTGTAATCATTTAAAAAATGAAGGTAAATGAAAGATGTGTTCAATATGAATTTACTATACTTCATCTTCAGCATTATATGCAGAATTATTGGTTATCCTACGTATATTCAACTAGTAACTTGGTTTCTAATTGCATTGTTGTACAAATATGTCTGGGCCATTTTGAACGTCTATTCTCTAGGCAATGTGCCATAACTATTGCTGAACTTTCAATTATCTCAACAGGTCAGATAACAATATTTTAAATATGTTTCTGTAGTAGTACTGGCAAATGGCCATTATGAGTCACCCCTATTACACAGACTTTAATGAGTACATGCTAGAACATTAAAATAATTGATAAGGTATTACTTCCAAACATGGTGACATGGAAAATCTCATTATCCCTGTGAATAAGTATCAACTGGATCTTGCTGTTGTGGTATAGGTTTTCAAGGGAGCCACAGGAAATTTCAAGTTGTAGGAAAGCAAAGTTCAACATTGCTCAAGTCATTAACTGCTAATGTGTTATTTTTGCTGATCAGATTGTTTGAAATTGTGTATTGAGTATTAAAACTATTGTATAATTAGAACATTATTTTTAGTTCTGGATAGAGCGGGTGTCATGGATATGCAGTAATGTTTGACTGTCAGCTTACCTCCTCCATGTGTTCACCTTAAAGGCCAGCCACTCTCACCTGGCTGCTTAAATAATCTCTCCTCTAGCATGGCTTCACCCCAGGCCCTATCAGGGAACTCTATATTAACCTGTGCACTGCAAGCCAGCCGTGCTGATCAACATTACTTGTTAAGCTATTGTGTTTTTGGTTTCCTGCTTGCCGTGTTCTCTACGTTTGTCTCTGTTACCGATCTTGGCGTGTTCCTGACCATCCCCGCCTGCTTGTGACCCTTGACTTGTTCTCGACTATCCCTGTCAGCTTGTGACCTTGATCTTTGGCGTGTCCTTTGTTTATCCTTGTCTGCTAGTCGCCCTGACATTTAGCTTATCCCCTAACTATCTCTTGTATCCTGAACTGCTGCTGCTTCCCTTGTATCCTCTATAGCTTACTGTGAGTGTGAGCTGGGGGATGCGACCTGGATCCAGTTGCAACCCAGTCCATCCTCACCACTAGAGGCTCTGGTGAACACCTGCTGGATCTTAGACTTCACGCCCTGGGGAATCTTAGGCGCTAGCTCCCTGTGGGTTACCTGTTAGTGCTCCAGTGGATTTGCCTTCCTTAGCCACCCAGTGTTCCATCCACAGCAGTCAGCCGTAGGGTCCACTACCTTAGCGATGCACTCCTGACCCAAGTGGTGTGCATCAGTCACCTGACTGCAGGTGACCTGACAGCGGGTCAAGGTTAAAACCCCAGTGGATTTATTTGCTGCTTGTGTCCCATTTTGTCCCATTGGGGAGATTTTTGTTCAATTCTTGTTCCTTCACCAGTAAAAGAAAATATCCCCAATGAGACAACAAAGTGAGGGGAAACTCTCTCTTAAACATTTTCCTTTATGTCTTGTTCTGATGACAACTACTTAGCAGAGACATCGACCACAATACAAACTTGACAGGGGTTCTAATTAAATACTATGTAAAAATAAAAAAAGTGATGGCTACAGATATAGTTCAACATCTCTAGTGGGCTGCTAGAATGATCTGTATATTTGGCTCTTTTTGGGTCATCTGTAATCATTGGAGCAGATTTTGTTTTCTTGTAGGATATGAAAGCCTGCAGGTTTGACTATTTACTCCTGTATTCTAAAGGTTTATAGAACACAGAGGGCTGGAAAGTCAAATGAGCAGCTTGAATATTTATGGTGCTTCAGCCAATCCCTGGGAAAGTGGTTGGAGAGTGACAAATAGTCTGAGGTCTGGAGCAGCCTTGTTCTTGTCCTCCTGGAGAAGTTCCCAGCCTCAGGGGCTCTGCCTATGTGAGGCAGTTTTTCTGATGTTCACCATGGTCCCAGCTGGAGGGGGGGGGGAGCATTCCTAATTAACTTTCAAACTAACCTGCAGTATCACCTAAGTGTCTACTCTAAAGGACTCACTGTAGAGTGCTGTGTAGAAGATGGAAATTATGTAGCTGTCTTGTGGCTCTTTGAGTATTAACCCCTATCTTACTAAAGAGTGTCTGATGAAACTAGTAATTGAGCAGCTGTCCTGAGCCATAGAGCTGACTAAAGGAAACTCGGGAAGTTCAGCTGTCCTGGAGACACATTGCAAGAATAGACCTGAGCTCAATATCCAAGTGACTGTGTACCATTTTTTTAAGGATAAATGCAATCAGTAGCTCTTTCTGAGACAGCTCTTACTGAGTCAAAGTTCTGGCCATTCTTTTTAACCCTTGGCCAAAAGATTGTTCCGATAAGCAAAGTCAAGAGTGTCCTCCTGTTGCTATTTAGTGATCCTAAAGTATCCCATACCACACTCTAGTCTCTCTTCCTTCCCCAGTTTTAAGTGATAAACTACAACAAGACAACCCTTGGACTGTTTATTAGAGCCAGATTGAATGGACTGATGTTCATGTGACTGGTGGCCACTACATTGTCCAGTGTAAAAATGAGTGGCTCTTGCGGGAGTAGAGCTACATTACCTATATGATTCCGGGGTGCCAGACTTCTGACATTATTTTAATACCAGTAAGATAGTTTTAGCTACAAGAACAGAATACTAAACTGGTAATTAGATTATGAATGTGGTTTTTACTTGAATCTTTTTTCAGAATAAACTTTTATATGGGCTGTAATGCTATAGACTGGCACCCTAATTTTACACTCTCTCTTATCAGTTGAGTTTCAGTGGCAATATTCTGAACAAAATGGATCAAATTTTGGTAACAGTATTTGGTTCTTTGAAATGAATTGTGATTTTGGTAAAATAATTCTCACTCTGGTGGTATTATTTTTATTGCACTGATTTTGTCCTGGTAAAATATTTCTGCTGTAACTGCAGACTAGTTCATGTTACTACAATGACTTAATCTTGGTTTTGGATTTTAGGGGATTGTAATGGATGTATTGTAAATGATGAAGTATGTTATGAGCCATACAATCTAAGGTCTCGTACACACGACAGAGGAACGCGTTGTTTCAGACACATCGTTTTCCTCGTCGAGTTCCTATTTAGGCTTGTCGATGAACTTGACAAGCTGTCTTTGTGTACACACTGTCAAGACCAAATCTCCTCATTCTCAAACGTGGTGACTTCACCACATACTACAGCAGGGGAAGTTCAATTCCACTGGCACAACCCTTGGGGCTGCTTTTGCTAATCTCATGTTACTGCGTGTTCGGTTAAAGTTCGGTAAGAGACATTTTCACTTTTCAGTCTGTTACAACGTGACAAATGTGCTATTTCCATTACAAATACTACTTTTACCGAAGGTGCGCGGGTTTCTAAGCATTTCACACTCTCCAGTTTCTCGTCGAAAAGCAGCCCGATGAGGAACACGATGAGCCAATTTGGACTCCCGTCGAGGAAAAAGAGAACTTGCTCTCTTTTTTGATCATTAAGTTCCTCGACAGTTTCCTCGATGAAAAACGTACACACGACCGGTTTCCTCGGCAAAAAAGCTCTCCCACCAAATTTCTTGATGGATTCTGCCGAGGAAAGCGGCCGTGTGTACGAGGCCTCACTGTTGCTATGTGAAGATGATAGTTTCTATCATTTAGCTTCCTTTATCAAATAAGTGCCACACATTCACATAGCCTTTCATTCTTCCAGCATTGCCTTCCATTGCAGCTCTATGCATTCAGTCTGGACAAAATTTGGAAGTTAATGCTGACAGACCCCTTTTCTAAGCATCGTGATTGCAGGTTTGAACAGGTTTAGTTGTATATACCTGATTCTCTGGCTTAAAGGTCTAAATATTATAACATCTCTATGAAGGCCACCAGCCAAATTAATATTATTTGTACTGGGCCGGTGGAAGGGGCGAATGCCCCTCTGTCCTCAGCCCAGTTCTTCCCTGCAGCAACTTAACTCTGCTGACATGGTACTGGCTGACTGTATGATAGAACCAAGTGACTCCAGATCTTGTTTCATAGTCATTGTAATATTATTTTGAATAGTGCCTTTTAATATCTAACCAAAGGTCCAGGTAATGTAAAGTAACATAATTTTCCCTGTATAAAAAATACCCTTTTGATCATTGCAGAATAAATTCATATCCTAAGACAAAGCCTTGTTTTAATCAGCTTACACAAACTACTTTGTCATGTCATGTCAAGTGCTGAGAGCTGCGGGGGACAGCAGGGCCACTATACCCTTGTGTTCAATTTTTCATCACTTCTGTGCTTTTTGAAACATATAATGTATAGGTCTACAGAGAGCTGAATAGCTTGTTGCATTAGTGGAAAGCCCACAGAGATGCTTCATTAACCCAATTAAGCAGGTGGATGGAGAGGGCCCCTCTTATAAATTACACCTTGCTAATGAAGTGTATGACTCTTAATCTCCTCCAAACAAAATACACTCATGGAACATAGGAGCAGGCAAGGGTGGAATTAATTAGGAGTAAAACTGCTAGATTAAAGCACAGGGAATCCTTCACAGCAACTGTAACCTGGCAGGGTATTCATTTTAAGTTACAACATAATTGTCTCATGCAAATAAGGCACATCGATTTTTTTTCTGTGGTATATCTGTATAGATCAAATTGATATGTATTATTTAAATACATTTGAAGCTGTAATATACTGTATATGTATATATTGCATATTGCTGTAATATTTGGAAAAAAAGTCAATAGGTAAAATTCTTTCAGGAAAAGCCCACCTAAAAGTAATATTACATTTTTTGGTAGATTCTGAATAATTAAACCACCTGAAAATGTCTCTTTCAGTGGCCCTATTGGGGAAATATCTTTGCTTGAGTTCCTGCATTGGCACACTTGTTGCCATGATGAGAGGCTCCCACTGGCCCTGTTGGTTGGACACTGGACCCCCAAATCTCATAACTGGACAGGAATGAAGCTGGAAATTACAACAGGGAGGTCTTACTGCAATTATCCAAGACATACAAGAGGTCCGAGGCTGATTCAGCCCTCTAGGTTCTACCCATCGCTAAATTATCACGATTAGCAGACTTGGACCTTTTTACTCATAGCAACAATTTGGAATTCATCCTTAATCATGCTTGCGACACTGGAGTCAGATCCATCTAGATGCTCTGAGCTACTACAACGTTAAAAAAATGTATTGGTATTTATTTTCTTAGTAAATATACTTGCTGTCACAATCTAAAAAGATGTGGCCGTGCAAGGCTTCACCTGCCTGGCCACATCATTTATTAACAGTGTTCTGTAAATGGCAAAACTACAAGTACCAATAGCCTTTGCAACTGTCAGCTTGTAGTTCTCAATGAACTACCAGGGCGCTGTTGGTCACTATAAGGCCACGTACACACGAGGAGACATATCCGATGAAAACGGTCCGACGGACCGTTTTCATCAGACATGTCTCCTGGGATATTTTGGTCTGATGTGTGTACACACGATCAAACCAAAATCCCCACAGACAGACAGCGCGGTGACGTGGTGGTGACGTTGACGCCGCCATGTCCGCAAACCAGGAAGTAAAATGCTTCCACGCATGCGTCAAATCCGTTTGACGCATGCGGGGGATTTCCGTCCGCTGGTTATGCGTACTAACCAGCGGACATATCCGACGGACAGTTTTCCAGCAGATAAGTTTTAAAGCATGTTTTAAAACTTTTGTCTGCTAGAAACCTGTCTGCTAGGCCGTACACACGATCGGATATGTTTGCGCTGAAACTGGTCTGCGGACCAGTTTCAGCAGATATGTTCGATCATGTGTACGCGGCCTAGCTAGATCATTGAGCTTGCTGTCAGTGTGAAGCAGCCTGCCTGTATCAGAGGTACAGGCAGGCAGCTACACATACAGTGTGCAGGTTAATGGCATTACACCCACAATTTGCTGATCGTGGGTGCATTGCTTTTTCAGATTCCTAACAAAAAAATTATATAAAATGCATATTTTATTTTACCCATAAAAAAATGTGCATTTGGTAAACTTATCCTTTAAACCCCAAAACCAAATGTTTACATATTGCAGCTTACCCATCGTTTGATATAGTGGCTAAATGCGTTTTCTTTTTATTCTGCACTTTTTCCTTTTTTTCAACTTGTAATCCTGCAAATGTTCTAAAAGGGCTACACTCACTCCTCCATTATATCTATGGAAAGAGCCATGGCTGGACTTTAAACATGTCTGCCTTTGTTCATCTCCATTACATGGTCGTTAGGCAGATTAGTAATTTACAGAAGGAAGATAGCATAGCCTTTTGCTTCAAGTTCATCTCACAGGAAGTAACAAGGACACTGCACTTCTGACAAGATCAACGGGCATTTTCTGTGATTTCTGAAACTGTTCTTAGCCTGAAAAAGTAAGCAAATGCATCCACCATACAGTAGTTTAACGAGGCCAAGTGAGGTGAATCGAAGTGCTGCTGCTACTAACCTGTTTTTAAAGATGAAGGTTACAGGGCTGTAATCAGGGGTTCATTGGAAGTCTCCGACCTAAAACAAGTTTTTAGTTACTAAAGTCCGAACTTCTGTCTTACATTCTTATTTCAACTTAGGGACTGACCAATGATGAATCCATGACACCAGTGGATACAAACAAAATTTCCTATTGTTTTCAGCACAATACTTTTTTTTCCCCTATAAAAATAACAAACATGTTATACTTACCTGCTCTGTTGCAGTGGATTTGCACAGAGAAGCCCAGATCCTCCTCTTTTTGGGTGTCTCTTTGGCTTTCCTGGCCCCTCCCTCCTGTTCAGTGCCCCCACAGAAAGTAGCTTGCTATGGGGGTACCCGAGCCAAGTCACAGCCAGTGTTTCCATTCAGACAAAGAGCCCTGACCCGGCCCACACACCCTCTCTCCTCTGACTGGCTAGCTGACTTTGATTGACAGCAGCCGGAGCCAATGGTGCCACTGCTGTGTCTCTGACAATTAGAAGGAAGTATCTGAGACACTTGTGGACTTCGCTGAACAGAGAGGGACCTCAGGTTAGTATTAGGGGGCTGAGAGAACAGAACGTTTTATATCTTAATGTATAGAATGCATTAAGATAAAAAAAACTTCTGACTTTACAACCACTTTAAGTGGTATGCAGTGCATCTGTTGCTATAACCAGATTACTAAATCATATTTTTGAAATTAAGGTGGGTCCCTTAGTAGACATAACTCAGGTGTTTAAAAATGATTGTGCTTCATTTTACCTGTTGCTCTACTTGAGTTTAATATGGGCAGTAAGGTTCCCTTTTATTTGTGATAAAAATTACAGTACTTATAAACTCCTTCATATTAAGTAGTCTGGCTACATGCTCTATATTGAAGTTGGGTTCAAAGCTGAACTTGAAACAAACAGTTCAATACTTACAGGTCTTGTCCCTCCCCCAGCCTGTGATTGGACAGTAAAATGAGAAGAAGGAGGCTGATGAGTTCACCTCTCTATCACTCTGCTCTCTCTTTTGGCACATGAGCACCTTAGCACAACTAACTGACAAATTGTGCTGCTTTTACCTTCCCCAGACTGGGCTCTGCTGTACACAATGTTTCAAAACAGATAATACCAAAGCAAATGTAGGTACTTGCATTGCTTGCATCTTAAAAAAATATATATTTGATAATGTTTGTATACTTATGCCTAAAGTGCAGCTTCATGATAACAGCTCTCGAGAGTGTATTTAAAAACAATAAGTAATCCGTTTCCATATTTATATCCTTATGCCCTGTACACACGATCGGATATCTGATGGAATCTAATCCAATGGATTTTTTCATCAGATATCCGATGAAGCTGGCTTTCATCAGTCGTGAGTACACACCATCAGTCAAAAATCTGTTTGTGTCAGAATGCATGATGTAAAAAACTACAACGTGCTGAGAAAAATGAAGTTCAATGCTTCCGAGCATGCGTCGACTTGATTCTGAGCATGCGTGGATTTTTGACCAATGGATTTCCCCACAGACGATTGTTTTTTTCTGTCGGTTTTTTAACCATAAGAAACATTTAAAACAGGTTCTATTTTTTTTCACCGATGGGGAAAAAAACGATGGGGCCCACACAGGATCGGTTCGTCCGATGAAAACGGTCCATCAGTGTGTACAGGGCATTACAGGTTCACTGTAAAGGAAATGTTTATTGT
Organism: Rana kukunoris; assembly: GCA_029574335.1. NCBI lineage: Eukaryota > Metazoa > Chordata > Amphibia > Anura > Ranidae > Rana > Rana kukunoris. The sequence goes on from CM056059.1 coordinate 85,987,401, forward strand.
CAGCAATGCGAAGGCTGCCATTGCTTCCCTTTGTTTCTAAAAATGTTTGTTTACTGGCTTCCATACTAATCTAATGGATTTGGTAGTTCCAGAGTTCATATACCAGAACAAGCATGCGGTGAAAGAGTTCTGATTTCATTTCCTACATATTTTTTTCTTATCAATGACTCAGAAAGCGCTAAAGTCATTAGGCCAGTATGATAGCCAAGCAAGTAGCTTTTCTAAAAGGAAGTCAGCCATGGAAGTACTTATATTACTCTCAAGTCAAGTTTTCTTTAAAGTCTAATTCAAGTAAATGTTGTTCTTTTTAAATGGGGAAATAATTGTAATTTATGAATGGTGTTTAGTCTTGGCTATGACTCCCTAGAGAGAATGCCTCAGATTTTCTGTCCCTGGGACACCCGTGTAAGACAGGAGGAGTCTGGTCATCACCTGGATAGGAATGCATAAATAAAACACTGTGAGGCCTCGTACACACGACTGAGGAACTCGTTGGAAAAGACACATCGTTTTCCTAGACGAGTTCCTTGTTAGGCTTGTCGAGAATCTTGACAAGCTGTCTTTGCGTACACACTGTCAAGACAAAATCTCCTCATTCTCAAACGCGGTGACATACAACACATACAACGGCAGGGGAAGTTCGATTTCACTGGCACAACCCTTGGGGCTGCTTTTGCTAATCTCATGTTACTGCGTGATAAGTAAAAGTTTGGTAAGAGACATTTGCACTTTTCAGTCTGTTACAGCATGACAAATGTGCTAATTCCATCACAAACGCTACTTTTACCGAAGGTGCGGGGTTTCTAAGCATACACACCAATGTGTTTCTCATTGAAAAACAGCCCGACGAGAAACACGACAACTTCCGTAGAGGAAAAAGAGAACTTGCTCTCTTTTTTCTTCGTCGAGTTCCTCGACAGTTTTCTCCATGAAAAGCATACACAGGACCAGTTTCCTCAGCAAAAAAGCGCTGCCACCAAGTTTCTTGATGGATTCTGTCGAGGAAACCGGTCGTGTGTATGCTTTTCATGGAGAAAACTGTCGAGGAACTCGACGAAGAAAAAAGAGAGCAAGTTCTCTTTTTCCTCGACGGGAGTTGTTGTGTTTCTCGTCGGCCTTAGAGATTCTATCCTCTTCCTACTCAGCTAAAAAATACAAAATGCTGTAAATACCCAAAATGATCAAATATTAAAAATGTTCTAGGACTACTGTTTAAATTTCAGCATTGAAAGAGGTAAGATCAACAGAAATTAAAGATGATAAAATTAGGGAATTGGACATTTTTCTGCTTGTTAGATAAAAGTCTTTTTGGCAATGTGGAATTTGTTCCATTAAGTGGAATGGTAAAGCTATAATTGCATACAAGTTATGGGCAATTTTATGACAACAAAAAGCTTTTCATCAAAAGGTTGGAAAAATTGCATGTTTATATAAAGAGAACAGAACTCAGTGGAAGCAAAATTAATGGCAGCATTACGGGAATGGCAAGTGAAAAACAAATCACTCGAGCCCAGTACAGGGAATGAAAAGACCAAAGAAACAGAAAACAGGATATTCATTGTCTAATAAAATTCACGGTTATCGTGATACATTATAAAGAGTATAACGCACGTAGACCTCTAAAGGCTAGGACTGTAGGTTAAGCATTCATTGGGTGAAAATAATTTTCCTTTCATGCATATTTACATGTACACTTATTTAAAAGAAGCAGCATGGTGCAATAAACAATAGCGGATAGACTGTGCTTGCAAGGAACTAAGCAGGCCAAATGGCATCCTGGGATTTTGGGAAATTACTTTTAAAGAGCAACTCCAGCCTAATTAAAAAGAAAACACAGTGTTGTTTTAAAATAGGAAGCTATGTAATTCACTAAATACATAAAGATAGTTGTGCCGTTACCGCTCTTGAGAAAGTCTGGATGTGACGTAATGCGTTAAGTGGAGTAACGGCAGAGTGACATCATGATGCACAGGGCTTGTGCATTCCCATGGTTTGGTAGTGTAGCAAAGGAACAACCTAAAAAGTTGAGTGATTATTCCTGAATGCAGGATGTTCAGGATTAAACATGAGTTTTATACTGTTTTAAAGAGCTATTCAATAAAGGTTGTTTAGTGCTATGAAAGTCTCCCTCTTCTATGCTATAGTAACCCATGTTCCCCGCTGGAGCTGATAAACTCTGGAAAGAAGAATGGACAATGAAAAATACCATCTACTGTAAAACTAACCATATGCCTGAAAGCAGGTGGATGTTAAATGTTTTATATTGGTTTAAAATGTCTACTATTTTGTGGCTGAGGTATGTGTTTAGAATTAGAGTAACTATGTAGAACTGTTTAGTTGTGCTTGCCCTGCTGAGGTGGTACTTCCTGGGAGGTAAGGGCTAACTCTGCTGGCCAGGTTTTCTCAGGAAGTACTGCCCTCTGCAAAAGCAGAAAAAATGGAGGGAACCACCCCCCTGGGGTGCTGCAATTAGTAAGATGGCCGAAGGTATGGTTCCAGGTCTTCCTATGCAAGAAACAGAAGTCTGCTATGGATGTGAGCTACAACATATTTCTTGCACTTAAAGTGGTTATAAAGGCAGAAGTTTTTTTTTTTGATCTTAATGCATTCTTACAAAGAATTAATTGTGTTCTTTAAGAGAGGCATGTATTTAAGTTGGAGTGCTGCCTTAACTCCAACCTTGCGTTACATGGTCCCAGCCTGCCTTTGATGACACTAGAGAGTGTTCTCTTCTGGTCGACAAATGGGCTTACTAAGCCTCACCCACAAGCCTTTGTTATCTACTTATTGATTTAAAGTGATACTAAATGTTCAGATTTTCTTTTGTTAAAAATAACAAACATGTCATACATACCTATTCTGTGTAGTGGTTTTGCACAGAGAAGCCTCTGATCCTCTTCTTCTCAGGTACCCTGCTGGTGCCCCTGGCTCCCTCCTCACTAAGTGCCCCCTAAAGCAAGCTCCTCTTGTGTTGAGCCCCCACCCCTTGCAACCTCCTCACTGGCTGTGATTGACAGCAGCGAAAGCCAATAGCTCCCATTGCTGTGTCTCAGCCAATGAGAAGAGAGAGACCAGGGAGAGCTGAAACTACTGCGCACAGAGCTGGATCAAGATTGGGATCAGGTAAGTATTGGGGGAGGGGGGCAGCTACATACATAAAATACATGAAGGTAAAAAACTTCACGCCTTTAGAATCACTTTAAGTAGTCAATCATTTTTTGGTGAGTTCACCCCAAACGGGGTACAGTGTGCAGGTGGAGGTCACCGGATTGGAGTTGCGTTGTAAGAACTAACATTGTTAAGAAGAGTGTTGTGTTTATATAGAAAGCATTAATTGCACTTGAACTTGGCACCGTATACTTTGCATTATTTAATTTTAAGTCTTTTAGTGATTGGAAAATAATAGAACTTTATAGTTTTTTTTTTTTTGTGCTAATTTATTTGTTTTTATGGATTATTTTGATTTATTTGGGGAAAATATTGAGAGTTAAACTTGTACTTTTGGATTGATGCTTTTGTACTTTAATGAATATGAATGGACACTAGACATGTGCAATATAAGGAAAAAATTAAACAAACCTGCGCTATGATGATGTGTCCAAACAAATGAGTAAATACCTCAAAGGTTTGAAACAAAAAATTAAATTAGCGCTGCTTCTATCAATTACAGTGTTTTTTTTTTCTTTGCACTATACTAGTATTGAGCATTTTTATAGTGTAATTATTACAGGTTGCAGACCCCTGAATTACACTATAAACGTGCTCAATACTAGTATAGTGCAAAAAAAACAAAAAAACAGTTCAATATAGATAGAAGATTCAACATGACGGTGACAATAGCGATCTGTGTCTAGCAAACCTGCGGTTGAATGTGCCTAACCGAACTCTATTAGTCCAAGATTATTCGACATAGAGAGAAAAGATTCAATATTATAGAGACAGGAGGATTCGACGAAGCTTCAGTCACCTTAATAGTTTGTTCATAGCAGGTGCCATGGGACTGTTCTGAGTAGCCATGCCCAGCCAAGTCCCACCCCATGATAAAGCAAGATGCCACCACCATATATTTTTTTTCAGTACAGGGTGGTTTGACCCAATCACCACATCACACTGCACTGTGGCCAATCGAATTCAATAAATAGTTTTCAATAAAATTCACATAAATAAAAGTAAACAGAGCAATGTGCTGGAATCGGCACCTAGGTACTGCTGTAATCTCATGCCCTATTCTAGTGCACCAAAACAAAAGGTGTTTTGAATTGTACATTTATGCCGCGTACACACGGTCGGAATTTCTGAAAACAAGCTCAAATCGAACATTTGTTGTCGGAAATTCCGGTGGGGAAATCCGACCATGTGTCTGCTTCAATCGGACATTTGCTGTCGTAATTTCCGACAACAAATGTTTGAGAGCTGGTTCTCAATTTTTCCAACAACAAAAGTTCTTGTCGGAAATTCCGATCGTCTGTATGCAATTCCGACGCACAAAAATCCTACACATGCTCGGAATCAATTGGACGCATTATCGGAATCATTGAACTTAATTTTTCTCGGCTAGTCGTAATGTTGTACGTGACCGCATTCTTGGCGTTCGGAATTTCTGGCAACATTTGTGTGACTGTGTGTATGCAAGACAAGTTTCAGCGAACAATCCGTCGGAAAAAAAACAACAGTTTTGTTGTCAGAATGTCAAAACGTGTGTACGATCATTAATTTTCTCCAGAAAGCAGCCAAAAGCTGAATGAAAAAAGCCTGTCCCCTGTCAGCATGTTGAGGGAAAAGACCCTTGCTCTCTGTGTGGAAGCAATGGTCACTCTGCAGAGATCCAACAAACCCCCACTAAGCCGTATAGGGCTAATTTCCACACAAATGTTGCAATCTGCTGTGGATTTCTTTTCAGAGGGCATTCTACAGGTAATAAAGAGACATTAGGTTTCATTTGAAAAGGGCCCTTGGGAGCAATTTTTCAAATGAAACCTAAATGAAAGAAGATGGGTGATGTGACATCACTGTCACATGGGTTAAGGTCACATGTTGGCATAACCACGCCCACGCCCTATGCCAATATAAGTCCCTGCCCGCCGCTCAGAAGGCATTTCAGCGCCGCACCTCGCCGTGTCAACATCGAATGGAAGAAGAAGCCCGCGAGTGTCACCCCGCGGCGGAAGACAGCGACGAGAAGCCCTGGCCCCAGGAGGAGCCAGGCAGAAGCCGGCGAAGAAATCCGGAGTGGGATGTACGACCCTCGCTCCGGTCGAAGACGTCGGAAGCCCGCTGCCCTCATCAAACAAGCACGGAGCTTCGTGGTGAAGGGGGCAGCGGCAGAAGACAGCGACGAGAAGCCCGCCACGTCCAAGTCCTGGATGGGATGTGTGACCCTCGTCCAGGCAGAAGAAATCGAAGGGGGCGGCGGCGGAAGAAGGCCTGGCTCCCGCGGGTGGTGCCCCGTGGCGGAAGACAGCCACGAGAAGCCCGGAGAGTGGCGCCCTCCGGCGGAAGACGGCGAAAGAAGCCCTGGCCTCGGGAGGAGCCAGGCAGAAGCGGAGGAGCCCGAGGTGGGGCGACACCCCCGTTGTTCTCCGCTGTTTTCGGCCGGCCCCCCCCCGGATGTAAAGGAGCTTAATTTTGGGGTGGGGGCCCAGTCGAGCATGGCGGAGAGCATGGGTGGGTGTTTCCCCCCCCCGGCAGAAAACGGCTAGAAGACCGAGGAGTGGCGACGCCCCCGTTGTTCTCCGCCATTTCCGCCGCCCCCCCCCCCCGGATGTGAAAGAGCTTAATTTGGGGTAGGGGGCCTGGCCGAACATGGCGGAGAGCATCGGTGGGTGTCTCTCTCCCCGGCGGAAGGCGGCGGCGAAGACCGGGGGGGGTAGGTGTACCCCCCCGGCGGAAGGCGGCGGCGAAGACCGGGGGGGTAGGTGTACCCCCCCGGCGGAAGGCGAAGACCTAGGAGGGGTTTCGCCCCCGTTGTTCTCCGCCATTTCCGCCGGCCCCCCCCCGGATGTAAAAGAGCTTGATTTGGGGTAGGGGGCCTGGCCGAATATGGCCGAGAGCATCAGTGGGTGTCCCCCCCGGCGGAAGGCGGCGGCGAAGACCGGTGCGGGGCTGGAGCCCCCCCGGCAGAAAACGTCTGGAAGACCGAGGGGCTCCGCCCCCCGTTGCTCTCTGCTTTTTTCGGCCGGCCCCCCCGGATGGAAAAGAGCTTATTTTGGGGTGGGGGCCTGGCTGGACATAGCGGAGAGCATCGGTGGGTGCCCCCCCCTGGCAGAAAACGCGAAGCCCGGGGCCCAATGGGCTGGTGGTGGGGGGTCCCGGCAGAAGACCCCCAGAGCTGACTAATAAATTATTTTTTTCTGTGTGGTTTATCTGTGTTTACACTTTTCCACCCGGTGAATGGGTAGGTGTACGATGTACCCCATACTCATTCACATAGGGTGGGGGGCCAGAATCTGGGGGCCCCCTTATTATAGGGGGCTCTCAGATTCTGATAAGCCCCCTGCCCGCATACCCCGACAACCAACGGCCAGGGTTGTCGGGAAGAGGCTCTTGTCCCTATCGACATGGGGACAAGAGTGCTTTGGGGTGGGGGGGCAGTGCCCCCCTCCCCCACAGCACACACTCCCCCATGTCGAGGGCATGTGGTCTGGTACGGCTCAGGAGGGGGGGGGCGCTCGCTCGTCCCCACCCCCATTCCTGTCCGGCCAGACTGCGTGCCTGGGAGAAGGGTTTGGTCTGGATCTGAGGGGGAACCCCACGCCGTTTTTGGCGTGGGTTTAACCCCTTAAGTTCCAGATCAAATCTAAGAGCCTGTTGTGCACCTGAAGGGGGACCCCCACGCCATTTTTTTTTAAATTTGGGGTGGAGTACCCCTTTATCCCGGTCCTGTCAGGGGGGGGGGGAATGCCTGCTCGTCTGTCCCTACAATGTATGAACAGCGATCTGTCATTTCCCCTACACAGTCCCACCCCCTTTACAGTTAGAACACACCCAGGTAACATAATCAACCCCTTCCGCGCCCCTAGTGTTAGCCCCTTCCCTGCCAGTGTCATTTTTATAGTAAGCAATGCATTTCTATACCATTGCTCGCTAGAAAAATGCCAAATCTCACAAAAATGTGTCCGCCACAATGTCGCAGTAGCCAGAAAAATCAATGATAGCCACCATTACTAGTAAAACAAAAAATTATTCCTAAAAAACCCATAAGACCAACCCCTACTTATAACGTTTGCCCAAACCAATCAAACGCTTATTGTGATTTTTTGGAAACAAAAATATGTCGAAGAATACTTATCGGCCTAAACTGAGGGCAAAAATTTTTTGAATATATTTTGGGGGAGATTTATTATAGCAAACAGTAAAAAAGATGTCTTTTTATTTACCAAATTGTCGCTATATTTTTGGTTCAAGCAAAAATAAGAAAAAACGCAGAGGTGATCAAATACCACCCAAAAAAATAAATTAAACATTTTTTGGGGGGGGGGGGAATGAGGACGTCAAATTTGTTTGGGGGCCACGTCGCACAACCACGCAATTGTCAGTCAAAATGACGCAGTGTTGAAATGCAAAAACTGGCCCCGTCAGTGACCAGTAATATGCTCTGGGGCTCAAGTGGTTACAAATTAAGAATACACTAAAGTTAGCCCAATTTATGGCCATAATGTGAAAGATGATGTTACACCGAGTAAATAGATACCCAACATGTTACACTTTAATATTGCACACACTCATGGAATGGCGCCAAACTTCAGTACTTGAAAATACCCATAGGCAACGCTTTTTTATGTGTTTCAGGTTACCAGTTTAGATTTACAGAGGAGGTCTAGTGCTAAAAGTATTGCTCACGCTCTAACATACGCTATGATACCTCACATGTGGGGTTTGAACGGGGGTTCAATATGTGGGCGGGACTTACACATTTAAGGCCCGCCCACATATGGAAACATTCCTTCAAACCACACATGTGAGGTATCATAGCGTGCGTAAGAGCGAGAGGAATACTTTTAGCACTAGACCTCATCTGTAAATCTAAACTGGTAACCGGAAACAAAAAAAATGCTGCTTGTTCGCTTCTGACTGCGAGCTACTAGGGACAGGGGCGTTTAAATTATTATTATTTATGTTTGTTACATAAAAATTCTATAAGACCTCCCGTTCAGCTTGTAAAGCATCAGTTCAGGGGGACCAAAAAAAATTAAACACCTCTAATGCTTTCATCCGCCATTGCAGATTTGATTCTGGTACTGCATTTCGAGTGAACTGGGCATGCTCGAACACTTAGAAAAAGAAGCTGGAAGTTTCAGCCTGAAAATGACTTGCATCTTTCTGAGCATGCTCAGAAAGCTGTTTTTTTGGCTTAGTAATTTAAGGACATCCTTAACAGGTGTAAGCAGTTACAAGTGCACACAAACTAGAGGCTGACATTTCTTCATGTGTTTCCAATTGGTTCATTAGCACACATGTTATAAAAAGCGTGGATAGTGCACGTGTCAGCTGCCCCTCAGAGGGGGCAGATTTGCTGGCTGGAAGTAATGGCGGAGTGAAACAGAGATGTTTTGTATTTTTTGATGTTTTGTTTGCTGCCTAATTTTGCAAAATGTTTCTCAAGATGTTAATGACTAATGTTTTAATCCTGTGGGTCTATCCTGTTATTTCAAAAGCATGATTTATTTTCCAATGACTGTGAAATAAACGTTGGTCTTTTTTTGTTTTTAGGTATTTTTATATATTTTTGGTGTGTTTATTTGTAATTTTTTGTTTTGCTTTTCTTGTTTTGTGGACCAATAAAATTACTTTCAAATTTTGAAGTTTGTTTTGTGATATTTTTTTCATGCTATGGATTTCAACTGCTGCAGCTGAAATAGTTTGGGCCTAAACCATCAAGTGTGATTTGTCTCTAAGCTCTTTCCTGGTGTGTATGCATGAAATGTTTAGTCACCAGAAAAGGAAGGACGAAGCGGTAAGTATTGTTTCCTAGAACTGATGTCCAGACTGACTTTTTAAAGCACATGTGCAAGATGTAGGAAAACCTGCAAACATGGCCTGTTTGGAGGGGGGGGTGGTGTATTGGTGGACAGGCTTGAAGTGCTGATTTACAGCGCTGTGCTTGAAACTAGCACAAGACAATCCTATTCTAATTGTGGGTTGTTTGAGGGAAGCCAATTGAGTGTTAGAACCCCTGCTAGTGTTTTTAGGTTGGGCTTTGTGTCCCTTTTCCTAAAATTGGCTTCACTTCCTGTCACACAGCTGAACAGGAAGTGAGGTTAAAACCCTACCAATGGTCTTTTCTTCGGGGCACAGGTCAATCTAACTAGTGTCACCATTAAGCAAATTGCACTGCAGTGTACACCCCAAATGATTAGTTATTTTGGGGTTTAGTAAAGGCAAAGCCGCTCTGCAATAGAAGCGTAGGCAATGAAAATCAGAAGGGAAGCACTGATGGTTTTTACTTCCAATCCCGCCAAGTTTTTATTTTTCTTCCTTGCTTGTCCACTTGTAGTGCAAAGTGGATTTGCCTTTAGTAAATGGACCCCAAAGTCCAAGATTCCTACTAATTTGGGGTGTACACAGCAAAATGCAATTTCCAAAATGGGAAAATATTTAGATTGATCTGTGTCCCCAACAACACATTACTCAGGTGTTTCCCTCACTTCCTGTTTGGCTGTGTGGCAGGAAGTGAATGAATTAAGTAGAAAGTGACAACATTTGTGAGGTGTCTTTACCCTATCAGGGGTGCAGGCATCCCCAAAACAAATAAGAAAATAGTTGATTTAACATTGGGTGGTGTTTGTGGGGGTCCCTAACACACATTCATACATATTAGCAACGCTGGATCCTGGCCTATTGGCATGGTTATATTTTCTTAAGCATCTCAATAAAATGATCTGAAATTTGGGGTTAAACTGGAACTATAATCATCACTTTTATTTTTTTGATTTCTTTCATTTTGGATAGAGTTGGGGGGGGGGTTAGAAGCTCTGTCAGTTTATTTTGTATTATCCCTGTCCGTTTGGGGAGATTGGCCTTCACTTCCTGCCCCATAGCCAAACAGGAAGTGATCGAAAAACTAGGCAAATTAAGGGCCCCCCCAGGTCCCCCCCCCCACAGAACTTGTGTGTGTCCCCTGAAAATTCCTGGGTGGGTCATCAAAAAACAGGGTGTGGCCTTGACAGGAAGGGTGGGTCATTTTTCTATTAGGGGGTGCCAAAATTTGGTCAGGCCTAGGGAAGCACAAAACCTAAATATCCTACTGCATATTAGGGCTTATTTAGACAGGATCCAATTTACAGCATGTTTTTAGATTGTGGGAGGAAACCCGCACAGGGAGAACATGCAAACTCCAGGCAGATAGTGTCACGGGCGGGATTCGAACCAGCAACCCTTTTGCTGCTAGGTGAACATGCTACACACTACGCTACTGTGCTGAACGAACATGATCGCAGCTGAAAGCATGAGATGTTTTTTTTTTTTTTTTTAACAATTCCATGCTTTCCAGCCTGGAGGACAGATGTGGGGTCTAATTGACCCCGCCTTTCTCTATAAAGAGGACCTGTCACACACTAGTCCTATTACAAGGGATGTTTACATTCCTTGTAATAGGAAGAAAAGTGAAAAATAATACAAAAAAAGGGACAAACAAGTGCAAAAATGAAAATATTAAGTTAAAAAATAAAATAACAAAGGAATTTAAATGCTCCTGTCCCTAGTAGCTCGCACTCAGAAGCGAACACGCATGCAAGTCCCACCCACATATGTAAACATCCTTCGAACCCCACATGTGAGGTATCATAGCGTGCGTTAGAGTGAGAGCAATAATTTTAGCACTAGACCTCCTCTGTAACTCAAAAGTGGTAACCTGAGAAAAAAAGTCAAGCGTTGCCTATGGAGATTTTTAATAACGAAGTTTAGCGCCATTCCATGAGTGTGCGCAATATGAAAGCGTGACTAGTTAGGTATCTATTTACTCGGTGTAAGATCATCTTTTACCTTATCCCTAAAAATTGGGCTAGCTTTACTGCTTTCTTATTTTGTCATTCATGAAACAGGTTTTTTTTTTGAAAGCCAAACAAAAAAAAAACGTTTGAAAAATTTTGGCGCAAATACTGTTGGAAATGTGTCGGAAAAAATGGCCGCCACTTTATTCCCTAGGGTGTTTGTTAATAAAATATATATAATGTTTGGGGGTCCTGAGTAATTTTCAAGGAAGAAAATATAATTGTTACATGAAGGAGAGAAGTGCCAGAATAGGCGCGGTATGGAAGTGGTTAAAGTGCAACAATAAAAGTGAAAAATTCCTTGAAATTTCGTACCATGGGGGGGGGGGGCAATTAGGGCCGCCATCAGGAATTATGGGGCCCCTTACACAGCTTCAGGCATGGGCCCCCTGGAGCAGAGAGCAGGGGGGGGTGCCGCCTGATATTGAGAAGGGGGGGGGGGGCTGCCGCAATTTGATAAGCGGGGGGTTCCTTTACTAAAAAATACATATAGAAAAATATATATTAAAAAGGGTGGTAGCCATCCGGGGGCCCTGGGGACCACTGGGCCCTTTATTAAAAATAAACCTCTGGGCCCTTTAATGAAAAATAAATTAAAATATCTATATATATATATATATATATAATATATATAATAATAAATATATATAAAATAATAAAAAAGGGGGTTGCCTTGGGAGCTGCGGTGGGGTGGGAGCTGCGGTGGCTCAACGTGAATGGCACTGCGCTGACAAGCCGTTTACCTCTGCAGCCAAGGGTTCGGATCCTGGTCTCAGCTACATGTGAATTGAGCTCCCGGTGGGTGTGCTATGCAAGGTACGCCTGTGCTTAGTACGCCCACCCCCCCCCCCCAAAAAAAAAACACCACACTTGCACGCACACGAACGCACTTTGGCCATGAGGTCTCCTAAAATAAAGGGAGGCGAAGGACCTACAGGGCTGGCTGGGTGGGCTACACTCCCTCATAGGGGGAGTCCCTCTGTCCCATCGGGCTCCCAAGTGTAGCAGGTGGGGTGAGTGGGAGGCCCCCCTCACACCCACCATTGCCACCGGGGGCATGGAGAAGGATGGCGATTGCAAGTCCAGCTCCTCTCTCTCGACTTCACGCACAAAATACACTTTAAAAAAGAAATTAAAGTAAAAAATAACAAACCTGGGGAAAATGTTTATAACATTTTTATAAGCAAAAAGGTTGTCATCTGGGGCCCTCTGGGAGCTTTCATAATTATATTATATATATATATATATATATGTTAAAAAAATAACCAAAAAATATATAAAAATATATAAATTTTTTTTAATTTTTATTTTTAAAGGTGGGGGGTTGTCATCTGGAGCCCTGGGGATCTCCGGGCCACTGGGGACCTCCAGACCCCTAAAACAAAACATTGGCCCTTTAATAACAAAAAATATGGGGGGTTGCCACCCGGGACCCTGGGGGCCTCTGGGCCCCTGGGGACCTCCGGACTGCTAAAAAATATTAAATTCCAAAAATTGGCCCTTTAATAAAAAATCCTACAAAAACCAACTAAAAAATATATATACAAAAAAAAAGAGGGGGGTTACCATCTGGGGCGCTGGGGGGCCTCCAGGCATCTGGGCACCTCCGGACCCCCGGGCCCCTTACAGGTGTACAGGGCCGCCATCAGGAATTTTGGGGCCCCTTACACAGCTTCAGGCATGGGCCCCTGGAGCAGAGAACCGGGGGGGGGTGCTGCCGCATGAAATTGAGAAGCAGGGGGGGGGGGGGGGTGCTGCCGCAAATTGAGGAAGCGGGGGGGCCCTTTACAAAAAGAAGAAATAAAGAAAAATATATATAAAAAAGGGGGGTAGCCATCCGGGGCCCTGGGGACCTCTGTGCTCTTTATAAAATAAAAAGAAAAAAGAGAGAAAATATATATATATATTTTTTTTAAATATTAAAATATAACATTTATATAAAAAAATTAAAAAACAAGGGGGTTGCCTTCCAGGGCCCTGGGGACCTTTGGGCCCTTTAATAAAAAAAAAAAATATATATAGAAAAAATGTATAAAAAAATAAAAAAAATAAACAATTATAAAAAAAAGGGGGTTTGACACATGGGGCCCTGGGGACCTCTGGGCCCTTTAATAATATATATATATATATATATATATATATATATATATATATATATATATATATATATATATATATATATATATATATATATATATATATATATAAGAAATAAAAAATTATAAAAAAAAAAAAATTATTTTAGAAAAAAAGGGGGGTTGTCATCTGGGGCCCTGGAGATCTCCAGGTCCCTGTGGACCTCCGGACCTCTAAAAAAAAAAAGAAAAAAAATTGGCCCTTTATTAAAAAAAAAAAGAAAAATATATAAAAAAAATATATATATTTTTTTAAATATATATATTTTTTGATAAAAAAAGGGCTTGCCATCTGGGGCCCTTAGTGGCCTCCGGGCCCCTGGGGACCTTCGGAGCCATAAAAAAAAAATGTTTTTTTTTTTTTAGGGTGGTTCCCATCCGGGCCCCTGGGGACCCCCGGGCGGTGTAATGCCTGTACCCCCCTAATGGCGGCCCTGCAGGTGTACTGCCTGTACCCCCCTGATGGCGGCCCTGGGTGTAATGTCAGCATGTGAAAAATGACATTCTGAAGGAAAAAAGCCATTTAAAACTGACTTGCGGCAATAATGAATTGTCAGCTCCCGGCAATTGCAGGAGAATTCATTCATTAAAAACACCAAAAAAAAAGCGTGGTGGTCCCCCCAAATTCTATAACCAGACCCTTTAGGTCTGGTATGGATATTAAGGGGAACCCCGCCGTCAATTGTAAAAAAAAATGACGTGGGGTTCCCCCCAAATATCCATAACCAGACCCTTCAGGTCTGGTGTGGAATTTAAGGGGAACTCCACTCCAAATTTAAAAAAAATGGCGTGGAGTCCCCCCTAAAATCCACACCAGACCCCTTATCCGAGCACGTTGACCTGGCCGGCCGCAGAAAAGAGGGGGGGACAGAGCGCGGCCCCCCCCCTCTCCTGAACCGCACCAGGCCACATGCCCTCAACATTGGGAGGGTGTTTTGGGGTGCCCCCCAAAACACCTTGTCCCCATGTTGATGAGGACAAGGGTCTCTTCCCCACAACCCTTGCCCGGTGGTTGTGGGGGTCTGCGGGCAGGGGGCTTATCAAAATCTCGAAGACCCCTTTAACAAAGGGGCCCCCCAGATCCCGACCCCCCCCCCCTGTGTGAAATGGTAATGGGGTACCTTGTACCTCTACCATTTCACGAGAAAAAAAATGTAAAGGGTTAAAAACGACAAGAGTCGGTTTTTGACAAGTCCTTTATTATCTTCTTTCTTCTTTCCTTCGGGTTTCTTCTTCCTCCTCCTTCTTCTTCTTCCTCTGCTTCTGTCTTGCGGTCTTCTATTCCCGCATCTTGCCCGGCGTGTTCTTCCATCTTCTTCTCCTTCCGCTGTCCTTCTCGTCCGCATCTTCTCCTTCTTCTTCTTCTTCGCCGGAGGCGCCGCTTCCAATTGAAATCCCCGCTGTATGCCGGACCACGCCCCCCTCTGACTCCACGGGCAAGCTCTTAGGAGTGTGCTGCAAGTGCGTCAGAGGGGGGCGTGGTCATAAGTCAGAGGGCGGGCAATTCAATTTGAAGCTTGTGCGCGGCTTTTTCTTTGCCAGAGTCGCCGCTTCCAATTGAATTGCCCGCTTTCTGGAACATGTGACCACGCCCCCCTCTGACGCACAGGCACCACACGGGGACTTTCCTAAGAGCTTGCCCGTGGCGTCAGAGGGGGGGCGTGGTCCGGCAGACAGCGGGGATTTCAATTGGAAGCGGCGCCTCCGGCGAAGAAGAAGAAGAAGGAGAAGATGCGGACGAGAAGGACAGTGGAAGGAGAAGAAGATGGAAGAACACGCCGGGCAAGATGCAGGAATAGAAGACCCAAGACAGAAGCAGAGGAAGAAGAAGGAAGAAGAAACCCGAAGGAACGAAGAAAGAAGATAATAAAGGACTTGTCAAAAACCGGCTCTTGTCGTTTTTAACCCTTTACATTTTTTTTTTCTCGTGAAATGGTAGAGGTACAAGGTACCCCATTACCATTTCACACAGGGGGGGGCCAGGATCTGGGGGGCCCCTTTGTTAAAGGGGTCTTCCAGATTTCGATAAGCCTCCTGCCCGCAGACCCCCACAACCACCGGGCAAGGGTTGTGGGGAAGAGACCCTTGTCCTCATCAACATGGGGACAAGGTGTTTTGGGGGGCACCCCAAAACACCCTCCCAATGTTGAGGGCATGTGGCCTGGTTCGGTTCAGGAGAGGGGGGGGCCGCGCTCTGTCCCCCCCTCTTTTCTGCGGCCGGCCAGGTCAACGTGCTCGGATAAGGGGTCTGGTGTGGATTTTAGAGGGGACTCCACGCCATTTTTTTTTTAATTTGGGGTGGAGTTCCCCTTAAATTCCACACCAGACCTGAAGGGTCTGGTTATGGATATTTGGGGGGAACCCCACGTCATTTTTTTTTTACAATTGACGGCGGGGTTCCCCTTAATATCCATACCAGACCTAAAGGGTCTGGTTATTGAATTTGGGGGGACCCCATGCTTTTTTTTTTTCGTTTTTTTAATGAATGAATTCTCCTGCAATTGCCGGGAGCCGACAATTCATTATTGCCGCGAGTCAGTTTTAAATGGCTTTTTTCCTTTGAAAAATGACATTTTGTGCAGAGACAGATCTAACCACAGGAAACATGCGCTTTTTCACATGCTGACATTAGAGACCCCCATGGTACGAAATTTAAAGAAAAATTACACTTTTATTATTGCACTTTTAGCATTATTAAAATCACTGCTCCCGAAAAAACGGCCGTTTTAAAAAAGAAAAAAAGCATTGGTACATGTCCCCTGGGGCAGGACTGAGGTCCCCAAACACTTTTTAGGACAAAACTTGCAGATTAGCCTTTAAAATTCACAATTAAGATTTCCCCCATAGACTTATACAGGGAGTTCGGCGGCGGCTTTACTTATCAATTACATCGCGCTGCTGCTGCCGCCGGTTCATGCGCCTAATTAGGGCTTCATCCAGCGCACCTATTAAGGCATGTACCGGCGCAGCGCAGCTTCATTAGTAAATCAGCCCCATTGTCTTTGGTAGGGAAATAAGGAGCATCTGAAATTTATATAAAATTTTTGGTATAAGTACCATCTTGCAAAGATTGATTCTGCCTATCCATGATATTGGTCTATTCTTTACCCTTGTTATTTCTGCTTTAATTTCATCCAAGAGTGGGATATAATTTATCTCATAGATTTTTTTAATTGAGTTTGTTAATTTAACCCCTAGATACTTAAGTTTTTCTACCCACGGAAATTGATACTTGACTCTAAGTTCTTGTTCCTCTACCCTAGATGTATTTACATTCAGGACTTCTGTTTTAGTAATATTTAGTTTGAAATTTGAAATTTCTCCATATTGGCTACATATTTCAAGTAATTTTGGGATTGATGTCTTGGGATTGACTAAGTAGAAATAAACATCGTCTGCGAAAGCAGAAAGCTTGTGTTCCTCTTCATTTATTTTAACTCCTTCTATTTCTGGACACCTGCGTATCCTGGCAAGCAGGGGTTCTAATGATAGGACAAATAGCATTAGTGACAGGGGGCATCCCTGTCTTGTTCCATTTTTCATTTTAAACGCTTGGGACAGACTTCCATTTATTTTTATCCTTGCTGTCGGGGCTTGATATAGAGTTCTAATCCACCTCATTATCGTCCGCCCAAAGCCCATTTCTTCTAGCGTGTTTAGCATGAGTCCCCAGTCTACCCTGTCAAATGCTTTTTCTGCGTCTATCGACAGGAGTAGACTGGGGACCCCACTTTTTTCATTCTTTGAAGGACAAGGAGAGCCCTCACCCCATTGTCTCTTCCCTCTCTCCCCTGGATGAACCCTCTCTGGTCAGGATGGACAAGTTTTGTCATCTCCTGTTTTACTCTTCCAGCCAAGATCTTTGCGAATAGATTGGTGTCTATATTCAGCAAAGAAATCGGCCTGTATCCTGAGCAGGTTTTGCCATCTTTTCCTTCCTTTGGAATAACTGTAATAGTCGCCTCTGCAGCTTCTCTACTTAGCGGATAGTCTGTCCCCAGCCCATTAAAATATTGGCAGAGTCTAGGGATAAGTATCTCCTTACATTTTTTATAGTATAGGACAGTGAAGCCATCCGGCCCTGGGCTTTTACCTAACGCTGAATCTGCTAAGGCTGCCTTGATTTTATTTTCTGTGATGGGCCTATCCATCACTAAAGCGTCTTCTTGACTATATTTAGAGATACCTGCTTCCTTTAGAAAGTCTGTTATTTTATTCTCCTTTTCCCCCTATTTCCACATCCTCTGTTCCACTGCGTACAACTTCTCGTAATATGCTCTAAAGGTCTCAGCTATTTCTTTTGTTGTATGTACTGTCTCCCCTCTCTCATTTTTAATTTTTTCGATATAATTTCTTGTTTTTTTTTCCGTACCATCCTAGCCAGATGTTTATTTGTTTTATTTCCCCACATGTACCTTTCTTTTGCAATTGTATTAAATTCCCTTTTTGTTTCTAGGTCTAGTAACTCTTTTAGTTTGTTTCGTTTGTTCACAAGGGCATGATATATCTCTCGTTGTTTTACCTTTTTTTTGTGTTTTTGCTCCAGGTTAAATATCTCTGTTATTATTTTATCTCTTTTGCAGCTTCTTTCTTTTTTTTCCTCGTCCCTTCCGAGATCAGGATCCCTCTTTTCACTGTTTTATGTGCATCCCACAATGTTGCCCTCGATATTTCATTTGTGTCGTTAATCCTAAAATAGTCCTCCAACTCCTTTTTGATCCTAGCTAAACTATCCTCGTCCATCACTAATTTCTCGTTGAGCCTCCAGTTCTGAAATAGTTTCTGGTTTCCTGGTACGTTCAAGGTTATACTTATTGGCGCGTGATCTGAGAGTGTCATGGCTCCTATCTCTGCCTCTGCCACCATCTCCAAACCACTATGGTCCACAAAGATGTGGTCGATATGGGAATAGCTACAGTGAACCAAGGAGTAGAACGTATAGTCCCGCTGTCCCGAATTCAGGACTCTCCAGACGTCTACCAGTTGGTTTCTGTATAAACAATTTTTTATCTTTTTTAAGAGCGTTTTATTTATCTCTTGTGGCTGGGAGGTCTTATCTACCCCTGGGTCGAGACAGAAGTTCAAATCGCCCCCCAGAATCACCTTCCCTTGCTTAAAATCTTTCAATTTTTCTAGAAAGTTGACAAGATATTTTATCGGATGCACATTGGGAGCATAGATGTTTGCTAATGTACATTCCATTCCTTCCAGTTCTCCCTTTAGAAAGAGGAATCTCCCGTCAGGATCCACCAACCTATCGGTTAAGGTGAACCGAACTACTTTGGCTATGCCAATAGCTACTCCCCTAGCTCGTTTGGAGATGGTGTCACCATAAAACCAAACGGGGAAATCTGATGAATATAATTTTATATTGGATTCTAATGTAAGGTGAGTTTCCTGCAGGAAGGCCACGTTCGTTTTATAACTTTTCAATTCCTTTAAAATCTTGTGTCTTTTTGTTGGGCTGTTAAGGCCTTTCACATTATACGACAGGAGTTTAATTATCGGCATCTTTTTCTCTTTTTCCCCTTTTCCCTTCTCTGTTCTCGGATAACACCTCTGTCTGTCTTTATACTGTTCTTTCTTCTTGGTTCATTTGGTGAGATAGTACCTCCTCCTACCCTCCCTCCCTCTCCCTTCCCTCTCCATCCCTCCCCTCCCTCCCTTCTCCCTTCCCCCCTCCCCTCCCCCCATCCCCCCCAGCCTCCCCTCCCCCTTTCCCTCCCCCTTGTTGGCCGTCTATCGGCCACTGGGCCAACCTCCAATTTGGGTTTGGCTCAGATCTCTCTAGATGGGGCCTGGGATTTAACTCTCCCCCCCCCCTCATTTCGAAGTGGTGAGAGATGCCGGTCTTCACCTTGTCATGAGAAAGGCGTAGCCTAGCCCCTCCCCCTCTCGTCTTGCTCCCCTCTACTCCCAGCCAGGGATGGCTGGTATTTGGATGTCCAGTCTGCTACAGAATGTTTTTAGATCTTCCGGGAATCTTAAAATGGCAGACCTCCCTTCCTTGGACCCTATTAAACAAGCTGGAAAACCCCAGTTATATTTAATTTTCTGAGTTGATAACTGATTTAGAAGAGGTTTTAATAATTGTCGTCTTGCCAATGTTTCTGACGCCAAGTCAGAAAAGATCTGGAGTTCTGATCCTTTATATAACATAGGTGGTTTCCCTCTTAGGTTTTTCCAGATCTTTTCCTTTTCTTCAAACGTCCTGAATCTTACTTTAACGTCTCTTATCCTCTCAGTATCCGTTCTTCTGGGGTTACCCACACAATGTACTCTATCTATCCTAATTGGATCCTCTGGGGGTCTTTCCAATACTGGATTGAATATTTCCTGCATGATCTTCCTCAGCTCCTCTCCTTGCTCCTCCGGTATTAATTTGATTCTTAAATTTTTTCTTCGATTTCTATTTTCCTGGTCTTCCAATTTATATAAGATATGCCTCTGCTGTAATTTTATCTGTTCTATTTGATCTTTTAAATGCGTTGAGTCTTGTTCTTGCTTCTCCGTTTTCTCTTCCACAGATTCAATTCTGGTAAGAAGATGTCCTAGGTCCATCAGTAGTGTTTGTATTTCTCCCTTGATGACATTCTCCAATCTCAGCAGCATCTCTGCCATTTCACTCTTTGATGGGCCTAGTTCATCTACTCCTTGTTCGTCAGTCCACCTACGCTCTAGTTTTTTATCCAAAATCCCTTCTTCCCTTCCATTGGTTTTTCCTTTGAGGTCTTATTATGGGGATTCGTGTTCTCCATTTTCTTATCTTTGTTTCCTTGTTGTTGTTGATTCTTTGTGTCCTGGGTTCGTGGACTGTCCTCTTTTGTCATATATTGTCTAATGGAGCTTGTTGCTATTGGATTACTTGGATTACTTGATACATTTGGGGGTGTTTTCGGGGGGCCCCCCTTTGTAGACCTACTCGTCATCCTTTGCATGATGTGCACTCTCCTTCTAATTCTCTTCCCCAGTTTGATCTCTTAGGTCTTACCCCCCTTTTCCCATCCGCTGGGTCCTAAAAGATCTTGAGGGTCCCTATTTTACCCCCTTTCCCCAGGAGTCACTGTAGACCTGTAGCTAACGGGGTCCTCAAGTCGTCCTTCAGAGCTGATCTTCTGCTTGCACTTGTCCGTGTCTGTCTCTCTCGAGAGGCATCCGTCACAGGCGCTTACCTTTGGTCTTATCTTCAAGGAGTATTGGTAGTAAGAAGGAGAGGGTTTGAGGAAGTATCTGGCTGCTATGTTCCGCCCAGCCTGCCGATTGTTCGCAGATGGCTTCGGTGCTGGACGAGGGGGGGGCAGAGCGGAGTGGAGCGGCTCTTTATCTTCTGGAGTATCCGCAGGACTTTACTCCCGGAGGTGCTCCTGGGAAGGAGAGGAGGGTGAGGGGACGCTCTTTAGCTTCGGCATGCAGCCCAGCATACCGAGCGTCTTACTGGGACAGCAGGGGTACCGGCGTGTTGCAAGGCTGCTCGCGTTTTCTGTACGGAGTGTGTGCAACACTCACTTCCGTCTTGCGCTGTCCGCATCTCCCTCGGTCTCCCTTAGCCCGTCAGCTTGAACCGTCCTCGCTCCTGGCTGGCGTCCGACCAGGCAATCCCGCAGCTTCTCCCACCTACAGGTGCGTCACGTCCTTACGTGCACGCCATCAGCTATCATATATTGTTCTGATCTTCCTCAGGGGGGTGAAGACATCTAATATCACAAAACATATCAAGGTTATGGCATTCTAAATGAAGAAGTAAGAATTAGGAGTGAGGGCATTTTGTTGCCTGTTTTAACCCCTAAAACCCTGCACCACTGTGCCACAACCACGTGCATGGTTGCGGCACATCCCCATTCACCAGAATGGGTCGCGTTTGGCAGATGGTACTGCCTACTAAACATGACAGAGAGGATAATTTTTACTATGCCACAGTATTGCAGCGGAACATGTTTATACCTTCATACAGCTGCCTTTTCAGCTTAGGTTAAGAGGAGTTAAAAGCTCATCCCATCTGCCTGCTTTTACCTCCGCCAAACTGCAAATGTAAACTGGGCCTTATAGCAAAACTCATGTTCACTTTTAAACAGAGAACTCTTTAGCAAGGGACTTGTCAAACCTCTGTAGAGAGACTACTGCTTTCACACATAGACCAATGGTCCCTCTATGCAGCATGCTGGCAGGGAACGGGCTTTCTAAATAAGCTCTGGCTGCTTTCTTAAGAAAACAAACTGTAAAGCGTCGTACACGCTGGGCAAATGTCGGGAGACAGCGGCTGGTTCAAAAAATGTCTGACATTCAGCCCGTGTGTATGTCGGTCTATGCGTCAGAAGCCGATTATTCGGCCAGCTTCTGTTGGACGGGCATGCTGGAAAACCAGTATCCGACCGACTCCTGATCAGCGCTCTCAGCCAATGTCAGTGCGCTGACTGGAGTGTTCTGTCGAGGGGACCCCCTGACAGAGCACAACAGCCGAGTGGGGGAAGAATGCTGAACTAACCTTGCATTGTTTGTACAGTATCACGGTTATTAAAGGATAAACTCACCAAGGCCAAGATGCTGAGGGCGGCTCCCCTTGCGACCTAGCGCGATCCGCCCCCTGGAGTGGGGACAGAGGGACGGATGCACCAGGAGGCACCGGTACCGACAGGCGGACGAGGACTGGATCCGTGGAGCAGAGATTGAACCGAAAGCAGGTTGCTGAGGTCAGCCGAGGAAGCACACGGAGGTAGTCCGGAAGTCCAGGTAGCTGGAGCTGGGAACAAGCAGAAGATTAATCCGGGAAACAGGCCTTGGTCAGGAGGGTTGGAGAGATCAGGAAGTCTGATAGTTCAAAGCCAAAGGTTAAGGGCAGGAGGCAGCAGCAGTCCGGTAACAATAGCCAAAGGTCAGAAGGTTCAGGATCAGAAGGTCGTAAGTATCAGATGCACTCAGAAGCTGTGACAAGCCAGCAACCAGACAGGGGGAAGAGGATGGCTTAAATAGCCCGCCTAAGCCACTGATTGGCCGGATGGGGAGCGTGTCCGTGCGCGCCTGTGCGCGCGCCCACGCCGCGCGCCTATACCGCGCGCGCCTAAGACGTGCACGCGGCCGCCCGCCGTAAACGCCCGCGATCGGGCAGTTCTGATGCCCGGACGCCCAAACTGTCCATCAACTCCGGATGGTCTCGATGGAAAGTTCGGATCAGCCGAGGGGCATGTAAATTTCTGGAAGGCTCCCAGGAATTGTCCTCAGGGGGATAACCTTTCCACTTGATTAAGTACTGAAGTTGCCTCCCTCTTTTTCGACAACTCAGGATGGATTCCACCTCGAATTCCTTTTCTCCTTCGATCACCACCGGAGGAGGTGAGGGTTCTTCTCTCTCAGGGAAAGTGTCTGGTATGACAGGCTTGAGCAGGGATGCATGAAAGACAGGGTGGATCCTGTAGGAGTCCGGTAATTCTAATTCAAAAGCCACAGGGTTGATTTTCTGCTTGATCTTAAATGGGCCGATGAATCTAGGGCCGAGTTTCCGGGAAGGAATTGGTAGTTTGAGGTTTGTGGCCGATAGCCAGACCTTTTCCCCAACTTCGAAGTCCGGGCACTCCTTCCTCTCCCTGTCGTAAAAAATTTGTAACTTTTTTGGGCTTGCTCCATGGTCTCCTGGAGTTTCTGGAAGTTTTGTTGCATAGCAGCTATGCGTTCCTGGACAGCTGGAACCGATATTTCGGGAATAGAGTCCGGAAGGAAAGAGGGATGGTATCCGAGGTTGGCCCAAAACGGGGTTTGGTTAGTAGACGAGTGAACGGAATTATTGTAGGCAAACTCTGCCGATGGCAGCAAAGATACCCAGTCGTCTTGGGATGATGAACAAAAACAACGGAGGTACTGCTCCAATGTTTGGTTGGTCCTCTCTGTCTGACCATTGGACTGCGGGTGGTAGGCAGTCGAGAGGCAGATCTTAATTTCAAGTGACTTACAGAGCTCCCTCCAGAACTTGGAAGTAAACTGCACACCCCTGTCTGACACGATGCTCTTGGGTGCCCCATGGAGTCTTATGATTTCCTTAAAAAAAATCTTGGCTGTCTCAGCCGCAGAGGGTGTACCAATCATGGGCAGGAAGTGTGCTAATTTGGACAGTTGGTCAATTACCACTAGGATCGTAGTAAAACCTTCGGAAGGAGGCAGACCCACAATGAAATCCATTGAAATATCTGTCCAAGGGCGTTCTGGAACAGGGAGAGGTTTGAGTAGGCCCCAGGACTTAGTGTTCGGACCCTTACAGTGCTGGCAGCGGGTACAAGAGCACACATAGGTTTTACAGTCTAATTTCCACTTTGGCCACCAGAAAGAGCGTCCGATCAGCTCCGAGGTCTTTCGTGCTCCAAAGTGGCCCGCCAGCTTGTGGTCATGGAACGTGCTTAGCACTAACTGCCTTGTTTCCGCAGGTACAAAGACTTTGCCCCGTGACCATAGTAAGCCGTCTTGTTTCTCCAGAGAGAGTGCCAGTTGGTCGGTGCATTGATCGGAGGCCCTTTTAAGAGAGGTCAGAAGGTCAACTGGAGAGATTAATAGAAAGTTCCTGGGGGTTAAGATGGTACTAGGTTCCAGTGGATCGGGCGTTCGGTGAACATTCTGGAAAGGGCATCTGCTTTCCCATTCTTTTACCCCGGTCTGAAGGTAATGTGAAAATGAAAACGAGTGAAGAACAGGGCCCAGCGAGCTTGTCTTGGTCTTAGGCGTTTGGCGGATCGTAGGTATTCCAGGTTTTTATGGTCCGTAAAGATCAGAATGGGGTGAAGGGCACCTTCCAGGAGATATCTCCATTCTTCCAGGGCAAACTTAATGGCCAATAGTTCCCGGTCTCCGACGTCATAATTTCTTTCTGGAGCGCTGAGTTTTCGTGAAGCGTAAGCTACAGGGTGTAGCAAGGACTTAGGTCCCTGTCTCTGCGATAAGATAGCTCCGATAGCAATTTCCGAGGCGTCCACCTCCAGGAGAAAAGGCAAGGTTGGGTCTGGGTGTTTTAGAACAGGTGCGGAAGAAAACAAGGTCTTGAGTTTTGTGAATGCCTCCTGTGCTTCCTGAGACCAGTGGAAACGGCACCCCTGCTGGGTTAGTTTGGTAATAGGGGACACAGTGGATGAAAAGCCGGCAATGAATCTTCGGTAGAAGTTGGCAAAGCCAATAAACCGCTGTACCCCCTTCTTGTCGGCCGGTGCTGGCCAGTCCTGGACTGCTTTGACTTTTTGTGGATCCATGGATATCCCATTGGTTGAGATGATAAAGCCCAAAAACTGAATTGTGGTCTTTTCAAATTCACATTTCTCCGCTTTGAGGTATAATTTGTGTTGTCTAAGGATGCCCAGGACTTGTTTAACGTGGACCCGGTGCACTTCAAGGGAGACTGAGAAGATGAGGATGTCATCTAGATAGACGACCAGGAAGTCGTCCAGGAACTGGCGGAAGATGTCGTTTACCAGGTGCTGGAAAGTGGCAGGGGCGTTGCAGAGACCGAAAGGCATCACCAAGTACTCAAAGTGGCCAAACCTTGACCTGAAAGCTGTTTTCCACTCGTCCCCGGGCCGGATTCGGACAAGGTTGTAGGCCCCCCGGAGGTCGAGTTTGGAGAAGACCCGGGCTGAACGGAATCGCTGGAACAGTTCCGGGATCAGGGGTAACGGATACCGATTCTTGATGGTAATCTTGTTCAACTCCCGATAGTCGATGCAAGGCCTGAGGGAGCCATCTTTCTTTTCGACAAAAAAGATTCCTGCCCCGGCTGGAGAGGAAGAAGGACGAATAAACTTTTTTTCTAAGTTTTCATCGATATAAGCCTTGAGGGCTACTAATTCAGTCTCTGATAGAGGAAAGATTCTCCCGAAGGGAATCTTAGAACCAGGCAACAGGTCAATGGGACAGTCGTATGACCGGTGTGGTGGAAGGCGGTCCACCTGCTGTTTGTCAAAAACATCTTTAAATTCTGAGAAGACTGAGGGATCATATTGGAAGTCTTTTGACGTTGTCATCAAGGTAGAACAAGCGGGTTTAGTGGGTACGAGACAATGTTGAGCACAGTAGATTGAGGGGAATTTGACCTCCTTTTCACACCAGTCTATACTGGGTTGGTGTACTTGTAGCCATGGGAGCCCCAAGATGATGGGGGCCAGTGGAGACGGGATAAGGTCCAGGCACAGGTATTCTTGGTGTCCGGTATCTGAGACAGCAAAGATAGGTAGGGTCTCCTGGGTAACAAGTCCTGAGCGGGGGAGTGAGCCGTCTGCCAGATGGATCTGTTAAGGAGAGTCCTTAGGACGACAGGGGACATGCAGCTTTTGGGCCAGGGCGGAGTCCAGAAAGCAGCTGCAGGCCCCAGAGTCAACGATGGCCGGCAGCCGGGTCGCCCCCACCGGGAGCTGTAGGGAGAGAAAGAGGACAACATAAGTCTGAGGTAAGTTGGTAATGTGGTAATTGAAGGAGGATGAAGATCTAGACTTACTGGGTCTAATGGGACAAGTGCGGAGGAAGTGGCCTGCTCCACCACAATACAGGCACAAATTTGACTGGCGTCTACACTGCCTTTCTTCAGACGTGAGGGGAGCCCGGACCAGACCGAGTTGCATGGGCTCCGGATCCTGAAGCGAGGAGGCGGGCGGAACCGGGAGAGGCGGCGGAGCTGGAGGGAACCTTGGTGGGGTCCAGCTGGACCGAGTTACTTGAAAGCGTTCTGATCGGCGTTCTCGTAGGCGTCTGTCAAGTTGGGTAGCTGATTGAATTAATGCGTCCAAGGTGGCAGGTGGATCAATCCTGGCTAGTTCGTCCTTGAGGGACTCTGATAGGCCGAGTCGGAATTGATACTTCAGGGCGGCCTTATTCCACCCTGTGTCCGCAGACCACTTGCGGAATTCCGCAATGAAGTCCTCCACCGGTCTCCTCCCCTGATTCAGTTGGTGGAGAGTAGCTTCGGCCGTGGCCGAGCGCAGGGATCATCATACAGTTCAGACATGTTTTTAAAGAAGGTGTCTATAGTGTCCAGTATTGGGCTCCTCCGCTCCATTAGGCTGTGTGCCCAGGCTTGTGGCAAAGAAATTACAAAACCTACTTTCACGGCTTCAGAACAGAAAGTCCTAGGTTGTAAGGCCAGGTATAGCGAGCAGGCATTCTTGAACGCTTGGAATTTCTTGCGGTCGCCAGAAAAACGCTCAGGTGTTGGGACATGAGGTTCTGGCTGGGTGACAACCATCGCTGGTCCTGGGGATGACTGGGAGGAGGATGCTCCCGTGGCTGGAGCCGCGGGAGGGGCCGCAGGTCCAGGCGTGACAGCCATTTGTTGGAGGCGACCATCCATTTGTAAATATCCTTCCTGCAATTTCTGTACCGCGTCAGTTAGTGCTGAGACTTATTGGCAGAGAGTCTCAAAGGGAGAGCGCACCCTGTCGGCCTCGGACATCTGGCTGGCTTGTACTATCACGGTTATTAAAGGATAAACTCACCAAGGCCAAGATGCTGAGGGCGGCTCCCTTTGCAACCTAGCGCGATCCGCCCCCTGGAGTGGGGACAGAGGGACGGACGCACCAGGAGGCACCGGTACCGACAGGCGGACGAGGACTGGATCCGTGGAGCAGAGATTGAACCGAAAGCAGGTTGCTGAGGTCAGCCGAGGAAGCACACGGAGGTAGTCCGGAAGTCCAGGTAGCTGGAGCTGGGAACAAGCAGAAGATTAATCCGGGAAACAGGCCGTGGTCAGGAGGGTTGGAGAGATCAGGAAGTCCGATAGTTCAAAGCCAAAGGTCAAGGGCAGGAGGCAGCAGCAGTCCGGTAACAATAGCCAAAGGTCAGAAGGTTCAGGATCAGAAGGTCGTAAGTATCAGATGCACTCAGAAGCTGTGACAAGCCAGCAACCAGACAGGGGGAAGAGGATGGCTTAAATAGCCCGCCTAAGCCACTGATTGGCCGGATGGGGAGCGTGTCTGTGCGCGCCTGCGCCGCGAGCCTATACCGCACATGCGCGCGCCTAAGATGTACGCGCGCGCCCGTGGTAAACAGCTGCAATCGGGCAGTTCTGATGCCCTGACATACAGTGACTCCGACTGGAGCTGACAGTCTTTTTTGTTCAACCAATGGGGTTGAACAAAAAAAAAATTATGTACCTGGCTTAAGACTGTGTAAACCTTTTATCTTGATGCAACTAGAATGTATAAATATGATTTCAATTGAGATCAATTGGGCTTTTATGTATATTTCCAATGTAGGTTTGAATCTGGCAGGTGTAGATACTTAGTACTGACACCCTATGCCACATAGTTTTCTGTATGTATGCAACAGCTAGGAGCCTACAGTGTACCTATTCTCCATTACAGATATATAAGCAAAAGGGTTTCCCGATTATTACACTAATTTTAAAGGTGAAAGGGGCAGACTAGTACAGTGAAGCATTTGCTAGATAAAAAATGGGACCCTTCTGTAGTTTCTGTACACATTTGAAAGCTTATGTTTTAATTTTGACTGGAACATGGCTTTAACTGGTTAAATTCTGCTTGGATACAAAACGTTAAGCTTTGTGTGGACTGATCCATTGAGTCTTTCCATATCTCAAGAGTTTCAATTGTGAAAAGCAATGATCTCCAATGAATTTATTATTCCGAAGAGACTGACATCTCCCACTTTCACTCTTTTCGGTCAAACAACTTCTGACAAGTGACAAATGACTTGCTCTTTGATTACTAGTGCTGGTGGGAAACTTTCAGGACTGAAGAGTCGTGGGCTTTCTTTGTACTGTTCCTAATTACTGACCTTGTTAGAGTAAGTGGTTTGATTTTAACGGGATGATTTGCAGATCTAGAGAAGAGATAGATAGTGTTTTCTGCTCAACACAAAACCGGGTCTTTTTGATCCCATGCTATCAGCCTTATCCGGGAGCTTCATGAGGGAGAAAGGATCAGGGCTGCTGTCTGGTGTCCATAATTAATCCTGGAGACTCAGCAGATTTAGGACCATTGTAACTGCTTTTAAATTAAACAGTGGCTATCAGTGTGTGAAACAGATACCATATGTCTAATATATTATTGAAATTGTATAGGCTTTTGTACTGTCAAATCTCCTGAAATTCTCAGTAGACCCTCGTGAAGAGACGTAGTTAAAGAACTCCAGTTTAAAGCTAGTCATAAATATTAGTGAAGTTTTGTCTCACAATGTCTTTTTGGGCAAGCTTCAATGCCAAAGAGAAGGATATTCCTTTTAAGGGCAATAAAAGAGAAATGGTGGAGACCAGTCCTATCACTGTATCCCCCTAAAAAACAAAATGGGGGAACATTCCAGGGCTCTGAATAGATGATAGGTTGCCACCAAATCTATGAGAGATCATTTCATATGAATAGGTGCCTTTATGGAGATTTTTTTAGACATGCAAATATAAAATATTAAAGACAAACAAAGTTCTCAGCGCCACCCTTACCTGTCAATATACAAATTTCCAAAATAGATATTCATATAAAAGTAAGGTACTCAGTCCAAATGAATAGCAAGGGCATCAAACTTAAAAAAGGTCTACAATAATGTCTGAAAGTGAAGCTGACTGTGGTTTCTAGTCAGTCGTATCTAGTGAAAACGGCGCCTATGGCAATCGCTGAAACTGCGCCCCTGTCGAAAAACATTTGAAACCCATCTTTCAGATAACGTTAACAAAAAAAAAACAGCTAACAAAACTAGTGATATTTATCATTCCTTGTGATACCTTGGGTAGTGACATATCCTCTTTATGGAGAAATCTGGGGTTTATTAGACCCCTGATCCCTCCTGTGCCCTCCAAGGCCAAGTAAATGCAGAACCAATACTGGAAGTGATGAAATCTTCATCACTTAAGGCCTCAGTTTTCACAGAGGAGAGAAAGAAACTGATGTTCCTCCTTCTTCTTTGTGCGCTGCCAATCCGACCAGATGGAATTGGAGAGCCTGGGAGAACAGGGGAGGGCTGTGGCTGAACGCAGCAGGGATAGCGCTGCCATTGTCTATTAGCAAAGGTGCTGAAAAAGAAAATTTTGCCTATGCCCCTTTTGTCAACAGTGCCCCCTTCATATGGCGCCCATGGCACTTTCCATGGTTGGCATACCCTAGATATGCCACTGTTTCTAGTGGGAGCAAGGCTGCCTGTTTCAGGGTCTGGAAACCCAGGCTGCAACAGAAGAGGGAAGGGAGAGAGAGGTCCCAGGTGACCACTAGTGTAGCACAGTTTATTTAGTGACAAAATTAAAAAAACATGTAAAGTTCCACTCACAAAGTGTGTCAAGTGTAGGGGTCTGGGACCGGAGAAAGCTCAGGAGGATGTCCTGCCAATTCATGGGCGGGACATCCTCCTGAGCTTCCTCCGGTTCCAGACACCAACACTTGATATCCTTTGTGAGTGGAAATTTGCATTTTTTTTTTACTTTTATCACAAAATAAACTGTGCTACACTAGTGGTCGCCTGGCGCCTCTCTCTCCTTTCCCTCTTCAAATATAAAATATTGCACATTAATATTTCACACTTTCCATTTACAGTGAGTAGATACATTTAATCACTGAGCTGGCTAACTACTATTCTGTGAATAGCCTGAATAGCAGGATATCAGATTACACAGAGGGGACACATGTCCTTCTTCTCTCATAGTGGAGATGGAATCATTGGAATTTTTAAAAAAGCCATTAAAGCTTAGATAGCGCTAGGCTTTTTTTTTTTCTTTTTTTTTTAAAGAAAGCCCAGTAAGCTTGGTGTACAGAATGTAATCGACTCACTTTGTATTAAATGTCTATTAGTGAAATAAAGATTTTGAAGAATTTTTGAAACATAAGTTTATAAAAAAATAAAAATAAAATAAAAGTGTACAAAACCAATTATGATTTCCCTTTAAAATATAAAAGCATTTTTCTAACCAATGTCCTTAGCACCTTAGCCATATCATATACAGTACTTAAGTACAAGATCCAGGAATCTTTACTGTATTGTCTGCCTAGTGCCATCCTCCATGCTAATGCTGTGGATAGGCTTTCAACTGAAGCGAACAGGGCCCTATATTAATGTGACACAACAAAGGATTTCAGGCATTTTCATCCACAAGTGTCACATAAGGCTGATAACAAGTTGACCAGTGTACAATTTTATGAATAACGACCTCTACAGACATTCTGTGAAAAAACTGATTAATCAAGAAGGATTTATCTTAACAGTTACTGTTGTTTATTTTTCAAATATGACTGATACCAAGCATTGCTGCTCAGTTTATGTAAGTATCGTACATGTCTGCGAAAATATCTTTAATAAGAAAGATCTTTCGGAATTCAATTGTTCCAAGTATTATCAATGTCTGTAACCAACCTAACAGAATTTTTCTCTAATAATGTACTTAACCACTTAAGGACTGCCTCTTACACATATAAGTTGGCAGAATGGCACGGCTGGGCACATGCACGTACAGGTACATCCTGTGCTAGTACCCAGCCGTGCTCCCTTGACCCGGTCCGAAGCTCCGGGACCGGGAGCACGAGACTCGCGGACCCGATCGCCGCTGGAGTCCCGCGATCGGGCTCCCCAGAGCTGAAGAACGGGGAGAGCCGTGTGTTTTGCTGTGAAAATGACAATGGTCTCAAAAATGTGTCAAAATTGTCCGAAGTGTCCACCAAAATATCGCATTCACGAAAAAAAACGCTGATCGCCGCCATTAGTAGTAAAAAAAATTATAAATAATAAAAATGCAATAAAACTATCCCCTATTTTGTAAACGCTATAAATTTTGCGCAAACCAACCGATAAACGCTTATTGCAATTTTTTTTTACCAAAAATAGGTAGAAGACTACGTATCGGCCTAAACTGAGGGAAAAAAAATTATATATTTTTTGGGGATATTTATTATAGCGAAAAGTAAAAAATATTGCATTTTTTTCAAAATTGTCGCTATATTTTTGTTTATAGCGCAAAAAATAAAACTTGCAGAGGTGATCAAATACCACCAAAAGAAAGCTCTATTTGTGGGGAAAAAAGGACACCAATTTTGTTTGGGAGCCACGTCGCACGACCGCGCAATTGTCTGTTAAAGCGACGCAGTGCAGAATCGCAAAACCTGGCCGGGTCCTTTAGCTGCCTAAAGATCCAGGTCTTAAGTGGTTAATAACAAAATCATTCAGGCTTATTGTTACAAAATAACACAAAAGCCAGGAAGGCTGGGAGTCTGTACTTAACTAATAAGTATTGATATACATTGTGTGGCCACCATTTTTCATTTGAATGGACTGAAGATATGGCTTGGATGAGATAAGGAGTGTGCTTGCATCCTTTGCTGGAGCAAGAGAATAGGGGTAGGCTTCAGCAGAGTACTGCTGTAGTAGCTGACTTTAAGACATGGTTTGAGGTTACTCGTGGCTCTTTCAACCATGTACATGCAAATGCATAGAGATTACCATATGCAAATTATTACTAATACAGACAGTAGTTGGAAGATTAATATGCGCAGAATGGTGGAAGTACCATTTGATAAAGAAGATTATGCAAGGGTTTAATCTGTTACCAAAAGTTGATATTTTACCATATATTATCACCTGTACAGTATCTGTATGTATATCAGCCTGCATCATAAATAGAAACCTTGGGATTTTGATTAAGATTACAATGTTGCTGAGAACTACTTATCTTATGCCACAGTTCACAACGGGCCTGTCAAGAAGCCATTATTTCCAATGGTTTGTGTTCTTTCACGTACACAAATTTTGTTTAAATACCCTTTGGAACATTAGCTGAAGTCTGTTGTTTCTCCTAAAGGAAACAATAGCGTTGAGATCAGTACTGCATATTATGGACCTAGGAGCACAGCAGGCTCTTGGTTTATGTACAAATCCTATCAAATTCTGGCATCGTTCCTCCTTTACTCCTGGTAATTAATCTTTTTGTGAATGCTGTCACATTTGGAGCCATTTCATTAAGCAAAACAAAAATTCTCAGTAACTTATTGGTATGTCGTCTCTTGTTTCACATATGTAATGGTTAATACCAAAATTAGTACTTTTAGACCTAATCTACTCATAATCAGACCATATGTAAAGTGCAAACAACTCCTTACTTGGTTGTTTAAGAAGACCTTTTCCATTTAAAATATTAAATTAATGAAACCGATTGACATGTGTAATTATGTTTTTGATCCCATATTTTGAGAGCTGCTTCTTTCCATAGAAAAAGTTTGCTTGACTGTCAATGGAGAGTCTGCAGTGTAATTACCATTTTGGACTGTACCTGTGCTTGACCATTCTCTCTCTCCTCTCCAGTTACACTCATACCTATCCACGCTACTGTTCGGAGACGTTTAGCCAAAGTGATCTTCATAAAAGAATTGTGGCCAAAAAGCCATACCTCCTACATGGAAACCAGGCTATGCAATTCAACTATGCACAAAAACAGGAACTGGGATGCATAAAAATAGCAGCAGGTGCTCTGAACTGATGAGTCTAAATTTGAAATATTTGACTGTAGCAAGAGGCAGTTTGTTTTCCGAGTGTCTGCACACAACAGTGAAGCATGGTGGTGATTCCTTGCAAGTTTGGGGCTGCGTTTCTGCAAATGGAGTTAAAGATTTGGTAAGGATCAATGGTGTCTTCAATGCTGATAAATACAGGCAGATGCTTGTCCATCATGCCATATCACCAGGGAAGCGTGAGATTGACCTCACAGTATATAGAAGGAACACATCAATCAAGGATAGAGTAGTGTGTAGTTGTTACAAAGGCAACAATAGAAATTATCAAATTTATAGATGATGGAATTGCTCAGATTTACAGTCAATCAATTAATAACAGCACATTATTTTACCATATGGGCAAATCTTTAACCCCAAATATTCTATTAACTGTAATACACTAGGAGTAACACATTTGTACCCCTGCTAATTGGGGGGGGGGCTTATACCATAGGGAAGATCCAAAAATGTTGGCACAGGATAAATTTCAACATATACAGTGCCTTGAAAATGTTTTCATACCCCATGAAATTTTCCCCATTTTGTCATGTTAAAACCAAAAACGTAAATGTATTTTATTGGGATTTTATGTGATAGACCAAAACAAAGTGGCACATAATTGTGTAGTAGAAGGAAAATGATAAATGGTTTTCATTTTTTTTTTACCAATAAATATGTGAAAAGTGTGGCGTGCACACCTGAGTGGGATGTATGTTTTTTTATTAAGTGGCTGGTTATCTTCATGAATACTGGTATATACGGTACTCTGTATAACATCCATGAAACATATTTGTTAAATTATGAATGCATATTACAATTAACTACATAGTTAAATAGTTGGCGAGGTTGAAAAAAAGACACCAGTCCATCCAGTTCAACCGATTTATGTGTCCTAGTACAAATATGAAAAAAAAAAATGTTTTAGGTGCTACACAAAAAAAGGAGATATTATAGATACAAATAGTATTTATACAAAGATAAAATGTTGAACATTAAAAGAAACATTGCTTTACATATATTGTGCAGTTTTTCCAATTCACTCTACATGTTTCGCTATGATTTAGCTTCTTCAGGAGATAATTATAGATGCTGCATATGTAAACACTACATAAAAATACATATTAATTAGTCACAAGAAGAAAAACAAAATCTACATCAACATTTATGCTGTAAAGAACAATGATACTTACATATAAGTATATCTGACACATACAGGAGACATTTATAATTTAGTCAAGGTGTTGTTAGGAAGATATCAGCATACCACAGGGAGAGACCACCCAAGGAATGTGATGCCTAAGTGCGGACATATTAATATAATGACTAACAAAGATTTAATCCAAATAATATGTATGCCTACAAAACCTAAAAAACAACATGTAGCCCCCCCCCCTATTGGTGGGGTGCCACGCTAAAGTTAGTGGGGAATGGGAAAGTTAAGTTACTCCCATTCACAAATTGCCTAAATTTGGGCTGTTGCCATTTGGAACTGCCTTGTAGGTCGGTCTGCATGTCAGGGGGGTGTTATTACCCCTGAGTGACAGTCGACGCTAGAAGGGGTTCTGACAGACCACCTTCTCCCAGCAGCCAATCAGAGGAGCGGTTTCTTCTCTGGACATGCTGGTGGGAGGGTATATCTGGGGCAGTTGCCTGCGTGAGTTGTGCTATGCAGGGCCCGAGTTCCAGGTGCGGCATTCACCTTCAGGGTGCGCACATCCATGGGCCCCGCCATCGAGGCCCGCCTGGCCGAGGTTGGGTATCAAGCGGAACCTCATTCTGATGCAGAGAGGGGCCCCAATGGCTTGCTGGGTCCCAGATACTAAGCCAGGAGCTGAACGGTGGGGAATCAGCTTGGGAGAACCCAGAGGCAGAGGTTGTCTGCGAGGCCTGGACGAACCACCGGGGATCCGGTCACCACGCCACACGACAGGTACACTTTAGCTGTCAATTGGTGACCTTAAAATTGGAATTACTGGGAGGACTCATTAGTTCTAACTCTGACAACTTCAAAATTGACCAGGCCTGTGGCAGAGGCCCTGTTTCCTCCCAGTGACTTTGTTTGAAAGTGGCCCTTTGGCTGCCAGGCTCAAGTTAATCGCCTGTCCGGGGGCACTTTACCCACTCTGGCGAGAGTGGCGATGTTTGAACTTGACTATGCTGAGAGCAGGGTTTGCTCTCTCTCTGATATCCAAGGCCTGATACTGCAGTTCTCTCTTTGCTCATCAACCTTTTCTCTATCGTGTGCCATGTTGATGTTGGCCATGTTGGGCATTGAAACTCAAGTTGACGTCTGAACATTTGCTCTTTAACCACCTTCACCAATATCATCCCTAGACAAGACTCACTGATAACCTAACATGCCAGTCCCAAACTAATCAGCGGCTCCTTCGGGGGTGAGCACTACACAACAATACTTGTATGCTGTACCCAAACAAAATTGACATCCTATGAACAAAAAAAGACCTACTATTTAAAAAAAAAAAAAAAGATATTATTTACACTTGGCTATAATAAATATCCCCAAAAAATGTAAATAAACAAATTGCTTCACCAGTTTAGGCCAATATGTATTCTTCTACATATTTTTATTAAAACAAATTGCATTAAGCGTATATTGATTGGTTTAGTTTGGTTTAGTTTGTGTAAAAGTTATAGCGTCTACAAAATAGAGCATAGGTTTATGGCATTTTTATTATTATTTTTTTTTACTAGTAATGGTGGTGATCAGTGATTTTTAGCGGGACTGCGCCAGATCGGACACTTTTGACACTCTTTTTACACTTTTTTAGGACCACTGACTTCTATACAGCAATCAGTGCTGTAAAAACACACTGATTGCTGTATAAATGACACTGGGTTAACACTAGTGGCGATCTTGAATTTTTCACATTTTTACAACCAAAAACTTACATTTATTTTATTGGTAATTTACACAAAGTGGCACATAATTGTGAAGTAAAAAAAAAATTATAAATGGTTTTCAATTTTTTTTACAAATAAATATATGAAAAGTATGTTGTGCATTTTATTCAATCCCTCTGAGTCAAATCTTTGTAGAAACACCTGTCGCTGCAATTACAGCTGCAAGTCTTTTGGGTACATCTACTATCTCTAGAGAGTGACATTTTTGCCCATTCTTCTTTGCAGAATAGCTCAAGCTCTGTCAGATTGGATGGAGAGCTTCTGTTAACAGCAATTTTCAAATCTTGCTGCAGATTCATAATTGGATTTTGGTCTGGGCTTTAACTGGGCTATTCTAACACATGAATATGCTTTTTAGCTCTGGCTGTATGTTTAGGGTTGTTGTCAGGCTGGAAGGTGCCCCTCCGCCCCAGTCTCAAGTCTTTTGCAGACTCTATGGCCGCGTACACACGACCAAATAAATCGGATCAAATCGGTCTGTCAGACCGATTTGATCCGATTTGTCTGCTGGGATTTATTGGTTTGATCGTGTACACACGATCAAACCAAAATCCCCGCTGGCAGTAAAACACTTCCACGCTTAACATATATGAGCCGTAAATGCCCCCAAAAATTTGAAAAAGTTTGGAATGCGTGGGTAACTGCTAGATCACTTACTGTTTAGCTCTCTTTGGGACTCCCTTCCCCTCCCCCATCCCTGTTAAAGATGTTGCACCCCGGTCCAGATTTGCACTGTGTCTCTGCTGTGTCTGAAACATCCGGCCAACCCTCCGAGACCCTCTGGGGTCTAACCTTATGACCTGTGTCTTGACCTGTGTATTCCCCAGTGGCCATTTGACATGCATTTCTTTTTCTTATTGTGCTACAACTTTACTGTACCGTGATTTGATATTGTTTATGTTTCTTCTCGTTTTTTGTTTTATTGTTGTATTTGACTTTTTTTTTTCTTAATTCAATAAAACTTTTCTGTTAAAAAAAAACAAAAACACTTCCACGCATGCGTCGAATCCATTCGACGCATGTGCGGGCAGATATGTCTGCTGGTTAGCGTACTAACCAGCAGACATGCCGGACGGACGGGTTCCCAGCAGACAGATTTTAAAGCATGCTTTAAAATCTGTCTGCTGGAAAAATCTGTCTGTCCGCCCGTACACACGATCGAATTTGTCTGCTGAAATGGTCTATCACATAAAATCTCAATAAAATACATTTACAATTTTGGTTGTAACATGACAGAATGTGGAAAATTTCAAGGGGTTTAAATACTTTTTCAAGGCACTGTACCTATTAAGTTCCTGGTTCTTCCAGGTATTGAGGAACATATTGCCATAATGTCACCTGCCTCCTTTCAATGCAGCAATCACATCTTCAAAAATTGTTGACAATTTCTATGGATTTTGTGCAGGTGTCAGTGGGTGGGGAGGGGGTCGTGGGATATTTATAGGCACCAAAGGGTGCCTAGGACAGGGTGAGGGTTTGGGTTGAGATTTTTTTTATTCTCGATAAGTTTTACGTAACCCTAGTCTCTAAAATCACATGCTTTCAAGATGTTAGTGTAATTTCACAGGCCATTTTCAATATTTGAAAAAAAATTATTTCAATAATCAATAATCAAAATAATCACCTGGTGATCTGCCATGAAAAGGCCTTGAAGGCACTTTCTGGTATAGGGGGAAATTGCTCTGTCACTGTTTTCCAGTTGCTTTCTTGTATTGTCACCATGCAAAATGGGCTTCCAGTGGGGATTATAAGTGACTATGCTCATTGTGCAGGTATATCCAGCCATTGTCACCTTCAGGAAATCCATTTTGAGCCTTAAAGGGGTGTTCCAGCCCTAAGTTGTGTTTATTAAAAGTCAGCAGCTACAAAAAGTGTAGCTGCTGGCTTTTAATAAACACTGACTTACCTGCTCCTGCGTTCCAGCGACGCGCCGACCGGGGCTCCGCTCCTCTGCCCCCCTCCCCGGCCGGCGTCTCCATCCTGACTGTGGGCACCCAGCCGTGACAGCCTTCGGCTTCACGGCCGGGCACCCACTGCGCATGCGCGAGCCGTACTGCGCATGCGTGCGCGGCGCGGCTCGCCGCTGATTGGAGAGGCGATCGCATGGGACCTGTCAGTGTCCCATGTGATCGCCTACAGGGAGGGGGCTGGTGTAGGCGATTAAGCTTAATCGCCTAACCAGCCCCTCGGCGGAAGCAGGAAGTGGGACAGGAAGTCCCACTCCTACTGAAGCCCCCACTCCCCCCCCAAAAAAATTACATGCCAAATGTGGCATGTATGGGGGTGAGGAGTGGATTGAGAAAAGGTAATTTTTTTGGGTGGAACACCCCTTTAAAGGGTCACAAAAGGAAAACTTTTTTTAGCTAAATAGCTTCCTTTACCCTAATGCAGTCCTGGTTTCATGTCCTCCTCATTGTTCGTTTTTGCTGTAATCCTTCTCTGTTCTGCACACTTCCTGGTTGTCTGTTTCCTTATGAAAAAAGTACTGGGAGCTTCTCTCTGTGGTCTCTAATCAAGAAGGTGTGATTACTATGTGTCTAAAACCCCTCAGAACCAATCAATTTTATTTTAAAAACAAACACTGCCCTGTATTGGCTCTCTGTTTCTGTCCTTCACAGAAGCATGAAACTAGATGAAAAAAAGAAACTGAAACTGAAGGCACATTATATGATTGATTTTTATCTATTTTTAATCATTTTTAAAATGAATCAGTTAACTATTATGTCTCTGTACCCTGTAAACAGTCATTTCAGCAAAACATTTTTTTCCTTTACAACTCCTTTAATGTGCAGCCATCGCTGGAGAGCATGCAGACCATGGGGTAGTTTTAAGACCTTGCTATCCGTGTCAACAGTGTATATAACAACAGTAACAATTCTCCATTACCCATTTTACATCTTCACGAATAGATATTCTTTATTAACCCCTCTACTCCCTTCATGTTCAGGGCATTTTTTGCTATTCAGCACTGTGCTACTTTAACTGGCAATTGCCCTAACTTGCAGGAGGAAGAGCAGGTCTGGACAGAGGTGTACTCTCCTGAATGCTGAGGGTGGCCCTGCATGCTGCCTGTCCTGAATCTGCGTCATGTGTTGCTATTTTGTAGGCAGGTAACCCTACGTCCTGGCCCTACAGTTTCATTAGTTGTTATGGTGCTGATGGCCATCTCAAACTATGGCAGTGCATAATGCTAATCCAGGGCAAATTGCATTCCATGTCTGTGGCACCCTGATTAAGAAACGCTGCTCCAGAACAGGAAATGTGTTACTGCCAAGATCACTAAAAAGAAAAAAGGGGAAAAAAATGCCTGAATATAGGAAACTAATGCAGCCACCACATCTAAGGAACAGTAAGCAACAATATAATATACTTGAGTTTCTGGGTTTACTTTTGTTTTTTTTAACAGTTTAATACAAGCATAGAACTTGCTATCACATGTTGCATCCATACTGGTACATCCACATTCTGCTAATTAGGTTCAGAATTAATATGTGGACATAATTGATAGATTTTATGTGCAGCCAGACATAAAAATCAAAATGTTTTATTTGAACAAAAATGTTATGGCCGGACTGCTGCCTCCAAAAAATGAAATGTTTTCAAGGACCTTTACAATCTTGGAAAACTTAAAATAAGCATTATGTTTGTTGGTAACAGATTGTAGGACTGTTGCACAACAAACCTCCCCAAGTGTGTCACTAATTTCATTTTTATTTTATTGTATGGGCTTGTATAAGATGCTCCAGCTGTCAAGCGTCCGTCATCTGTCAGTGAACGATCACTAAGCCAGGCTAGGCTAAGACAGGATTATAAAATGAATGGCCATGTGCTTTAAATCTACTTATTTGCCTGGTCTGCAAGAAGCACACCCTGAAAAATTCAATTGGGGCAGCGCACCATCTTGCCACAGACTCACAAAGTCTCCATCGATTGGTTGGTTTGACTGCATCAGCCTGACTGTATTGACTGACACCTGCTCAAACTAGCACGTGCCTGACCTTCCACCCTCCTGCTTTCCCTACTGCTTGGTGCATGCATTGGAGACAGTGTCACATCAATGGCACGTGCAACAGTCTGGGGCATATGGCCGACTTGTGCTTGTACCAAACAGGGATGGCTGAAGCCAAGCAGTCAAAACATTGTCATTACAGCAGATGGGAGAAGCGTGGCATTAAATTTTTAGACAGATGCCACCTCCTACTTCCACCTGCCTTGAACTTGGATATTGTACAGCACGATTCGTCTGCTTAATAATTAAGCACAAAGAAGCTATTTACAAGGAGCTTTAGAGCAGCCGTACCTCATCATACAAGTCTTGTCATCCACAACAATGCCTCAGTGCAACTGACTAAACAGCCAACGACATTTAATGAGTGTTCTGCACTGTCCATTTGCGTATGGACTTTATTAATTACTGTTACATTGTGTTTTGAAAACAACGTTTTTTTTCCCTGATATATTTAGGCTGCAAGGTCACATATATAGTATTATTTGGGTTACATATACCTTCAAGTCAAATTTGAAGCAGTAACTTGGCTATAAATAGAAAGTGACATAATTTAGTTATGCATTAATCAAAAATAAAAATGATTTAGTCTATATTCAACCAAAAAAGGTACATAAATAGAACAGTGTTGGCACATAACTAGATTTTTTCCTGTATTTGTTTGATGCTAACATATTCTGAAATTATTTACATGAAACACTGATGCCGCGTACACACAATCAGATCGGTCCGATGAAACTGGTCCAACGGACCGTTTTCATCGGACCAGGCTGAAGTGGTCTGATGGTCTGATGTGTGTACACACCATTGGACTAAAAATCCGATCAGACCAGAACGCGGTGACGTAGAACACAATGACGTGC
This sequence comes from Rana kukunoris, assembly GCA_029574335.1. NCBI lineage: Eukaryota > Metazoa > Chordata > Amphibia > Anura > Ranidae > Rana > Rana kukunoris. Next base: position 86,027,751 of record CM056059.1, read on the forward strand.
TGAAAAAACAAAGTTCAATGCTTCCAAGCATGCGTCGACTTAATTCTGAGCATGCGCGGGTTTTTGGTCCGATGCTTTTGCGTACTAACCATCGAATCTGTCCGACGGACAGGTGTCCATCGGACAGATTTTAAAGCAAGTTTTAAAACTTTGGTCTGACGGACAACGGTCCGATGGGCCGTACACACTATCGAACTGCAGACCGGTTTCATCGGACCGGTCTGATCGTGTGTACGCGGCCTTAAACATTCACATTATTCACTAACATAGGGGTTGATTTACTAAAACTGGAGAGTGCAAAATCTGGTGCAACTGTGCATTGAAACCAATCAGCTTCTAACTACAGTTTGTTCAACAAGGTTGAACACAAATAAAACTGTAAGCTAATTGGTTTCTATGCACAGCTGCACCAGATTTTGCACTCTCATGTTTTAGTGAATCAACCCCATAGAGTGCCTAAATTTAACATACAAATGCTTTGGCCAATTTTGAAAGAAAATATTTAACCTACCACTTTTTATAATGTTTTTTAATAAGTATTATCCTGGATAAAAAAACAGGATATCCTGTTTTTATATGCTTTTTGTGTTAATAAAGAATTGTATAGTATTTATCAAATTTTGAGTATATGCTGTATAAGTCGGTACCGAGATAGTCCTTCAAAATCTTCTTTTTATAGATGATTGGGTGGGGACCGATCTCCCAGTCCATTTCCTTCTAATTGGATGATGGTACACTATATTCAGTTCATATTTAATCTATACCAATAGACACTTTTGTTTCTTAACCTACCATTGAATCAATTGGAAGAAAAGCCTTTATGCCGCGTACACACGATCTGGCTTTTGCCTGGCTTAATCACATCTGAATTTCATCGGAAAAATATAGAACATGTTCTATATCTAAAGTCTGATGAAATTCATCGGAATTTCCAATAAAAAAATTCAGATGGGGCTACACACGATCAGAAAATCCGATGGGAAAAAGTCCATCAAAGGCAAGAACATTCAAAATGATTGAAAATAATGGCTCTGTTGAGTACTAAACCCAGAGCTCCAGCGCGAAAAGATAAAACAGCTCTCCATTTAGTCACCATGCAGTCCATATTTCCATTAATAACTTATGTTTTTGTGGGTGGATCCTAAATGCTGCCGAGAGGGGCACCATGTAATGAAGCGGTGGCACTCTGCAGCATTCTTCTGTGAGTCTAGGGTGGGGGGCGAACCATGACTTCCTGTTCACAGGAAATGGGTTGATTGATGTTGGGTGTTATTAAACCTGGTGGAGGAACATAGCTGGATCTGTGCCTAGGTAAGCCTTCAAAGTGAACTCTTAATGGGCTACTCTTCCTCTTGCACTTAAAACTTTCCTTTTAATTTTTTATTTTTTTCCTAATTTTAAGCTGCTTATAGACACCATGGAACAGAAAGATGTAGAGAAAAAACAGACCATCTAAATAATTGTTTTATCATAACTTCAGATGTGACTGACGTGCAATTTGGCTTCCTACTCCATTCCCCCACACACTGTTAAGCTTTCTTTTTTAACCAAGTTTAACATTTTTGATATATGGATTGAAATTGTGTTCTTGTCAATGGGAGGTCTTCCATTTAAACACAGGAAGGATGATTTACTGAAGTTGAGATTCTTCACACAACAAATTATCCAATTGTGAAAAGCAGATTCCTGTTTATCTATTTCATCTGCACATCAAATGAAAGTGAAAGTGTAAATTAAGTGTACATTAATAAAAAAATAAAAAAAAATGATATTGACAAAATTTGTTGCATGAAAGTTTGCAACTGAGTCACACTAAGAACTAACTTTATTCTAAAAATCTAAAAAACAATACTGAATGCAAACGTGAAACTTTTGTATTAGGTTATCCCAAGATCCAAAAAAACTATGAAAATGCAGCACTTTTGGAGCTGTATATATAAAATACAGCAGAAATCTACTTATAAATCACACAAAGACTGATGTTTAGTAATAGGTTAACTTTATGTAATACAAAATATTGTTAAAATGTCATCCTAGCTCACTGGAACCCCCAAATTATCTTTTAAATAAATGTACTTAACCAATATGTCAATTCTGCTAAGAAAGGTCAAAAAAAGTTAGGGATCGCAGACAACATAAAGGTTTTTTTGCATCAAAGAAAGACATTAAAAATGTCCAACACGAAAAAGGTTTTGTCTAAAGCCTTGAAATGGAGAAATAATTTTAAACCAAGGAGCTTTCTTTTTGTCTAGGTTTTAAAGAGTCCAAATTGCAAATATTGTTAGACAGACGAAGGTCTGGGCATGCACATACAGTATATATATTCCATTTTTTTATTATATTTAAAAGTCTGCATAGCATAAAACTCTGCATAGATTATTATGTAGCACATCTGGTGGTAATACTCAAAAGAAAAGAATTTAACATTTCACAAAGTTATTTGTTTATGGGGTATCAAATAGTTGTTACTTTAATGAGAAGGGGATGTTTTTCTGTACATACCTGCAGAAGTGTATAGACTTCCAATGGTGTCAGATATTTTGGATCAATCTAATCATATCCTGGAATTTCCTGACAGAAAATCCACAATTTTCCCAAATCTGAATCTGAGTTATCCTTACTCAGCTGACTCACTTTTACTCCAATTTAGCCTCACTCAAGACGCCTTCCAAGGCCATATGTACCCTATAAATCATTATGATCAATATCCCACTCTGGCACAATCTTAGATATCAACATCTATCTATAGTCCATGAATATCTTTTATTTTATGGCGCTTTATAAGTACCTATAATAAATGTATATATTCATTATTATATTAAATCTGTAATTTTGTCTATTTAGGGTAAAGTGACAGTTTTTTTTTGGTAAGGCATTTCTCCCCTTAATGCTTACCTTTATCACACTTCCCCGCCAATATATTATTTTGCTAGAAATACCTCAATGCCTTTCGAAAAATGGGCAAGCATGTGGCGTTTTTTCGTTCTTCCCAAAATACAGTGCAGTACACCTGAACATCCAATAATCTGGCCAGAGGAATATCATGTTGAGGCAAGCGGATGGCCATTGCCTCTGTTTATGCTCCAACGTAGACTAATAAACCGCATAAACATGGTTTACTATTTGGGCAAGTGAACAGGGTAGCAGGCAAGGTAGGTATTAGCTTGGGAAGAGAACCTGTCACTTTGCTATCATTAGACACATTTACTTTACTTTCTTGTTCAGTGGTCCTATTAAAGAATACAAAAGTCTTTTCACTAGACTAAACTGCATGATAATGTTTAGGAATAGGTTTTGGTAACTTATACAGAAAATTTGAAAGTATACGTTTTCTGCAGGTAAAAAAATGTGCATTTAATTATTTATTTTGGAGCCTGTAAAGCATTGCACCAGCAATCTGCAGATCGCTGGTGCCATGCAGGTCTCCAGAAGATCTGTGTACAGAAACAATCTGACAGGAAGAATCAATGAACTACCACGGCGCTCGGCAGAGCCTTGGTATTTCATTGAAAATTACAAGCCAAAAGCCGCAAAGGTTGTCGGGGCTTGTAGTTTATTCACACACGGTTTTCAAAAAGTTACAGCTGGACAGGGAAATTCTCCCTGTACTGCTGTCACAGGGAGTTCAGAGACTGGGCAGTGGCTGCAGCATTGGAAACATGTTACATGTTCTACCCTAAATATGTGTGTGACATATTCTCAAAGGTAAACTTATCCTTTAAATCCTATAGTTTTGGTAAAGAATTTTATGTTTTGTCCTAAATTCCATATATGTTCACATAAGACTTTGTAACTAAACAAACTTATGTTTTAGTTTTAGCAGTCCTATAAGAATGACTGATGACAAATTAAAAAGAAGAATGGGGCTATTGGAGATACAGCTAACTGAACAACCCAGGACTTTATGAGCCTAATTAGTATATCAGTGCGGCTATTCTTCAGCTTGTTGCCCTCAAGAAGCCTTCAGATTCCGAATGACCTCGCTTCAACAATAAGGCCCTCTTTAACCGATTAACTAATTGATACATGTGTTTTGAAGGAGTCTAATTAAATTGTTGAGTTTCACAATAGCTAGTCCATTCGGTTATTCAGCAAATTTATAAGGCTTTCAAAGAAATGCTCAGGCAAAAAAAAAACGTACAGACATTATTGGAAATGCTGATGTTTTAAAGGGTATGTTCTGAATGTGAATGAACCTGTAGTGTAAAAGGTGTTTCGTTTCGTCTGTTCTCCTATAGGCATACATAGTTCGTCATCTACCAGCTACATACTGCTAAGTGGCCAAAAGATGGTTCTGTTTATGCTGTTTAACCCACAAAGTTTACTGGACATGCTATTTAATTTCATTATCAGACGTAATGGGAAGATGTGATATAATGTCCTATGGGATGTAAGTTTGTCCAAATTTACTGAAATTGGTTACATTTTGCCACAAAAACAGACGAGTAAATTGTCTTAATAGCTAATGAAAGACAGGTATATAGATAGATAGGTGGATAGATAGATAGATAAATAAATAGACAGGTAAATAGATATAGATACTGTAGATAGATAAAGTAGAGATAGATAGATAGATAGATAGATAGATAGATATATAGATAGATAGACATGTAGATATATACAGTAGTGATAGATAGATAGATAGATAGATAGATAGATAGATAGATAGATAGATAGATAGATAGATAGATAGATAGAATAATTTTAAATCTTCGGAGAAATTAAGGGGGAGCATGTTTTAGTACAGAATTAAAGTGTATGAATGATCATTTGGGGATTTTTTTGCATCTATGCATTTTCTTTATATAAGTGTTTAAAACTAACCAAAGCAATAATCTAAAGCAGTATTCCTCAACCTTTTTCAGTTAAGGCACCCTTTAAAAATGATGGAGAGCCTCAAGGGACCCCTTCATGCAGCAACATCTACAAGTCCAAGTAGGACCCCCAACATTAAGGGTGATTTATTCTTCCAAAGCAAATACACTTTTTATAACTGGTACTGACTAGTATTCTGATGTTTCTCTTCTCCCTCAGTTTTTTCCATCACTCAGCTAATGTGACCCCAATGCTGATGGAGAGGTGCAGGGTAGGATGAAACAAGGATGCTGTGCAGGCAACTGACATATGCAGGCTACTGACATCCTCCTCATCAACTGATGATGCCATTGGTCATTTAGACGCCAGCAGCTATAAGGATGTAATGGTGCACAATGAAAACCTGTGACTTAGTGTAACTACAAAGCAGCCTTCATCCACACGCCGACTTGTATACAGTTTTTTGGCAATTTTTAAGCATTTTGCCAATGCACCCCTGAAGAAACCTCAAGGCACCCCTGAAGAAACCTCCAGGCACCTCAGGGTGCCTGAGCATCCTAGTTGAAAAAGGATGATGTAAAGGATGAAGGAAAGTGTGGTCTATATAAAACAACTTTGGTAATTACATTTTACGTAAACTGATGTCTACACTACCAGAGCAGGAATGAAAAAAAAAGGCATTTGGTTCCATAAGTGGGACAGTTCCTTCAATTGAGTGAAAGGTTGAAGCTACAGTATAGGGTAAACAGATGCAAACAACAACTGGGACACAATATCCTATTGGCATGAATTCAATCAATTTACAAATCTGCCAGAACAGAGAGAACAGTATAAAAGATGTGGAGTTTCTACTGTCTTCCAGTAGGAATATGTAATACGTCATCTCACAACCACAGCCTTTTAAATGTCCAGGGAAAAAACACCAAAATTTACTGGACATGCTATTACTTTTTATGATCAGATATAATGGGAATACATGACATATCCCATGGAATATATGTTCAAGCAAATTTCCTGTGAATTGATTTAAATTTTGCCACAAAGACAGAAAAGTAAATTGTTCCAATATCTAATGAAAGATAAATACAATAGATAGATAGATAGATAGATAGATAGATAGATAGATATAGATAGATAGATAGATATATAGATAGATAGATAGATAGATAGATAGATAGATAGATAGATAGATAGATAGATAGATAGATAGATAGATAGATAGATGTAAATAATGTTTAACTTTTTTACATTATAATCTCAATTTTTTCCCCCCGGCATAAGAGAATAAGATGGCTATCATAAGTGTTTCGGTTTCGACACATCAACTGCCCCTTCTTAGCAATAAAAGTAACATGACAATTAAAAACCACTTAACTGAACTGGTAACAAAAGAAAGTTGTGTTAGCTTTTATAGTGAGTCAGTAACCTCATTTACAGAGAGAACTATTGTCTCCTGCCTGAGTCAGTCAAACTCCAATAGTATAGTGTTGTTTCCAGACCAGTGCATCAACTGAACGGCGGGCTGTTTGCTCCATCTGCCATAGTGGGCGAGGGTGAGACACGGGACAAGGGGGACAGCTCATTTAACTAGTAGCATCAATTATGCAGTTGTACTTACTAATGAGATCCTGTCACCAGTGACAATGACAGTTTATACACTGGAAAATTAACGTATCTCTATTAAAATGAAGGTCAGGATTTCTAGGCGTGTTACTTCAGACTATTCTGTTTGGAATTTATCAATGCAATTTACACTTATTTGAACCTTTATGGCAAAACCGCATCATAATAATTTTTTTTAACTCAATGTTTATACCCATCGGATTCTTACTTGTATGAAAAAATAATATGAAAATGTATATGTTTAAATCCAATCAGCATGCAGATTTCATTGTGTTCATCAATATATCCTTGAGCTTAATTTTTTAAAGTGGAGCTTTATTCAGAAAATTAAGTCCTGCTAGGTCACTTCAGGCTGGCCCCTTTTGCAGGTATAGCTATGTATAATATTTAAAAAAAAGTGCCTATACTGTTTAAAATACAATATTACACTGTCCCACCCTGCTCTGCACATGCTCAGTTGCTCTCCATTTTTAGGCACTGTCAAATTTGTAGAGGACGATCTGCTGAAAATCTAACGATTAACGCGGACCTAAACTCATTGATATAACAATTAAAAAAAACAGTTAAGTGGGGTACACACTATAGGAAAATCGGGCGAACGATCGTCTGAATTTCGTTGTGGTTTCACAGCAAATCGCAACCGATGGATGAAAATTTGTAAGAAAATTCTCATACAGCAAAGGTTTTTTTTTGTTGCTTATTGTTTCTAAACATGCACAGTCTTTCTTGTCTTAATTTTCTTGTACGAAAATTGCACAAAAAGAGCAATTGAACAAGTGCAGAGCAGGGTGAAACAGTGTATTACTGGATTTTAAACAGTATAAACACTTACTTTTAATGTTTTACATACAGTATTTCACAAAAGTGAGTACACCCCTCAGATTTTTGTAAATATTTTTTTATATCTTTAAATGTGTAAGTTTGCTTTCCCCTCAAAATAACTCAACACGCAGCCATTAATGTCTAAACTGCTGGCAACAAAAGTGAATACACTCCTAAGTGAAAATTTCCAAATTGGGCCAAAAGTGTCAATATTTTGTGTGACCACCATTATTTTTTAGCACTGCCTTAACCCTCTTGGGCATGGCATTCACCAGAGCTTCACAGGTTGCCACTGGAGTCCTCTTCTAATCCTTCATGACGACATCACAGACCTTGTGGATGTTAGAGACCTTGTGCTCCTTCACCTTCCGTTTGAGGATGCCCCACAGATGCTCAATAGGGTTTAGGTCTGGAGACATGCTTGGCCAGTCCATCACCTTTACCCTCAGCTTCTTTAGCAAGGCAGTGGTCATCTATGTGGTGTGTTTGGGGTCATTATCATGTTGGAATACTGCCCTCCGGCCAGTCTCAGAAGGGAGGGGATCATGCTCTGCTTCAGTACATCACAGTGCATGTTGGCATTCAAGGTTTCCTCAATGAACTGTAGCTCCCCAGTGCCGGCAGCACTCATGCAGCTCCAGACCATGACACTTCCACCACCATGCGTGACTGTAGGCAAGACACACTTGTCTTCACACTCCTCAGCTGGTTACCCCAACACACGCTTGAGACCATTTGAACCAAATAAGTTTATCAATTGTTATGCATAAAGTTCCACTTAAACTCAAGCAGTGTAAGCAACTGAATTAGTATCAACTTCTTGCAATTCACTGTACAGCAGAACTGAGACTAAGTGAGGGAGTAGCAGCACAAGAAGCAATCAGTTGTGCTGCAGTGCAAGGAACATGAAAGAAGCATGCTGATAGGAGGAGAGAGCAGAGGGACAGAAACATGAGCTCATCAGTCTGCTGCTTCTTCTTTCACTGTCCAATCAAAGGCTAGTAAATTCTTAGGTGTGTAATGAGGAGCGCCTCGATTTGACTTGAAGTGAACTTTTGTACTAGGCCCTACTCAGTACATATGTAAGAATTGAATGTCTGCTGAGCGATTCCTTTGTCACAATCAAAAAGGTAGCACCCCAGAACCAGAAAAAGGTCCACCCACACTATAATTTTATCACAGATCTGCTTCTTTGAAGGAAAAACATTCTTTGTTGTATTTCAGAATCAATTCTCACTTCTTTGTTTCAATGCTATTGTCACAAACCTGACTGTGGAGCTTAAGGTGACAAGGGTGGCCCCTTGCACAATTCCCATTCAAGCACCCCTGGTAAAGGAGACGGGGACTGCTAGGACAGCGGAAGGGTTCAGGTGCCAGGAAGTTGAAACAGTGAACTCAGGGATCCACCTAGTGGTAATATGGGGTCAGCTCACACTTTTTTTCATTCATTGAGTTCAGCAACAACCAGTCAGATAGATACAGAATCAGGATCAGGTTCAAGGTTGGGGACAGGCAGGAGCTGGCAACATGCTGGTAGTGAGGAACACAGTAAGGAGGCAGAGTCAGAAGTCCAGGCCAGGGTCAATAATACAGATGAGCAGCAGGCATAACAAGCAAGGGAAATTCAAAGAGAGCCAGGTGAGTAACAAGATGAGCATCACACAGGTATCAGAACTGAAGACAATCCAGCAATAAGGCTAGGCAGACTTCAGGTTTAACCAGTTGCTGCAAGCCACCTTAGCTGTACACCGGTACTTTGACGTAGAATATCAGGGTTGCGGCAGCAGATAGCTGCCATAACCCTTTTTTTCTGCAATGGTGGGCAGTCCTCTTTAAGGTAAAAGTGGTCTCTACGGCGCATTCGCTGCAAGAACCTTTTATTGGCGGCCGGAGAGGTGCCCCCCCTTCCTCCCGCCACGCTCCGGATGTCTTTGCCGCTTACCGGAGCCACCGGTAGCGGTGGAGACATTTCAATGCATGTAGCATGGAGTCGAGTGAGGGAAAGATGGCCTCCACTCGGCTCTATAACATTGAATGACAGAAGCAACGTCAAACGTCACTTTCACTCAATGGTCTTAAAGGGGAATTTTTGGGGGGAAAATATTATTTATTTATTTATTTTTATTGCATTTAAGTGTAAATGTGAGATTTGAGGTCTTTTTGACCCCAGATCTCACATTAAAGAGGTTCAATCATGCCTTTTTTCTATTACAATGGATGTTCATATTCCTTGTCATAGGAATAAAAGTGATACAATTTATTTTTATTTTTTAAAAGGACAATGTAAAAATAAAAAGTTAAATAAATAAGACATTTTTTTTTTAAGCGTCCTGTCCTGCCGAGTTCTCACGTAGAAGCGAACGCATACATAAGTCGCGCCCACATATGAAAACGGTGTTCAAACCACACGTTAGAGCAAGAGCAATAATTCTAACACCTCTGTAACTCAAAACTGGTAACCTGTAGACATTTTCAAATGTCGCCAATGAAGATTTTTAAATGCCAAAGTTTGTCGCCATTCCACTAGCGGGCGCAATTTTGAAGCATGACATGTTGGATATCAATTTACTCGGCTTAACATTATCTTTCACAATATAGAAATAAATTGGGCTAACGTTGCTTTTGTCTTATTGTTTGTTTTAAAAAAGTGTATTTTTTCCAAATAAATTGAGCTTGTAAGATTGCTGGGCAAATACGGTATGACATAAAGTATTGTAAAAAAAGGCCATTTTATTCTCTAGGGTGTCTGAAAAATATATATAATGTTTGGGGGTTATAAGTAATTGTCTAGCATTTTAACTTGTAACCAACAAATTTAAAAAGAGGCTCGGTCCTTAAAGCGGAGTTCCACCCAAAAGTGGAACTTCCGCTTAATCCACTCCTCACCCCCTTACATGCCACATTTGGCATGTATTTTTTGGGGGAGGAATGGGTGCTTCATTAGGAGTGGGACTTCCTCCTTCCGCCCAGGGACCACTAAGGCGATACGTCATGTCACATTTTGGCGGCCCCTCCCTGTAGGCGATCTCATGGGACACATGACAGGTCCCAGGCGATCGCCTGTCCACTCAGGGAGTGCTGCGCCGTTCATGCATGTGCAGTGAGTGCCCGGCCGTGAAGCTGAAAGCTGTAACGGCCGGGTGTCCTCAGTTACAATGGAGGCGCCGGCGGAGAAGGCGGGGAGAGGAGCGAAGCTCCGGGCGGCAAGCTGCTGGACCGTGGAACAGGTAAGTGTATGTTTATTAAAAGCCAGCAGCTACACTCTTTGTAGCTGCTAACTTTTAATAAACATAAAAAAAGTCTGGAACTCCGCTCTAAGTGGTTAAATAGGCTGCCAGATGCCAGGGCGTCCATGTGCATGCAAAAATGAGCACATGCTGCATATGGAATCTGACAGCTATCTTACATGCACATATCAGTCAAATGCAGGGGAAAATAAGAGACCTGTAATTGTTACTTAAATGTAGCAGAAAAATTGGTATCTTTCCCTTCAAACAGGGATGTGCTGTGTGGCAGCATTCAGAGGGCTACTAATATGGGTTGTATCATCCAGTAGCGTTGCTGCTGTGCTAAAGCCAGACATATGTCTTATTTGTCTAAGCCCAGGTTCACACTGGGTACGATTTAGTTCGATTTGAGATGCGATTTCACATGTGAAATCGCATCTCAAATCGGCGGCAATTGCCGGCAATGACACCGTCCTAATCGGTGCGACTCCGCATCTGCGGCGCTGCACCGATTTCAAAAAGTAGTTCCTGTACTACTTTTTGCGATTTCAGGACGTGATTTACATTGACATCTGTGCAGAACCCTGCACAAATGTCTCCTAAATCGCGCCGAAATCGGAACTGCCAGAGGGAGTAGGCATGTGCATTTCGTTTCGTTCCGAATCGAAATTCGGACGAATTTTCCATTATTCGGACATTCGGATGCATACGAATTTCCGAATTGCTATAATAGCGAAAAATTTCGACCGTTTTCGGAATTCGTTCATTTTCGACCGAATTTCGAAAAAAAAAAAAAAAATGGTCGAAATCTAATTTTTTTTTTCGAATTCCGAATCGAATACCCGCGGACTAAATTCGATCGGAATTCGAAAAAAAAAAAAAAAAAAATTTCGAATTTAATTCGAAAAAAATTCTATTCGAAAAGAGACTATTTGTTTTCTAATCTGGTTGAAATATTTTCGATTTCGACCGTTTTTTTCGAAATTCGGTCGAAAACGAACGAATTCGAAAAACGGTCGAAATATTTTCGCTTTCGACCGTATTTTTCGAAATTCGGTCGAAAACGAACGAATTCCGAAAACGAATTCAACACATGTAACGAACCTAACTTAACGAAATTTATTAAATGACGAATTGAAACGAAACGAAACGAAACAAATTTTTCACTTTTGCACATGCCTAAGAGGGAGTGAAATCGTGCGAGTTCAGCTGAAATCGCGCGATTTCACTCCCGCAGCCCATTGTGAACCAGGGCTTAATATGAGTTTTTGGAATTCCCTGCAGCCATAGCACACATGCTTAGTAAGAATGTTAAACTGGGGCAGTAAGACAGATTATGACACGCTTTAAAGGTCCCCTTAATTCATTAATTCCCTCTGCTGCTGTAAAAGTACAGAATAAATCTTGCCCCTGAAAACTTTTTAATATTGCATCCGTTTTAAAGTGAAAATCTGTCATATTTAGTGTTAAATCTTTCCGGGTCCTGTGCAAGTGTGTCTCAATTGGCTGCCAGGATCCCAACCGCAGGGGTTGCAAATACAGGCAGACATTTATGCACTACTAAATGAGAGGCAGCATGTTACCCTGATTTGTTTGATAAATATCCCCCACTGTCTACTGTGTAAAGTGGAAATACCATTTAATAAAGTTTACTTACTATGTAAAATACAGTGCCTTTATTTAATACAGTACAAAAATGCAAGAGTGTGTATTCCCCTATGCAACCAATTTGATTTCAACTTTGACAGGTTTTAAAAAAAGTCGACTTTTTTATTCTTCCTTTAATGGAATTCCTATAATCTTACAAATTTGTATTTTCAAACTTTTTTGGCACATTTTTGGTGGAATCTGTGGCCATCAAACAAGTCTTCAACTAGACCTGCTTTTCCATATCCAAACCCTCATTAAATCAAAGTTTTCCTTAAATGACTGTTTATCTGCTCCCTTGTTCTCATATTGTGGCTGAACAACTTACGGGACAAAAGGGCCATGTGTCATTCTTATGTATGCCCTGTCAAAGTTGATAACTCACTGACAATTCATACTCGTGCACAAATGTGTGCAATCAGTATTGTTCTTCCTTTTAAATGGACACTCCCTTCTGGATGCCAACAATTCAAATTTGAACCATTCAAAAAGAGGTTCATTTTTAACTTGATACGCTTCAAGGTTGAGTTTTCTTCTGTTTTTGCCTGTAGGGTTTGCTAATAGCAAACTGAATGAAAAACATATATGGTATATTGATAAAAAATTATTAAAAATATATTGTCATGATTTAAGAGTATACAATTTTGCATAATTGTAAATAAGGATTTATGCTGTTGTCGATAGAGCCGCTAGGAAGGAACAAAACTGTGAGTTTTCATCTTCCCAAAATTTCCGAAAAAATCTAAAAGATGTTGTTATATTTTCATCATTTTTATAAAATGCATTAAAGTCAAAGGGAAAAGCAAAGTTTTTTTTATTTTTTATTGTTTTCTAATGACACAAAGGGCTTTAAATGACCCATGACGGTTACAGAGACTCCTTTCAACTGTCCTTGACCTGTTTTTGTGCCATAAAATCTCCCCTATTAGCCTCATAATGTTACCTTTGTTCACAGAAAGAAAGAAAAACAGATAGTGAAGCAAAATGTTAATTGACAGTTCAAAAAAAAAAAAAAAAACAATTAAATGCACAAAAATTGAAAGAGAAAAACACAAATACAAAAAAAAAAAAACACTTAATTACATAGTTTAAACTACCCTAAATATAAAAACGATCCGCAAAAAAAAGAAAACAACAATATCTTTTTTTTTTTTTTTGCACACATTGCAAATTTTCTGTTAAAAATAAACTCAAATGGAGGATGTTGTTTTATGCTTTTATTGAAAGATACTGATAGATATGTACAATGTTTGTCAAGAAAGTCTGTTGTATGTATTTTCTCTTTTTGTTCAATAAAAGCATGTGTTTAAGGGATTTTTTTTTTTAAATAAACTCAAAATAATTCTTGAGCACACAAACCCAATAAATGAAAAAAACATACTGTAAACAATGAGGTTGTGGTGAGTAAAGAGATACCCAACATATCGAGCCTCTACAAACTGTACAAATTGGGAAAGTGTTAAAAAGGTGAAACCATTTACGAAGCAGAAATCAGTGTAATGAATATTTTTCGCCATGGTTAAGCACCTAGACAGGGACAAGTGCCTACTAGGGCCCAGGAGCTGCACAATTAGTACCAAAGGGCTGCAAGTTGGGCCCCATGGACCTACATTGATTTATACTCAACTGTAAGCAGCTCCAGGCTCCCTCTGGCTTCACCAAATCACTGCTATGTTGGCCAGTCACATGTTTTCCATGAAAAGTTGACATTCAGCTAGAGCTTGCAATCAGTAACTACAGATCATGCCTATAGGGGCCCATTCTCACCCAAGGATTTTATAGTTTGAAGCTCCAAGCTCAAAAAGGCTCAACATCCAAAATCCCATGGTTTTCAGTTGTGCCTTCTAGCTAAAAAAAAGGTAAATGAGTTTCTTTTTATCTTTTTTTTGGCCCCAAGAAACTTCAATAGGAACTCCTGGAAAGTGTGGAAAAATGTGCATATGCCATTTTTTTCTCCTGATAACTAGCTTTCCTTTGGCTAAAAATAATTCTAAAGTATCACTCAAGCAAAAACACTGCTAATAAAAAGGTGCAAAAACACCTATACATGCTAAAAATCCTGTAAAAATGACCAAAGACGCTGTGTGAATGCAGCCTAAGGCCGCGTACACACGAGCAGACAGATTTAAACAAATCTATCAGCTGGGGACGTATTGGTTTGATCGTGTACACACGATCAAACCAAAATCCCCGCCGCCAGACGGCGCAGGGACATTGACGCCGCCACGTCACCGCACCAGGAAGTAAAACACTTCCGCGCATGCATCGAAACCATTCGGCGCGTGTGCGAGAAGACATGTCTGCTGGTTAGCGTACTAACCAGCAGACATGTCGGGCGGACGGGTTCCCAGCCGACAGATTTCAAAGCATGCTTTGAAATCTGTCGGGTGGCCAAATCCATTGGCTCGCCTGTACACACGGTCGAATCTGTCTGCTGGGACGGTCGGGCCGACCGTTTCCAGCAGATAGATTTGATCGTGTGTACGCGGCCTTAGTGCACATGTCTCAGCGGTACTGTTAGGTTTGAATGTCAGAAGCCGAATAAAGTCTGAATTTGTTGATAGACAAATATGTTTTTCTTGTCAGTACATAATAGTTAATTGTGGGGCCGGTATAAAAGGTTTGTGTTAAATAGAGGTTAGGTCTACTTAACAACACAGGCAAAACTGGAGAAAAGTGGGCAAGAGATTGATTTAAACACATGTTGCTCCTTGTCTAAGATTATAAGATTTCATGTTCTGCTCCATTTATCCTAATCAGCAGAGATGTATTAAAACCAATTAGGAAATTCCTCACATTTCTCAACTTTTCACCTGCTATTTTATTGATACAATTAAAAGCTTATCATAAGACTCTCATTTGTATGATATGAAGTACAGAGTATATGCAATGTCAATGCCTGATGCCTCATGCTGCTTGAAGAATATGTTAAACCCTGCCTAAAATATTCCTTTCCACCGTCCTTAAATACTGCCTGTGTGCAGACCACCCGCAAAATGCAGGTTTTCAATTTATTCTGTGACTCATCAAAACAGAATAAAGAGTTGATGGCACAGAAAAAAATATTACGTTTTTAACCACTTAAGGACCGCCTACTGCACATTTACGTCGGCAGAATGGCACGGCTGGGCACATCAACGTATATATACGTTGATTTTAGTACCCACCCGTGGGTTGCGGGCGCGCGCCCGTAACCTGGTCCGAAGCTCCAGGACCGGGACCACGGGATTCGCGGACCCGATCGCCGCTGCAGTGCGGCGATCCGTCCCTGGAGCGGAAGAACGGGGAGAGCCGTGTGTAAACACGGCTTCCCCGTGCTTCTCTGTGGCCGTAGCATCGATCGCGTCATCCCTGTAATAGGGGGACGCGATCGATGACATCACACCTACAGCCACACCCCCTACAGTTGTAAACACAACACATAGGTCACACATCCCCTACAGCGCCACCTGTGGTTAACTCCCAAACTGCAACTGTCATTTCCACAGTAAACAATGCAATTTAAATGCATTTTTTGCTGTGAAAATGACAATTGTCCCAAAAATGTGTCAAAATTGTCCGAAGTGTCCGCCATAATGTCGCAGTCACGAAAAAAATCGCTGATCGCCGCTATTAGTAGTAAAAAAAAAAAAATTAATAAAAATGCAATAAAACTATCCCTTAATTTGTAAACGCTATAAATTTTGCGAAAACCAACCGATAAACGCTTATTGCGATTTTTTTTACCACAAATAGGTAGAAGACTACGTATCGGCCTAACCTGAGGAAAAAAAATGTTTTTTTTATATATTTTTGGGGGATATTTATTATAGCAAAAAGTAAAAATGATTGCATTTTTTTTTAAATTGTCGCTCTAATTTTGTTTATAGCGCAAAAAATAAAAACCGCAGAGGTGATCAAATACCACCAAAAGAAAGCTCTATTTGTGGGGAAAAAAGTACGCCAATTTTGTTTGGGAGCCACGTCGCACGACCGCGCAATTGTCAGTTAAAACGACGCAGTGCCGAATCGCAAAAAGGGGCAAGGTCCTTTACCTGCATTTTGGTCCGGGTCTTAAGTGGTTAAAGTGTCCCTTTCACTACAGTGTCAAAGGTCACATAACAAAGATTAAAAAAGTTTGGGACTATGTGAGGTGTAGGACATAATAGTTCATAACCTCCATCCCTAATATGAAAAGCTGACTCAAAAAACAAAATGTGGGGCTTTTTATGAAGCATGTGATAACATGAATAGCAAATATGTCTGACAAGTAACTTATAATAATATAACCGTTATATAACAAGGTAAACAAAGCATAATTTGTATATAAAGCACGTTGGTTTATTCCATACATGTAATACATAAAGGCATCATAGCATAATAAATAGTAATACGTGATAATAGCAGCCTCATTTGATCCATGTAAGTAAAAAGTAAAACCATGCATCATATTAATAACATAATACAATATGAATCTGTAAAATTTTCATGCGGTGTAAACACGTATTTAGCATCCAGTTGCTCGACATGTTTCGTGGAATAACTCCACTCGTCAGCAGCAGATGCCTTGTAAAAATCTAAAGAAGGTAATAAATAGAAGTAGTTTTCAATGAGTCTCAGCATGGGAGAGGGGGTAGAAGGAAAGAAGGTAGTGGAAAGAGGTGCACCCTGCTATGGATCAAGTCATAGTCTGGATAATTAGTGACGAGGGCCAAAGGCCAGCCAAGTTACTCATCATCCTCGGGAGCTGAGGTGGTATATCCCAAAGCATATGGTGACAAACCATCAGGGAACAATCAGGAAAAGTTGCTGTCCCGTGAAAGAGGGGTGATATGGAATCACCAAAAACATAAATATAACGTAAATATAAAAATGTATGTATATAATATGTAATTAGGTAAAGTACAGTGAAATATAACAAGTAGGTATGTGAGTATGGACCAAATAATGGTTCCGATCAGTGGTGAGGAGTATGAGCAACACAATGTGCAAGAAAAGTTTTTATGTAGATAGAAAATAAGGAATCACAAGAAGTGATACACTAGAACCATAAAACAAAGAAGAGAAAAACAGGTTGTTTTCGAGTTTTTATACTCCCCTCAGTGTGTTCAATCACTCCTTGTGGCTGGTTGTGTGGACACTATGCAATTTTAGTCTAGTTTAGACTGTATGGTAGTAATTTTGATTCCTTGTCCCCTTCTCTGTCTTTTTACACTTTGGGTCTTTTTACACTGTGGGCCTTCTTCCTCTTCTTTGTTATATGGTTCTAGTGTATCACTTGCAATTCCTTATTTTCTATCTACATGAAGACTTTTCTTGCACACTGTGTTGCTCATACTCCTCACCACTGATCGTAGCCATTATGTGGTCAATACTCACATACCTACTTGTTATATTACAATTTACTTTACCTAATTACATATTATATACAGTACAGACCAAAAGTTTGGACACACCTTCTCATTCAAAGAGTTTTCTTTATTTTTATGACTATGAAATTTGTAGATTCACACTGAAGGCATCAAAACTATGAATTAACACATGTGGAATTATATACATGACAAAAAAGTGTGAAACAACTGAAAATATGTCATATTCTAGGTTCTTCAATGTAGCCACCTTTTGCTTTGATTACTGCTTTGCACACTCTTGGCATTCTCTTGATGAGATTCAAGAGGTAGTCACCTGAAATGGTCTTCCAACAGTCTTGAATGAGTTCCCAGAGATGCTTAGCACTTGTTGGCCCTTTTGCCTTCACTCTGCGGTCCAGCTCACCCCAAACCATCTCGATTGGGTTCAGGTCCGGTGACTGTGCAGGCCAGTTCATCTGGCGCAGCACCCCATCACTCTCCTTCTTGGTCAAATAGCCCTTACACAGCCTGGAGGTGTGTTTGGGGTCATTGTCCTGTTGAAAAATAAATGATGGCCCAACTAAACGCAAACCAGATGGAATAGCATGCCGCTGCAAGATGCTGTTGTAGCCATGCTGGTTCAGTATGCCTTCAATTTTGAATAAATCCCCAACAGTGTCACCAGCAAAGCACCCCCACACCATCACACCTCCTCCTCCATGCTTCACGGTGGGAACCAGGCATGTAGAGTCCATCCATTCACCTTTTCTGCGTCGCACAAAGACACAGTGGTTGGAACCAAAGATCTCAAATTTGGACTCATCAGACCAAAGCACAGATTTCCACTGGTCTAATGTCCATTCCTTGTGTTCTTTAGCCCAAACACAGTCTCCCTTTAACAGTTGTTCTAGAGATGCGTCTGCTCCAAAAGGTGGCTACTTTGAAGAACCTAGAATATGACATACATTTTCAGTTGTTTCACACTTTTTTGTTATGTATATAATTCCACATGTGTTAATTCATAGTTTTGATGCCTCCTGTGTGACTCTACAATTTTCATAGTCATGAAAATAAAGAAAAATCTTTGAATGAGAATGTGTGTCCAAACTTTTGGTCTGTACTGTACATACTTTTTTTTATTTACATTTTTGGTGATTTCATATCACCCATTTTACACTGGACAGCAACTTTCCCTGATTAATTGTCAGGCTCCCCAGGCAGATGAGTACCTTGGCTGGCCTTCGGACCTCGTCACTAATTATCCAAACTACGCCTTGATCCATAGCAGGGTGGGTCTCTTTCCACTAACTTCTTACCTTGTACCCCCTCTCCCATGCTGAGACCCATTGATAACTACTTCTATGTATTACCTTCTTTAGATTTTTACAAGGCATCTGCTGCTGACAAGTGGAGTTATTCCACGAAACGTGTCGAGCAACTGGATGCTAAATAAGTGTTTACACTGCATGAACTTTTTACAGATTCGTATTGTATTATGTTGTTAATATGATGCATGGTTTTACTTTTTACTTACATGGATCAAATGAGTCTGCTATTATCATGTATGACTATTTATTATGCTATGGTGCCTTTATGTATTACATGTATGGAATGTTTTATATACAAATTATATTTTTTACCTTGTTATATAGCGGTTACATTATTATAAGCTACCTGTCAGACATATTTTCTATCCATGTTTTCGCATGCTTCATATAAAGTCCCAAATTTTATTTTTTGAGCCAAAGGTCACATAAACCCAGCCTGTAAATAAACTGGTATGATACTTATCTTTCCATTGGCCTATGTTCTAAAACATTGCTACCTTGCTGCTCTCTAGCTGTTGCGGTTTTCCAGGTGTGTCAACTACCTGCTCCCCTACTGCACACTGTGGCTCCTTTAGCTGGCTCATATGTCCAGTAGTGAGAAGAAAGCTGAGCTGACAGCCATAAACCTAATTTTCTGTTTATGCTGGAAATACCCCTGGGTGGGCAGACACCTCTATGAACTGCCCTGCTAAAAAATAAGGGCCTGTGTCAACGAGTTTTGGGCTTGAGTCAATGGCATCAGTTTGAGATGCTTCTGAGATCAAACTGATGCCATTGACTCAAGCCCAAAACTCGTTGACACAGGCCCTTAACAGGTGCTTTTAGCCTACAGTTGACTTCCTTCTGACCTGCAATTGACCAGTTTCAAGTGGCTTTTGCATTTTCATGCATGGGGATGCAAATCCCATTTTCATGCATGGGGATGCAAATCCCATTTGAAAAAAAAAAAAAAAAGTCTAGCCCCACAGGCCTCATAGATGTGTGTGCCAGAAACCCTGAAACTGACGTTTGTGATGGCTAGTATGTGACGGTGTTCACCTGTGCTACTCTTTGCTTGTTGCTCATCTCTACCCTGAGAAAGATGGACTAAGCTTCATTGAAATGCCAACAAAAGAAATGCTTCTGTTCCAATCTACAGTAAAACCTTGGATTGCAAATAACTTGGTCTGTGAGTGTTTAACAAGAAAAGCAAAATGTTTTAATAAATTTTAACTTGATATCCATCTCTTTATGACTACCATGTACCCATCTTCTGATGGCTACTTCCAGCGGGATAATGCACCATGTCACAAAGATCCATTCATCTCATCACTGGTTTCTTAAACATGACAATGAGGTCACTGTACTCCAATGGCCTCCATAGTCATCATATATCAATCCGATTTAGCACCTTTGGGATATGTAGCCAACAAATCTGCAACAACTGCATGATACTATCATGTCAATATGGACCAAAATCTCTAAAGAATGTTTCCAAAACCTTGTTAAATCCATTCCATGATGAATTAAGGTCAGGCAACCCGGTACTAGCAAGGTGCATCGAATAAAGTGGCCGGTGAGTGTATATATACATTTTGGAGAGTAATTTGTGCAGCATACATACATAAATGTGTTATACAGATGGTATTGTATACATACTTGAACTGTACAATGACATATGCTGACAGATTCATATATACAGTAACAGGTGAATGGCTGATGTATTTCCCCTCAGTGGAGACAGGTGCAAGACAATTTCTACATACATGTATTCTTGATTTGTGCAATAGAGGGAAAATGGTCAAAGACGGATTGGGAAGGGGCTTAGTTCCGGGATTAACATGAGACAGTGGGTAATTATTGAGTGGCGTTGCCTCAGCACTGATTAATATCTGCAAGGTTTTTCCTTCCTTCAGAGGAAAGCATTGATAAAGATGAAGCATGCTGCTCAATGTCCTCTATGCAGCATAAAAAAACAACACATTTCAATCTAACAGGATCAGATCCCTCTTTGATCACAATCTGTTACCTAGATGCCTTTTCAAATTAATCAGTCCTCCTGTTTGTTTAGCTGCAGCCAGTTTGTACTTCGAAATTAATAAATGTACTGAGAGCCACGTAATACATAATTACATTGTACAGTTTAATCTCAACATAATAATAATTTTTACCTTCGACTTTCAGTTCAGCTATGGTTGTTGGGAATGCGGCTCCTGCTAAACAGTTCATCTTAACTGACTGCGCTAGAGCTATGCCGCTAAAATCTGCACCAGTAAATGTACTGAGAGCCACATAATACATAATTACTTGGCGTAGTTTAATCTCTACATAATAATAATTTTGACCTTAGACTTTAGGTTTGGCTATGGTTGTTGCAATGTGGCTGATGCTGAACAGTTCATTTTCCCTGACTGCAATTCATTCCATTATCTGAAAATGGAAAGAGCATGGCACAACTGCAAACCTACCAAGTCATGACAGCAATCCACCCAAACTGACAGGTGGGCAAGGAGAGCATTATCAGAGAAGCAGACAAGAGGCCCATGGTAACTCTGGAGGAGCTGCAGAGATCCACAGCTCAGGTAGGAGAATCTGTCCACAGGACAATTATTAGTCGTGCACTCCACAAATCTGGCCTTTATGGAAGAATGATGAAAGTTGTGGTGTAGCACTAAACTAATAATAAAAAAAATAATAATAAAAAATAAAAATAAAAAGTTCATATGTAGCATTCCAATAAATGACAATTGAAATGTGGATCCAATCCAAAGTTCATATGTATCACTCCAATAGATGACAATCTGAAATACGGATCCAATCCAAAAGAAATCCAGAAGAGAGGAGGAATCAAGTGCAAGGATAATAGCTGAGCCTCCACCAACACCCAAACACACTGACCCTTACCGTCAGTACATATAAAATGCACATGTAGGATATTCCAATCCAAGGAGCAGATGGAACTCTTGACTCAAAAGCTAATAGATCATTCAAAGAAAAAACATCCACCACTCCTCCTTCTATGGACTTGTAATTTCAAAGTGAGCTTGGAGATCAGCAAGGCATATAACCCAATAGGCTCCAATAGCATGAACACATGTGTAGGAAATGAAAACAGAAACACGGCTCATTGCGCAGACATCCCATTAAACAAAGGTTAATTTTAAATGGTGTAAGGATGCACTCACATGTAAAATATAAAAAGCAGACATGTAGTTATGAAAGGTCGCTTTCATAACTACATGCCTGCTTTTCATTATTTTCCATTGTATCCAACAATATTGTGTCAGCTGCTGTAGTTTATATATAATTTTTTTAGATTTAGCGCAACAAGCACTCTATTACTTTATGGAAGAGTGGCAAGAAGGAAGCCATTGTTGAAAGAAAGCCATAAGAAATCCTGTTTGCAGTTGTGGCGAGAAGCCATGTGGGGACACAGCAAAGATGTGGAAGAAGGTGCTCTGGTCAGATAAGACCAAAATATATATTTTTGGCCTAAAAGCAAAACGCTATGTGTGACGGAAAACTAACACTACACAACACCCTGAATACACCATTCTGTGAAACATGGTGGTTGTAGCATCATGTTGTGGGGATGTTTTTCTTCTGCAGGGACAGGGAAGCTGGTCAGAGTTGATGGGAAGATGGATGGAGACTAATACAGGGCAATTGTAGAAGAAAACCTGTTAGAGTCTGCAAAAGACTTGAGCCTGAAGCAGAGGTTCACCTTCCAGCTGGACAATTACCCTAAACATTCAGTTACAATGTTTCTCCAAACTGCAGCCCGGGGGCCGTGTGCGGCCCTTTGCCTGCTTTTATCTGGCCCTTGGGGCATTATTTCCCCCACTAACCGCAACAGTGAGGCATAGTTCCTGCCACTGACACCAACAATGAGGCATTATTCCTTCCATTGACACAAATAATGGTGCACTCTTCCCACTCTTCCCCCTTTTTAATACCAATACCAACAATGCGCATTATTACTCCCCTAATACCAATCATCGGGCATTGTTTTACTTCCTCTAACTCCAGGACATTTTCTATATCCACTGGCCACAGTGCGGCCCCCCTGAAAGTTCGAAGGACACTAAACTGGCTCTTTGTTTAGAAAGTTTGGAGACCCCTGGTTTAGATCAAAGCAGATTCATGTGTTACAATGATCCAGTCAAAGTCCAGATTTAAATCCACTTGAGAATTTGTGGCAAGACATTAAATTGCTTTTCACAGATGCTCTCCACCCAATCTGACAGAGTTTGAGCTATATTCCAAGGAAGAATGAGCAACATTTTCACTCTCTAGATGTGTGTAGCTGTAGCCTCATAAGGGCTGTTGAGTGTTATGGTCTATCCGTCACCCTGCTCAGCCAGGCACACAGTTTCAAACATTCAGAGACATAAAACAGTCTTTGCTCTTGAGTTTCTTGTGTATTTTATTGAGGGGAATTAACTTGTATAGGGATAGGGAAATCAATGTTGGGGCTGAACTATTTACTCTCACGGTATATACAATCTCCTCTCTTCCTCCAGCACATCACTTGCTTGCAGACTATCTCTCCTTGACGACCCCTGCACTCTCTGTACTAGCTAGCACAGATAGACAGGCCTAACACCATCTCAGCCAGGCCTTAGCAAATGCCCTTTGTGGACAGGGACCACAGGCCTCTATAGTGTACCATAAAATATGGTAGTTCTTAGTGCTAACTGTCCACATGGCTACTGAGCCCAGTACCACATCTTCAGGCCCTGCCAACCCTCCTGGCCGCAGCTGCCTCTCTCTCCACTGCCAGTACTACTACAGTCCATCCCACTGACTCTGCACCCATTTCAGACTGCAATCTCCCAATCCTCTTAGGCATGCCTCCCCAATCCTCCTGACGTGTGTTGCACTCACCAGCCCTCCTGGCTGTGACTTGTGGTTCCTCCCTGGAGACTTGCCAGGCAACTCTTCTCCCACTGTCCTCTCTTGCTCCTCCTAAGCCTCCTCCGGTACTCAGAGAGCCCCATCCACACCCAAGCCCAGGCCCAAGGTAACCCCCCCCAGACTGGGGAGCTTCCTCAAAGGCCACGACAGCTTAGAACTCCATTTTCAGCTTCAGACTGATACAACTCCTCCCTAGCTGGGCTGATCCTGGGTATTTGAGGAAGCCTGCCCCCTCCCAATCCAAGTTGCAGATTAGTAAGAGGTCCCCAGAACACCCCAGACAGTTTCACCCCACCTCTCCTCCTTCCTTTCCTAAAAAACACTAGAACATTCTGTAAAGAAGTGGGAGGTCTTGGTGATGCTGCTTGTGAGTCACCCAGCTCTGCCCTGAGGTACTCCCAACCCAGATCAAAACACACCCAGTCTTGGCTGACAGCCAGGCCTGGAAATTTACCTACTCTCACAAAAACATAGCACTATACTTCTAGCAAACTAGAGGGCGATACATGTGCAAAGCTGGTAGAGACATTCCCAAAAAACTTGCAGCTGTAATTGCAGAGAAAGGTGATTCTACAATGTATTGGATTACAATGTAATGTGGAAAATTTAAAGGGGTATGAATACTTTTTCAAGGCACTGTATATTTAACGATTGGTGACAGATGTATATCTGTTACCCTGTTGTTATCTCATATGCACTATAGTACAATCTGAGACCTAGTGTGCATGTGTAGAAGTCACCTTGCTGTATGTTAGTAGGTGAATTTGTTTATTGAAATAGAGCTAGTATGCAGCTCCTTTTAGTCTAGTTTACACTGTCCCATGGGTGTCCACAGGTAGGGGCAAGGGGAGTCAAGTGCCCCCCCCCATGGCAGGGCTGGTGCTACCCATAGGCAAGTGTGCACAATCAGTCGGGGGTGCCGCGATGCATGTCCCAGGGTCGGGAGTCACATACACAACATGAACTTTGGTGCAACATTAATCTATGTTGCTATCTCTATCTCTATTAATAACTATATATACCCAGGTATGTGTGCACAATTCCAACTGGACTCTTGTTGGGTCTTTTTCTGATAAAACCTGATACTATTATTAATATTTTCTTATATAAAGATTATATTATTTCCATTATTCTGTGCGTCCTATACTTATGGTTAATATTAAATGCTGTTTGCAGTAGTTCTTCTGCTACCAATTACTTTGATTAGATTATATTTTTTTGTTTTTGATTACCATTTTTGTACCCCTGTTATCCAAACTATTCTTTATTGTGCCTAACTTCATAAAATAAATTAATTGCTCAGAGAAAATTCATTATACAGGGCGAAGGTGAAATTCATTTGCTTCTTGTTTCATTTCACTGTTAATTGTTTGTCTCCGGATCTTGTGAATTTTGTATTTTTTCAGCATGACTTGACAGAGCATTCTTGTCAGAGGTCTCTGTATCCAATGGAATCGCTAATAATCATCAAGTGGTTTATTGGGTGTGAAGTACATTCAAGTAATGTCAAGCTTCTGTGAGAAAAGGTGCCTAAGTTCACAAATCGTGGCGGTGACAGCGCTGAAAATAGCAACCAGCAATGAAGAGGGTCGCACAGCCGCGCGTGTGAAAAGTCTTTTGGGGCTGGTGAAAGATACAAATGATTTATTGTCTTCTTTTGTTTACTTTATGTTCATTGTAGGCTGAAAAGGAGACAAGGCCTTCCACATATTTTCCCGCCTGAGGCCTAGTTTTCTCAAGAAAAAAACACAGCCTCCAGTCAGTTACGTCTTCCATAGACACTGTTATTCTATGAGACTGATTTTACTAAGTGTTTAATAAGCCATTTCACAATGACTTGTCAGTCTCTCATGATGATAGCACTTGCTTGCTTGTCATACGGAATTGTCTTTACTGTAGAAATGTGCTAAATTGTTGTGTGAAAAATAGATTCAGTATTTATAAAGAGTGGAATGTGATTAGCAACCATATTTAGGTATGCAGTGGCAGTCAAGTTAAATGCTAAGTTAGGATTGCCAAACCTAAATGCTTTTGTAGCATACAATGAAGGGTTGAAAAAGACTTGGTACAGCTTTGGGTGTCCCAAGAAAAGTAGTAATGCAATGCACGCAGCGTGTCATGGCAAACAAATTTGCATTAGCCCTCTGTAATATTTACCCCCTTCATGACAAGGCCATTCTTTTGAGATAGAGCACTGCATTACTCTGATGCCGCGTACACACGATCACTTTTTGTGATGAAAAAAAAACGACGTTTTCAAAAACGTCATTTAAAATCACCGTGTGTGGGCAAAACGTTGTTTTATGTCTTCAAAAATACGACCAAAAAAAATTCGAACATGCTTGAATTTTTTGTGTCGTTTTTCAAAACGTTGTTTTTTCTGTCATAAAAAGTGATGGTGTGTGGGCAAAACGATGTTGAAAACGACGTTTTTAAAGCCGCGCATGCTCACAGGCAAGTTATGAGACGGAGCTTCAATGGAACAGA
This sequence comes from Rana kukunoris, assembly GCA_029574335.1. Classification (NCBI taxonomy): domain Eukaryota; kingdom Metazoa; phylum Chordata; class Amphibia; order Anura; family Ranidae; genus Rana; species Rana kukunoris. Next base: position 86,053,926 of record CM056059.1, read on the forward strand.
GTGCCGTCAAATGTGGTGTACGTCACCACGCTTTGCTAGAGCATTTTGAAAAAACGATGGTGTGTATGCAACGTCGTTTTGGAAAATGAAGTTTGAAAAACGTTGTTTTGTTTCATCACTTGAAACGTTGTTTTTTTTCATCACAAAAAGTGATCGTGTGTACGTGCATAAGGCCGCATACACACGATCGGTCAAAACCGATGAAAACTGACTGAAGTTCAGTTTCATCGGTCCAAACCGATCATGTCAGTTGTCCTTCGGTCCAAAAACAGAGAACTTGCTTTAAAATTGAACCGATAGACGCCTGACCGATGGGTCAAAACCGATCATTAGTATGCAAAGGCATCGGTCAAAAGGTGGCGCATGCTCAGAATCAAGTCGACGCATGCTTGAAAGCATTGTACTTCGTTTTTTTCAGCACGTCGTGTGTTTTACGTCACTGCGTTCTTTTTTTTTTTTTTTCTTTTTTTTTTTTCTTTAAACCACTTTCAGCTTTGACCAGGGACTAGAGACCAGCTCATGGTGTAGTGCTTATTTATGTCTCTATAACAGGTTTGCATCATTTGTGGTTTGTTCATCCCTTTTTTTTTTTAAGTTGCGTATATAAAAAAATGTTATGTGTGTTGACTTTTTTTCTTTTCCCCTTCTCGGGGTTTTTTCTTGGGTATTCTATTAAATATATTTTTTCTTTTCTCCCTTCTTCCATTTCCCCCCTGTCCCTCCCTCCCCCTCCCCTCCACCTCACCATCTCTTTACCTTGTCGGATATTTTAACATATTCATTTTATTCTTTATCTTTCTACTCTTAGATTTTCTACGTAACTCCATGATTTTTTAAAGCTTTTCAAGTTTTCCCATTTTTTGTTTCCGCTGTTGCCTTCAGTATCATTACAGTTATCCTCCATTCTGTATGTTTCTTCTACAGCGTCAATCCATTCCTAGACCATTGGACATTCTGGTTCCTGCCACTTCCTAGGTATCATCCTCTTTGCGGCATTTAATAGATGAGGGACGAGGGACTCTTTGTATTTTCTAACCCCTTCCTCTCCTCCGTGAAAGAGGACCGTCCATGGGTCTTTTTTAATTTTGATCTTTGTGATATCTTCCACCAACCCTAGGATACTTTCCCAATATCTTTCTACCTTGGGACACTCCCACCATAGGTGAGCCATTGTTCCTGGAGATTTTGCAGCCTCTCCAGCAATCTGCTGATTCTTCCTTCTTAAATTTACTTAGCTTTACTGGTGTACTATACCAGCCCGATAGGCATTTGTAATTCATTTCAGCCGTCCTACTATCGGTTGCAGAGGAGTGGGTCAGCTTTAAGATCCTGTCTATTGTGCTTTTATCTTTATGTGTTCCTAATTCCCTTTCCCAATTCTTAATGAATGGAGGCACTTCAGGTTCATCAATCTGCAATAAGAGCTTATATAATTTTGATATATTTCCTTTTGTATTCTCATTGGTACATAGTTTTTCTACCTCAGTAAGCTGATCTATATCTCTTATCGGTTGAGGTAGTATTTGTACAAAGTGGTTTAATTGCTGGTGCCTCCATTTATTAATTAGCATGAGATTTTCTTTTTGTTCTAGATCCTTTAGTGTAAGTAAGTGCCCTTGGTGCGTTACATCTTTCAATTGTGTCCTATCGTCTATAACCCAGTTCCCCCCCACTTCAACCTTCCCCGGTGGAAAATAATCATTGTTCTTTAATACTATGAGAGGTGAATTGTAGTCCCTACTGATTTTTTTTTGTGTTAAATCCCAGATTTTAAGTGCATTTCTTGTGATTTCATGTGTATCCGTGTCTAACGTCCTAAATTGTGGTGGATTCCAAATTATTGTGTCTAGTCTCGCCTTTGATAATTTATTTTCAAGGCTCACCCATCTTTTTTCTCTATTGTCTTTAACCCATTCCACTACCCTCGATAGGATTATTGCTTCGTAGTATTTTTTAATGTCGGGGACTGCTAGCCCCCCTTTATTTTTTGTCTGCCTAAGGGTTTGGAGTGATATCCTATGTCTCTTATTTCTCCAGATATAATTCATTATTAACTTTCTGAGGATTTGAAAAAGTTGTTTTGGTAGTTTAATAGGGATCATCTGGATCTTATAGAGGATTTTTGGCATCATAACCATTTTACAGAAGTTGATTCGTCCCGTCCATGAAATTGGCCTATTTTTTACTCTATTTATTTCCTTTTTAGTTTCTTCTAGTAGTGGAATGAAATTTTTTTCATATATTTTCTTCCCCGTCTTAGCCAGTTGGATCCCGAGGTATTTCAGCTCTTTTACCCATGGGAATTTATACTCGTTTTTTATAATTTGCTCATCTTTCTTGGGCACCCCTATATTAAGTATTTCAGTTTTAATAGTGTTTATTTTGAAATTGGAGAACTCCCCATACTGTCTGCACAGATTTAGGAGATTCGGGATAGAGGATCTATGGTTGGTTAAGTAGAAGAGCACATCGTCCGCAAATGCAGACAATTTGTGCTCCTCTCCTCCTATTCTAATTCCTGTTACCTCCGGGCAATTACGGATTCTGGACAGTAAGCGTTCTATCGATAGCACAAAGAGAAGTGGCGACAGAGGACACCCCTGTCTTGTGCCATTTTTCATCGTGAAGGGGTCGGACATATCCCCATTTATTTTAATTCTCGCTGTTGGGGTCTGGTATAAGGCTCCGATCCACTCCAGGATCCTCCGTCCGAATCCCATGGTTTTCAAGGTTTGTATCATGAATCCCCAGTCTACTCTGTCAAACGTTTTCTCAGCATCAATTGACATGAGTTGACTGGGGATTCCCTGGGTCCTCATCCCGTGTATCAGAAGGAGGGCCCTGACCCCATTGTCTCTCCCCTCTCTACCCTGAATTAAACCTGTCTGGTCTGGATGGATCAGGCCTATCATCTCTTGTTTAACCCTCTCGGCCAATACCTTGGCGAAGAGTTTTAAGTCTGAGTTTAACAATGATATTGGCCGATAGCTTGAGCATATCCTGGGGTCCTTGCCCTCCTTTGGGATAACCGTTATGGTTGCCTCTGCCGCTTCTCTACTAAGAGTATATTCCCCTCCAAGACCGTTAAAGTATTGACATAGTCGTGGTATAAGGATCTCTTTACATTGTTTATAATATAAGGCTGTAAGGCCATCAGGGCCTGGGCTTTTACCCGATGCCGTGCCTGCTAGTGCTGTCTGTATCTCTTTTTCTGTAATAGGTCTATCCATCACTAACGCTCTTGTTGATTTAACTATTGGAAGTCCTGCTTTTTGTAGAAAGTCTAAGATCTTTTTTTCCTTTTCCTCTTCTTCCCATTTTTTCTGTTTAACTGCGTAATATTTTTTGTTGTGTAGATCTCTTCTCCTTGCTCGTTTTTAATTTTTTCAATATAGTTTTTTGCTTTCTTTTTCTGTACCATCCTTGCCAGACGTTTACTGGTTTTGTTTCCCCATCTATATCTCTCTTTTGCAATTAGATGGAATTCTCTTTTTGTTTCCTGGAAGAGGAGTTCTTTAAGTTCATTACGTTTGTTTACCAATTCTAGATATACTTTTTTTTGATTTCCCCCTTTTTTATGTTCTTGTTCTAATTTCCGTATCTCAGCTATTATATTGTTCTTCTGTAAGTTCTTTTCTTTCTTTTTCCTAGCCCCTTCGGATATAAAGATGCCTCTAATAAGTGCTTTGTGTGCATCCCACAGTGTTGCTTTTGATATCTCACTTGTGTCGTTCAGTTGAAAGTATTCTTCTAACTCCTTTTTAACTCTGGCGAGACTCTCCGGGTTTGTTACTAGTTCCTCATTGAGTCTCCAACTTAAGGGTGGTCTCTTCTTCCCTTCAATGTTTAGTGAGATACTTATTGGGGCATGATCGGATATCGTAATAGATTCTATTCCTGCCCCCACCACGTTTGCCAGTAAGTGGTGGTCTACAAGAATGTAATCTATACGTGAGTAGCTTCCATGTACCGGGGAAAAAAAAGTATAATCCCGGGTCTCTGGATTCATTATTCTCCATATATCCATTAATTGGTTTCTGAACAGCGAGTTTTTTAGTTTTTTTTGTGTTTCTAAATTGGGGTTTGTTAGATTCTACTGTCTGGGATGACTTATCTATTATTGGATCCATACAAAGATTTAAATCTCCTCCTAGAATTATCCTCCCTTTTTTGAACTCTTCTAATTTCCTCAGGATTCCTATTAAGTATGTTATTTGATTTGTGTTGGGGGAGTAAATATTTACAAGAGTACATTCCATATCTTCCAGTTTCCCCCTTAAAAATACAAATCTTTCCTCGGGGTCGACTAGTCTGTCCAGTAGCTGAAATCTTATCCTTTTGGCTATTCCAATGGCCACCCCCCTGGCTCGTTTTGAGACAGTGTCCCTATAGTACCAGGTGGGGTACTCCACAGATTGTAGCCTAATCCTTGAGCTTAGTGTTAGATGGGTTTCCTGGATGAATGCGAAATCGGTTTTCATTCTTTTCAGCTCTTTCAGCACTTTATGTCTCTTTACCCGGCTATTTAGACCTTTTACATTATATGATATACAATTGACTATCGTCATCCTATCTTATCTTGTGTCCTCCCTTTTTCTAGTGGTTCTGGTGAGGTGAATTCCTTCCCTCCCCTCCCCCTCCCTCTTACCCCCCCTCCCTTTCCCCTCCCTCCTACTCTCCCCCCCTCTCCCTCTCCCCTCCCCCCTCCTAAGTGGCCATCTAGAGGCCTTTGAACCAAACATCTCCCCTTGGTTCTTTTACCCCGGGGGTGGGACCTACCAGTATCTCCCCATTCCTATTCTGTGGGGGTATAGTATTTTCCAGTGGTTGCAGGGACTCCCTTTTCTCATTCTCCCTTCCTCCCTCCTTTTGTTAGTATTCTCTTTTTAAATCCACCCAGGTAGTTCTGGTTTCTGAATGTCCATTCTATTACAGAATTCGCTTAAGTCTTCTGGGAACCGAAGAGTCGCTGATTTTCCTTCTCTTATCGCTACAAGGCATGCCGGAAATCTCCAGTTATATTTAATATTTTTGTCTACTAGCTGTACTAAAAGAGGTTTTAAGAGCTGACGCCTAAATAGAGTCTCTGCGGATAGATCTGCATATACCTGTAGGGTAGTTTCCCTGTATACTAGGGGCGGGTGGTCCCTCAGTTTCTTCCATAATTCCTCCTTCTCTCCAAAGGAGTGGAATCTAACTATGACGTCCCTAGGTCTTTCTGTGTCCGTTCTTTTATATTTTCCTATACGGTGGACCCTTTCTATCCTAATAGGGTCTTCCGGTGTTTTTTCCAGAATCGGATTTAATATTGTCTCCGTTATTTTCCCGAGATCTTCGTCTTTGTCTTCTGGGACTGCTCTAAATCTCAGATTTTGTCGTCTGGATCTATTTTCCTGGTCTTCTAGTTTATACAGTATACTCCTTTGTTGTCTCTGTATCTGGGCTACTTGCTCCCTTAATGTGCTTGTCTCTTGATCTTGGGTCTCCACTCGTTCTTCTAACGTCTCTACCCTGGATAGTAGGTGCCCCATGTCAGTTCTGAGGTTTTGGATTTCTCTCTTGATCACATTTTCTAGCCGCACCATCATCCTCTCCATATCTCCTTTGGTTGGAGTTTGTTCCTCTTGCCTCAGCTCCTCCATTTTACTTGTCTCTGATTCGTTCTCACTGGTCCCTTCTTCTCTTGATTCTTCCATTGCTCCCTTTTGCGTTGGAGTTAGGGCTTTTTTTTCTTCTGTCCTTTTATCTGTTTTTGCTTGTAACATCTTTGGAGAGCTGTTACCTTTTGAGCTTCCCCCTTGGGACATGTATTGTCTAATGGAGCTTCTAGCCGCTGAGTTACCTGGTGTTTTTAGGACTCCTCCCCTTGCCGATCTGCTTGACATCCTAGACATAATAGTCTTCGCTTTTCTGATTCTCTTCCCCAGTTTGACGGCCTGTATTCTTCTCCTCAATTACTATCCCCTTTGTTATGCTTTCCGTCGGTATCACTAGGGCATATGGGGGGGGGGGAGGGACCACTCCACCTAAGATATGGGGGTGGGTATTTTACAATTTTTGTATACTCGGTTACTTCCCTCACGTACGCACAGTCCATACAGGGGAATTTGGGCTCCCCTATGTGCTCACCCCAGGAGAATCAATTTTAGGTGCCAGCTTGAATATCCTTATATACAGTGTTTGTATGTGTATTTTAGTGCATCTATAATGCATCTATAGCGGAAGGTCAACGAGCCGAAAAGACAAGGCAGGAGTTGGTGTCTACGGGGATTTAGCGGATTGAGCGGTGCGGGTACTGTGCGGATACTGTATAGGCTAATGGAAGTCGGCGATGTTAGTGGGGTACCAGGCGGCGCAGATCGGGGGGAGACCGGTATCAACTGGGCACCAGACCGTGTAGTAAGGCATGGGCTGGTTTCCGGGGAGCACTAGCTGAGATAAGTACAATTTCCCTCGCCGTTAATTATAGAACAGTTCCTTAATAATTACATTCCTTTTTATCTGTCCTCCTTCCATCAACAGAATAGGTGATAAGGGCTAGGTGCACCCTGCTGCAAAATTAGCGCTATCTCACCTTTCACATCAAAGGTATTCCAACTGTTATTGCCACCATATGGTTAGTCTATGGAAATCACACAGGTCCTAGTAAAGGGAGCTTTTCAGGTCTGATGTAACCAGCTGGGCGCCCTCAGAGCTGCTATTTTAGGCGCTTGTGATTCATGTATTTATTTTCCCAATTAGACATGCAGCATAAGCGTAGCTAAGTACAAGTTTCATTTCATATGAGTCCCTTTGGTTGTTTCAACCATACTTGCTTCACATATATCACGCAATAATATACATTTACAAGGTTTTGCCAAGTGGTGATTGTCTGTCTCCTTCTTACCCCTCTGGACGACTTCAGTGTAGGGGTTAATCACCTTACCTTAGGCTTCCGTTTTCCAGCTTTACCTTGGTCGCATGGAGTGTGAGGGCTGGTTGGAGGGTGTATCTCACCGGGCGTCTCTCTCCCACACTCAGAGTGAGTGAGATCCCCGCTGCTGCGTTTGGCGGTCTGTGGCAGCCAACTCCACGTTTTTTGCAGCTTCCGGACTTCCCCCCTGTCAGAAGCCGCCTGCACGGCAAACATTACCCATCTCTATCTCCGCCTTGTACGCCTCCTCCGCTGTCCCCGGGCATCCGAGTGTCTCCGTCCTGCAGCCGTCCCTGCTTCCCCTACTTCCCCAGAGCTGCGTGCGCGTTAGCACTCGTAGGTCCCACCCCCCGTAGTGCGTGTCACGTCCTCACGTGCACATCCTCCGTTACGTCACCGCGTTCTGACACAATCGTTTTTTTTAACTGATGGTGTGTAGGCACATTCAGCGGTTAACCGATGAAAACGGTCCTTCGGACCGCTCTCATCGGATGGACCGATCGTGTGTACGCTACCTAACTGACAATTGGGCAGTCGTGCGCCGTTGAACCCCAAAAAAAATGTATGTAATTATTTTTTCCACAAATAGAGCTTTGTTTTTGTGGTGTTTGATCACCTCTGCAGTTTTTATGTTTTGCACTATGAACAAAAAAGGAATGGCAATTAAAAAAAAAACACAATGGACCAGATCCACAAAGGAATTACGCCGGCGTTTCTACAGATACACCGGCGTAATTCGAATTTCCCGCCGGCGTGTCATTGTTTTCTATCCAGAAAACATGATACGCCGAACTTAGCCAACGTTAAGTATGGACGTCGGGACAGCGTCGTATTGTACGTCGTTTGCGTATGCCGATCCAGAATGAGTATTTGCGACGTGATTTCACCCATGCGCACTAGGATACGTCCACGGCCGGTGCATGCGCAGTTAAAAAAAAGCATTGTTTGCGTCGGGTCATTCATAATTATAATAAAACACACCCCCCCTAGTAAATTTAAATTACACCCACGTACGCCGGCCCATTTACGCTACGGCGCCGTAATTTACAGTGGCATTTCTTCGAGGATAAGGATACGCCACTGTGACTTACAACGGCGTAGTATAAATGGGTCACGCCGTGCCGGCGGCAAAGGTATGTGGATCTGGCCCAATATTTTTAACTTTCTACTATACAACACATCCAATTAAAAAAATTGAAAAAGTTCTTCATCGATTTAAGCCAATATGTATTCTGCTCCATATTTTTGGTAAAAAACAAAACAAAAAAAAAAACAATAAACATATATTGATTGGTTTGCGGAAATGTTATAGCAAATGATAGAATATTTGTATTTATTTTTTATTTATTTATGGGCTAACATATATTATGTAGCACTACCCCCGCAGGAGCTGCTGGTTATATTTTGGGTGGCACGTTATCTCTATGTTCTTGCTGTCCAGGGTGAAAAGGAGAGTCTGAAGAATTTCAATGTCCACACGATGCACTTCTTTTTCTTGGGTTTGGATTTATTTGGGAGAACTTTAGAAGAAAAGAAGGATTGAAGGGTAGGTAGGTTCAGGTGCTTAATCAAAGTAGGGAAACACCCCTGTTTCCAGCATACAGCTCTTGTCGCCACTCTAGCCAGAGTGGGTATTGCTCACCTGGATAGGTCTCTCTCACTGGCCTATCAGCCGGGATGGCGCACAAAGTAAAGTACAGTCTCTGCCACAGACCTTCCTTTCTTGGTGAGTCACTTTGGTCCAGAATCCCCTGCCACAGGATTCAGCACCCGGATCTCTTTAGCTTTGTTTCTTTAGAACTTTAGATCCGACAGACGACACTGTCAAGCCTCTCGGTGTACGGTGCATCCTTCGATTAAGTTTACAGGCCTTCTCCCAAGGTACCAGTCTCTTGCATGGCCCTCTCCAGGATAGGTCCTCCCCTGGCTTCCTTCATCAGGTGGCTTCCTCCTGCAGGATGGACAGCACAGGATCACCTTTTCAATACAGGCCCCAGCCAGACAACTGGGCCCTCAGACGAAGCCAACGTGGTCCCAGAACTAGTATTCAGAATGCACACCTCAGGCCGGGCGGGCCACGAGGAGCAGACGGACGACAGACCCTGCACCAATGGCGTCTGTCCCTTAAGTACCCCTCCCCAGAATGCACAGCAGGCAACCACTCCCACTGATTTCCTGCTGAGGGGGACACTCAATACACCTTGACCTTGCTGCTGCTACCCTTGGCCTGGGGTGGTAATGACACCCCCAGGCAAGCAATGGTGCACCCCATGGCTGGATCAGAGGCTAAATTGCCCTTAATTATTCTGGTCTGAGCCAAATAACAGCTCAGACCCCCACTAAATTTAAAGCAGCACCTGTTCAACAGGAGCAGCGTGCTACAATTATTTTGCATTTTACCAATTCTAATGCCTTTGTACACACGGTCGGGTTTCTCGGCAGTCAAAAGACCGCAGCTACAACCGTTCACAGGAATGTGCCGACCTGCCGCAGTATAATGACGGTTAAATAAAAGACAGTTTTTTGGAACGATCAGTCATATTTTCAATATTAATGCCAAAATGTCACAATTTCTGCCAGGGTATGCAAACTCTTGAGCACAACTGTATATCAGCACTTCATATTTTTCTGTATTCATGATATTTTAACTAGCAATAAAAAAGTTAATTTTTATTATTTTCTGGATATATGCAGCAGTGGCAGTGCTGATATGAAGGATCCTGGGCCAGCAAGCAATGGAGAACCATGGAAAGTGAAAGCATGAAGAGCAATCAACGCTGTCAGAACCGGTGTGAAACACAGGACCTGGAAGTGACATCAGAAGGGACAGGATGTGTTTTTCGGTGCATGCCATTGGCGCCTTCTTCATGCCAACCACTTATTGTTTCAGATTTTAAAGGTGCTTGTCAAAACTACACCCAGCATCTCCTGGCCAGTAATACTGGTTGGGAACCTGAAAGCCCAATTCTCAATCAGCTCATGATTGGCTATCACAGTGATCATTCGCTGTGCAGCCCAATCTGTGTTTTTTTTTCCTCTTGAAAGGAGAAAAATTATACATTGTATCTTTAGCACCTACTATAGAAGAAAAAAACAAAACAAATGTAAAAACATAAATAAAAAATAGGTAGATCAGGTCTAATGGCCCATACACACGATCCGAATATCGGACAAAAACGATCGTCCGATGATGGATCGTACGATTTTCGGATCGTGTGTACACTACTTTTGAGAGCCGATCACGACCGTTCATCCGATATTATTCGATCGGACAAGCGCGAAAATTTTCCTCGTACGATGTCAGATCGTACGATTTTCATTTAGTCAGTATAGTTGTCATCCAAAAATACAATACAAATACAGTACAACACATGACATCACTTCCGATTATTTTTTTCTGTCGTACGAGAATTTTCGTGACTTTAATAACCTATTTTATTTGACTTGCGACTATTAGGCGAAAAAAGTCGCACGATATTGGGATCGTGTGTACGGGCTATTAGTCAGTGTCAGGGCTAGGGTTGAGGTCAAGAATAGGGGTCAAAGATCAAGTCAGGGTATTTTAAGTAGGATTAAAAAAAGTTTTTTAAATTTGTATCAGTGTCAGTTAGTGTCAGTGTCAAAAGCAAAATGCGCACTATTGTTTCTGGGCCCTACTACAGGTATAAATAACATACATATGTGGTATCACTGCAATTGTCATGAGCAGTAGAATTTATTTTGGGTTGTTCTTTGGTGGTAGATTATAGCAGCGTTTCTCAACCTTTTTTTAGTCAAGTCACCCTTTAAAATTATAAACAATCTCAAGGCACCCTTTAGAAATATGGACAGTCTCAAGGCACCCCATTCTAAAATGTAAAAAAAACGATTCTTATGCTGCTTACACACGATCATTTTTCGGGTTGTAAAAAAACGAAGTTTTTCAGGCTCTAGAAAAAACTTTTTTTTCAGCTTGTTGATTAAAACGGCCTTGCTTACACACGATTGTGAAAAGAAAAATGCTCTAGCAAAGCGCGGTGATGTACAACACTTTACAACGCCACTATAAAGGGGAAGTTCCATTCGGATGGCGCCACCCTTGGGGCTGCTTTTGCTGATTTCGTGTTAGTAAAAGACGATTCGCGCTTTTCTGTCTGTTACACTGTGATGAATATGCTTACTCCATTACGAATGGTAGTTTTACCTCACGTCTCATAACTTGCTTCTGAGCATGTGCACATTTTTCACGTCGTTAGAGCCCACACACGACCATTTTTAACAACCCGAAAAACGACAATGTTAAAAACGTTGTTATAAAATAGAGCATGTTCTTTAGAATTTTTTTTTGCCCGTTTTCAGAACTCGGAAAATGCTCTGAAGCCCACACACGATAATTTTTAATGACGTAAAAAAAAAAATTAGTTTTTTACAACCCGAAAAATGATCGTGTGTACGCGGCATAATAGCTTTACACAATGCAGCAACATCCACACATAGAACACCCAACATTAGAGGATGTCTATTCTTCCAAAGCAAATACACTTTAGCACACTGGTGCTGACTAGTATCCCGATGTTTCTCTTCTTCCTCAACTTCTCTCTATCACTCAGCTAATGTTACCCGAGGGCTGACATAGAGAGGCATAGGAGGGTCCAACAAGAATGCTGTAGAGGCAACACACACCCTACTTTTTAACTAATGATGCCAGTGTCTAGAAAGTCGTAATGGTGCATAATAAAAACCTGTGGCTTGGTGTTTCCAAAAGGCAGGCATCATCCACCTGCTGGCTTGTATACAATTTTTGGGCAAGTTTTGGGGATTTTGTTTTTTTGCATTTTGCCAAGGCACCCCTAAAGAAACCTTGAAAAGAAAAAGGTTGGACAGCCGCACTTCCAAAAATCCTTAAAAAGGTTGCCTTTAATAGTAGAAAAAACAGCACTACAAATCACAGCAGGCAGTGGGGTATAAACTGACGCGTTTCGCACTGTAGTGTCAGCGCTTAGTCAATGACTCATTAGTCATTGACTAAGCGATGACATTACAGTGCGAAACGCGTCAACTTATACCCCACTGCCTGCTGTAATTTGTAGTGCTGTTTCTTATTACTATTAAAGGCGACCTATTTAAGGATTTTTGGAAGTGCGGCTGTCCAACCTTTTTCTTTTCAAGTTTTGTTCAATGCATTGCCTGCACCCATGCTTCTGAGAGGACACTGATTGCTCAGTCCACTCACCTGGAGCGGCAGTTCCCTTCTCCCCTAAAGAAACCTCAAGGCACCCTGGTTTAAAAAGGCTGGGTTGCAATAATGTCCAGAAATATAACGCCTTTTTTGTGTATGAATATGAATGAATGATGGAAATATTTTTAAGATAAAGCAATACGTATTTATTAAAACTCGATATACTGACGAGAATATATGAATAATGTATTATGTAAACAAGTTAATGTATAAACATAATATTTTTTGTATTTGGAAAATGATCAATAAAAATAAATTGGAAACAGAAATATAACGCATATTAACCCTTTCATGCCGACATACCACATATATGTGGCCTCACTGCACTGGGCTTATTTACGCGGGGCCACATATATGTGTTTCTCCCTTTGTGCTGGGAGCGCACCATGCGGCGCTTTACCAGCACAAAGACCGGGATCTCACCTAGAGCCCCAGGCCCCATAATAACAGTCGGGACCTGGATCTCCCAATTGCGGGTCACCTAATCGCTATGGTAGCCTGATTGGCTACCACAGTGATCAATCATTGTGAAGCCTGCCCCTGTGTTTTTTTTTCTTTCTGTGAATGGAGAAGAAGGATACAATGCATCGTTCTCTTTTCTCACAGAATGAAAAAAAAAAGCGTTTGTAACATTTTTTAAAATAAATAAATACCTGTATTTATCTGCGTATAACACGCACCCTGACTTTAAAGGGGTTGTAAAGCTAAAGTTCTTTTTACCTTAATGCATCCAATGCATTAAGGTAAAAAAACATCTCACAGCACCGGCCCCCCCGAGTCCCCATTTAACTTACCTTACCGTTCGAAACTCCCGGGCGCGTTTGCGTCATCCTCTTCGGTTCCCAGCCTGGCCGTTGATTGGCTAGGCTGGGCGGATTGATAGCATTAAGGTGAAAAAATATTTACCTTTACAATCCCTTTAACCACTAGCCGACCTGCCGCCGTCGTTCTACGGCGGCAGGTCGGCTCTCCTGGGCGAGAGCCTGTAGCTCTACGTCGGGACTTTCGCGGCTGCTAGGGGGCGCGTGCTCGTTCGTTACAGAGCGGGGAACGAGAGCTGTGAGTGTAAACACACAGCGCTCGTTCCTGTCAGCGGGGAAAACGCTGATCTTCCGTTCATACAATGTATGAACGGAAGATCAGTGATTCCCCCTAGTGAGTCCACCCCCCCCATACAGTTAGAACACAAATAGGAACACACTTAACCCCTTCCCCGCCCCCTAGTGTTAACCCCTTCACTGCCAATGGCATTTTTATAGTAATCCAATGCATTTTTATAGCATTGATCGCTATAAAAATGCCAATGGTCCCAAAAATGTGTCAAAAGTGTCCGATGTGTCCACCATAATATCGCAGTACCGAAAAAAAAAACGCTGATCGTTACTAGTAAAAAAAAAATATTAATAAAAATGCCAAAAAACTACCCCCTTTTTTGTAAACGCTATAAATTTTGCGCAAACCAATCAATAAACGCTAATTGCGATTTTTTTTTACGAAAAATATGTAGAAGAATACGTATCGGCCTAAACTGAGGAAAAAAAAAAGATTTTTTATATATTTTTTGGGGATATTTATTATAGCAAAATGTAAAAAATATTGCATTTTTTTCAAAATAGTCGCTCTATTTTTGTTTATAGCGCAAAAAATAAAAATCGCAGAGATGATCAAATACCACCAAAAGAAAGCTCTATTTGTGGGAAAAAAAGGACGCCAATTTTGTTTGGGAGCCACGTCGCACGACGGCGCAATTGTCAGTTAAAGCGACGCAGTGCCGAATCACAAAATGTGCTCTGGTCTTTGGACAGCAATATGGTCCGGGGCTAAAGTGGTTAAACATATCTAAATGCCTAAGCTCAATTTTGTCATTTTGACATGTGTTAGTAAAAACTACTTTATTGGATATACCGCTTTTTTTAGGGCAAATTGGGCTTTCATTTGGTTGTAAATAGTTAGGGATATCACCTGATTATTTTTTTATTAACAAAAGAAAGCTGTCCCAAAATAGTAAGATTGATACAACGCAGCGCGCTGGGGTGGGGTCGAGCGATACAGTCGGTGGCTATGGCCGCCGCTGTATCACAGGGGCACGCCCACAAGAGCTTTCCACCATGCGAGCGAGCTTGCATGAAGGTGGAAAGCTATTGCGGGGGGGAGCCGAGACAGCTGGTTAGCTGCACAGTGGAAGTAAGTATAACATGTTTGTTATTTAAAAAAATAATAATTAGGTGTAAAGGGGTTAAAAGAAAATGTTGTTGCAATTGTCAGGAGCAGGTGAATTTATTTTGCGTTGGACTTTGTTGGTAGGTTATGGGAGTAACAAGAAATATTTTTTTAATATTTTGTGCCATTTTTCCTTTCGATAAGAAAAAAAAATTACCATTTACCACCAAATTAACCACTTCCCGCCCGGCCAATAGCCGATTTACGGCCGGGAAGTGGTTATGAAATCGTGACAGGCCGTTCTCAAACGTCCTGCACGATTTCATGCCGCACGCGCCCGTGCGGGCGCGCAGCGCGGCGATCGGTGATGCGGGGTGTCAGTCTGACACCCTGCACCTCCGATCTCGGTAACGAGTCTCCGGCGGAGCCTCGTTACCACGTGATCAGCCGTGTCCAATCACGGCTGATCACGATGTAAACAGGAAGAGCCGCCGACGGCTCTTCCTCACTCGCGTCTGACAGACGCGAGTAGAGGAGAGCCGATCAGCGGCTCTCCTGACAGGGGGGGTTCGCGCTGATTGTTTATCAGCGCAGCCCCCCCTCGGATCGCCACACTAGACCACCAGGGAAATAAAAAAATACCAAAAAAAGGGACAAAAAAAAAAAAAAAAATGACAAAAAAAAAAAGTCAGCAAAAAAAAAAAAAAGGGGGGCAGTAAAAAAAAAAATGATGCCAATCAGTGCCCACACATGGGCACTGATTGGCAACATTGATCCATCAGTGCCACCCCTCAGTGATCATCAGTGCCACCCCAGTGTCTGTCAGTGCCACCCCACAGTGCCAATCCATGCCCAGTGCCCACCTATCAGTGCCCACCTGTGCCGCCTATCAGTGCCCACCTGTGCCGCCTATCAGTGCCCACCTATGCTGCCTATCAGTGCCCACCTGTGCTGCCTATGAGTGCCCACCTGTGCCCACCTGTGCCGCCTATGAGTGCCCACCTGTGCCGCCTATGAGTACCCACCTGTGCCGCCTATGAGTGCCCATCAGTGCCGCCCATGAGTGCCCATCAGTGCCGCCCATGAGTGCCCATCAGTGCCGCCCATGAGTGCCCATCAGTGCCCCATACCAGCGCCGCCTATCAGTGCCCATCAGTGCTACCTAATCGGTGCCCATCAGATCTACCTCATCGGTGCCCATCAGTGCCACCTCATCGGTGCCCATCAGTGCCACCATATCAGTGCCCGTAATTGAAAGAGAAAACATACTCATTTACACAAAAATTAACAGAAAAAAATGAAAACTTTATTTTTTTTTCAAAATCTTCGCTCTATTTTTAGTTGTTGCGCAAAAAAAAAAAAACCGCAGAGGTGATCAAATACCACCAAAAGAAAGCTCTATTTGTGGGGAAAAAAGGACGCCAATTTTGTTTGGGTGCAGTGTAGCATGACCGCGCAATTGTCATTCAAATTGCGACAGTGCTGAAAGCTGAAAATTGGCTTGGGCGGGAAGGTGCGTAAGTGCCTGGTATGGAAGTGGTTAAAGACCAATTTGTCCTGAAAAGACCAGAGGTTAAATCCACCTGGCTACACAAAGTAGTAGTTGTTACAATATGTACAGTTTTACTAACACATGTCAAAGTTGCAAAACTGTCTTTAGGCATTGGGATCTATTTTACTCTTGTCCCTCAGGGGTTAAACAGCATTTTGTTTATGTTTTTATTCCATAGATATGTGGCATGATTTCTACATATCATATTATACATAGAAAAATGTCCTACAACACAAATATACTTTTTAAATATTTAAATATGCAATGGCTATGAAGGCGTGTAAATCGAGCAATTGATGTGAAATAATTGGTATATTTTTAGATTTGCTTTTTCTTATGTAAACAAATAAGGAACAGGGTGTAAAAGTGTAAAATATACTGTATATCTTTAGGAAACAGGAGGAAACAGACCTTGTCCTAATATTTATCAGACACTTGCCGTCCATCTGTTGGAGCCAGATCCAGAAGGATTTTCTGTTAATCCTTCAGACCCATCTGCAGGGGGCTGGTACCACTGACCAGAAATCTAGACTAGATGAGGTTTATTTAATTTAAAAAATAAATGCCACAGAGGTTACTGGAAATCACTGGGAGGAAGGACCAGACAGCGTATTTCAAACTCAAGGACTCGCTTTGTTGATGTTTTTGTCAACAGTTTCATTAATACAATGACAACAGTCCATGGGCAAAATGAAATAGATCTATCCGCTGATTAATCCGCCTTTAATAAAATTAACTCTTTGTTTTGCTTACCCGAAATAATTTTTTTATGTGACTTTTATTTTTCTCTTTTCTTCTATAAAATCTTCATTAGACATATACCAGTATATATCAAACAAATACAAAAAAAAAAAAAGACTTTTGCTCCCCGCACACAGATTGCATGAGCTCCTTTCTATGGTTATTTTTATACCAGACAAGTGTAATAACAACCCCGCTAAACAATTGCTAAAAAAAAAGCAATTACAGAAAAATTGTCATATAAATAATAATTAGGGCTGTGGAAATTAAAGATTAATTCCTCGATTAATCGTTCATTTTTTTGATCGTTCAAAATTATTTTGATCGGTACTAGTGGTGCAATGGATCGTAAATGATCCGTGATTCAAACGGGTCACCATATGTGCTTCAGCCTAGCTCACGGAGAGGTGGCCATCTTGGTCCACCCGGCCGCGGCCTAGGTGAGCCTAGAGCGGCGCGCTGACGTCATCACCCAGCCTCAACTGTTCGTGCTTCTCTAGTAAGACTAAGCAATCACTAATCTTCCTATACAGTGGGGGAGATGTGGATCATATTACAGTGGGAGATGTCTGTGGATTACAATGGGGGAGATGTCTGTGCATATTACAGTGGGGGAGATGTCTGTGGATATTACAGTGGGGAAAGATGTCTGTGGATATTACAATGGGTGAGATGTCTGTGGATATTACAGTGGGGGAGATGTCTGTGGATATTACAGTAGGGGAGATGTCTGTGGATTACAGTGGGGAGATGTCTGTGGATATTACAGTAGGGGAGATGTCTGTGGATTACAGTGGGGAAAGATGTCTGTGGATATTACAATGGGGGAGATGTCTGTGGATATTACAGTGGGGGAGATGTCTGTGGATATTACAGTGGGGGAGATGTCTGTGGATTACAGTGGGGAGATGTCTGTGCATATTACAGTGGGAAGATGTATGTGGATTACAGTCGGGGAAATGTCTGTGGATATTACAATGGGGGAGATGCCTGTGGATATTACAGTGGATGAGATGTCTGTGGATATTACAGTGGGGGAGATGTCTGTGGATATTACAGTGGGGGGAGATGTCTGTGGATATTACAGTGGGGGAGATGTCTGTGGATATTACAGTGGGGGAGATGTCTGTGGATTACAGTGGGGAGAGGTCTGTGGATATTACAGTGTGGAGATGTATGTGGATTACAGTTGGGGAAATGTCTGTGGATATTAAAGTGGGGGAGATGTCTGTGGATAATACAGTGGGGGAGATGTCTGTAAATATTTAAGTGGGGACTTCATATGGTGGTGATCCAAAAAATGTATGTGCGTTATTATTAATCGAAATTAGTCGATTAATTGATAAAAAAAATTAATTAATCGAATACGAAACTCATAATCAGTAACAGCTCTACTAATAATATATGTATAATTAAAAGAGATGTATGTAAATCAGTTGTTTTTGTAGTAACAAACGTACCTAGGTGGATGCTGTATCTGTCTCCCGTGGCTTTAACACTAAGAACCGAGCAATCAAGCACTGTCGGTCGCTCGGTTCTCAGAGCTCCCTGAGCAGAGAGCTGGTGACTGTCAGTCACTGGCTCTCTGCTCTGCCATGCTCTTCTCTGCTCTGCCATGCCCCCCCCCCCCATGCTCACTGGAGCAAAAACCTCAGCGGGTGGCGGTCCAGGCGTGTGGGCAGATCCCAACTATATGGTCGCAATCCTTCCTGAGCTTGGACAGGCTCTGACGTCAACAGACAGCGGACTTCAGCCCGCTGTCTGCTGAAAACAGGTCACAGGAGTGCAGAATGAACTGCACTCCTGTGATCCACTGAAGAAGTACAGCCAAACAAGCTTTGGCTGTACTTCACCTTTAATACGCAATGATAACATTCCTTACGCCTAGCGTATCCCATTCATTAAGGCCAGGTTCACACTTGCCAATGCTCTGAAAAGCTTTCCGCAGTAGATTGCTTTTCAGAGTGTTTTGTTTGTTTTTGTTTTTTATTTTGTCAAATAGCAGTTTATAGTGGGGCTAATGAACCGCAACTGCAAACATGGCCTGCCTGTCAACTCGGCATGTCCCATTAAAATTGTTGTGGTTGTGACTCGTGATGCAAACCTCCCCAGAGCATGGGCAAAGCCTCCCCTGGCTGTATTTTACACTTTAAGTGAGCAGCCGGGAACAGAAAAATGGTGGCTCAGTCACTTGTTTTTACCCCACCAGCTGCCCATATGAAAAAGGTTAACATTCACCAAATGTTATCGTTATTTCTTAAAAGGAATGTCTTGTTTTGTATATATATATATATATATATATATATATATATACAGTATCTCACAAAAGTGAGTACACCCCTAAGCGAAAATGTCCACATTTGACCCAAAATGTCAATATTTTGTGTGGCCACCATTATTTTCCAGCACTGCCTTAACCCTCTTGGGCATGGAGTTCACCAGAGCTTCATAGGTTGTCACTGGAGTCCTCTTCCACTCCTCCATGACAACATCACAGAGCTGGTGGATGTTAGAGACCTTGCACTCCTCCATCTTCTGTTTGAGGATGCCCCGCAGATACTCAACAGGATTTAGATCTGGAGACGTGCTTCACCAGCAAGGCAGTGGTCGGCTTGGAGGTGTGCTTGGGGTTGTTATCATGTTGAAATACTGCCCTGCGGCCCAGTCTCCAAAGGGAGGGGACCAAGCTCTGCTTCAGTATGTCACAGTACATGTTGGCATTCATGGTTACCCGAATGAACTGTAGCTCCCCAGTGTCGACAGCACTCATGCAGCCCCAGACCATCACACTCCCACCTCTATAGGCAAGACACACTTGTCTTTGAACTCCTCACCTGGTTGCTACCACACACGCATGACACCATCTGAACCAAATAAGTTTATCTCGGTCTCATTAGACCACAGGATATGGTTCCAGTAATCCATGTCCCTAGTCTGCTTGTCTTCAGCAAATTGTTTGTGGGCTTTCTTGTGCATCATCTTTAGAAGAGGTTTCCTTCTGGGATGACAGCCATGCAGACCAATTTGATGCAGTGTACAGGATATGGTCTGAGCACTGACAGGCTGACACCCCACCCCTTCAACCTCTGCAACAATGCTGGCAGCACTAATACTCCAATTTCCCAGTAATCCTGCAGGTACCATGCAGGGCAATCCACCACTACCAGGTAATGACCGTTCACTGCAGGATTTTTTCACCAAGGTGAAAAGGGATACTCCCTTGGGATAGATTAATCTACATTTGATCTTCCCTTGGTTATTGGTATTACATGGATACTAAAGAAAGGAATTTGGTTATCTTCAAGGAAGGAAGTGTTTGAATGGCACAGTCCCCTTGAAGCTTACCATAAGTAGATGAAGTATACGTTTTGGGAGAGATATAATTATCAGCTTGTGAATTCCTTTACTTTCTATCACAATAGGGTATGAATGTAGGGCTAGTGTTCCCCTTTAAATGGCACGCTGACACCTCACTGGACCTCTTGGTGGGTCCTGAGGACCATTTGGAAGCTTGATCACTTTTGGGTGACATTAAATTAAGGTCCTACAAAAACACCAGAAGAAGTCACAATTGTGATGAAACATGTAGAGGCAACCAACTTTTGTATTGTGACCGCCTGATTCTTTCGTGCTCTAGTTTTAAATATTATTGTCATTTTTAACCATGCTTGTTTAAATAAAACTATGAAATTTGTCATATTAATTTGATTTGATTTTTTGCACCTCAAAACTCTCAATTTTTGTATCTTGGTATTTTTTGGTAATTTCTTCAGTGTCTTCACATGAAAAGATATAATAAAATATTTACAAAAAATTGAGATACTGTATATGCTATATTGTTGAAAGTATTGGGACGTCTGGCTTTACACGCACATGAACTTTAATGGCATCCCAGTCCTAGTCCATAGGGTTCAATATTGAGATGACCCACCCTTTGCAGCTATATCGGCTTCAACTCTTCTGGAAATGCTGTTCACAAGGTTTAGGAGTGTGTCTATGGGTATGTTTTTTTTTTTGCAAAATCTGTCTTTATTTGTTTGAATACAAATACAAAACAAATAATACAGTGATAGTATTACAGTATAGTCTGCAGCCTCGCAGTAATGCATGGTGAGCTTAGTATCACGACCTCAGACCTAAAACAACAGTCCAATAGTGCATTCGTCCCTCCCTAGGTATAGCACGGCGGCATTGACACCAGTGGAGAGGGGCCAAGTATGCCTCCGTCTGACCTCCACCGGCGCTCCCCCCGGCGCCTACCACCGCAAGATACACGTTCCCGCTGAGAGGGAGTAAGGGCAGCCACATTACGTCATGGGTCCTCATCACACTAGCTAAATGGCGGAACCGTAGGTCTTTGGAGATCAAACAGAAAAATACAGAAAAAGGTGAAAACAATTTCCTAGGTCAGTTCACCATAAGGCTACACATAGACAGGGGGAGTTTAAAAACTTGAAGAAGATAGGGGAGAGAGTAGAGAGAAAACAGTAGTAGGATGAGGGGGAGAGGGGAGATAGGTAGGAGCATACCTGCTATTCAAGTAGAAGTCTTCGAGTCTGCGTCGAGCGGGCCACGTCCAGGATCATGCCACCCTCGCTCAGGACACCACCCCCACCCTGGTTCTAAGGGCCGGTTCAGCTAGTTCCAGTAGTGCCAAATCCAGGCTTGAGGACATCTCCCCAGAGTCAGTGATATATGCTACCCAGGATGCCCACACCGTATTAAAGCTATCCAGGGTACCCCTGCAGGTCGCTATCCAGTGCTCGGCCTCTCTGATTTCATTTACCTTGGCCACCCACTCCTCTCTTGTCGGGACCTGCGAGCGCTTCCAGTATATAGGGACTATACGTTTAGCTGCGTTAAGAAGGTGCGGTAGTGCACTTTTCTTATATCTACTAAGTGGGATTTGAGGGAGGTGGAAAAGGAAGTGTTCTGGCGAAAGGGGGATATCTAGGTCTAGAATCTCTTTTATTTGGAGTTTGACGTCTTCCCAAAAGGGCCTGATTCGGGGGCAGTCCCACTATATGTGTAATAGCGTGCCTTTATGTCCCCATGCTCGCCAGCACTGATCCGACACGGAGGGGTAAATACGAGCTAAGTCGGCCGGTACCCTATACCAGCGTGTCAGAAGTTTGTAATTTGTTTCTTGAGTTTTAGACTCCATCGAGCTGGAGTGAGCGAGCCGGTACATGTGTGTCAGCTGAGTATCGGAAAATTGAAGGTGTAGATCTTTCTCCCAAACCCGTATATGTGCGGGTTTGAGGTCTATGGTGGCCGAGCCTAATAGGCGGTACATTTCGGAGATCAGGTGGGGGAGCGGGTCGTCGTCTACAAAAAGGCGTTCAAATGGCGTGAGGGAAGAGATATCTCTAATAGAGTGGCCATGAGTCTCAAAAAAGTTGTGAAGTTGCCTATACCTCCAAAAAAGCATCCCCGATCCAGCATGTCTGGCCTGTAAAGATTCATATCTAAGCAGTCTGCCGTTGCTCATGAATTTCCCACAACTAGCGTTTCCATCCTCCATCCAAGGGCCAAAGAAAGCCATTTGTTCACCCGGGGGAAACCATAGAAATCCGCCCAGTGGGGCCAATGGAGACACTGGGGGAGCTAGATTTAGGGCAACGTTTACCCTATCCCAGACCGAGAGGGTGTGCCTCGTCAATGGAGAGGTGGTGTCTGACAGCCCCCCAAACTCCCTGGAAAGCCATGGTGCGCATGCTAGGTTTCTGCCAGCTAAACATTTTTCAAGGGAGACCCAAAGCTTGGATTGTGTGTGAAACCGCCAGTTGAGGACCCTCTGCAGAGCGACTGCTCTATAATACCTCGCTATGTCAGGGACTCCCAAACCTCCAGTCCACTTAGAGCGCTTCAATATCCGCATTGCTATGCGGGGTTTACGCGCATTCCACACAAACCCAGATAGCAAACTAGAAATTCGGGTGAAGAAAGCTCTCGGCAGAGGGATCGGCAACATTTGGAGAAAAAAGAGTACCCGCGGTAGAATATTCATTTTGACAATATTTATGCGGCCTAGCCAGGTAAAGGCAGTCTTAGTCCACTGGGACAGGTCACTCTTAATCGCAGCTAGAAGGGGTGGATAGTTAGCTGTATACAGGGTGTCAAAGCGGTCAGTGAGTTGAATGCCTAGATACTTAAAGGAGGACTTAGCCCACGTGAAAGGAAAAGCATCCTGCAAGGAGGCGGCTTGAGATGGAGACAATTTTACGGGGAGAATCACTGATTTTGAAAAATGTATTTTAAAATTGGAGAGTGATCCAAACCGCTGAAGTTCTCCCATCAGGACTGGCAACGAGACTAACGGCTCTGAAATGTGGAAGAGCACATCATCAGCGTAGGCTGAAAGCTTGTGTTCAGTGTTACCAACCTTCAAGCCGTTTATATCCGTATTCGCTCTGATGGTACGCAGCAGGGGCTCCGGTACCAGGGCGAAGAGGAGGGGGGAAAGGGGGCACCCCTGCCTCGTGCCATTCCTGCTCGGGAACCGGGAGGAGAGCACCCCGTTGACCCTAACCTGCGCGCATGGAGTGGAGTATAAGGCCATGATTGATGTTAACATGCGCATCCTTAACCCCTGGGCCTCCAGCACCGCGTGCAAGTACGACCAATCTACCCGGTCAAAGGCCTTCTCGGCATCAGTCGACAGAATTATGTATGGCTTTTGGTCAGGCCGGGAATGGGCCCAGTGGATAAGTTGTATGGCTCTAATAGAATTGTAGAGAGAAAGTAATTTCAA
The DNA here is from genome assembly GCA_029574335.1 of Rana kukunoris. Lineage (NCBI taxonomy): Eukaryota > Metazoa > Chordata > Amphibia > Anura > Ranidae > Rana > Rana kukunoris. The sequence continues at coordinate 86,077,264 of CM056059.1, forward strand.
TCAGAGCATGATCAGAGATCGTTATGTTTCCGATGGACGCGGACTGCAGGAGCTCCAGCGTGGGGCGGTCAACATAAATGTGATCAATGCGAGTATACACAGAGTGCACAGCAGAGTAATAACTGAAGTCCTTATCTGTAGGATGGAGAACCCTCCAACTGTCTAGTAAAAGGTGGGACCTGAGCGTCTTACGGAAGTGTTTAAGATAGGCATAAGAGTGAGAAGGTCGGGAGCTGGATGTATCTAGCCGTGGGTCGGGACTAACGTTAAAATCCCCACCTAGGATAACAGAACCCTCTTTAAAGTCAGCTAGGAGGTCAAGAGTAGCATCAATAAAAGTCAGTTGGTTGACGTTGGGAGCATATAAAGAGGCAAACGTATACTTCTTTCCTGCTATTGTCCCCTTTACGAAAACATAGCGGCCTTGCGGGTCAAGTTTACTCTCCAATAGTTGGAAGGGGCAAGTCTTATGAATCGCGATCGCAGTACCCCTAGATTTAGAGGCTGGGAAAGTACTGTGAAACCACTGTGTATACAGGTGTGTGGGCAACCTGGGCATGGATTGGGGAGTAAAGTGGGTCTCCTGCAGGAGGACTATCTGGGCCCCTAGTTTCTTCAATTCCCACCATAGTTTGTTCCGCTTACCTGGGGAGCAGAGGCCTCTAACATTGTAGGATACAACCTTCAGCGAGGACATGGTAGATCAGAATGGAGTTGGGCCCGCCGTAGCCGCCGGCTCGCCCGAGGCAGACAAGATGGTACGGTGATGCTCCTACAGAGAGGGGAAGTAGTAGAGGAAGAAGAGAGGGTAAAGGCGAGGGAAAGAAGAAAAGGACAGGAAACAAAAACAGGACATGGGTAAGTAATGCGTAATGGGCACATTAGGATGGCGTAACCTGTAACCCAACATACAAAACAAAAACAAAAAACAAACATCTGTAAGCCTGGCATAAGGCCCGCCACCTCTATGGTGGGAGCCCCATGCCTTGGCTCTAAGTCCCAATAGGGAACTTCACCCAAATAGGGATGGTCTACGTGGGGATCGTGTACCAGCATGGGGGGGAAGGTAGGAAGTCCCGTCCCCGTCCACCGCATCTCATGAAGTGAGAATGTGACAATGGGGGTAGAGTGGTCATAATGAAGTCACAAGCCGCCCGGTCCCCAGGGACAGGGCAGTAATAAGGGGGTGACATTACCCAAACCCGGGTGAAACAATCCATAGGTTGCATTCAGTCAAGGACTACAGCCCAAGGGCAGCGAAAAAAATAAAAAAAATAAAATAAAAATAAAATAAAAATAAAATAAAAAAAAGGGCGAGTCCAGTGGGGTAGAAAGAAGCGTGGGGCATGGTCGTCACCCATCATCCCCAGGGGAACCACGGAAGCTGATCAAACAGATAGAGGGGCCAGTTCCTTCAGTCCCGGATTGTGGAGGGGCCTGCCGAAGAGTCCTGGGTTGGGCGTTGCCTGCCTCTCCTGCTACTCTTGCGTTTAGCCATCACCCATGGCTCAGGAAGCTTCATCATTGAGGCCTCGGATGGTTCCCTCCAGTCTGGGAAATCTACAGGGTCCAACCCCAGGGAAGAGAGAAAGTGTGGGAGATCATCTTTCGTACGCAGTGTAACCTGTTTCCCTTCTTTAGTCACCTGTAGGTAGAAGGGAAAGCCCCAGCGATACGTCAGTCCTGCATCCTGGAGCGCTGCCAAAAGGGGGCGAAGTGCTCTGCGTTGCATTAAAGTGCGCCTTGAAATATCAGATGCGCCCCGTCAAAATCATAGAAAGGTTTGCCACGCATTTTTTGCATTATGCGCTCCTTAAGCGTGTATTTATGCAGCTTACAGATTATGTCTCTGGGGTTATCCACATCCTGAGACGGCGGTTTCAGGGCCCTGTGAGCGCGGTCAATTTCAATGGGAGCAGACGCAGGCAGGCCCAGTATATCCCTAAAGATATCCTGCAGCGTGGGGATAATGTCCCGTGAGGCTGTGGCTTCTGGTAGCCCTCTAATCCTAATGTTGGCCCTTCTGCTGCGATTTTCGGTGTCATCCAGCTGACATAGCAGGGTTTCAATCCGTTGGTCTTGTGCCTGGCATTTAGATTGCAGCAGAGCAATAGTGGGGAGAGCCTCCTCCAGCCTTTCCTCTAAAGCTTCTACCCTGCTGCCCAAGTGAGAGGTGTCAGCTTTCAGCTGAGCAATGTCCTCAGTGAATGCCTTCTCCACCCTGCTGGTGAAGCGTTCTAAGTCCTCTTTAGTGGGGAGAGACATTATATGGCGCCGGATTGCGTCATCCCCCATGAAGTCCGAGGCCACCGAGTGTTCCCCGGGGGAGGCAGGGGAGACTGGGGGGGCCGAGTCACTCACCGACCCCGGGGATGAAGCCGGGGAAACCGCAAAGAGATGTGTTTTCGTCTGCCGCGTCGCAGCCGCGGCTGGCTGATGCGGCTTCAGCACTTTCTGGGCCTTTCCCGTCGTCGCCATTTTAGGAGCCTCGCAGCCCTGTCCTCTGGTCCCGGGGAAGTATGAATCCAGCTGCACCTGCCGGGTATTGGACGTCCGCGGTGGCTGGGATGACTGGCGCTGGGACATGGAGGGAGCCCACAAAGCAAGGTAACCCCCTCTGTAGCTTCTGTTAAGGCGGCAGTGGAACGGAGCTGAGGTAGAGCACGTCCTCACTCCTCCATAGCCAGGACACGCCCCCCCTATGGGTATGTTTGACCATTCTAAACTGCTGAAGGAATGCGACTATATCCTGGCTCCTCCCATCACGCAGCTTATCAACCAGTCTTTCTTGGAGGGCATAGTGCCCTCACAGTTGAAAGAGGGTATAATCTAACCCATCCTCAAGAAACCCTCCCTTGACCCCAAGGACCCACTCCACCGCCGTCCCATAACAAGCCTCAATGTACTTTCAAAAGTAATGGAGAAAGTAGTGGTACAACAGCTGCAACAGCATCTAGATACCCACAAACTACTCGACCCATTGCAATCAGGCTTTCGTCCTGGACACGGGACTGAAACCGCGCTGCTCAAAGTATGGGACGATGCTCTCGAGGCCGCAGACGAAGGAGAATCCTGTCTTCTAGTTCTGTTGGACCTAAGTGCAGCTTTCGACACTGTAGACCACAAACTGTTACTCACGCGGCTTGCTAAAGTAGCTAGAGTCGCAGAGAGCGATTTATCTTGGTTCTCCTCTTTTCTGGAAAACCGATCGCAAACAGTGAAGTTAGGACCTTTCACATCTGAGAAACGCACAGTAACATGCGGAGTCCCTCAAGGATCGCCTCTGTCACCAGTGTTGTTTAACATATATCTTCGTCCTCTTTTTGAGATTATCAGCAGCCAAAAACTGCTCTACCACTCATACGCAGACGACACGCAACTGTATTTCCGCATTTGCAATAAAAAGGATCACCGCCTCAATCTAGAGACATGCCTCTCTTTGATAGAGGACTGGATGACAAAGAGTTATCTTAAACTCAACGGAGCGAAAACAGAACTTCTTCTGTTTCACGCCAAACAAAGGAATCAACCTGCAACAATCTGGACACCCCCGCCCATTCTGGGCAAAATCATCACCCCTAGCGCCAAAGTCAAAAGTCTCGGGGTCATCTTTGACTCCTATATGACAATGGACGCACAAATAGGGTCAGTAGTCAGCGGATCCCACCATCTGCTGCGCCTACTACGTAGACTTACCCCTTTCATCCCCAAAGAAGATTTAGCGGTCGTGGTGGGAGCAATTGTGAACTCCAGATTGGATTATGCAAATGCCCTTTACCTCGGACTCCCCAAATACCAAATCGCTCGTCTGCAAGTCGTTCAAAATACGGCCGCCAGACTTGTGACTGGAAAAAAACCCTGGGAATCCATCTCACCTTCACTGAGATCCCTTCACTGGTTACCAGTCAAAGACAGGATTGCTTTTAAAGCTCTCTGTCTAACGCATAGATGTGTCCATGGGAATGCCCCCCAATATCTATGCGATAAAATAAAAGCTCACAATCCCAATCGCATCCTGCGATCCACCAATCAGAACCTACTACAGATCCCAAAAGCCAACTACAAGTCCAAAGGAGAAAGAAGATTCGCCGTCCAAGGCCCCAGACTATGGAACGCTTTACCAACCAGCATTCGGTTGGAGGCGAATCACTTAGCCTTCAGGAGAAAGATCAAGACTCATCTCTTTTGATATCAAAGGAGACAGGAACAACAAGCGCCCAGAGGCGATTCAGTTCGCATGTGCCGCGCTATATAAGTTTTTCATTCATTCATTCATTCATTCTTTAAGAAGCGCATTTGTGAGGTCAGACACTGATGTGGACCAGAAGGCCAGGCTCGCAGTCTACACTCTAATTCATTCAACTCGCTCATCCATGTCAATATGGACCTTGTATACCTATGTACATGTATCATTTCTGTATAGTACCTACGTATGTACATGTACACCTTTCTGTAAGGTTTGTCTTTAATAAAAATACAGTCCCCAACTTATGAACACCCGACTTACGAACACCCGACTTACGAATGACTCCTACTTACTCATACTTACGAAAGGCCTCAATGCCGGATGCTTGTGCTCCACGATGGTCCTGGATACCTCCGAGCAGCTATCTTGCCACACACTTCATGTTCTGCATAGCCAGAAGAGCAACATCCCTGCACAAGCGGAAGTTACACTTACAAGCAGTCTTTCCGACGTACGAACAAATTCCGTTTAAGAACAAACCTACAGTCCTTATTGTGTTTGTAACTCAGGGACTGCCTGTACATGTACACCTTTTGGTTTGGTGAGTTTGTCTGTACTTATCTATGTACATGTGTACACCTTTATGATGAGTTTGTGTGTAGTGAACTATTTGCCTGTACACATCATATATTACATGCATTTGTGGATAAATAGATATGCTGTAAATTTGTACACACCTGTGTATGTCCTTGTATAAAGGATTGCAAAGTCTTACCCAGGGACTCCAGGAGGAAGTTATGGATTACATTTAAAAAATACCTGTACATTTTCTGACTTGTCCCCACTTCTTTATGTTCCTCTTTTGATTCTCTATTTTATGCTTCTCAATAGCGGACAGCTTTCTAAAAAGAATCTCTGGTGATTCTTTTGCACATACAGGAACTAAAAAGAAGCCTCCCCAGTAAACTTCAGAAGCAGTGGCTGTGGTCTCCAAATTGGGGGTGAGTTGAGGATTTCAAAGGAGAGAGGAGGGGTAGTATAAGAATACTGTTTTCCTTTGAATATATTACATGGTCAGATTTGTGCCACTACTGTAATGCCGCATACACACGATCACTTTTTGTGATGAAAAAAAACATTGTTTTATCTCACAAAACAAAACAACTTTTTTTTAAACTTCATTTTAAAAAACGACGTTGCATACACACCATCGTTTTCTGAAAATGCTCTTGCAAAGCGCGGTGACGTACACTACGTTTGACGGCACTCTGTTACATTGATGCTCCCGTCTCATAACTTGCATCTGAGCATGCACGGGTTTAAAAACGTTGTTTTAAACGTTGTTTTGCACACACACGATCACTTTTTATGACACAAAAAGCAACATTTTGAAAAACGACACAAAAAGCATGTTCGAATTTTTTTTTGTCGTTTTTTTTAAGACATAAAATAACGTTTTGCCCACACATGATCATTTTAAATGACGTTTTTTAAAACGTCGTTTTTTTTTTTTCATCGCAAAAAGTGATTGTGTTTACGCGGCATTAGCTGTCAACAAACAATTGAGACCAATGTCAGATCTTGTGAGAGAAACTAGCAATCGATGGAGTAGGTTGCACTTAGGTGTTCAGACTTAGGATAACACCATGTAAGAAATTTCAATCAGAAAATGATAAGAAAATATTGCAAAGGAATGAGTTCATGTACTGTCCCAGTGCACTGAGCAGAATGCATATCTGATCCTAGGTAAATCTGCAAACAAGTTTGCGTTGTATCACTTACATTTCCAGAGAAGGCCAGCAGGTGGCATTAATGCATGTCTTACATTGCTCCAAGCCCCAAAAGGAAAATTCCATCGGGGTTTGGCTGGCATTCACTCTGGTGGAGGCCTCATTTTGGAAGAACAAAAATGACTGACCAGCAAAGCACCGAAAGCACCATTTCTTCTATGAGAACAGTTGTACCAGCCTGTTTGATCTTTGGTCACCCACAAAACAAGAATTGTAGCCTAAGATGCAATAATAATCTAATGTTTGTAGGTAACATTATGTGTGGCAGATCCCTACACTTACCTACATGAAAATGTCTACCACATTTATTGTAAACATTTTTACTTATAATACACATCTGAAATGTTGACTTATTTGGAATAGACGTGGTTGGGTAATTTACTAAACAGCTTTTTTTCATTTCTTAAAATTACTCTGTAGCTAAAATTAAATATGCCTCCTTCCATGCACACCACTGATCATTGCTGGATTTAAAACCAAAATTTTTAACTCATAAAAAAACCTGAAGCACAATCTATAATCATGTGCCTCCATCCCTAAATCTCTATATACAAATTTGCATTCCCTTGGGACTTTAAATGAAACACATGACATCAAAGTAGTAAAAATCAATACACACAATTACTAATTTATTAGTCCAATTATAAACAGATCTGATAGCAATGAAATACATATACTGTAAAACCTTGGTTTGAGAGAAACTTGGTTTAAGAGCGTTTTGCAAGACAAGCAAAAAAATTGTATGAATTGTGACTTGATATACAAGCAATGTCTTGATATAAGAGTAGCATCATGTCACAACTGAGTTTAAAATAGAAAAGAGGAGCCAATATGGTTACATTTAATGAAGGTGCAACATTTAGAAATTCACATGGATGATGATTACAACAGGGAAATCTAAGTATGCAGGCATCTGGGGTAAAGCTGATAAGTGGAGCGCCAATTGTAGGTTCACAATTGTGAAAAATAATAAACAAAATATAAATATATTATAAATTGGATGGTGATAACCTGCTCCTCAGGGTACAGTAGTGAACTGTGATATAGGTATTGGAAAGGTGAAAGCTAATTAGCAAAAGAGACCCTAGTATATGTTACTAGGATTAGGTGGTCAAAAAGGATAAATAGATACAAATAAACATAAAAAAAACAGTGCAATATATATGTGAATAAGATATACTCCCCAATTACGGGCAGAGATGTGCAATAGTGAATGAATGCAATTCACTACTAAATAATATAAAAAAGTCCATCTATAAGTCCATATAAATATGAGTTCAATAGGGTATGAATGTATGAAGGTATCAAAGTACGTCAGCGCTGAAAGCTGAAAATTGGTCTGGGCACGAAGGGGGTTTGAGTGCCCAGTAATGAAGTGGTTAATTATTTGTGTGTTATTAGTTCAAGCAGACTGATTGTCTATTGTTGTGACTTCGATAAAGATCAGATGACATTTTATGACCAATTTGTGCAGAAATCCATATCATTCCAAAATGGTTCACATACTTTTTATTGCAACTCTTCCTCATCTTTTCATTTTGCTTTTAAATGTCCTTATTTCTTTGGAGAAATCCTCACTTCCTGTTCTGTATGTAACTCCACACAAGTAATGCAAGGCTTTCTCACTGGTGTAGAGTGTCGTGCTCGCCCCACCTTCCCTTGGACTACAGGAGAGTCAGGACGCTCTCTACATTGCAGATCGAGAAAGGAGCTGTGCGTTAGTGGGCATCCTGACTCTCCTGTAGTCCAGGAGTTTGAAAGAAATAAGGAAATTTAAAAGCAAAATCGAAGGATGAGGTAAGTGAAGGAGGACTGCACTAAGGTAAAGGAAGCTATTTAGGGTCTCTTTTTTTTTACCATTACAACCCCTTTAAGATGTAGGCATGACTTCCACTTCCAGCGCTGCATGGAGTAGCTGTCCTTCACCTCAGCTCCCGCAGCCAGACCAGCCTATAAAGCCAGACGACCTGCCACAGACCACCAGCAGCAACATAGTCCATCCCCCCGGCAGAGGATGGACAAATTTGTTGAAAATACCGTCCCGCGATCGTACGCGGCCGTCACAAATCGAGGCCCCGGCTTCGGCCTACACAAACTCACCCGCGGAAACGGCTCCCGTGATGGAGGTGAGCGACAGTCAGGCCCCCCCTCCCCTCCCACAGGCTGCCCTGACTCCTCCACATACTGGGGACTCCAACACTGAGCTTATTGCCCAGGCAGTGGCAGCTCTTTTATCTCCCATGATATCAGCCTTTGTGGAGAAGTCCATCAATACAGGGATGCAAAAGCTCCAGGCCCAGCTGGGGGAACACGCATCCAGATTGAACGAAGCTGAGCACCACGTTTCCAATATAGAAGAAGAACTGTACCAGACCCAGTCCACAGAGCAGGCCCAAGACAAGATGAACAGGTACATCCTTGACAAGCTGGACGATTTAGAAAATAGGTGCAGAAGGAGCAACCTGTGCTTCGTGCGTATCATTCAATCGCTACAATCCTCGGCACAGGCAGATCTATGCTCGAATCGCATACCTGAAGCCTTAGGCCTCCCAGGCCCCTGCACAGTCGAACGTGCCCACCATACGGGGCTCTTTTATTCCGACCGCAAATCGCCTCGTCCCATCATTGCCAAGTACCTTAATTACTCGGACAAAGCTCTCATCCTGCAGAAATTCAGGCAGTCCAGATCTCTCCAGATTGACGGCATGAAAATCCTGATCTTTGCGGACTACACCATTGAAGTATCCAAGAAAAGAAAAGCTTTTCATCAGATCTGCTCAGAACTTCACCGACTACAAGTCAAGTTCACTCTGGCATTTCCAGACGTTTTCCGGCTTAAAGCTCCCAACGGCGAACAACTCTCTTTCCACGAACCGTCTGCTGCGGAGGCCTTCCTGAGATCGCAACACTCGGGCTCTCATCTTAGTCCATCTCCCAGAACAGCCCCCACGAATCGTGCCCTGGAACACAGAAGTCCACGTAAAGACTCTACAAAAAGATTCAGAGCTTCTGGACCGGAACAACAACGACTTTCTCCTTATTAACTTTCTCTCAAGTAAGCATTTGCTTTACGTGGCCCCTATGCCACCCTGACCAATCCATCTGGTTCTCCCCAGGACGGTCCCCTATCCTAGCCTTGCCTCCCCTTCCCCATCGCTCATCAAGGCTCCCGGTAGGCTGAGAATTTTCTTACTTTGTTTGCCACTGTTTTATGTATCATTGGAATGTCCTACACTGTTAACGGTTACAAAATGTATTTGGTTTCTTTACCTCTGGCATCCCTGCCTGGTCCTTACTATCCGCACATTACTCTCGCTGCTTTTACCTCTTATCAGTGACGTGGGTAAACTATGGCGTATGAAGTCCTGTGCTGGGAGTTGGCCTACTCAGTGACTCCATGCTGAAAAAAGTTCCTTGATTGTGTTTTTCAGTTTGTTTTATTCTCAACTCTCCCCCTTCTTTCATCCTCCCTTGCATTTTTCTATGCTCCTTACCACACATGCACCAGTTACACCTTCACTTTCCTACTTAGATAGCTTTAGCTCCATAATCCTTCTACGCCAGCTGTCCGTACACCAGCAACCACTATTACACACTACCGATGCAACACCAGCACACATCCCCCCAACGGTTCCCCCAACATGAAAGTAGTCTCTTGGAACGTTAAGGGGCTCCGCTCCCCCAATAAGAGAATGAAAATTTTACGCCATCTTAAGCGACTTAAAACTGATATTGCCCTTCTCCAGGAAACCCATCTATCCACCCCTGACTTTCTGCGAATGAGAAAATTCTGGTTGGACACGGTACTTGGTTCTGACTCTAATGGCCGCAGAGCAGGAGCTATGATACTTATTAACAAAAACCTCCCCTGTACGGTCCTCTCTACGGATTTAGACTCCGAGGGCCGTTTGGTGTCTGCCCGGGTTCAAATAGGGACCAGGGTCTTGATACTCACAAATGTTTATGCACCCAATAGTCCCACGAGTCAGTTCTATGGGGATCTTACAACTTGGATTTTGCGGGATCCGACTCTCCCATATTTGATAGGCGGGGACTTCGATTCCACTATGCACCTGTCGGACGACAGGTCATCCACTAGACACCCACGTCCCTTCTCAAGTGCCAATGGCCAGACATTATTGGCATCAACGATGGACTCCCTCCACCTTTACGATATTTGGCGACTTCGTCACGCGGCGGACAGAGACTTCACCTTATACTCTAACCCCCATAATGTTTTTATAAGACTGGACTATCTGTTTTGCTCTGACGCCCTCCTCCCACTGATATCCGACGCGGACATTCATGACATTGTGATATCTGAACACACGCCTGTATGGTCCACAATCGACGACCCTGACTTACACACGAATCCCAAAATATGGCGTTTCCCGTCTTACCTCAACAACAACTCTGACTTCCAGCAACATATGGAAAAGGCTTGGTCTGATTACATCTCGACCAATGCAGTACACTCTGAAAATCACAATCTTTTCTGAGAAGCGGGTAAAGCTTTCCTTAGAGGCTGCATAATAGCGTACGCCACCTCTTTTAAAAGAAACACCCTCAGACATTATAAATTGGCCAGTGCGTGACTACATTGCGCTCAACTCTCCCTCTACACTGACGACTCCCCGGCCAACAGGACGGCCTGGCTTACGGCCAAGCAGTCTTTTGATACGTGGGCAGCGACCCTTGAACAGACCAAAAAGGCACATCTGGATGCCTCCCTTCATAAATTTGGCAACAAAGCAGGTAAGCTACTCTCAAAAAGAACACAAACTCCTGCGCATGAGACAACAAATAGTCAATATTCTGCATACAAAGTACTTCAAATGTCAAACGGTGGCAAAAAAAGCCTTGTTGCCCTTCATGAATGGGGGGATCCTGGCAAAAAACAAGAATGGAAAAAGAAAGGCGCACCAGCCTCGTGTACTACCATTTGGCAATTTATTAAAATAAAAGATTAATAATACAAACTACTCACAAACAAATGGTGATAGAAGGCTTGTCACAAACGATAAAAGTAGATACCCCTCAAACCACACTCCGGAATGTAGGGGGGGTTTGAGGTGCGTTACTGCTGGCTTACGCGTTTTCAGGCATCAGGGGCCTCTTCTTCAGAGCCCAACTCTCAAGGCTGTGTAAGGGCCCAAATCGCCCAACTCATATCACCTCCCTTAGGGACTCTTCAGGTTCTGTACACAACACTCAAAAAGGCATTAATGATACTATGCTTTGTTTCTATACCTCCCTTTACGCCCCTGATCCCATAGATGCTCCGACAGCTTTCCACTTCCTCCAGAAAACGGCCCTAGACCACATCTCTCCCTCCCAACTCGAAGCTCTGAATGCTCCTATATCCTCTTTGGAGATACACACCGTTATTAAAAATCTTGCCCCATCTAAAGCCCCTGGCCCGGAAGGCTTTACGGGTTAAATTTATAAATCATTCCACTCACTACTCTCTCCCACCCTTCACGACGTCTATCAGCACATCTGGTCGGGTGGCCCCTATCTGCCCACAGGTGAAGGGGAAAAAAGGGGAAAGACCCTTTAGAGCCCAGCTCCTATAGGCCCATCTCTCTCTTAAAGCGGAGCTCCACCCAGGAAAACAACATTTTCCCATGTTGTTTAAAAAAATAAAAATAAAAAAACCTGAAAAAATAAAATAAAAATACTCACCCGAAATACCTGTTGCTATGCGGAAGTCCGTAATCTGCCTCTTCCACTCCGCGGTGCCTTTTCTTCTTGTCCTTCTGCTTGTGAATGGGGCGCGCTGCTTTCTGGGAACTGTGTGTGTTCTCAGAGAGCAGCGCTCCCATTCACAAGCCAGCGTGAGACTCATGCAGGCGCAGTAGGAAATGGGCAGTAAAGCCGTACGGCTTCACTGCCTGTTTCCCATAGTGTGAATGGCGGCACGGGACCCGGAGCGATCGTGGGACCGGCATCGGGGGGCCCATCAGCGCGGGCAAGTAGGACAAGGTAAGTGTCCTTATTTAAAGTCAGCAGCTACACTGCTAGCTGCTGACTTTAAAAAAAAAAAAAATGGCGTCTGGAGCTCCGCTTTAAATATTGATGTCTAGATTCTCTCCAAAATTGTTGCTACCATCATACTCTCCCTGATACACCCTGCCCAATTAGGGTTCGTGAAAGGCAGGACGGCCACCATGAATATCAGGAAGGTGATGATGGCTCTGGAACATGCAAAGTGTAACCCGAATGGAGATCATGCTATCATTACTTTAGATGCAGAAAAAGCCTTCAATAACGTGAGTTTCGAATGGCTTTCCATTGTCATGACTAAAATGGGTTTCTCCGGTCCCTTCGCCCATCTCATCAGACCATGTACAACGCCTCGGCTGCAGGATTGGTGGCTGCGGGCCTCCTATCGGACGAATTTCACCTCCATAAAGGCACGAGACAGGGCTGCCCCCTATCCCCTCTCCTTTTTAACATTGCCCTAGAACCTTTGTCTAGATATCTGACCCAAGTAGCCCCTCTCCATGGTATTAGAATATGGGACCACAAATTACGTACGTCCCTCTTTGCTGATGATGACCTTATCTTTACATCTAACCCCTCTCATGACATGAATACAATAAAAGAAACTTTTGAAGAATTCAGACAGTGCTCCGGGCTTCGCATACACTACAGCAAAAGCAAAATTCTCCCCTCTCTGTCCCTTCCTGGACCCAAAAGTCCATATTCACTGTCGCAAAATCACACATTACATACTTAGGGATCAAAATAGGAAAACTACCCTCCTCTTTATATCATCTTAACTATCCCCCTCTGCTCACAAAAGTCTCTCAGGAATTGGTTAACTGGATGGATCTGCCTCTCTCGCTCCTGGGAAGATGCCACCAAGTAAAAATTGTCAGTTTTGCCCGCCTACTATACCCATTACAGACTATTCCCTTGCTTCTACGCCATAAAGACGTAAAACTCTCAACTCGGCCATATCTAAATTCCTATGGCGAGGCAGACGGCCATGCATAGCCTTCACCAAACTATATTTTCCCAGGCACGAGGGGGGCATTGCCCTACCTAATATCACAACATATAATCTAGCCTGTTTACTAAGGACTAGCCTAGACTGGGTGGCCCAGTCCTCTCGATACTCCAATTTACCCTTGGAAACAGCAATGATTCACCCCTTCTCCTTGGTAGCCCTCCTCTACTGTCAGTGGAAATCTATCCCCCCACCCCTCCAACACAACCTCCTTCTTCGAGATATGGTCATTGCTTGGAGAGAAGTCAGGAAAGGCCTCAATCTACCTTCCTATATCTCCCGACACCTCCCAATTCAGGGGAATCTGAGCTTCCTCCCCGGCCTGTATAATCAGCCGTACCTCATCTGGCAGCAAAATGGACTTAAGGACTTTCTCTCTCTCTCTGTGACCCGCAAATTGCTAGTCCAATCGGTTTTCGAACTCTAGCCGACAAGTTTTCACTCCCCCCTCACATATTTTCCAATATGGACAATGCGTTAGCTTCCTGTAAAACGCCTGCAGAGACGATAGCAAAAGGTTCAGAGTGTCACTCATCGACACCCTTCTCGCCCAGGGCTCGTACAAAATTTCCGACATTTACCTACCTCTTCTACTGAAGACTACTCCTCCCCTAGCGTCCTCATCTGCTGCCAACTGGTCTAATGACTTCCCAGATACCGAGCTTGTGAACAAACTTCTGCATGGTCTCAACGCCATCCACAAACTGATCCCCAACGAGATTTGGAGAGAAACTCAACTCAAAATTGTCCATCGGGCCCATATCCCTTTTATACATACCAATCGGGCCCACGCCACCCCTGTTTGCCCCCTGTGCCTCCACCCCAAGCCCTTTTTGCCCACCGCTTTTGGTCTTTTTTTTACATCTCTGCCTTCTGGGATCAAGTCCTATCATATGTTTTCAAAGTAACTATGCTACAACTACCCAAGGACCCTCTACTGCTAATTTTTGGTCATTGGAACCCCCCAACTGCTACCCTGGTCGCTACTATCTGCCCCTTCAAGCAAAGACTGGATTCTGATCTGCCTCCTGCTCACCAGAAGAGCCATCCTGCAAAACTGGATTTCCAACTTCAGCCCAACTACCTTCCAAATTAAAAAGGAACTGCTGAAATTACTTTATAAGGACAAGCTCAATACGGACCTAACCCATGAGAGGACAAAAGCAGGCTTTTTCCGCAAATGGAAACCTTTCATGACCTCAGCGCTCACTCCCACGGATATGGTAAATTTCGAGAAGTTGTCATTTTTGTACAACAGCTCTTCTCCCCTTCCTCTGCTTACTCCGATGTCTTCGACCTGATAGAACCATACGGTGGGAAATTCAAGCCCTATTAGTCTTATAAGGTTTATCTTGTTTCAGCATTGAGCTCCCTTCGGGAGCACTAGGGTCTCTCATATGCCTCGGAACCAGTAGATACTTCCCGGTATTAGTTCCCCCCCCCAAGGGACACGGGGTCACTATCCCTAGTTCACGAGACTCACCATTGCTGATGTTTTGCTTTTTCTTGTATATTTGCAGTATTTTCTTTTTCTTCTGTACAAAATTTATGAAAAATGTACAAATGTTTTACTTTTATACTCTTTATGTAATCTCTTTCAATAAAAAAAATATATAAATATAAAAAAACAATTGCATTATAAATAATAAAAAATGCATAACTAATGTATCTGATAAAAATAAAAAATAAATAAAAGATGTAGGCATCACTAGAGTTTATCATTCCAGCTGTTCCCTGTAAGATGCTTTGGGAATAGAAGGGCATTGGAGCAGGTCAGCGCCGTTGTCTGTGGGCCTGGAGGAATGTGTGATCAGAGGGAAAGGCAGAAGCTTAGGCGTTCTGATGAAGTAGCGTGTTTGCCTGCGTGTAAAGCAAACACTTTCATGTCAAATAAAATGTAACTTTGCAGAGATAACATTTGCAGTTGTCTCTCTTTGATTTTTTCCTTTGATGATGGTCTTTTTAGTTGATGGAGAAGTGGCAGCTGATTGACAGATACTGTGACACATCTTGCAAACACTTCAAGGAACACTGGACCAAACGTTCATTTTCACCCAAGCATTAAAGCGTGTCCTACATTAGGTAGGGTGCACAGGGGCCTGTTTTAAGACCTTACGCTGTCTTTCTTCAGCATCAACAAATAAACAAGTGTTTGCTGTTCATAATCTTCCCCATTTTTGCTTTTTCATGCATCTGATCACCAAGGCAACCTTCTGGCCAGATGCAGGTGTTTTTTTATCCGTGGTGCTTGCCAACAATCGTCAAGCTTGAGATGGGTTTGTCTAAGTAAAATATTGATCATTTCTACATAAGACTGTTCCCGCTTGGATATAGTTAATCATTAGTAAATTAATAGTTAATAGTTAAAATGAGCACAGTAAATTATCTATTTTGGACCATCTGAGCTAATCGGAAACATTGTATTTCAGTAGCTAAGTATAGAGAAACAGGGGGGGGGGGGATATAGGGGCAGTTACTGAAGCGATAATACAAAAATTCCTGCCCAATTGGTTATAATGGACTATCTTGGTATTGATTGAATTTAAATGCTTATAAACGCAGTCTTACCAGTGGGCCTCGATGTTAATGACTTGTATAGTGCTACAATGCAAACTGAAATGCCTCAAGGTGCTTTTATGCTTTTATTTCAGCCAGTGTCTGCTTGGCTGGTGAGGTCATTTTACCTTGTAGGATCTCGACACGCTTGGGACACACATACGTACACGTATATGTGCACATATATACTGGGCCAATTTTGGACAAGATCCAATTAACCCACCAGCATGTCTTTAAAGTAAACAACAATGTGGTTCTTATATAAAATAAGATACTTATTACATATAAAATTGACATAAAAAGTTAATTTAAAAATCAATAAACAAATACTCAGGGTTCCCCCAAGAGGTATCTGTTGATGCAGTATATAGATTGGCCTTTCCTCAACTAGTTTCGCTGTATACACACCGCTTTCTCAGGAGGAATAATCTAAAAGACAAATGATACAATAAGGCCGCGTACACACGACCGGTTAACCAGAGGACAGCGGTCTGATGGACCGTTTTCATTGGTCAAAACCGATTGTGTGTAGGCCCCATTGGTAAATTAACCTTTGGTTAAAAAAAAGACAACTTGCTTTAAAATTTAACCGATGGATGCCTAACCGATAGGTCAAAGCCGACCGTTAGTACGCACGACCATCGGTTAAAAATCCACGCATGCTCAGAATCAAGTTGACGCATGCTTGGAAGCATTGAACTTCATTTTTTTCAGCACGTCGTTGTGTTTTACATCACCACGTACTAACGCGATTGGTTTTTTAACCGATGGTGTGTAGGCACATCAGACCATCAGTCAGCTTCACCGGTTAACCGATGAGAACTGTCCTTTGGGCCGTTCTCATCGGATGGACTGATCGTGTGTACGAGGCCTATGACACAAGGGAAGTACAGTGCAATTAAACAACTTGAATGGTGATAATACAATGAAGAATATAATAGAAGGATAACCAAGGAGTCATTGGCTAAATAGATTCTTTTTTTTTACACACACAAGAAAAATAAATAGTGAGGCCTCAAATGGAGATAATTAAATCATTTGAGAAAGGGGTACTATCAGGGGCGTTTGTACAGGGGTCACCATTGTAACCAGCCCCTTGTACTCCTGTATAGGAGAGCAGTGGGGGCAGCGGCATGTACATAAAACCGATCCCTCTATGCAGCAGCTGAATGCCCTCTTCCCCTCCGCTCCCACCCACAGGCATTCAGCGGCTGCAGAAGGGAAATGAAGGGTATTAGCTTGTATACATGCCACTTACCCGGCTTCCCTATCGCTGTTCTGCTGCCTTGGGCTCCTGTGTCTTTTCTTGGCCCCCAGATTGACCCCTTCCACCTCCCGCTGGCTGCTGTGGGGGATACTCTCAGAGTGAAGAGCGGGGAAGGAGGCAGTAAAGGTGTAATTTACCAGCCCCTTCCTTGTCTTAATGAATAGAGTCAGTGATCGGTACAGATCATTAACAGTTGTTTTTAATTCATTTATAGCTAGGGCATTGTAAACTGTCTTTACTATGCCTCAGTTTATGAATGAACGGGAAGCTCTGTACAAAGCTATTCCTGTTCATTCATTCTGTGCAGCTGAAGCTGCAGGAAAAGGAACCTATGAATCTGTTCTCAGTCCCTTACTCTGTTTCAAAAGTGAGACATCAGGTATCTGTTTAGACCACTGACATTTCACCAAAGCACAGATTACAGGGTGCCTTGGTGTGGCTTTGTGGCTTACGCATGCGTTTGCAAATGCGTGCAGACAAAACCCCTGTTTTTAACGCATACTGTTAGACAGCTTAATTTGGTTGTTCTGCAGGCTGGTCGGTAAGGAGGCCTGTTTTTTTCCTGGGCATTCCCCAGGTTTTGTTGTTATCCATTTCACCAAAGCCACCTGCAACAGGGGTCCTAAAAATATGTAAAAAATATTTTAAAATAATTGTTAAAAAAAGGTAAGAAATAATAATAATAAAAAAAAAAACACTAACACCAGTGGTGGAACTACCATGGTCACAAAGGTCGCACTTGCATCTGGGCTCTGAAGTTCTGCTACGGCGGGGGGACTGCAAAACAGCTGGGAGGTAGAATGCTGCGGGAGTCCCAATAAAGGGTCCCACGATGCAAGTAAAAGGACTCAGGTTCAGTTTGAAGGTTCTAGATACGCCTCTGGGTACCATCATCCTACTATTGCCAATAAACTGAAACCGATAACCACACCCAATGGTCGCCAGAGCAAAATATTATATATGATTTTCGAGTAGGAACAATGTGACAGAATAGGGACATCTAGCTAGTCCTGTGATGACGTAGTGTGACAATTTTGTCTTAGTTGGTGTGACTACAGAGCATCAGTTGCATTCTTAAGCAGGCCATACACGATCGAATTTCGAGCAAATTTTATTTTCAAAATCAGAACATTTTTTTTTTTTTGTGATCCGATGATGCCACCATTGATTTTCGAAATTCGGCCTACAAAACCTTTATGTTGCCGGGAATATTCGTTTCTCTCCGGGAATATTCTTTTCTCTCCGGGAATAATTTGTTTCTTTCCTTTGGCCTAAGACACAAGGTAAGTACAGTACAACTAAACAACTTGAATGGTGATAATACAGTGAAGAATATAATAGAAGGATAACCAAGGAGTCATTGGCTAAATAGATTCTTATATTTATACACACACAAGAAAAATAAATAGTGAGGCCTAAAATGGAGTCTGGTGCTAGAAATGTTGCTCTCACTCCGGCATGCACAGCAATATGTAACATGTGTGTCGCAATTGGTGTTTTCATGCGTAGGTACCCCTGACATGTACATTTTTCAGGTGTATATGAGGGAGTGGAGGGGGCCTCAAAAATTTGGAGGGGGCATGTTATGTGCTTGGGTGTCACTTTAATTTTTTACAGTTAAAACATTTATTTTTTACTTAAAGCGGCCAAAAAATGTAAATTAAAAGCTAGCAGCTACACATACTGAAGCTGCTGGCTTTTCAAAAAATGGACACTTGCCTAGACTGGAGTCCCTCGTTGTCGGCACCATAGCTGATGTTTCCATCAGCAGTCAGGTGCTGCCGTCACCATTGTGGGTAAGGGAACCCGGCAGTGTAGTCTTTCGGCCTACTGCGCATCCGGGGGAGGAGGAGGGAGCCCGGCGGTGACATCACGGGCCGTGGCCTGGACTCCCGGAAGTGGGAAAGGTATCTTGTCCCCCCTCCCCCACGGAAGGTGCCAATTGTGACACCGAAGGGGGGGAATCAAACGAGCGGAAGTTCCACTTTAGGGTGAAAGTCCGCTTTAAAGTGGTTGTAAAAGCAGAAGGTTTTTATCTTAGTCCATTCTATGCATTAAAATAGAAAGCCTTCTGTGTGCAGCATCCCCCCTCAGCCACCCCAATACTTACCTGAGCCCCCTCTCGATCATTGTCCACAAATGCCTCGGCCGTCCAGGACTCTCCCTCCTGATTTCCTGAGGCACAGCAGCAGTGCCATTGGCTCCTGCTGCTGTCGTGCAAAGTCAGTTAGCCAATGATGAGAGAGAGGGGGTGGGGCCGGGCCGAGCCGAACCGTGTCTGAATGGATACACGGAGCTGCGGTTTAGATCGGGTGCAACCTTAGCAAGATGCTTGCTTTGGGGGCACGCAACAGGAGGTAATGGCCAGGAGCACAGAAGAGGGACCTGAGAAGAAGAGGATCTGCTCTGTGCAAAACCATTACACAGAGCAGGTAAGTATAAAATGTTTGTTATTTTAAAAAAAAAATGACTTTCCAATCAGTACTACATCATTTTGTGATGTGATCTTTATTGAATAAAAACAGTTTGGATGAAATTGATGATCCTTGGTGTGCCAGCAAATATCTACTTATCGCACAGGTTGTCTTTAACCACTTAAGCCCTGGACCATTTTGTAGCTAAATGACCAGGCCACTTTTTGCGATTCGGCACTAGGTCGCTTTAACTGACAATTTTGCAGTCGTGCAACGTGGCTCCCAAACAAAATTGATGTCCTTTTTTTACACAAATAGAGCTTTCTTTTGGTGGTATTTGATTACTTCTGCAGTTTTTATTTTTTTGCGCTATAAACAAAAATAGCGCGATCATTTCGAAAAAAAATCAATATTTTTTTACTTTTTGCGATAATAAATATCCCCAAAAAAGATATAAAAAAAACTTTTTTTTTCCTCAGTTTAGGCCGATACGTATTCTACATATTTTTGGTAAAAAATAAGCGTAAGCGTTTATTGATTGGTTTGCGCAAATAGTGTCTACAAAATAGGGGATAGTTTTATAGCATTTTTATTAATGTATATCTTTTTTACTAGTAATGGCGGCGATCTGCAATTTTTATCATGACTGCGACACATCGGACACTTTTGACACATTTTTGGGACCATTGTCATTTTTACATAGATCAGTGCTATAAAAATGCACTGGTTACTGGGCAAATGTCATTGGGTTAACCACTAAATGCCGCTGTAAGGGTTAAGTGTTCCCTAAGGAGTGATTCTTACTGAAGGGGGGTGTGGCTTGCTGTGACAAGTCACTGATCGTGTTCCCGATGACAGGACAGTGTCACTAGGCAGAACTAGGAGATGTTGTGTTTACATTAATGTCTCCCCGTTCTATCTCTCCTTGAGATGATCGCGGGTATGCCCACGGCGATCGAGGACGCGCGACCCGCGAGCGCGCTCACGGAGATCACGGTGGGTGCGCTCGCAACAACCGCTTCTTAAAGGGGACGTATAGGTGCCATGCTGAAGACGTATATCTGCGTGTGGCATGCGGCAAGCGGTTAATGAGACATTCAGGGTCTAAAGTACCGTTGATGTCTCCCCTGTGTGCCACTGAATGTAATGCAGATCACATTTAAATACTGTACATTCTTTCCATGCTAACCAGGGACAATGACGAGTAGACCCGGAAGTGATATCAAAGTGATATCAAAAAACTTTGATTTCTGGGTCAGCAATAAGGAGTGGAGGAGAGCAAGCATGTGTCCGCTCTGCTCTACCCGGCAGCACCTGCTATACTGGTCCCGGGTCTGCAGATGTGCAAGCGGAGCAGAGCTTAGAGCAGGGGTCTCAAACTGGCGGCCCTCCAGCTGTGGCGAAACTACAAGTCCCATCATGCCTCTGCCTATGGGAGTCATGCTTGTGCCTGTCAGCCTTGCAATGCCTCATGGGATTTGTAGTTTTGCAACAGCTGGAGGGCCGCCAGTTTGAGACCCCTGGCTTAGAGCATTATACAGAGCGAATGGAACAAATCTCTCACTGCCACTATTGTGCTGACTGTCACAATATCTGAACAGCCTCTGCATCTGATTGCATGCAACTTCAATTTGGTCAACAATTTTCCAAATACAAATAAAACAAAATCAAAGGATTGCACTTAAAACCCCCTAAAAGGGAGGGGATTAAAGCAGCTAACCTAATTTTTGGATATAAAAAATAAATAAAAAAGTAAAACAAAAAGGTGCAAATACAGACAAAGCTAATCTCCAAATTACACTATTAAAGTGAAAATATTGCAAACAAACTTATAAATATATCACAAGTAAAAATAGAAAGTGCATAAAACAACCAGTAAATGAACAGTTGCAAGATTGCAATAAAGTCCAACAGTGGAGTACATTACCACCACGTTGCACTTTACTGGAACTATAAATTACTGGATGTTTTATGAAAACTGTGTTCCACCCTGGAAAAATATTTTCTTCCAAAAATCTAAAAAAAATAATTAAAAAAATTAAATGAAAAAAATAATTCTTTACTTACCCTAAATAGCTGTTGCTATGCGGAAGTCCTGAATCTGCCTCTTCATCTTCCGCGGTCAATTCTCTCCCTTCTCCTACACTCGGTGTCTTCTTGTGAATGGGGCGCGCTGCATTCTGGGAACTGTGTGTATCCCAGAAAGCAGCCGGACCATTCACAAAGCGCCGCGCTGCTCGCACATGCGCAGTAGGAAACGGGCTGTGAAGCCGCAGGGCTTCACTGCATGTTACCTTACTGTGGATGGCGGCGCCTGGAGCTGCCAGGATCGAGGATTGGCCTCGGCGGGGGCCGACATCGCTGGCGACTAGGACAGGTAAGTGTCCTTAATAAAAGTCAGCAGCTAAAGTGTTAGCAGCTGCTGACTTTTAATTTTTTTTTTTTTTTACCGGACCTCCTCTTCAACAAGTTTGCTTGTGTAATTTGGGGTTTAGCACTGCTTTTATTTGCACAACAATTTTCCGCCTGGCTCCTACAGTTTTTTAAGCTGGCAGGGCCATCCATTAAGCAAACTTTAACTGGATTATTAGGAACCGTATATACATTTTACAGCATATGGCCAGCGTAAAAATAAAATGTCACCTTCCTCAAGACCATGGCAAATTATTATATTATTATTATATATATTTATATATATATATATATACACAGTACAGACCAAAAGTTTGGACACACCTTCTCATTTCATTTCTTTATTTTCATGACTATGAAAATTGTAGATTCACACTGAAGGCATCAAAACTATGAATTAACACATGTGGAATTATATATATATAACAAAAAAGTGTGAAACAATTGAAAATATGTCATATTCTAGGTTCTTCAAAGTAGCCACCTTTTGCTTTGATTACTGCTTTGCACACTCTTGGCATTCTCTTGATGTGCTTCAACAGGTAGTCACATGAAATGGTCTTCCAACAGTCTTGAAGGAGTTCCCAGAGATGCTTAGCACTTGTTGGCCCTTTTGCCTTCACTCTGCGGTCCAGCTCACCCCAAACCATCTTGATTGGGTTCAGGTCCAGTGACTGTGGAGGCCAGGTCATCTGGCGCAGCACCCCATCACTCTCCTTCTTGGTCAAATAGCCCTTACACAGCCTGGAGGTGTGTTTGGGGTCATTGTCCTGTTGAAAAATAAATGATGGTCCAACCAAACGCAAATCGGATGCTGTGGTAGCCATGCTGGTTCAGTATGCCATTCATTTTGAATAAATTCCCAACAGTGTCACCAGCAAAGCACCCCCACACCATCACACCTCCTCCTCCATCCTTCACGGTGGGAACCAGGCATGTACATTCCATCCGTTCACCTTTTCTGCATTGCACAAAGACACGGTGGTTGGAACCAAAGATCTAAAATTTGGACTCATCAGACCAAAGCACAAATTTCCACTGGTCTAATGTCCATTCCTTGCGTTCTTTAGCCCAAACAAGTCTCTTCTGCTTGTTGCCTTTCTTTAGCAGTGGTTTCCTAGCAGATATTCTACCACGAAGGCCTGATTCACACAGTCTCCTCTTATCAGTTGTTCTAGAGATGTGTCTGCTGCACAAGATGGCTACTTTGAAGAACCTAGAATATAACATATATTTTCAATTGTTTCACACTTTTTTGTTATGTATATAATTCCACATGTGTTAATTCATAGTTTTGATGCCTTCAGTGTGACTCTACAATTTTCATAGTCATGAAAATAAAGGAAACTCTTGGAATGAGAAGGTGTGTCCAAACTTTTGGTCTGTACTGTATATATAATATTATATATACAGTATAAATATATATATATATATTATTATTATATATTTTTTCATTTTGTGTTATAGTGTTTAGTTATATATTATCATATTTAAGGGTTAGGGGTTATTTATTTATTAACCACTTAAGACCCGGACCTTTATGCAGGTAAAGGATCTGGTCAGTTTTTGTGATTCGGCACTGCGTCACTTTAACTGACAATTGCGTGGTCGTGCGACGTGGCTCCCAAACAAAATTGGCGTCCTTTTTTCCCCCACAAATAGAGATTTCTTTTTGTGGTATTTGATCACCTCTGCGGTTTTTATTTTTTGCTCTATAAACAAAAATAGAGCGACAGTTTTGAAAAAAATTCAATCTTTTTTACTTTTTGCTATAATAAATATCCCCCTTAAAGATATAAAAAAACATTTTTTCCTCACAGTTTAGGCTGATACGTATTCTTCTACCTATTCTTGATAAAAAATAAAATCACAAGAAGTGTTTATCGATTGTTTTATTGCATTTTTATAAAAAAAAAATTTTTTTACTACTAATGGCGGCGATCAGCAATTTTTTTCGTGACTGCGACATTATGGCGGACACATCGGACAATTTTGTCATTTTCAGAGCAAAAAATGCTATAAAAATGCATTGTTTACTGTGAAAATGACAATTGCAGTTTGGGAGTTAACCACTAGGGGGCGATGTATGGGTTATGAGTGACCTCATATGTTTTTCTAACTGTAGGGGCGTGGGTCTGGACGTGTGACGTCATTGATTGTGTTTCCTTATATTGGGGAACACACGATCAATGAAGCTGCCACTGTGAAGAATGTAGAAGCTGTGTTTACACACACCTCTCCCCGTTCTTCAGCTGCGGGGACTGATCGCGGGACTCCGGCGGCGATCGGGTCCGCGGGTCCCACGGCCGCGGTCACGGAGCTTCGGACCCACGGCTGGGCACTTAAAGAGGACGTACAGGTACGTGCATGTGCCCAGCCGTGCCATTCTGCCGACATATATCTGCAGGAGGCGGTCCTTAAGTGGTTAATACATAGGGGTCAATTCACAAAGAGAAACGTTATTGGTTTTCTTCAGTTGTTAAATTAGCACTCCATATTTAACGCTAGCAAACATGGTATTCACAAAAGCTATAATCGTTATTTAACATAGTCGTTATGGTTTTCAACTGACTCTTTATCTAATCGTTAGGCTAACTACTCAGACGTTATTATTAACATTTGGGACGTTAAAATAACTCTTAAGATCGTTAAATAATGCTGGAGAGATGCATTCTGGGAGTAGAAGGGGAGGAGAACAGCTGCATGTGGAAAAGAGCAGATACAGAGAGAGAGAGAGAGAGAGAGAGAGAGAGAGACACAAGCAATACACATGGAGATTGAGCATGTGATGTTCAAAACTTCTAGTGTGTGCTTTTCTAAAGCCATGTGTATTTCCTCATACAGAGAATAAATCATGGGAGATGATAATCGGAATTTAGCTATCACCTGGGTTTCAGAAAAGTCATCCAAAATAGTATGTGAACGGAATACACGTTTATAAATCTGAACAACATTCTAACATGTTCTTCTTCGCCTCTGGATAATTTTAAGTTCAAATAGAGCACGGTTCTATCTTGCCCAACACTACTAAAAACTTCACTACACTACAAAAATCGCCAAAAGCTTCCTCTAACAACAAAATATCGCCTGGGAAATGTCATAACGCCACCCTGAGGGAGGTGTTAATTTAACGATTGCTTAACGATCGATAACTGTCAAAAAAATCTTTGTGAATTGCACTTCTGTACATATTTAACAATTTGACTCTTTAAAATAACGATTTGACTCTTTAAAATAAAGATTTGACTCTTTAATAAGGATCCACACCTTAAAATATTGGTTCTGTGTAGTGAAAAGTTATTTGATGATTTTTCAAAGCGTTAAATCGTTTAGTGAATTGAACTAGCTTCAATAACGTGCAAAATCGTTAAAATAACACCCGCAATCTGAAAATAAAGCTTTGTGAATTGACCCCAAAGTATTAATTTATTGTTTTTCTTTATAATTATTTTTATTTATGTGTGTATTAATTTACATTCATTTATTATTATTAGTAGTAGTAGAAGTAGTAGTAGTAGTAATAGTAGTAGTATTAACCCCCTAAACCTAACAAAATAAATAAATAATAAATAATCCTAACCTCAAATTCTAACTCTAACCCCAACCCCGAATTCTAACCCTACCTAACCTTAACTCTAACCCCTTACCCTAACAAAAACAAAATAATAATAAATTAATAATATTAATAATAATAATAATAATAAATAAATAAAGGCTGATGGGAAAAGCTAAAATAGCTGAAAACCTAGGAACAAATGATTTTCTCTATTGGCTAATTAAAAAATGGCAAAGCTCAAAAATTCTGTATAAAAATGGTCAAATTGCGCATAAAAATGGGCATAAAAATGCCAGAAAACTCTGAAAAACTTTACCCTCAGGTGTTAATGCTGCCTAATGCCCTGCATACATGACCGGTTTTCCCGTTGGAATAAACTCTGAGGCGGCGTACACACGACCGAGGTTCTCGCTGGAAACCAGCGAGAACCTCGCTGGAAGCTGCATTCCAGCGAGGACCTCGGCCGTGTGTACACAGAGCGCTCGCCCCGCCCGTCGGGAATCCCGTCGAGCGAAAAGAGAGCACGCTCTCTTTTTGCTCGACGGCCCGCCTGGATGAATGGCTGGTTGCCATTCCCGACGGGCGGGTCGCCGATTTCGACGGCCGGCAGAGAACCTCGACGGGCGGAACGATGTGTTCTGCCCGTCGAGGTTCTCTGCCGTGTGTACACGGCCTGACGGTTTTTCCGACGGAATTCCGCTCAAGCTGTCTTGCATACACACGGTCACACCAAATTCCGACCGTCAAGAACGACGTACAACACTACGACGAGCCGAGAAAAGTTCAATACTTCCGAGCATGCATGGTTTTTAGTCCGTTGGAATTGCATACAGACAAACAGAATTTCCGAGAAAAAATTGAGAACATGTTTTCTATCTAATTCCGTCAAAATTTCCGACAGAAAAAGTCTGATGGGGCATACATACGGACGGAATATCCGATGAAAAACTTCCATCTGACTTTTTCCATTGGAAATTCTGCTTGTGTGTACAAGGAATTATGCCGCGTACACACGATAATTTTTCGGCATGAAAACAATTTGTTTTTTAAAAACGTCATTTAAAATGATCGTGTGTGCTACACATAAATTTTCAGATTCTGAAAAAATTGAACATGCTGCATTTTTTAACCTTGTTTTAAACAAATGATTGTGTGGGGGCTAAAACAACTTTTTAAACCCGCGCCTGCTCAGAAGCAAGTTATGAGACGGGAGCGCGTTCTGGTAAAACTACTATTCATAATGGAGTAAGCACATTCATCACGCTGTAACAGACAGAAAAGCGCAAATCGTCTTTTACTAATAAGGAATCAGCTAAAGCAGCCCAAAGGCAAATAGAACTTCCCCTTTAGAGTGCCGTCGTACGTGTTGTACGTCACCGCGCTTTGTTCATCATTTTTTTTAAACGATAGTGTGTGGGCAATATCTTTCTTAAAGAGGGAGTTGGAAAAAAGTTGTTTTTTGGACATGCTGAAAAACAATGTGTCGTGTGTACGCGGCATTAGGCTGCATTCACACCTGAGCGTCGGTCGTTCGGTCATTTTTTCCGGCGTTTTTTTCCGGCTTTTTTTGCGCGTATTCATGCTTATTTGCGCGTTTGCATACAGCGTCGCCTGACGTTTTTGTACTTCAATGTTTTTTATTTTAGCCAATAGGAAAAATTATCATCTTTTCATCACTTGTTGCTATGTTGGTAGATTTTTTTTATCTTCTGCCTGGATGAAAAGTTCTATTGATTAAAGCGACGAAACGCCCGTAGCAAGCGCTCGTTGTCCCGCTAGTCGCTTGAATCGAGCGTTTCCATTCCGGACCCAAAAAAGGGTCCTGAACTTGTTTGAGCTTCTGGCGTTCGGCGTCAGGCGTATTGGCGTGCAGATGTGAACCATCTCCATAGGGAATAATGTGTTTTTTCCCCTCTGGTGTATTTGAGCGTCGCTCTTCAGGCGAAACAAAATGCTCAGGTGTGAATGCAGCCTTAGGCCGCGTGCACACGATCGAATTTATCTGCTGAAACCGGTCCGACGGACCGTTTCAGCAGACAAATCCGATCGTGTGTACGGGCGAGCAGACAGGTTTGTCCATCGGACAAATTTCAAAGCATGCTTTGAAATTTGTCCGCTCCAAACCTGTCCGTCGGATCTGTCCGCTGGTTAGTACACTAACCAGCTGACAGAACTGTCCGCGCATGCGTCGAATGGATTTGACGCATGCGCAGAAGCATTTTATTTCCGGGTTTGGTGACGTGGTGGCGTCAACGTCACCGCCACGTCACCGCGTTCCCTGGCCGAGGGGATCCGGAGGAGACATGTCCGCTGGAAACGGTCCGTCGGACATGTTTCAGTGGACATGTCCCTCTGTGTGTACGCGGCCTTAGAGTTGGGGATAAATTACAGACAGTCTGTTACATGACATTAGATACTTCTGGTCATGTCATTAGGTTCAGTAAGAATTTTATGTTGAGTGCGTTACTTTCTCAGCCTGCTGCACGTCTAATGGAATACAGGGGTGAACTGAGACTATAAATGATTATAGTAAAGGTCCCTCCTTCTTAGTACTTGTAAAATGATTGAACAAAAGCATGTCTTATATGAGTATCTACAATACAAAAGCAGGTAAGTCTGTGATAAAGTTTACTAAAGTAAATCTATGCAAAGTATAGAGTTCGGCCAGAAGAGATGGTTTTTATTTCTCTCTAAAACAAGTTTCATTTTAAGGTTTTACAGTTTTATTGGAAACTAGAATAAAAAGCTTTAGAAAAAAAAAGACAAAAAAGGAGAGAAACAGTTCAAACACTTTGTTATATTATGGAGATTAGTGCAATTGCATTGGGTCAATACATCACAGCAATAATAGAGGCGTTGATTCAGGGGCTTAGGGGATTTTGTGTTTGTTGTTAGAGATTCACAAATGAATGAGCTCATAGTTGGGGGTCTTCTGATCCTTTCTCAATCTTTGTCATATCAGATACCTTTAGATAAGCACTAAAAATAAACCACAGTA
This sequence comes from Rana kukunoris, assembly GCA_029574335.1. Taxonomy (NCBI): domain Eukaryota; kingdom Metazoa; phylum Chordata; class Amphibia; order Anura; family Ranidae; genus Rana; species Rana kukunoris. Next base: position 86,105,458 of record CM056059.1, read on the forward strand.
TGAGCAGGATCAAGATCTGCCCAATGTTGGGAACACTATAGCTTTGCTTTTATAGTCTTACATGTCAAAGGGAAGTAAACAACGGACAATGCAATATATTCTATTTGATACTTAGAAAGGTCTCATTTAGCACATGTAGAAAGTCAGTGCAAATAAATATTTAAATTCCTGACATTTGTAATAACCACCCACACTTCAATTTACTTTTGTTACATGATTTATGGTTGATTGTTGACAATGATCATTAGAACCTGTTTGTTGGCCTTTACACTACATTAAAGTAATTAACTTAACCACTTGAGCACTGGAAGATTTGGCTGCTCAATGACCAGGCCATTTTTTTGTGATATGGCACTCCATCACTTTAACTGACAATTGCGTGGTCGTGCGATGCTATACCCAAACAAAATTTACGTCCTTTTTTTTTCCACAAATAGAGCTTTTTTTTGTGGTATTTGATTATCTCTGCGTTTTTATTCATTGCGCTATAAACATTATTTTCTATAATAAATAGCCCATATTTTATTTATTTTTTTAAAGCAAATTTTTCCTCAGTTAAGGCCGACATGTATTCTTCTACATATTTTTGGTAATAAAAATCACGAAAAGCGTATATTGTTTGAGCAAAAGTTATTGGGCCAGATTCACAGAGCCCTTACTCCGGTCTATCTCGCGTTAGACCGGAGTACTTTCAAATTACGCGCGTCGTTTCATTAGTCTGAATCCTCAAACCATGAAACGACGGCTTCGGGCTTCAATCCGACTGGCTTACGTGTTCGTACGCCTTCGGATCTACGCTGCAATAATTTTACGGCCGCTGGGTGGAGTTCCCGTCGTGGTATGCAAATGGGGGTAGGGAAAGTGCTGCTCACCCCTATAGTGAAAGAGAAAGGAGGGAGTTCCCCGTTGGGGTTTTTAGGCAGCAATCAAATAATCAAATGATCAAGGTAAGGATGAGTAATGGAAGCGTCATACAAGGATATATATGTAGAAAAGATATTTTAATGGGTAAAAATACATAAAATACAAATTGGCTCTGGTATTGTGTACATTAAAAGCAACTGCACATGGGGTATGCACCAATAAACATGACAGACAATCAACGTAAGTGGATAACTATTAAGTCAAGTATATTCTGACGCGTTTCAACCCTTCAGTGGGTCTTCTTCAGAGAATTAGATGCAACTGTAACAACATACATAACAGTAAGAAATAATAAAAATCTTTCACATTTAAATATTAACACATACGTATCTTTATCTAAGTATAGTTACCCATTCACAATGTGCAGTTTGGATTATGTACAGGGCCAGAGTCAGTCCACAGACAGATTCCTGGATGGATACCACCGAGACTGGGGGGACCAGCTCACCACCAATGCCCACCAAAGTGTAGTAGAGGGGGCCTACAAGGGCTCACCGATGCTGGTGGAACCAGATGGATTCCAATTGCGGGGAGAGGGGGGGGAGAGGAAGGCCCCCGGGAGGGGAGGCTGGAGGAGACCGAGATGGGGGGCAGTCACCAACACAACACCTAATGAGACGATATATATAAGTATGAATTGGTCAGTTAGTTTAAATTATAATAAGATATAAGGTATCACTAAATTAGGGAACAGCAGGCATGCAAGTAGGATCCCCGAACTCCACAATAGGTAGGAGAGTCATAGTGTAGTAGTGTATTGGGGTTAGTGACATACAGGAATAGGAAATACTGAGGTGAGGGGTGTGGGTGAATGAAAGAATGAGTGGTGTGATGAATGAAGGGAAGAAGGAGAGAGGGTGAACAGTGCCGAATTGTGAGCCTAAGAAATGTAGGCGACTGTGGAGAAGTCGATCCAGTGTGGTGATATATATAGAGGAAGGGGGATGTGTAAGGAAGTAATAGGTGACTGTGACAAACTGAAAATGGGTGGGTACCTGAAATAAATAAAATATACGGGGATAACCAAGATCCCAAGTAATAAAATCGTGGCGCCTCAATCTAAGAAGCAAGAAAAGAATGGGGGGTAAATTGATTACATATAGGGTATAAGTGAATTGAAGTGATGTGAGGTATAAGGATTAGAAGTAATCTTACTCAGTCAGTACGAAATCGCTCCTACATGGGTGGGAGGGAATCAAGTCTGCCAGGAATAATACATGTAATGCAGACTAAATAGGAGCATGCCAGGTGTACACGCTTGTGGTGATTGCTTCAATGGGTGACAGCCCGCCCCCATCCTCCTCCCCCTGTTTCCCGTCCCAGCAGATGTAATGGGGGTGGCTAAGGATTGGGACCCAGCAAAGGCCAAGCATCCGTGGGTCCCTCGGCGTCAATGGAGGAGATCCTCGGCATTCGCCGCGCATTCTGTGTCGCATCGGTGACGTCACACGCACGCGCCGTGCACGTGCGCGTGCGGGACGCACCCAGCGTTGGGATGGCCATTGATGCCGTCAGTGAGGAGGGAATCCCCACATTGGACGGGACCAGCCCGCCCTCTAGTGGGGAATGTGTGTCTCCCCCTCCTCACTGAAAGGCCGCCGCTAGCTAAGGGGGAAGTGGTCGGTGAGACAGGACGCCCCCCAGTGGGTGAAAGCCAAATAGCAGGAACAAGATGCAGAGCTGAAATGCAGATATGCAGCAGATGAAATTAAGTCTATATACAAATACAACAATGTAAAGAGATATGATGCAATGTCATAATGCAACGACAATATGGTAATATAATCCAGATAGTTTGTGGAACTGGAGCTCCTATACATATGTAACATACTAGCAGACAAAAAGTTAAGCAAAGAACAACAGAGTTCGATTAGAGAAATATAAATATCAACTATGGTTAAAGCTATATATATATCTAAAAAATGATAATACTGAAGAAATGGAAATCATGGGGCCTATAATATAGCTGGGCAACAAATCATGTCCGAGACGGGAAATATTAATTAGTATGTTTAACAGGTAAATAATTGCTTGGATATTGCAATGTATACATAAATTAGTGGACGTGGTGACTGGGAGTGATGAAAAAAGGAATTATTGATTTTTTTCCTGAGAAGAAGCCCTTAAGAAATGGCGCAAAGGATATGGAGTCATTCAGGCCCGGGGGTCTAGTGGCCCCGAGTCTGAAGATCCATTTCTGTTCTTTCTGTAAGAGAATTTTGTTCCAGTCGCCTCCCCGATCGGGAATGGTTACCCGGTCGAGGACGGCGAATGAAACATGCGGAACATGGTAATTGTGGACCAGGGCAACATGTCTGCCAACAGGCAGATAAATGTTCCCGATATACATGCTGTATTTGTGTTTGCTTATACGTTTCCACAATTCTTGTTTGGTTTTGCCTATGTAATATGCGCCGCATTCACACTCCATGAAGTACACCACGCCACGTGTGCGACAATTGGCAAAGTATACAGGTTTAAAAGTTTCACCGTTGGGGAGACCAAAAATCTTATTACATCTCATCAGGGAACACATGGAACAATGTCCACATTGAAATGTGCCCACAGGCCGACCACCGTGGTTGGTGGGGGGGGGCTGCTCTATATTCGCTTGACACCAGGAGATCCCTCAGAGACCTTGCTCGTTTATGAACAACCGAAGGGTGATCTGAAACAAAAGGATTGATTTTGGGATCGTCTGTAAGGATAGTCCAGTGGTTTTGTATTATTTTGTTGATGGCCTCGTATTGCAGGGAATAGCGAACAATCAATCTTGTGGTTACGGACTTGGGGTTCGTGACATTTTTCTTAGACAGAAGATCATGTCTGGATTGGGTAAGGGTTCGATTGAAGGCCCTGCGTAAGCAGGACCTGCTGTAGCCCCTGGCCAACAGCCTATTCTGGAGTTTTCCTGCCTCCTCCCTGAAGAGCTCATCAGTAGAGCAATTGCGCCTCAAGCGCAAATATTGCCCATATGGAATGGAATTTTTTAGTGGAATAGGGTGGTGGCTATCAAAGTGTAGGATGGTGTTGCCAGATGTGCTCTTGCGGTACAAAGTACTGCAGAGGCTGCCATCGGTGTCAATGAATAGTTGCACATCAAGAAACGTAACAGTCTTTTTATCATGAATCATAGTAAAAGTTAAATTGCGATCATTGACATTGAGTGCGTCAAAGAAAGCCAGAAGATCTACTTCTGAGCCATCCCAGACGACGAAGACGTCATCGATGTACCGACGCCACACCTTGATGTGGCGAAGGTACTCGACGAGGTCCTCGTCGTCCAGGAGGGACCGCTCCCACTCCCCCAGGTACAGGTTTGCGTACGATGGGGCACAGCATGTCCCCATCGCAACGCCCTGCACCTGGAGGTAGTGGGAGCGGTCGAACAGAAAAAAGTTGTGATGCAGTATATAGTCTAGGCCACCAATCAAAAAATTGTTCAACTTGGGATCTTAGTGCCGACTATGTGTTAGTGCCTGCTCGATAGAAGCTAGGCCCAAGGCATGGGGGATGCTACTATAAAGTGCCTCTACATCAATTGTGACGAGAATAACATCGTTCGAAAGGGTTAAATCCTCAATGGTTTGTAGAAAATGGATAGTATCTTTGGTAAATGACGGGAGAGATACTACAAGAGGTTGTAAGTAAGCGTCAATAACCTGGCTGAGATTTTCCGTTATTGACCCATTTCCAGATATGATGGGCCGTCCGGGAACGGGTATCTTATTTTTATGGATTTTGGGCAAGCTGTAGAAAGTTGCGATTTTGGGGTGTTTAGTCCTGACAAAGTCTCGGAGGTCAGTTGGAATAACACCTTCAGTATAGGCCTGATCGATAAAGTTGTAAAAATCAGTATAGAATTGAGAAATACAATGAATGGGTAGTTTCTGATACCATTCATGATTGTCTAAAATATTTTGACACATATTGAGGTAGGTTTGGCTGTCCATCAGGACAACGTTGCCCCCCTTGTCAGACTGTTTAATAATAATTTGGGTGTTTTTGCATAAACAGGTCAAAGCCTCATTTTCCTTACGGCTTAGGTTGCCAGGGTGTTTTTGACAAGTGGTGAGTTTAATGAGATCTCGCATAGTCTGTCGTACGAATATTGATACACTGGGATTGGTCGCCAGCGGGGGAAATCTTTTAGAGGGAAGTTTGAACATGTGAATGGGATCATCAAGGGTTTTCAAGGGTTCTTCAAGGAAGGTGTCAAGATCAATAAGATCAATTAAATCTAATGTATTATTTTCTTGATGTAAAAGGGTGAGATCCCTTAGGGCTTTAAATTCCCTCATGCTAAAACCTGACCAATTCGTGGTATCGGCAGAGGATTGCTGAGAATATAGACATTTTAAAGTCAATTTTCGTGCAAATAAATGGAGATCTGTAATAGTTTCGAATAAATCAAAATTACGTTCAGGACAGAAGGTTAGTCCGCGTGAGAGGACCGAGGCCTCGTCAGGAGTAAGGAGGTGGGCCGAAAGGTTAATGACGCTTAGTTGCCGGTCGGGAGCCGAATCACAAAAGGATCCAGGCCCTTTCCCGTCCTTTTTGGTAGAGGGGAGTCGGGACCCCTGGTGGGGTTTAAAGTTTTACGTAGCGCCGGTTCATCATATTGCCTTGTGTATCAGTGGGGCCTGGATATTCATGATTGGTATTGGTGTCATTTATGATAGACGGAGTGTTGATGTACATACCTGTATCATTGTCATCAATGATTGCATCTGGGGCTCTTTCTTCAAGTGGGGCTTTTCTATAAGTGGAAGCACTTCTGACTCTGCACTTGTGTAAAGATTTCTTCTCCATCTCTTCACAGGTATGTTCAGCTGTGTGCTATCCGCCCAGAATTGAAAACCTAAATGTTTTTTTTCTATAGTCCAAATTCCTAATGGTATGTTCAGCTGTGTGCTATCCGCCCAGAATTGAAAACCTAAATGTTTTTTTTCTATAGTCCAAATTCCTAATGGTATGTTCAGCTGTGTGCTATCCGCCCAGAATTGAAAACCTAAATGTTTTTTTTCTATAGTCCAAATTCCTAATGGTATGTTCAGCTGTGTGCTATCCGCCCAGAATTGAAAACCTAAATGTTTTTTTTCTATAGTCCAAATTCCTAATGGTATGTTCAGCTGTGTGCTATCCGCCCAGAATTGAAAACCTAAATGTTTTTTTTCTATAGTCCAAATTCCTAATGGTATGTTCAGCTGTGTGCTATCCGCCCAGAATTGAAAACCTAAATGTTTTTTTTCTATAGTCCAAATTCCTAATGGTATGTTCAGCTGTGTGCTATCCGCCCAGAATTGAAAACCTAAATGTTTTTTTTCTATAGTCCAAATTCCTAATGGTATGTTCAGCTGTGTGCTATCCGCCCAGAATTGAAAACCTAAATGTTTTTTTTCTATAGTCCAAATTCCTAATGGTATGTTCAGCTGTGTGCTATCCGCCCAGAATTGAAAACCTAAATGTTTTTTTTCTATAGTCCAAATTCCTAATGGTATGTTCTGTGTGCCATCCTGCCAAAAATTGAAACATTGCGGTCTGCTGTGCCTATGTCTACTTGATAATACTGACATGTTGTTTTTGCTTAACCCTATGTAGGCCTGTCCACATTACAATGTTTTATTATCTCCCTTAACCTACCCAAAATTATGGTCCATTAATTTTATTGCCCTCTTGCTGATCTGTTTCTGAAGTAAGAATTTTGCCCTGCTGACCAGCAAACCTTTATTACCTCCTGATTAGATAATTGAAATGCACCCACCCCCTATCTCATCAGTATAAAAGTATGCATCTCTTTGGGGGAAGCCATAGCAGGGGGCTCATTGCATCTGGGGCTCTTTCTTCAAGTGGAAGCACTTCTGACTCTGCACTTCAGCGGAGAAAGCTGGTATACCTTGCTTTTTATAATATAGGTATACGTCGATTTTCTATTTATTTTTATTTTTTTATTTTTTTTTCGGTTTAAAAAATGCACTGTCTACCACTCCTTCTGATAGCTGTGTCTTCTATCCTTAAACTGTCTTCCCTTCACCCCTCCTCTCCACCCCACACCCTATATATATCGCCCTCACTTCTGTCCTCTTCCTATTACTGCACGCACCAACTCATGCTAATTCTAAAGTCAAACACCCAATACTCCAAATCAATGGGAAATGTCCCTTCTTATAAATCAGATACCCACATTACCTCCCTCACCCTTCTGCTTCTCCTATCCTCTGGTGATGTATCCCCAAACCCTGGCCCTCCCTCACCTAACTGTGCTCAACACACCCATTACCCTACACCCTCTGACAGTAGACGCAATGCACACAATCTAGTTCCCATTTCTCTTCTTCCCAAGACCAGACTCCCTTTTTCTTGCAGCCTTTGGAACGCTCGCTCGGTCTGTAACAAACTCACCTCCCTCCACGATTTCTTTATCACTAATTTATTTAATCTATTTGCCATTACCGAAACCTGGCTTCACGAATCCGACACTGTGTCTTCTGCTGCTCTATCCCACGGTGGTCTTCTTTGGACTCACTCCCCCAGACCCTGTGGACGCAAAGGAGGGGGTGTTGGAATCCTATTAGCCCCACATAGCACCTTTCAGGTACTTCACCCCCCTCCCTCTCTGTCACTCTCCTCATTTGAGGCACACTGCATTCGTCTCTTTTCCCCAGTTTCTCTAAGGATAGCTGTGATCTACCGGCCCCCCGGCCCAGTATCCTCCTTTCTTGATGACTTCTCTGCCTGGCTACCCTACTTTCTCTCTTCGGAAATCCCCACAATAATTTTTGGTGACTTCAACATCCCTATTAATGCTAGCACTCCTGCAACTTCAAAACTTCTTAGTCTAACCTCCTCCTTTGACCTGCAGCAATGGATACATGCTCCTACTCACTCTGAAGGCAATACCCTTGACCTTGTCTTTTCCCACCTATGCACCCCATGCAACCTCTCCAACTATCCTTACCCCCTCTCTGATCACTACCTTATTAACTTCACTCACTCCCTCTCCTCCACCTCCTCTTCCTCCAAATGCCTAACAGTTACTCGTAGAAACCTTCACCATATCAACCCTTCTTGTCTATATTCTGCGACTGACCACCTCTATGACACAATCGCACCCCTGTCCTGCCCCCACCTAGCCACTTCTGTCTACAACACTTCACTTCTAGCATCATTGGACAGATTGGCCCCCCTCAATACACGCAGAATAAGGCCACGCCCCCTTCAACCCTGGCAAACAGATGATACTAGAAGCCTGAAAAAACACAGCCGTGCTCTCGAGCGCCAGTGGCGCAAGACTAAGTCCCAGGAAGACTTTGTCCAGTATAAATCTGCCCTCCAAAAATACAATTCAAACCTCCTCACTGCCAAGCAGACCTATTTCATCACCCTCATTAAAAACTTATCATCCCGTCCCCGGCAACTGTTCTCTACCTTCAACTCTCTCCTTCGTCCTCCATTGCCACCAACCACTAACTCACTCACCGCCCAGGAGATTGCCAATCACTTCAAACAGAAGATTGATACAATTCGCAAGGAGATCTCTACTGTTCAGATACCCTCTACACTTCACACCTCATGCCCACAGGCACAGTCATTACTTCCCTCCTTCAACCCCACCACCATAGACGAGGTCACTAAATTACTTGCTAACGTCCATCTTACCACCTGCACTCTGGATCCTGTTCCCTCGCAAATGCTACGTTCACCCTCTGACTCTATTCTACACTCTCTAACCCACATCTTCAATCTCTCCCTCTCTTCTGGAATCTTCCCTAACTCTTTGAAACATGCACTTGTCAGCCCCATACTTAAAAAGCCCTCACTGGATCCATCCAATCTTGACAACCTACGCCCCATCTCCTTGCTCCCTTTTTTATCCAAACTCCTTGAACGTCTAGTCTATAACCAACTGAGCGTCCACCTTGCCGATAATAACCTTCTTGATCCCCTTCAGTCTGGATTTCGTCCTCAACATTCCACAGAAACTGCTCTCCTAAAACTTACAAATGACATACTAGTGGCCAAAACCAAGGGACACTATTCTGTGCTCCTACTCCTGGACCTCTCTGCTGCCTTTGATACAGTTGATCATCCCCTCCTCCTCAAAAAACTCCACACCTTTGGTCTCCGTGACTGTACTCTTCGCTGGTTCTCTACTTACTTATCCAATCGTACCTTCAGCGTTACTTACAATTCTACTTCCTCCTCTCCTCTTCCATTCTCCATTGGGGTTCCCCAAGGTTCTGTTCTTGGACCTCTCCTATTTTCAATCTACACCTCCTCCCTGGGTCAGCTGATAGCCTCCCATGGCCTCCAATATCATCTCTACGCTGACGACACTCAAATCTATTTCTCTACCCCTCAACTCACTCCTTCATTCTCCTCCCGTATCACTAATTTACTATCAGATATATCACTTTGGATGTCGCACCACTTTCTCAAGCTCAATCTATCCAAAACGGAACTTATCATTTTCCCTCCCCCACGTGTCTCTTCCCCTGATCTCTCTGTCAAAATTGATGGCACAACTATCAGCCCATCCCCACATGTCAAGGTTCTAGGTGTAGTCCTGGACTCCCAACTGTCCTTTAAACCTCACGTTCAATCTCTGTCCAAAAATTGCCGCCTTAACCTTCGCAACATCTCCAAAATACACCCCTTTCTAACCAAGGACACCACAAAACTACTGATTCACTCTCTGGTCATCTCTCGCCTTGATTACTGCAACTCCCTTCTCACTGGCTTATCACTGCACACTCTATCCCCCCTTCAATCCATCATGAACGCTGCTGCCAGACTCATCCACCTTACCAACCGCTCTGTCTCTGCTGCTCCTCTCTGCCAATCCCTCCACTGGCTTCCGCTCACCCAACAAATTAAATTCAAACTACTAACAATTTCCTACAAAGCCATCCACAACTCTGCCCCCAGCTACATCACTGACCTAGTCTCTAAATACCAACCTAATCGTTCTCTTCGCTCTTCTCAAGACCTCCTACTCTCTAGCTCTCTCATCACCTGCTCCCATGCTCGTCTCCAGGACTTTTCCAGAGCCTCTCCAAGCCTATGGAACTCCTTACCCCAATCTATCCGTCTATCTCCCTCTCTATTAGCTTTTAGAGGATCCCTGAAAACCCTCCTCTTCAGAGAAGCCTACCCTTCCCACACCTAGCAACTGCACTTTTCTTTTGAGTCTATCTGACCATCCCCCACAGCTAACTACCCTTTGTTCCACTTGACCCTCCCTTCTAGATTGTAAGCTCTTACGAGCAGGGCCCTCTGATCCCTCATGTATTGATTTGTATTGTGAATGTACGGTCTTCCCTGATGTAAAGCGATGCGTAAACTGTTGGCGCTATATAATTCCTGTATAATAATAATAATGCTGTCACTATTGACTGTACGTTTTTTGGAGTCCTGCTCAACAGAATACCTATCATTGCGATTCCATTTAGATTTTCCCCGACCTCTTTGGGCGGGATTTGTCTCCCGTCCTGTTGAAGAGAAAGGTCTTGTCCCTCAAATTGGGTCCTTGTGTATACTCACGTGGAACCTTATTATATTGTGGTTGTACAGAGTTAATGTTCCATCTGTAAGCTCTTTCTTCGGAGAATGCAATTTTATCACGCCAGAATTTGGTTTCCTTATCCTGTAGGATGTTCTTATTAACCACTTGACTACTGGGCACTTAAACCCACTTAATAACCAGACCAATTTTCAGCTTTCGGTGCTCTCACATTTTGAATGACAATAACTCAGTCATACAACACTATAACCAAATGAAATTTTTGTCCTTTTTTTCCCACAAATAGAGCTTTCTTTTGGTGGTATTTTATCACCTCTGCGGTTTTTATTTTTTTCACTATAAATGAAAAAAGAACGAAAATGTTGTAAAAAAAAATGTTTTCTTTATTTCTATTATAACATTTTGCAAAAAAGTAATTTTTCTTCATAAACTTGGCCTAAAATGTATACTGCTACATATCTTTGGTAACAAAACAAAAAAAAATTAGATATTATTTAGTCTGGGTGAAAGTTATAGGGTCTAAAAGCTATGGTACCAATTACTGAAAATTGATCAATTTGATCACATCTGATGTACTGACATCCTCTCTCATTTCTTGAGACCCTAACATGCCAGAAAAGTACAAATACCCCCCAAATGACCCCTTTTTGGAAAGAAGACATTCCAAGGTATTTAGAAAGAGGCATTGTGAGTTTTTTGAAGTTGTAATTTTTCCCACAATTCTGTGCAAAATCAAGATTTTTTTCATTTTTATTTTCTTTCCACAAAATTTTCATATTAGCGGGTTATTTCTCACACACAGCATATGCATACCACAAATTACACCCCAAAACACATTCTGCTATTCCTCCCGAGTATGGCGATACCCCATGTGTGGGACTTTTTGACACAGCGTGGCCACATGGAATGGCGCCAAACTTTGCGACTTAAAAATCCCCATAGGTGACGCTTTAAATATTTTTACTGGTTACATCATTTTAGTTGGAGAAGAGGTCTATGGCCAAAATTATTGCTCTCGCTCTAACGTTCGCAGCGATACCTCACATGTGTGGTTTGAACACCGTTTTCATATGTGGGCGGGACTTGCGTATGCGTTCGCTTCTGCATGCGAGCTCACGGGGACAGGGGCGCTGTATGCCCAGAGTATTGCGGAGTATGCCCAGAGTATTGCGGAGTATGCCCAGAGTATTGCGGAGTATGCCCAGAGTATTGCAGAGTATGCCCAGAGTATTGCGGAGTATGCCCAGAGTATTGCGGAGTATGCCCAGAGTATTGCGGAGTATGCCCAGAGTATTGCAGAGTATGCCCAGAGTATTGCGGAGTATGCCCAGAGTATTGCGGAGTATGCCCAGAGTATTGCGGAGTATGCCCAGAGTATTGCGGAGTATTGCCCCCCATAGTATGCCCAGAGTATGCCCAGAGTATGCCCAGAGTATTGCAGAGTGTTGCCCCCCCAGAGTGTTGCCCCCCCAGAGTGTTGCCCCCCCCAGAGTATTGCCCCCCCCAGAGTATTGCCCCCCCCCCAGAGTATTGCCCAGCATTGCAGAGTATGTGCAGCAGGGATGGCTGAGCAGGCAGGGATGGATGGATGGATCTGTGACTACATTTGTCACAGATCCAGCCCGCAGCACTGGCGCTGCCATCCGCTCCCTCCCCTCTCCTCTCACACTGTACCGATCGGTACAGAGAGAGGAGGGAGGAACCGGCGTCATCAAATGACGCCGGTCTGTTTACATCTGATCGCGCCGTCATTGGACGGCGCGATCACGTGGTAAACCGCCGCTATCAGCGGCGATTTACCGTGATCCGTGACCCGCCGGGTCCTCTGGACCCGGCGGTCACGGACATTCCCGTGTGCGCGCCCCAGGGGGCGCGCGGGAGCGCGACTCTGGAATCACGTTATATAACGTGATCCCAGAGTTAAGCAACCACCTTGCCGCCGTTATTTTTCGGCAGGTGGTTGCTAAGTGGTTAAAGGATAAGAGGTTAGTGTCAAGAGTTGTTTGCAATTTTATATATAAAGGTAGTTTACTAAAGGGGGATAATAGAGCTTCAATGATGCTGATTTCCGCATCCAATGAAGCGATTTGTCTATTATATTCCCGAGATAGGATGTTCATCATTTCTTGTGAACAGTTTTGTAGATTGGACTCCCATTCCAACTTGAAGGAGCTATCTACTGGTTCAAGATGAGGAACAATTTGTATCCGTAACCCAAAGGGATTGATATTGGCACTAGTATACCTTTCAAACGATTTAATGTGCCAAAATAAAGACGATTTATTTTCGAGAAGTTTACTCAGTTTGCGGAAGTGGGACGAGATCTGGGTGTCGATCTGGTCGCCCTTCTCAAAACTGGTTTCATATTGTCTCATCAAGTCAATCCATTCAGCACCCTGGTATGAAGACATATTGCATGGATAATCAACAGGACACAGTATGTTGTTAAAAAAAAAAAAAAAAAAAAAAAACACAAATTGGCTTAACTTAGATGCTAGCTACACAGTACCAGAGCTCATAGAATGTACTTTCCAGTGTCTAGTGGGGAGAAGCAAGGTGTTTAACCACCGAAAATTAGAAGAAAAAAATGGATAAGACACAATGGGGGTAGGGAAAGTGCTGCTCACCCCTATAGTGAAAGAGAAAGGAGGGAGTTCCCCGTTGGGGTTTTTAGGCAGCAATCAAATAATCAAATGATCAAGGTAAGGATGAGTAATGGAAGCGTCATACAAGGATATATATGTAGAAAAGATATTTTAATGGGTAAAAATACATAAAATACAAATTGCCTCTGGTATTGTGTACATTAAAAGCAACTGCACATGGGGTATGCACCAATAAACATGACAGACAATCAACGTGAGAGGTTAACTATTAAGTCAAGTATATGCTGACGCATTTCAACCCTTCAGTGGGTCTTCTTCAGAGAATTAGATGCAACTGTAACAACATACATAACAGTAAGAAATAATAAAAATCTTTCACATTTAAATATTAACACATACGTATCTTTATCTAAGTATAGTTACCCATTCACAATGTGCAGTTTGGATTATGTACAGGGCCAGAGTCAGTCCACAGACAGATTCCTGGATGGATACCACCGAGACTGGGGGGACCAGCTCACCACCAATGCCCACCAAAGTGTAGTAGAGGGGGCCTACAAGGGCTCACCGATGCTGGTGGAACCAGATGGATTCCAATTGCGGGGAGAGGGGGGGGAGAGGAAGGCCCCCGGGAGGGGAGGCTGGAGGGGACCGAGATGGGGGGCAGTCACCAACACAACACCTAATGAGACGATATATATAAGTATGAATTGGTCAGTTAGTTTAAATTATAATAAGATATAAGGTATCACTAAATTAGGGAACAGCAGGCATGCAAGTAGGATCCCCGAACTCCACAATAGGTAGGAGAGTCATAGTGTAGTAGTGTATTGGGGTTAGTGACATACAGGAATAGGAAATACTGAGGTGAGGGGTGGGGGTGAATGAAAGAATGAGTGGCGTGATGAATGAAGGGAAGAAGGTGAGAGGGTGAACAGTGCCGAATTGTGAGCCTAAGAAATGTAGGCGACTGTGGAGAAGTCGATCCAGTGTGGTGATATATATAGAGGAAGGGGGATGTGTAAGGAAGTAATAGGTGACTGTGACATAAAATATACGGGGATAACCAAGATCCCAAGTAATAAAATTGTGGCGCCTCAATCTAAGAAGCAAGAAAAGAATGGGGGGTAAATTGATTACATATAGGGTATAAGTGAATTGAAGTGATGTGAGGTATAAGGATTAGAAGTAATCTTACCCAGTCAGTACGAAATCGCTCCTACATGGGTGGGAGGGAATCAAGTCTGCCAGGAATAATACATGTAATGCAGACTAAATAGGAGCATGCCAGGTGTACACGCTTGTGGTGATTGCTTCAATGGGTGACAGCCCGCCCTCATCCTCCTCCCCCTGTTTCCCGTCCCAGCAGATGTAATGAGGGTGGCTAAGGATTGGGACCCCGCAAAGGCCAAGCATTCGTGGGTCCCTCGGCGTCAATGGAGGAGATCCTCGGCATTCGCCGCGCATTCCGTGTCGCATCGGTGACGTCACACGCACGCGCCGTGCACGCGCGGGACGCACCCAGCGTTGGGATGGCCATTGATGCCGTCAGTGAGGAGGGAATCCCCACATTGGACGGGACCAGCCCGCCCTCTAGTGGGGAATGTAGAGATCACTCTGTGTGTCTCCCCCTCCTCACTGAAAGGCCGCCGCTAGCTAAGGGGGAAGTGGTCGGTGAGACTGGACGCCCCCCAGTGGGTGAAAGCCAAATAGCAGGAACAAGATACGGAGCTGAAATGCAGATATGCAGCAGATGAAATTAAGTCTATATACAAATACAACAATGTAAAGAGATATGATGCAATGTCATAATGCAATGACAATATGGTAATATAATCCAGATAGTTTGTGGAACTGGAGCTCCTATACATATGTAACATACTAGCAGACAAAAAGTTAAGCAAAGAACAACAGAGTTCGATTAGAGAAATATAAATATCAACTATGGTTAAAGCTATATGTATATCTAAAAAATGATAATACTGAAGAAATGGAAATCATGGGGCCTATAATATAGCTGGGCAACAAATCATGTCCGAGACGGGAAATATTAATTAGTATGTTTGACAGGTAAATAATTGCTTGGATATTGCAATGTATACATAAATTAGTGGACGTGGTGACTGGGAGTGATGAAAAAAGGAATTATTGATTTTTTCCTGAGAAGAAGCCCTTAAGAAATGGCGCAAAGGATATGGAGTCATTCAGGCTCGGGGGTCTAGTGGCCCCGAGTCTGAAGATCCATTTCTGTTCTTTCTGTAAGAGAATTTTGTTCCAGTCGCCTCCCCGATCGGGAATGGTTACCCGGTCGAGGACGGCGAATGAAACATGCGGAACATGGTAATTGTGGACCAGGGCAACATGTCTGCCAACAGGCAGATAAATGGTCCCGATATCCATGCTGTATTTGTGTTTGCTTATACGTTTCCACAATTCTTGTTTGGTTTTGCCTATGTAATATGCGCCGCATTCACACTCCATGAAGTATACCACGCCACAAGTGCGACAATTGGCAAAGTATACAGGTTTAAAAGTTTCACCGTTGGGGAGACCAAAAATCTTATCACGTCTCATCAGGGAACACATGGAACAATGTCCACATTGAAATGTACCCACAGGCCGACCACCGTGGTTGGTGGGGGGGGCTGCTCTATATTCGCTTGACACCAGGAGATCCCTCAGTGACCTTGCTCGTTTATGAACAACCGAAGGGTGATCTGAAACAAAAGGATTGATTTTGGGATCGTCTGTAAGGATAGTCCAGTGGTTTTGTATTATTTTGTTGATGGCCTCGTATTGCAGGGAATAGCGAACAATCAATCTTGTGGTTACGGACTTGGGGTTCGTGACATTTTTCTTAGACAGAAGATCATGTCTGGATTGGGTAAGGGTTCGATTGAAGGCCCTGCGTAAGCAGGACCTGCTGTAGCCCCTGGCCAACAGCCTATTCTGGAGTTTTCCTGCCTCCTCCCTGAAGAGCTCATCAGTAGAGCAATTGCGCCTCAAGCGCAAATATTGCCCATATGGAATGGAATTTTTTAGTGGAATAGGGTGGTGGTTATCAAAGTGTAGGATGGTGTTGCCAGATGTGCTCTTGCGGTACAAAGTACTGCAGAGGCTGCCATCGGTGTCAATGAATAGTTGCACATCAAGAAACGTAACAGTCTTTTTATCATGAATCATAGTAAAAGTTAAATTGCGATCATTGACATTGAGTGCGTCAAAGAAAGCCAGAAGATCTACTTCTGAGCCGTCCCAGATGACGAAGACATCATCGATGTACCGACGCCACACCTTGATGTGGCGAAGGTACTCGACGAGGTCCTCGTCGTCCGGGAGGGACCGCTCCCACTCCCCCAGGTACAGGACAGCCAAACCTACCTCAATATGTGTCAAAATATTTTAGACAATCATGAATGGTATCAGAAACTACCCATTCATTGTATTTCTCAATTCTATACTGATTTTTACAACTTTATCGATCAGGCCTATACTGAAGGTGTTATTCCAACTGACCTCCGAGACTTTGTCAGGACTAAACACCCCAAAATCGCAACTTTCAACAGCTTGCCCAAAATCCATAAAAATAAGATACCCGTTCCCGGACGGCCCATCATATCTGGAAATGGGTCAATAACGGAAAATCTCAGCCAGGTTATTGACGCTTACTTACAACCTCTTGTAGTATCTCTCCCGTCATTTACCAAATATACTATCCATTTTCTACAAACCATTGAGAATTTAACCCTTTCGAACGATGTTATTCTCGTCACAATTGATGTAGAGGCACTTTATAGTAGCATCCCCCATGCCTTGGGCCTAGCTTCTATCGAGCAGGCACTAACACGTAGTCGGAACTAAGATCCCAAGTTGAACAATTTTTTGATTGGTGGCCTAGACTATATACTGCATCACAACTTTTTTCTGTTCGACCGCTCCCACTACCTCCAGGTGCAGGGCGTTGCGATGGGGACATGCTGTGCCCCATCGTACGCAAACCTGTACCTGGGGGAGTGGGAGCGGTCCCTCCTGGACGACGAGGACCTCGTCGAGTACCTTCGCCACATCAAGGTGTGGCGTCGGTACATCGATGACGTCTTCGTCGTCTGGGATGGCTCAGAAGTAGATCTTCTGGCTTTCTTTGACGCACTCAATGTCAATGATCGCAATTTAACTTTTACTATGATTCATGATAAAAAGACTGTTACATTTCTTGATGTGCAACTATTCATTGACACCGATGGCAGCCTCTGCAGTACTTTGTACCGCAAGAGCACATCTGGCAACACCATCCTACACTTTGATAGCCACCACCCTATTCCACTAAAAAATTCCATTCCATATGGGCAATATTTGCGCTTGAGGCGCAATTGCTCTACTGATGAGCTCTTCAGGGAGGAGGCAGGAAAACTCCAGAATAGGCTGTTGGCCAGGGGCTACAGCAGGTCCTGCTTACGCAGGGCCTTCAATCGAACCCTTACCCAATCCAGACATGATCTTCTGTCTAAGAAAAATGTCACGAACCCCAAGTCCGTAACCACAAGATTGATTGTTCGCTATTCCCTGCAATACGAGGCCATCAACAAAATAATACAAAACCACTGGACTATCCTTACAGACGATCCCAAAATCAATCCTTTTGTTTCAGATCACCCTTCGGTTGTTCATAAACGAGCAAGGTCACTGAGGGATCTCCTGGTGTCAAGCGAATATAGAGCAGCCCCCCCCACCAACCACGGTGGTCGGCCTGTGGGCACATTTCAATGTGGACATTGTTCCATGTGTTCCCTGATGAGATGTGATAAGATTTTTGGTCTCCCCAACGGTGAAACTTTTAAACCTGTATACTTTGCCAATTGTCGCACACGTGGCGTGGTGTACTTCATGGAGTGTGAATGCGGCGCATATTACATAGGCAAAACCAAACAAGAATTGTGGAAACGTATAAGCAAACACAAATACAGCATGGATATCGGGAACATTTATCTGCCTGTTGGCAGACATGTTGCCCTGGTCCACAATTACCATGTTCCGCATGTTTCATTCGCCGTCCTCGACCGGGTAACCATTCCCGATCGGGGAGGCGACTGGAACAAAATTCTCTTACAGAAAGAACAGAAATGGATCTTCAGACTCGGGGCCACTAGACCCCCGGGCCTGAATGACTCCATATCCTTTGCGCCATTTCTTAAGGGCTTCTTCTCAGGAAAAAATCAATAATTCTTTTTTTCATCACTCCCAGTCACCACGTCCACTAATTTATGTATACATTGCAATATCCAAGCAATTATTTACCTGTTAAACATACTAATTAATATTTCCCGTCTCGGACATGATTTGTTGCCCAGCTATATTATAGGCCCCATGATTTCCATTTCTTCAGTATTATCATTTTTTAGATATACATATAGCTTTAACCATAGTTGATATTTATATTTCTCTAATCGAACTCTGTTGTTCTTTGCTTAACTTTTTGTCTGCTAGTATGTTACATATGTATAGGAGCTCCAGTTCCACAAACTATCTGGATTATATTACCATATTGTCGTTGCATTATGACATTGCATCATATCTCTTTACATTGTTGTATTTGTATATAGACTTAATTTCATCTGCTGCATATCTGCATTTCAGCTCCACATCTTGTTCCTGCTATTTGGCTTTCACCCACTGGGGGGCGTCCAGTCTCACCGACCACTTCCCCCTTAGCTAGCGGCGGCCTTTCAGTGAGGAGGGGGAGACACACAGAGTGATTTCTACATTCCCCACTAGAGGGCGGGCTGGTCCCGTCCAATGTGGGGATTCCCTCCTCACTGACGGCATCAATGGCCATCCCAACGCTGGGTGCGTCCCGCACGCGCACGTGCACGGCGCGTGCGTGTGACGTCACCGATGCGACACAGAATGCGCGGCGAATGCCGAGGATCTCCTCCATTGACGCCGAGGGACCCACGGATGCTTGGCCTTTGCTGGGTCCCAATCCTTAGCCACCCCCATTACATCTGCTGGGACGGGAAACAGGGGGAGGAGGATGGGGGCGGGCTGTCACCCATTGAAGCAATCACCACAAGCGTGTACACCTGGCATGCTCCTATTTAGTCTGCATTACATGTATTATTCCTGGCAGACTTGATTCCCTCCCACCCATGTATGAGAGCGATTTCGTACTGACTGGGTAAGATTACTTCTAATCCTTATACCTCACATCACTTCAATTCACTTATACCCTATATGTAATCAATTTACCCCCCATTCTTTTCTTGCTTCTTAGATTGAGGCGCCACGATTTTATTACTTGGGATCTTGGTTATCCCCGTATATTTTATTTATTTCAGGTACCCACCCATTTTCAGTTTGTCACAGTCACCTATTACTTCCTTACACATCCCCCTTCCTCTATATATATCACCACACTGGAATCGACTTCTCCACAGTCGCCTACATTTCTTAGGCTCAAAATTCGGCACTGTTCACCCTCTCACCTTCTTCCCTTCATTCATCACGCCACTCATTCTTTCATTCACCCACACCCCTCACCTCAATATTTCCTATTCCTGTATGTCACTAACCCCAATACACTACTACACTATGACTCTCCTACCTATTGTGGAGTTCGGGGATCCTACTTGCATGCCTGCTGTTCCCTAATTTAGTCATACCTTATATCTTATTATAATTTAAACTAACTGACCAATTCATACTTATATATATCGTCTTATTAGGTGTTGTGTTGGTGACTGCCCCCCATCTCGGTCCCCTCCAGCCTCCCCTCCCGGGGGCCTTCCTCTCCCCCCCCTCTCCCCGCAATTGGAATCCATCTGGTTCCACCAGCATCGGTGAGCCCTTGTAGGCCCCCTCTACTACACTTTGGTGGGCATTGGTGGTGAGCTGGCCCCCCCAGTCTCGGTGGTATCCATCCAGGAATCTGTCTGTGGACTGACTCTGGCCCTGTACATAATCCAAACTGCACATTGTGAATGGGTAACTATACTTAGATAAAGATACGTATGTGTTAATATTTAAATGTGAAAGATTTTTATTATTTCTTACTGTTATGTATGCTGTTACAGTTGCATCTAATTCTCTGAAGAAGACCCACTGAAGGGTTGAAACGCATCAGAATATACTTGACTTAATAGTTAACCACTCACGTTGATTGTCTGTCATGTTTATTGGTGCATACCCTATGTGCAGTTGCTTTTAATGTACACAATATCAGAGCCAATTTGTATTTTATGTATTTTTACCCATTAAAATATCTTTTCTACATATATATCCTTGTATGATGCTTCCATTACTCATCCTTACCTTGATCATTTGATTATTTGATTGCTGCCTAAAAACCCCAACGGGGAACTCCCTCCTTTCCCCTAGTGGACATAAGGTGACCCTAGACATAGGAATATCTCAGTCTGTCACGGGCCATACCGTTACATCTCTCCCCTTTCGGTGGGAGACGGACACAGGTGGTAACCCCAAACGGGTTGACTCCGAAGTCCATCAGTAGTTCCAGTCCTCCAATGCTGGTATCCATACTGTACCCCAAATAAATGGCTCCAAACTGAGCATTACACACCCCGCCAACCTCTGCCTCTCTCAGAGAACACGCCTGCCGCTGGGGAGAAGGCAGGGTGGCTGGGCTCAGTCCATCAAGCTGTTGGGGGTCTGGGCCAACTGCCCCCCCTTCCTGGGGTATACCAGTGGAGACTAAAGTCCCATCCACTGGTGCTTGGTGAAAACCCCCCGATGCTTGCAAAGCAAAGCAGACATCCTCCTGTCCCAGTCCTGTACCATTTTCTGGGGTTGTGCCAGTGGAGACTGAAGTCCCATCCACTACCCCAGGAACCCCCTCTTCTGTTAGTGAGGAGCAGAGGCCTATGACACTCTGCTCTGTTGCCAGCTCTTCCGCTGGGTTGCTGTGAGTGAAGACCACAGTCCCATCCACTACCACATGGTCCCCCTCTTCTGTTAGTGAGGAGCAGAGGCCTGGGGCACTCTGCTCTGTTGACAGCTCTTCCGCTGGGTTGCTGTGAGTGGAGACCACAGTCCCATCCACTACCACAGGGTCCCCCTCTTCCGTTAGTGAAGAGCAGAGGTCCGTGACCCTCTGTTCTGTTGCCAGCTCTTCCGCTGGGTTGCTGTGAGTGGAGACCACAGTCCCATCCACTACCACAGGGTCCCCCACTTCCGTTAGTGAAGAGCAGAGGTCCGTGACCCTCTGTTCTGTTGCCAGCTCTTCCGCTGGGTTGCTGTGAGTGGAGACCACAGTCCCATCCACTACCACAGGGTCCCCCTCTTCCGGTAGTTGGGAGCAGAGACCTGGGGCACCAGGGATGAAAATCTCAATTTTTTCCACTGCCGATTCATCAGTCAGGATTTCACAGTTATCTGACCTTTCCTCATAGTCCCAGGCAATGGGAGCCCCATCCTGCTGCTGAGCCGAGTCTAGCAGCTGTCTGTAGACGACCTCCAGCTCCCATTCTTGAATGGCCAGAAATTCTAAATCTTCCTGTGACCAGTGGCCTCCCAGGATATTCAATTTCTCCTCTCTGTGCTCCATTATGTCCTCCAAGCGCCACTCCCGATCATCCCCAAAGTCGGGATCACTGGACATCCTCCAATATAATAATCCCAGGCCATCATAGTCATAGCCTTCTGTGGGGCTATCATCTGCTGGCCACGGGCACTCTTGGGCTACATACCACTGGAGGGCTCTGTAGCTTTCATCCAGCTGCATCTCTGCCCGGATCAGCCTGCTTAACTCAGCTGTCCACTCCTGCTTCGGTTGTTTCCCCAACAACAGCATTCGTACGTCATACTGCGGCCAGTACCTTGCATAGATGGAGGGCAGGACCTTTCCTTGGTTTTGCTGCTCCCGAGCTAACGCTTCCTTCCAGAGTTGGCACCGAATCACCTCCGACCATCCCAACAGGACCTCCTCTGATACTGGTCCTCTATGCTGTATCCGCATCTCTTGTAACCTTCTTTGGAATTCCTCTTCCATGGAGACTGGTATCTGCACCTCTCCTCTCCCTGTAGCTAGTCCTGCTATGACTTCAGCTGCTGCAGCACTTCTTCGCTGTAGCAAGGTGGCATTCAGAGCCGCAATAACTCGGTCCCTGATCTCCGGTAGAGGGTTAGGACCATAATGTGCCAGTCTTAGGTTAACAGCCCGATCAAAACTTTCTTCCTCGGGTGTCCTGTCTGTTACAGCGGGCCTTTTAGCTCTATCCATTTCAACCAGTTCTGCGATAATGTCCCTTTTCTTATGGTTGCTGGCCGGTCTGCCCCGGCTCTCCAGTAAGTCCATGAGGGAAGAGAGCTTAATCCCTTCATACACCGTCTCCATTGTCATGTGCCCTTGTAGCCGTCCTTCTGGTGATGGAATCATCCCACTGCTGTGCCACCAAATGTAACGGTCACCACCGCTTACGACCTTCCATCCATCCACGACAAGCTTATCCGACACACTCCGACAATATTGCATACACGATCCATATCCATTCCCATAAACAAGACGAGACTCAAGCTCTGCACTTGCTTCAAAGATATGACAATTTATTGGTATTTTCTCAGCTTCTTATACAGTCTGAAGCATAATGCAGTTAGTCACAGGACAATGTAGTCTCCACCCCCCTTCACACCATGGGGGGCTTCAATCACACTCTAAAAGGCATTCAGGTAAGCTAACCATGTAGACTTGTCGGCACCGTTTCTTCAATAGTGTTCAATTAACCTTGAATAGTAACACAGACATCTAGTTGAATAAGTTATCTAGACAGCTTTATCACACAATGGCAGAGTCTTGTGAGAGTGGGTGCAATCAACACCTTCAACGGAATGTCTTTACAGTGAATAGCCAACACCTTAAGATATTTCAATAGCATATTATACAAAGTTATGACTCACTCTGGTCTTTAGACCTGAATTAACACCTTTCCAAATCATGTGTGCCCAGATTGAATAGCTAACCGCTTTTGATATTTGAAGACATCCTGCAAACATGAATTATTATTAATGTCCCTTATTAATGTCTTCTGTAATATATGAATTATGATTCTTTGTCACCCTATGGCCCTAGTGGACATAAGGTGACCCTAGACATAGGAATATCTCAGTCTGTCACGGGCCATACCGTTACACCCACTATATGTCTGCACAAAAAACAAAAATAAAACATATGCAATAGATCTCTGCAATATGTGCACAATTCTGAATGTTGTATCCCCCTAAAAACACCGCTGGTAGAGAAAAATTCCTGTTGACCTGCAAACTTTGTGTTTGAGCTAACAACATAATGCATTTGCTAAAATGAAATCTAATAGAGTGTTACCAGACCTTCCTGTGTTCTCCCCTACTGCACTGCAGATTCTGCAGAACACCCCCCCCCCCAATCTCCTCATCCCCATTAAACAAGGGGGTTCTCTAGTCCAATGTAGGAGATTTGACAACACTGCTTAAGATTTCAGTGTAGGTGAAACCTGGTTGTCAATTGAAACACAAAGTTTCTAGCATAATGGGTTTAAGTATTTTTTTGTTCTAGAAGAATTTTAACTGCTTCCCGACCTGCCGCCGCAGTTATACGGCGGCAGGTTGGCTCTGCTGGGCGAGAGCCCGCAGCTCTACGTCACCTCGTCCAGCAGCCACCAGGGGCGCACGCCCCCCGCTCGCCCCCGACTCCCGTGCCATAAAACTATGCCCTATTTTGTAAACGCTATGGGCCAGATTCAGGTAGATGGGAGCATCTTTGCTCTGGAGTAACGCTTCTCATTTACGTTACTCTGCCGAATTTTTAGGAGCAAGTGCTGTTATTCATGAAGCACTTGCTCCTAAAGTTGCGGCAGCGCATCGCAAATGAGCCGGCGGAATTCAAATTGGGCGGGTACGGGGCGTGTATTATTTTAAATAAGCGCGATCCCGCGGCGAACGTACTGCGCATGCGTCGAGTGTCAATACATCCCAGTGCGCATGCTCCAAATTCTGTCAGTGAACGTCAATGACGTCACGTCCCCATTCATGAACGTTTTACGCAAGCGACGCAAATTTTTTTTTTCCGACGTGATGACGACGGCTATACTTAACATAGGATACTCCACTAGGGGGCTGCTTTATCTTTACGTCGCGTATCGCTTACGGAAACGTCGGAAAGTCACTGCGTCGCGCCCGAAAACGATCGTGAATTGCCGATTCCCGCTGATTAACATATTTTTTCAGCGGGAACGCCCCGGCGCCATTTTTAAATTAAATTTGTGATGCGATGGCGAAATTCAATTATGCCGATCGCATCGGAACTCCAACCCGGCGTTTCTTGTTTTCTGGTTACAGAAAACAGAAACGCTGGCTTAAAGTGACAGTTAGGCTGGAGTATCACAAATACTCCAGCCTAACTCTACCTGAATCTGGCCCTATAACTTTTGCGCAAACCAATCAATAAATGCTTATTGTGATTTTTTTTACGAAAAATATGTAGAAGAATACGTATCAGCCTAAACTGAGGAAAAAAAAAAAATTTTATATATTTTTCGGGGATATTTATTATATCAAAAAGTAAAAAAAATATTATTTTTTTTCAAAATTGTCGCTCTATTTTTGTTTATAGTGCAAAAAATAAAAATCGCAGAGGTGATCAAATGCCACCAAAAGAAATCTCTATTTGTAGGGGAAAAAAGGACGCCAATTTTGTTTGGAAACCACGTCGCACTACCTCGCAATTGTCAGTTAAAGCGACGCAGTGCCGAATCACAAAAAGTGCTCTGGTCTTTGACCAGCAATATGGTCCGGGGGTTAAGTGGTTAAAAAGCCGCATTGGAAATGTGCATGTCTTGCAGAGATATACAGTTTTTTTGCCTAGACATACAAACTGTGTATAAATCAGGTTAGTCTCCTGTAGGATAAAGGTCCTCCTAGTGAAGTATGACCTTGAAAACAGTGTAAAGAAGCCCTTTCACCTGTTTGAGAACAGGTTGGGGGGACCTTAGTACCTTTAGATGTTCAAATGGTGGCCAAGAAGTTGACAAGTCAATAACTGTCAGATTTGGTTGACCTCTGACCCCTGACTCTCAAGTTGAAATATCAGACAAAGTAATTGAAGCAAAATATCAGTTTTGCAAGCAAACCTGCATAGGTGTAACAATTCAATAAAAACCTTAATGGTTCCAGGGCCTCCACCAATACTTCAACCATTACATAGGGTCCCGGCTGACTGTTTATTAGACTTTTTCATTTATTCTATATCATTCGAGGTGAAACAGGAACTCCAGGGTAGACAGAGGTAAGGAACTAGGGCGAGGAGACCATTGGATCATCTGGCACACTGGTCTCCACCTGTAATGGAAATAACAGATGAGAAAGAAATGACCCAAATCACATTTTTTCCTAATCATGATAAGTTGTGAACAGCCTGCCCATCTCATAACACATATTTGGAGTGATTTGAGGACATGCCAATTTAATCTTAATGTCAATTCATTTATGAGAACTTAGCTGCAGAAATGGATTTTTAAAAGTTGTTTAATATTTACTTGGAAGTGCTGGGCTAATATTACATACTGCTATTGGGCATAAGCCAGATGCTCCTTTACAGCAGAATGTGCTTAACCCCTTGCCTCAAATTAAACTTCCAATATTAAGTTTTAATCAGTGAAAGTCATTTCAGTGTTTTATATTATGTTGTTTAAATAAGTCTAAGTGACAATGCATTTAAATTCTGCTTTAATCCAGCACCAAATCAAGGTTTCTTGGCTCCTATGATATTTTCTAAGTTTATTTGAGACTCCATTTTAAAATAGTAGATAATAATAAAAATAATCTAGTTGGACAGCTCAGTTTTTTTTTTTGTCCCTTCATTTTGCCTAAAATTTGACTGTAACTTAAGTTCCCTGAAGCATATAGATATACCAGTAGACAGGGTATATACAGGATCTTCTCTAAAGAGAAAACTAATCTTGTGCACATGTAAAAACTCTAATGCCGCGTACACATGATCGGACATTCCGACATTAAAACCGTGGATTTTTTTCCGGTGGATTGTTCGCTCAAACTTGTCTTGCATACACACAGTCACACAAATGTTATCGGAAATGTCGAATGTCAAAAACGCGGTCACGTACAACAATACGACAAGCCGAGAAAAATTAAGTTCAATGATTCTGAGCATGCATCGAATTGATTCCGAGCTGATTTTTGTGTGTCGGAATTGTTGTCAGAAAAATTGAGAACAAGCTCTCAAACATTTGTTGTCCGAAATTCCAACAGCAAATGTCCAATAGAGCATACATATGGTCGGATTTTCCAACACCAAGCTCACATCGAACATTTGTTGCCGGAAATTCCGACCTTGTGTACGCAGCATTAGGCTTGTATTTAATTCCCTCTGATTCAATCGCTACTCTGATTGTTATTTCATCATTGTATATTATGATAACAATTGTATGCTCAGGCCTATCCATTGCCTGTAGTCTTGATTGCATTGAACACTTTTCTCTCTTATTTGTCTGACTGCATACCCAGACTGTTATATACCGACCATTTGCCTGTTCTCTTAACCACATTTTTGACAGCTGTCTGGACCAACACTTTGTCTAACTAATGACCATGCCCCTGCCTGAACATGGGGATCAGTGCATAACCCAGCATCTGGATCGCTGAGAATGCGCCGTCCCTTCCTTATCGCTGAGCCGCCCCCTAACCACTTAAGGACCGGACCAATATGCTGCTAAATGACCCAAAGGGGTTTTTACAGTTCGGCACTGCGTCGCTTTAACAGACAATTGCGCGGTCGTGCGACGTGGCTCCCAAACAAAATTTGCATCCTTTTCTTTCCACAAATAGAGCTTTCTTTTGGTGGTATTTGATCGCCTCTGCGATTTTTTTTGCGCTATATACAAAAATTTTTGTTATAAGAAAAATCAAATAAACTAAATTTTAGTCAAACATTTAGGCCAAAATTTATTCAGCCACATGTCTTTAGTAAAAAAAAATCGCAATAAAAAAAAATAGCTACCTAGCGGGAACAGCGACACTAATACAGCGATCAGAAAAATGATCGCCTAGTGACACTGGCAATAGGGAGTGAAAGGGTTAACTAGGGCGGTGATCAAGGGGTTAAAACTTTATTAGGGGGGGTACGGGGGCTACCCTGGACCTAACACTAACTGCCTGTCACACTGCCTGTCACACTGACACTAAATGCAGTGATCAGTACATATATGATCACTGCATTCAGTGACACTGTGACAGGGGGGTGATCGGGGGGGTTAATGTGCCTATGTGTAGTGTGTGTCAGTGTAGTGTTGTGCAGACTTACTATGCGATGTAATCTCTCCTCAGCAGCGGTTGAAAATACCACTGAGAGGAGAGATTACATCACTTCCTCCTTCCTGTGTTTACACAGAAGGAGGAAGTGACACACAGGGGGAGTGCGCGGATTGGCTGGGAGCGATCCGGAGGGGGCGGACAAAAACGAACAGCTGCCCCCTCGTCCCGGATCACTCCTGAAGCCACGGGAACCGCCGCATGTACCGGGGGGGGTCCCGATAGGACCCCCGCCCTACGCCAATGTGCCTGTACGTGCGTGACTGTCAGGAGGGATGAGAGATCAGACCCGTGTGACTGCACAGAGAGACCAGACAATATGATCAGTGAAGTAAAAGGTGTTTAATTAAGTAAATAAGGACAACCAGTGAAGATAGCAAACAATATATATATAATCAAGAAGGGAATACCGTACACATAGGTCAAGCCAGGCCGAGGTCATACACAAGGGATATCAGCAGATGGGACAGGACGGAGCAGGGGTCGGATGGATGGACTAGCTGCAGGATACAGGCTAAGGGGAGACAGGGATCAGGAAGCAGGGCAGACAAGTCCAGGCGGGATCAGGGATCAGGATGCAGGGCAGACAAGTCCAGGTGGGATCAGGGATCAGGATCAGAACAGGATCAAGGTACCGGATCAGGATCAGAATACAGGTCAGGGTACAGGCTTAGGTCCAGCAGATATGAAGATATCAGGGCGAGCTCTGCTTGAGCTTGCCGGGTATAAATAGGGGGTGTGTTAATTACGTTTAGGTCACACCTGAACGTAGGAAAAGCTGTGAGCTCCAGAAGACCAGGAACCCCCCGCTGGTGGAGGCCGGTACTGCAGCCAGACTAACAGGCAGATTTACCAACAGGGGGGACCATTCCTGACAGTACCCCCCCTCAAAGGAGCGGCCTCCGGACGCTCCAACCAGTTGTTGCTGGGGAAGGCTCATGGTGTCAAGCCAGACAGTGGATAAAGGCTCCGGGTCATCGAGCCGGGCAGAGGGCATAGGCTCCGGGTCATCAAGCTGGGCAGCAGACAAAGGCTCCGGGTCATCGAGCTGGGCAGCAGAGAAAGGCTCCGGGTCATCGAGCTGGGCAGCAGATGAAGGCTCTGGGTCATCGAGCTGGGCAGCAGACGAAGGCTCTGGGTCATCGAGCTGGGCAGCAGATGAAGGCTCTGGGTCATCGAGCTGGGCAGCAGACGAAGGCTCTGAGTCATCGAGCTGGGCAGCAGACGAAGGCTCTGGGTCATCGAGCTGGGAAGCAGACGAAGGCTCTGGGTCATCGAGCTGGGCAGCAGACGAAGGCTCTGGGTCATCGAGCTGGGCAGCAGACGAAGGCTCTGGGTCATCGAGCTGGGCAGCAGACGAAGGCTCTGGGTCATCGAGCTGGGCAGCAGGCTCTGGGTCATCGAGCTGGGCAGCAGGCTCTGGGTCATCGAGCTGGGCAGCAGGCTTTGGGTCATCAAGCTGGGCAGCAGGCTCTGGGTCATCGAGCTGGGTAGCAGGCTTTGGGTCATCAAGCTGGGCAGCAGGCTCTGGGTCATCGAGCTGGGCAGCAGGCTCTGGGTCATCGAGCTGGGCAGCAGGCTCTGGGTAATCGAGCTGGGCAGCAGGCTCTGGGTCATCGAGCTGGGCAGCAGGCTCTGGGTCATCGAGCTGGGCAGCAGGCACAGGAACAGCAGGCTGGCGGACTGGCACAGGAGCAGCAGGCTGGGCAGCGGACTGGAAGTCGTCAAGCCGGGCAGCAGACTGGAAGTCATCAACCTGGGCAGCAGACTGGAAGTCATCAACCTGGGCAGCAGACTGGAAGTCATCAACCTGGGCAGCAGACTGGAAGTCATCAACCTGGGCAGCAGACTGGAAGTCATCAACCTGGGCAGCAGACTGGAAGTCATCAACCTGGGCAGCAGACTGGAAGTCATCAACCTGGACAGCAGACTGGAAGTCATCAACCTGGGCAGCAGACTGGAAGTCATCAACCTGGGCAGCAGACTGGAAGTCATCAAGCTGGGCAGCAGACTGGAAGTCATCAACCTGGGCAGCAGACTGGAAGTCATCAAGCTGGGCAGCAGACTGGAAGTCATCAAGCTGGGCAGAGGACTGGAAGTCATCAACCTGGGCAGCAGACTGGAAGTCATCAACCTGGGCAGCAGACTGGAAGTCATCAACCTGGGCAGCAGACTGGAAGTCATCAACCTGGGCAGCAGACTGGAAGTCATCAACCTGGGCAGCAGACTGGAAGTCATCAACCTGGGCAGCAGACTTGGAGTCATCAACCTGGGCAGCAGACTGGAAGTCATCAAGCTGGGCAGCGGACTGGAAAGCTGACACAGGAACATCAGGTTGGCAGGCTGGCACAGGAACATCGGGTTGGCAGGCTGGCACAGGAACATCAGGTTGGCAAGCTGGCACAGGAACATCAGGTTGGCAGGCTGGCACAGGAACATCAGGTTGGCAGGCTGGCACAGGAACATCAGGGTGGCAGGCTGGCACAGGAACATCAGGGTGGCAGGCTGGCACCGGAGCAGGCTGGTCAGATGTCACAAGCTGGGCAGCTGGCACTGGAACTGGTAGAGCAGCTGGCACAGGAACAAGCTGGGAGACTGGCACTGGAACAGGTTGAACAGATGGCACTGGGACAGATGGCACTGGGACAGGTTGAGCAGAGGGCACTGGGACAGGCTGGGTAACTGGCACGATGGTATGAGTTGGGAAATACTTCTGTTTCTTTTTGGACTTAGTCACTGCAGGTTTGTTAACAGAAGTGATGTATGAAGAGGATGGAAATAAGTAGGAGGAAGGATTGGAATATGGCAGAGACACAGGGCTGGTGACTGGAGGAGGTTTTTGTGGAGTAGTTACAGGTGGATTAAAGGCAGGGTAGGTACAATTAGTAGAAACTGGGTAGTAATATTTGGTAGGGTGTGGAATTAACTGGGCGAAAGCTGAGGTTGTCATTGGCGATGGGCGGATAGGTCCTTGGGAAGGTAGGTGGTTAATAGCAGGGTTGGAGAGGACAGGTGGATTAAAGGCAGGGTAGGTACAAGTAGAAACTGGGTAGTAATATTTGGTAGGATGCTGAATTATCTGAGCTGGGGTTGCCATTGGTGATGGACAGATGGATCCCTGAGAAGGCAGAGGGTTAATAGTAGGGCTGGAACGGACTGGCTTGGCTGGAATCAGGAGATCTGACCATGCCTGCAGCACAGGTTGAACAAAAGCAGGTTCACACACACCTTGTCTAATCAGAGCCTGCACAGAATCAATACACTCAGATAACTTTTGCTGGGGACAGGAGTAATAATGCTCTTC
This sequence comes from Rana kukunoris, assembly GCA_029574335.1. Lineage (NCBI taxonomy): Eukaryota > Metazoa > Chordata > Amphibia > Anura > Ranidae > Rana > Rana kukunoris. The sequence continues at coordinate 86,136,128 of CM056059.1, forward strand.
AAAATAAGCCGGGTCATCCTCTAATAACCACACCAGGGATTCAACTTGGTCACGACTAAAGGGGGGAGAGAAATCATCACTACCATCAGGAATAAATGACAGGGCCGGCTTAACACACAACCGAATTAATGCCTGAACATCATCAAAAGTCATGTACCCCTTATCCACCCAGGAATGAGCCGATCGGATAGTTTCCATCAGTTGGTCACTAGTCCAACCCTCCAAAACCTGGCGACAAGCCCCCTCATCCTCGTCTGCCAGCAGAGAAAAGTAAAGGATTTCATTGTAATCCATGCTTTAGAGCAATGCACTACACCAGGATGGTTCCTCAATGCAGTCACGTCTGATCAAGGGATGGCCCTGGTATACTGTCAGGAGGGATGAGAGATCAGACCCGTGTGACTGCACAGAGAGACCAGACAATATGATCAGTGAAGTAAAAGGTGTTTAATTAAGTAAATAAGGACAACCAGTGAAGATAGCAAACAATATATATATAATCAAGAAGGGAATACCGTACACATAGGTCAAGCCAGGCCGAGGTCATACACAAGGGATATCAGCAGATGGGACAGGACGGAGCAGGGGTCGGATGGATGGACTAGCTGCAGGATACAGGCTAAGGGGAGACAGGGATCAGGAAGCAGGGCAGACAAGTCCAGGCGGGATCAGGGATCAGGATGCAGGGCAGACAAGTCCAGGCGGGATCAGGGATCAGGATCAGAACAGGATCAAGGTACCGGATCAGGATCAGAATACAGGTCAGGGTACAGGCTTAGGTCCAGCAGATATGAAGATACCAGGGCGAGCTCTGCTTGAGCTCGCCGGGTATAAATAGGGGTTGTGTTAATTACGTTCAGGTCACACCTGAACGTAGGAAAAGCTGTGAGCTCCAGAAGACCAGGAACCCCCCGCTGGTGGAGGCCGGTACTGCAGCCAGACTAACAGGCAGATTTACCAACAGGGGGGACCATTCCTGACAGTGCCATTCTGCCGACGTAAATGTACATGCGGAGGTCCGCGAGTGGCTAATGTCCTAGTGTCAAAAAGGTCCACCACACCAATGACACCACTAAAGGATCCAGGTCACAATAGGATACGTTTCAAGCATACAATCTCCTTCCTCTTCCCCAGCTTAACTTTTTGGCACTTAGGTGGCAGTTCAGTGCCTAGGAAGTGTCAGCGCATTCTCAGCGATCCAGATTCGGTGTGCAATCATGTTGGAAGAGGAAGGAGCCATCCCCAAACTGTTACCACAAAGTTGAGAGCATGAAATTGTCCAAAATGTCTTTGCTGACTCCTTAAGAGTTCCCTTCACTGGAACTAAGGGGCCAAGCCCAACCCCTGATAAAAAAAACCCACACCATAATCCCCCTCCACCAAATGATTTGTAATGCCCATAAAGACATGCATGAGTGAGTTTGGGGTGGAGGAACTTGACTGGCCTGATAGAACACCTTTGGAATGAATTAGAGTGGAGTCTGTGAGCCAGGCCTTCTCTGCCAAAATCAGTGCCTGACCTCACAAATGCTTTTTCTAAAAGAATGGTCAAACATTCCCATAGACACACTCCTAAACCTTGCGGACAGCCTTCCCAGAAGAGTTGAAGCTGTTATAGCTCAAAAGGGTAGGCCAACGCAATATTAAAACCCTACAGCCTAAGACTGGGATGCTATTAAATTTCATGTGCGTGTAAAGGCAGGTGTCCCGATTCTTTTGACAATATAGTGTATATATACTTCATATAAGCTAGAGTGTAACATGGACAGATTGCTGAGAGGTCTTCAGCTTGTTCTAAATTCACCTGCTACTTTTACCTTCCCATGTATGACCCAACTTGTCTCTGACCTGTCTCTGGATACTTGTCTACCTGTTGTGACCTTGGCCTATGTTTTGCACTCTGCTCTTTTTCTTCTGAATTTGTACCATGCTGCTCACCTGGTAACTGACCTCAACTTGTATCTGCAGATGCCCTCTTCCTTATGTTTCTGTACCTTGCTGCCCTACTGGTACTGACTTTGGCCTTTTGATTCAGTATCTTGCTGTTCAATCATTGGCCACATTTGGCTTGTGTCCTGGCTATGTTCCTGCCTTCTGTTCAGGTTCTGCCTGCAAAAACAGTCCTCATGCCACATGTGTCTTCACATCCCCTGTCACCACTATCAGTCATTGATTGATCTTCATTAGGTACGTGATGGGGAAAGACATTGTAAATGAGATACTGTATATTATCAGTTTCATATTTTTTTAGTAGGTTGACGTTCATGGGAAGTAAATGGCCTTTGCACTGATATCATCGCACTTGCACACTAAGTCAGACAGCATGCTGGAATGTTATATTGTGCCTTTAATATCATCCTCTAAGTACAATATTTTAAATAAACCATGCTGTTTTTTATGGATCCTCTTTATCTTACAACATTTTTGGGCTTACTGTGAGGATATACAGGCAAACGATCTATCCATAGTGGCAACGTTTAACCATTGTGATCCTGAAGACTAAGCAGCCGGTGGTTTCTATGCAGTTGCACAACCTAGTGATCATGGGCGTCCGCTCCGGTGGGCAAGGGGGGTCAATTGCCCCTCCCTGGAAGTCAGAATGGACTGCACTTTTCAGGCTCCACATGGATGAATTCCACACACACACCATATCTTATTAAAAATTATTATTTTTAATAATGTGGAATAATTTCTATGTAGAACCTGAAAAGTCCCAGTATATTCCTGACATTGTCATGAGTTTAAAGAGACATATAGAATACAGCCCACCTCCAGGAAAGGGAAAAGCCCACCCTTGCACTGTTTGGGGGAAATTACCACTTGTACTTCTATGTTTCCATGTTCCACGCAGTCGCACTGCTCTTCTCCTCAACCCAAAGCCTCAGCATTATTGCATACCATGATGATGAAGAAAAAGAGGGAAGGACGGCCGCACTCCAAGGATTTTCAAACGAAAAAAGTTGTCTTTATTGTAAATCCAAAAACATGTACAGTCACAGCAATCACAGAAAACAGGACAGCCGACGCGTTTCGCACTCGATCAGTGCTTAGTCATGGCTGATTATTATTGCATACCATACAGGAACATTAACCCTGTATGGTACAATGAGGATGATGGTGTGCTACCACAGCCTGTCACAACTTTCACAGAAGCTGCAGGGGACCAGTCACAGAGATTGAGGGAATCAGGAAAAGTTTGGTACACAGAGAGTATATTTACTGTTTATTATGCCTCAGAGAAAGGAACTGGAGAATTCACACTCTGTCCCTTTCTATTTTTCAAAAATGAGCTGTCAGGGGTCTGTTAAAAAAAGACTGTTAAAAAATGTAAAAATAAATAAATTGGTAAAAAATAAAATAAAAACTACTCACACTGCCCACTGCCCTTCTAACACCACCCACTGCCCTATTGACATCATCCATCCTATTTGGCCGCTAGAGGGGGGTTAAACCCCAGCTAGCGGTTGAAGACAGGGTTAAATGTGATTGTGTATTGCCGCTGCCGAAGCGCCCCCCCCCCCCCCTGAAAAACATTCAGTGGTCGCCCATGCCATTGATCATGGGGCTGTGCTCTATCTATCCAAGCACTTCTTTGTAGAGGTCTAAAGGCATGTTAAGCAGATTTAGTGTGTTTAGTGTGTTGGTGAAGGATCACAAGGAGTATTACTGGATTGCCAGTACTTGTTTTCCATCTACATAGAACTTCTGCACTTTATATAGTTGAAGGACTTTTGCTAGTGATTTGTCTTGTGAAACCTTGTCCTGCTCTTCGCTTGTCTGACAGCACTTTGTAAAGTGAATGTGCCTGCAACTGCATCGTCTCTTATTTTCCTCATGCCAAAAAAAAAGAATTCTACAGGGCAATGTGAATACTCAGCTGAAGTAGCTAAAATGCATACACACTTTTCGTAAAGGAGCCTTTTGGCGGGGCCGACTTGCCAGGTGCACATGGGGCCTTTTCAGCTTCCTCTCATTCTTCTTCCTCTAAACTCTTTGGTACACACTGGCTAATGTCTGGTATCAGGAGGGGCCACGTTCATGTGACATCAACTTTAAGGCGACCCCCAACTTAGAAGCAAGCCGTCCATCCCGATGTCTCTGTATCATACCCTGAAGCTGTCATGCAAGTGTCTTCCGATCCCACGATACATACACCCGCTCGGGATGCAACAATATGAAGGAGACACCACAGAGCAGTATCCCATTCCACTAATCCAGCTTGACTCTACCACCCATCTCCCAGTGACAGAACGGGGTTCCGTCGGGCACCAGTGCAAACCCATATGCATAATTAACTATTTTCTCCTCCATACCATATGGCTAGGTCTCTAGAGTCTCTGCCACTCAGGTCCGATCATGGTTGTTGGGGCATTGACCACTTCCTTCACTATGCATGAGACCCGTCATGCCTGCTGGTACCACTTACTCGCTGTCTGGCTGTCATATCATTCATCTCTTGTACTCATTGCCCCTAGCAACAGCATGCCACCACTTCACCCCATGTGTGGGCATTACAGGCCCTGTTCTTCAATACACCATTACCACCATGTACCCCTTTAAAAGGGTTGTAAACCCTAGTGTTTTTTTTTAGGATGCATTAAGGTGAAAAAACTTCTGCCAGCGACCGGCCCCCCAGCCCCCCGTTTTACTTACCTGAGCCCTGAAATTTCCTTTAGCGGAGATGTGCTCTTCCTCTGCCCAGAGTTCTGGCTCTTCTGATTGGATAGATTGATAGAAGCGCAGCCATTGGCTCCCGCTGCTGTCAATCAAACCTAATGACACGGGCGTTGGGGTAGGGCTGAGTCTTACATTTGGCGTCTATGGACGCCAAATGCTAGACTCTGGAGCGCACCCGCAAGGTAACCCCCTGGGAAAGCGCTTCTCCTATGGGGTTATACGATGCGGGGAGGAGCCACAAGAGCCACCAAGGGACCCCAGAAGTCGAGTATCCAGGCCGATCTGTGCATAATGAACTGCACAGTGGAGGTGAGTATGATATGTTTGTTATTTTAAAAAAACAAAAAAGGAAGGCTTACAATCACTTTATGTAGCTTCAGACCAGGCATGACAAAGTTTAAAAGCTTAACTGGAACCTCTCAGCATAGCAGTTCACAAACAAAGTGCACAGTCTTTTTCCTAAACCAATCCCTAACTCAAGCTTGTGGCTGTCCCAGCATACCTGAACAGTAAGATTTAACAGTGACAGATCTCCAGAGCTGGTGTTCTTCAGAGGGGACTTTCAGCAATTCCCTACATGTGGGAGGTTCCTAGAGGCAGGTAAGGCACCCTCTAGTATCTGCAGCTGCAGCAGCTCTGTAATGTGTCTGGCGATTACATGCTATGTCCTGTCTACATCTTCTCGTCTGTGCAGACTAAGCGACTGGGCGGAGCCCTCATCCCTTTTATTATCAGCACTGGAAGAGAGGCAAAGCTCAGTATAAAGTACAGGAAAGAGGTCAACTGTTACGTTACCCTCCACACTGGGGCAGCAGCTGTCTCACTTACCAACATTTCAACCTGCTTACAGGCCAATTGCAACTGGGAAACACATCTAAAATGAACAATTTATTTTAGTTTTTTTTCCAACTATATTGTTTATCTGGCATTTCAACTCATATGTGAAAGTAACACATGAGTTTAGAGGACGAGACTCAGCATGTAATCACTTATTACATTGTACTAATCACATAATTGCACGGTCAGTTACAAGGCAATTGTGGAATTATATTTTCATTAAAATGTATCCATCTCTATAATTATTTGTGATCACATGCAAATTAGTCCACAGTTCTATTTAACCTCATCAGTACCAGAAGTAAAACAAGTGGATGGGGTTATTTCTAAAATAAAAGTTAGAACAGTTAGTGAAATTAAAAATTAAAGCGGTATTAAAACCCAAAAACAAAAATGTAATATATTGCAGCTTACCAATCCTCACTTTTTGCCAGTTTGGCTAGAAATACATGGTATTGGAGTAATCTAGAGCAAATACACCTCTCTTATTACTGTTCTTTACAGAGGAGGATGTGACCTTCACAAGTCTCTTAGAACCCCTAAGTTCAGGACTTAAATAGTATCTAAACCAGGGCTCAAGTCCTACGGGAACACATGGGAACGGAGTTCCTGCACTTTTTTCACAGCAGGAACTCAGTTCCCTTTGCAGGACTAGAGCAGCCGAGAGCTTTTCGAGCCGGCCAAGCCAATCCTTCACTAAGCGGCGATGCCCAGCTCAAATCACTGTCAGGGGGAGGCGAACCTTAGAAATCCTTTATGTTACTGGCCGCTTCCTGTATATGGATTCATCAGGTAGTGTGCGGGAAAGAACTTGCTTTTTTCTAAATCCTGCGATAACTTGCGGCAGACCTCCAGAATGTCTCCTGGGAACAATGACAAAAGCTCCCAGGAGACATTGCAGCATTGAGGAAGTGACGGAATACCCACACACTACCCGATGAATCCATATACAGGAAGTGGCCAGTAACATAAAGGATTACTAAGGTAGAGTGGATTGAAAAAACAAAATGTGCGGTTTAGTAATTATGCATCTGAGCGTGTAATTTTTTGTTTTTGGTGGGAGAGTGGGTGGGAGTTCCCACACTTTTCCCCCCAGGACTTGTTAGCATTAGGGTGTGCACATCAAAGCTCAAACACACTCTACCGATCACTCACGATGTTCATTCAGAAAGGTAAGGGGCAGGTAAATGGCATATTTACTGGCCTCTTCCCCCACTCATGCCAAAACATCCACAGCAAAAAAACAGTGGGAGAGGGAAGCTGGCAGTGCTGTGGGGGGAAGGAGGGGTAGCCAGGTCAGTAGGGATCTGTTCTGCACAGGGTGATTAGGGTGTGCCTGGGCACACCTGGCACACCCTGTGCGCACGCCTATGTATATATCACAGCTTGACAGTCAACAGATGTGGTGGCTGCATTAAATTAAATGTTTTCCTTAATTTGCAGTTTTCACCTGTTGATTTTGCCCATTACACCCATCCTGTTCTAGGATAACCATCTTTATCAGGGCAACAGAAAAATAATTGCATGACTTCACCCGTTACCTATTCTATATAATATAGAGAGACATGGTTCTGTAGCCCTCAAAGATAGCTGAGAACAATGTGACTAATAACAGTGCAGCCCAGACATAAAGCACAAGAAATTATCAGCTTAATTTCTGGCAAGATCACCATGTTTTTTAAATTTTCAAACAGTTATAACAAACGCGTCAAATGGTATTCTTAACAGGCCAAAAGGGGCCAAATAGGAGAAGTTTATTGTTTAAAGCGGTATTTCACCCTAAATATAAGATCTCCCATGTGATCCAGCATACTGGCGTCAGCGCCAGTATGCTGTTTTTTTTTTTTTTTAATCGCACACTTACTGTATTATGCCGGAATTTCTTTTTTTTCCCCCGTGGTGGACGGCGCCAGTATAGCGCGTCACATCTTCCTAAAATACCCGATATGGACTCGGGTAATCTCGGCGAAAATGCGGCGCCTGCGCACAGACCTAGGAGCTGACTGCGCAGGCGCCGTATTTCTCCGAGTCCTATGGCTATGGCGCGTCACGCCCTCCGAAATAGGACTCGGAGAAATACGGTGCCTGCGCAGTCAGCTCCTAGGTCTGTGCGCAGGCGCCGCATTTTCGCCGAGATTACCCGAGTCCATATCGGGTATTTTAGGAAGATGTGACGAGCAATACTAGAGCCGTCCACCGCGGGGGAAAAAAATGAAATTCCGGCATAATACAGTAAGTGTGCGATTAAAAAAAAAAAAACCCAGCATACTGGCGCTGACGCCAGTATGCTGGATCACATGGGAGATCTTATATTTAGGGTGAACCTCCGCTTTAAGTTCATTTACACTTTAACATTAAATTATCTGTTTAAAAAATTATTTTGTTGTAAGTGCTGGGCAAGATTGGATTTACTTTTATGTTTACTATTTTTTTGTTTGCTTTTTTGCTTTAAAAAACTGTTATATCTGACACTTTACAATTAGACCACACATTTAGAATAAAAAGTCATATCATCACAGAGTGGAGCTGTGGATACAAATTAAAAAAAAGACTTGGCATGGTTTTTAGATCACACATTTGTCATTACTGTGATTACAAAAAATATAATATATACATTTTATTTTAATCATTAAAAACGTAATCTGATCAATTTTCTTAGAAAAGAAAAACATCCTTGAAGAAAAAACTGCCATATGTTAAAAGCCAGGACCATAAAGTGTACATTTTGCTTTTTAGTTTGTTTCACCTGTACATGTTCCTTTAACATTCTATCAATATTCTACACGGAACAAGCCATTTACAGCGAAATTACAGCGCTGGGAACAAACACAGTCATCCTAAAATACATTTCTTCCATTTAAATTACCGCTAACATATAATTCTAGAGGGCAACTGTATATTAAGCCTCAGTATTATGTAGCTATGTTCTGAATATAGTCACACTCATTAATTATTGAACATGGGGGCACTTTTGAAAACTCAGTGCTACATTTCATTTCCACAAGTCGATATTTTAGCCTAAATTAGACCTTAGTCAATCACCGGTTTCAACCACCTACATTAGAGACCTATTGAAAAAGGAAGTTAAATGGTTTTGAATTCTGCCTTTTCATTACCTGAATATAAGGTGGCTCCACCTATTGAATTAAAGTACAAGTACTTTTTTTTTTTTCATTGAATATTCTCCTGCAGAATTATTAACTCAGATCAGAAAGATGACTGCAGAGAGCACGCACATATATCATTATATAAATTCCTTTCCATTATATTCTCATTAAGTAATTATGGGAGGCCTTCTGGGTTAATAGACCCTTAATTAGTCCCTGGTTGAAAAACTGAATAAATTGCATATATTTCTATTGTAACTTTTTGCAGAATATATATGTGTTTTTTTATATATTTTTTTTTATGAAACAGTCCTATAATTATGAATGTGGCTGCATGGGAATCCTGTGGATTTGTTCCTCACTACATAAGCATAATGGTACACAAAGTGCACTTAACATGAACTACAATTACTGCATAAACCTGTGTAGCAATTCTGCTAGTTAGTCTGCAAGTTTTAGAAGCAGTAAACAGCTTTTGGAAAGGAGGGGGAAACATTTTGAAATTTTCTATGCTTGTTTATATTTTGATGGTACAATGAAATTGCTGCTGGGTTTTACAGGTCGTTGAGTAAAATGTTAATATTAAAGTACATTAAACCCTAATTGGAAGATATTTTGTTAGCTAAAGCACAGTATATCCTAAAAGATTCCATTTTTTTTTAATTGTATAAAATAATGTTTTATTTTTTTATTTTATAAATGTTGCATCTCAGTGATGATGATATCCTCCAGCCTTTTTTCAGCCACTGTCTACATGCATGCATGATCCATGTCATCATTCGGGATATGTTTACAGCCGCAGTAAAGAAGTCTTTTTAAGCGGGGCGTGGCTTGGACTCCACCGAGATGGCGGTGTGACTCCTGAGCTCCGGCTAACGGCGGATTTCTAAAGCGGCTCACAGCACACAGAGGCACTATTTCCGGCCCCAAAGGCGACCTAACAGCGGCGGAACACACACCCGACAGTTGGGCAGCATGACGAGGAAGTGGCAGGCGGAAAAACCGGCCGAAAAAGCTCACAGACTTTTTCTCCTCATCACTGCTGCCTCGTGGGCAAGATGGCGCCGGTGCGTCCTCCTCGTCTGGGACCAGTAACGGACGCTTTCAGGCCATCGCTCTGCCAGCCCAGCATGACTCCTCTGGCTATGGGAGAACAACACAGGCGCCTTCTCTGCTCAACAGAAGCCCTGAAAAGTCCCGGTTCAGGGCGGATGAAACTGACACCCAGCAGTGCGAGGTAAGGTCCAACACTGACTCGCAGGAAGACACAAGGGAGCTCCCTGACTCCATAGTCTCATTTCCCACACAGCATCAGCCAGTCTTGGACACAACTCTCAAGGACATGCTCATCTCATTAAGGAGCACTATACATAATGATATGATGGCCTGTATAAGGAAGTTTGGTACAGAGCTATCAGCGCTGGGTGACAAAGTAGATCACAGTGAAACCAAAATGGGGGAATACGCAACCACCATCAATGACCTAGTGGATGCTCATGACACAGCTGAAATATGGATAAAAGCCAAGTTAGCAGATTTGGAGGACAGGTCACGTAGAAACAATGTGAAAGTTCGGGGTATCCCAGAGAATGTGGCCCCCCCTAGTCTGCGTGCATATGCCATGAACATGCTTACTACCCTCATGCCTGATATTCCTGCCATTGAACTGTCTATCGACAGAATCCATCGCTTGCCTAAACCCTGCTTTATACCAGAGAATGTTCCTACAGATGTCCTCCTTAGAATGCATTTTTACCAATCTAAAGAAAAATTGATGTCTATAACTCGCAAGGGGGAGCATAGTGGCACTGACTATGCGTCCTTACAATTCTATGCAGACTTATCGCAGTTCACCCTGCAACTCCGGAAAAATCTGAACACTGTCACTAAAGCCTTAAAAAATCACAACATTGTCTACAAGTGGGGGTTCCCCACTAAGCTGATGGTGACCAAAGATGGCACTACCCACGTAATGACCTCCCCGACCAATGGCTTCAAATTACTCCAGAAATGGAAGATCCTCCCTGAGGACACTGCTCCCTCCGCCAGCTTTGAAACACCCGGCAGGGTGTCCCCTGATTGGAAACAAGTCTCTAAACCTTGCTGAAATGACTGAACACTCTGAGCTTCACTATCGTTCTGTGCACATGTTCTTTAGGCCCTAACCTGGGGCCCCCGCCTTTGGAGCTTTTCCACATTTAAGCTCCCCTGTTTCTGAGCAGAATAATCTGCACTTGGGTCGCACTGACCCTCCTTTTACAGTTCGGACTTTGTTTTTTTTTTGGTTTATTTTATGTTTGCTTTTCTCTCTTAATCAATCTTATTTGCAGGAACCGTACCTCTCCAATCCCACGAATCGCATCTCCCATGAACACCTGGACGTCAGAGGACTATGTTACACCCATTTGGTCTAGGTCAACATCATTTGCTGGACACTCTGCTCTTTTAGAACACCTTCGATGAGGTTGGGTTGTGAGTACACATGGCCCTTGTGGACAACACTAGATTACTTTGTTTATAATGCCAGTTAAAATTTTGTCAGTTAATGCAAATGGGTTAAATCACCCTGTAAAGAGGGCATCGCTCTGGCGGGAAGCTGATTCCTCGCGGTGCGATGTTCTCTGCGTCCAGGAGACCCACTTTCATAGTGGTGCTCCACCCAAATGTACTTATAGATCTTTTCAGCATTATTTCTTTTCTAATATGGAGGCTAAAAAAAGGGGTGTATTGATCGTGGTCAGGAATACTGTCTCCTTTTCTCTCATAAAGGAGCAATCTGACCCTTCTGGTCGTTTTATAATATTGGTGTGTGATATCAATGGTGTTAGATATACCCTGGTCAATGTATATGTCCCGAACAAAAGGCAGATCCATTTTTTAAATGGCCTCATGCGTAAAGTTGAGAAACTCCGTCAGGGATCACTTATTATATGTGGTGACCTCAATGTAGTACCTGATCCCCTGATGGATTCCACCATGAAGCTCCCTAGGAAGGTCCCTGCTCTAGCGAATTTCCTTCGGTCCTATGACCTATACGATGCTTGGCGTTGTACACATGCCAACGAAAGAGACTATTCCTTCTTCTCGCACAGTCACTCCTCATACTCGAGGATTGACCTGTTTTTATTGGATAAATGGCTGCTCACCAGAGTAGTACAATCCAAGATTAACACGATCTCGTGGTCTGACCACGCCTCTGTTCTCCTAACCCTGGGTGACACATACCCTGACATGGCTGCATTTGTTTGGCTTGCCAGCTCTTCCATTATTCAGACCACGGCCACTAAAGAAACGATTAGGGAACGACTGACAGAGTACTTCCAAATCAATTCCCCTTCCACAGACAACCCATTCACACTCTGGAACGCCCACAAGGCTTTCATCAGAGGTGTGTTCATCCAGATAGGCGCCAGAGTCAAGAAGCAGAGACAGTTGACTATTTCCGCTCTCCTCAAAGACATAGACTCCCTTGAAACTCTGAACAAAAAGAATCCCAATGCACCCAATAGTGCGAAAATTTCCGCTTTAAGACACAAACTCAGGCTCCTTCTTCTCCGAAACTTTGAACAAAGAAACAGATGGGCGAAAATGTCCTTCTACTCGACGAATAATAAAGCCGGGAAGGCGCTGGCCCGTTACTTGCGAGGCCAGCACTTTAAAACTAAGATTGCCCGAATGATACATCCTATCAGCAAGGCACCGGTGTATGACCCTCAAAGCATTGCAGACACATTTAGCGACTATTATAGCTCCCTATACAATTTAGATCAAGAGCCCTCAATCTACCAATCATCCTCAACCGACATAACAGATTTCCTTTCCAAGGTGCGACTACCTAGTCTAACTCCAGACCAACTCTGTGACTTAAATTAACATTGACCGAACTCTTACAAGCTATCTACCTTCCAATAAATCCCCTGGCGCTGATGGTCTCATAGGAGACTACTACAAGACCTTTCGAATGATATTAGGCCCACATTTGTTAAAAGTGTTTGAATCAGCTGCCACCTCGGCTTCTTTTCCACCCGAAATGCTTGAGGCTTTGATAGTAACGTTGCCCAAACCTGGGAAGTCACCTGATGTTCCTCAAAATTTCCGACCTATCTCCTTGCTAAATAATGACCTTAAAAGGGCAGACAAGCGTCGGACGCCACGAGGCGTTTACTCAATATTACCCACATAGCAAGGTCGACCCAAATGCCTTCTCTGCTCCTAGCCTTGGACGCAGAGAAGTCGTTTGATAGGGTACCCTGGGTGTACCTAAAGTGTGCCCTGGAGAAATATGGATTTGAGAAGCATTTACTTTCAGCGATATTGGCACTGTATACGGTCCCGTCGGCTAAAGTATATACGTCGGGAATGCTGTCCAAGCCTTTTAAAATCACGAATGGCACAAGGCAGGGGTGCCCGTTATCCCCCCTCATTTTTAACCTGCTAATGGAACCACTAGCGGCCTCCGTCAGGCAGTCACCCGAGGTGCACGGTTTTACAATAGCGGGTAAGAAACACGTTATTAGTCTGTTCGCTGACGACATTATACTAATGCTCACTAATCCGATGACTTCCTTGGAAAGGGTCTCCTGTTTACTCCGAGATTATGGTAAAATATCATATTATAAAGTGAATGACATCAAGTCCTTCATTTTGGACCTGGGTGTAACCCATAGCGATAAACTACATATGCAACAAGCTTACCCTTATGTTCGGAATGACCATGCAATTGACTACTTAGGGATCCATCTAACTGCATATCCAGAACAACTATTCAACGCCAATTACTTGCCGTTAATATATAAGGTCAAGGAAGGAACAAAAGCACTAAGCAAACATATACTATCATGGTCGGGCAAACTGGCCGCCATCAAAATGCAATTATTGCCACAAATACTGTATGGGCCAGATTCTCTAAGAATTCCGGCGGCGTAGCGTAAGCCAGTTACACTACGCCGCCGCATCGTACTAGAGCAAGTGCTTTAATCTCAAAGCACTTGCTCCGTAGGTTTCGCCTGCGTCGCGTAAATCGCCCAGCATAAACCCGCGCAATTCAAATGGGGCGGCTTGTATTTAAATTAAGCGCGCCCCCGCGTCGAATGAACTGCGCATGCGCCGACCAGGGAAAAAGCCCAGTGCGCATGCTACAGCTCACGTCGGAAAGCGTCGTTGAAACCGACGTCAAAACGACGTGAGCGTCATTTACGCAACTCCCTATTAGCGAACGAGTTAGTAAAACGACGCAAGCGACGGAAAAAGCCGACGCTGACCCGACGCCATACTTAACATGGCATCCGACGGGACCCGACGGCATCCAACGGTACTTCGTAAGGTTACTCCACATAGAAGCTGGGGTAACCTTACGCGGACGAAAACGACATACGCGACGACGGGGCGGCGTAAAAGCGTTCGGGAATCGGCGTACTACCTCATTTGCATATCCAAATGCGAAAACAACGTAAAGGCCAACTACGATCCGCAAGTGTAATGGTTTTACACTTGTCGGATGTAGAAGCGTATCTATGCAAAAGTGATGCTAAGCATCACGCGCATAGATACGAGACAAAAAAAAACGGCGATACGACGGGGTATCTGAGATACTCCGTCGTAACGCCGCTGAGAATCTGGCCCTATGTGTTTAAAACAGTCCCAATACCTGCACGCAAGAAATTTTTCGGGGAATTACAGGGTATCCTCTCAAGATATATCTGGGTGGGCAAGAGGGCACGTAGTGCGTTTCATAAACTTCACAAAACTAAGATGGCCGGAGGTATGGGAGTTAATTTCTTCTCTGATTACCATCTAGCTGCTATACTGACACAGGCCAGAGGCTGGTTCCCAAACCAGTCTGCCCCAATATGGGGCCCCCTTGAACAACATCAAGCTCCTGGTAGAGATTTAGGGGCACTTCTGCTAGCTAGTCCGTTCCTCAAAACCACACACATAGTCTGCACATCTGCAATGGAGGCAACTATAGAGGCGTGGAGAAATCTCATTTCAGCTAAACTACTTGCTACTCCATTTCTTCCCTAGCTTTGATATTACCTAATCTAAACTTGCAGAAGTGGACGTTGGGGGGCGTAAACTGGGTCTCTGATATTCAAGAGGGAGGGGCCTTGAAGTCTTTTCAGCAATTGCAATCTGAGTTTGACCTTCCAAGCTCGGAACAATTCAATTTCCTTAGAGTGCAATCATTCCTCAAAAGCAAACATTATAGACCCTACAAAATTTTCTGGAAAGCACAAGCCTTTTTCACTACGCAGAATAGCAGGGAGAAGGGTATAACGCTATTTTACAACCTACTTAACAACAAATCTATCTTTGAAAAAAGTGACGCCTTATTGGCCTGGGAAAAAGACTTGGATAACTCTTATTCGGATGATCAGTGGATTAAAGCCCTGCAATACACCCACTCAGCCACAAAAAGTGGCAACCATTGGGAGCTTTACCACAAGGTCACTCAGAGGTGGTACCTCACACCGTCCAGACTTGCAAAGTTCGGGCACGGAGTGTCTCCGCTTTGCTGGAGACACTGCGCCCAAGTGGGTTCGCTGTTTCATATTTTATGGGCGTGCAGGAAATTGGCTAAATTCTGGACAAGCACTTTTGATATTCTCTGTCAGGTCACAGGGCTATCTATACACCCTTCACCCTCCTTGGCTATATTACACCTGGGCATAGAGGATCTTCCTCCCCCTTTTAGGAAATTTACCATACATCTACTCCTAGCGGCCAAACTGGTCATACTGAGACTTTGGAGATCCAATGTGAGCCCCAAAGTTGGGGACATGGTTAGAACTTTATCATTACACTTCACATATGAACGCATGCTGGCTTATTCAGAAGGTAGACACGCCACATTCATTGCCCACTGGCAAATCTGGGTCGATTGGTATGACAACTACAAAAACCAATACTGATGATAAATAAGCTATTAATCTCTGCTTAAAGGCGAGGTTTTCTTGTTTATGTTTAGTTATTTGGAGTATTTTATATCGTGCTCATCATTAAGGTTTATCCTTCCCACCTATATGGAATTCATATACAATTGTAGAGTATTATTGCCCAATCTTTGCAATATCTCTGAGATCTAGTGTAACATGGACAACACATGCCCAGCTCCACAGGTCGCAGCGAGTACCCAAAGGGGGACCTCGGGAAGGGCTGGGCTTCGATGACATGTCTATCTGCAGAAATGTAAGATTGTATTCTCTATGCTGCACTGCTGCTCTGTTATCATGTAGTGAGAATGTCTCCTTCTACTGTTCTTTTTGACACTCACTTGTCCTAATGGGACGTTTGCTTTTAACATGTTTTCCATGTATGTTTATTTCTTCTAAAACAATAAAAAAACTATTGAAATTAAGAAGTCTTTTTAATGGTGGAAGCCGGCACAGGCACTGTTACGGAGAAATAGGAAAGCACCTGGATAGCAAGAGTTCTAACTACTACTAACAACTTCAATACAGGGCACATTCACCCCCTTCCTGCCCAGGCCACTTTTCAGTTTTCAGAACTGGAGCACTTTAAATGACAATTGTGTGTTCATGCAATGCTGTAGCCAAATACATTTTTTATCATTTTTTTGAGACAGATAGAGATTTATTTTGGTGGTAACTAGTCCTCATTGGGATTTTATTTTTTGCTAAAATACAAAAAAAAGACAGAAAATGTTGAAAAAATACTTTTTGCTTAGTTTCTGTTAGAATGCTTTGTAAATAAGTATTTTTTCTCCTTTACTGATGTGCACTGATGGGGCTGCACTAATGGGCACTGATAGGCTGCATTGATGGGCATTGAGAAGACAGCACTGAAGGGCACTGATGAGGTGACACTGATGAGGAGGCACTAATATGCAGGACTTATGGGCACTGATGAGGAGGCACTAATATGCAGCACTGATTGGCACTGATAGATGGCACTGATATGCAGCGCTGATAGGTGGCACTGATATGCAGCACTAATGAGCACTTATAGGTGGCACTGATGGGCACTGATGAGCAGGCACTGATGGGCACTGAAAGGCAGCACTGATTGGCATCCCTGATGGGCATTCATTTATTTGTTTAGGCTTTTTCCCCCTTTGTTTTCACTTGGTGATCTGGTCAGTAACACACTTCCTGTATTAGTGTGCCCCCACCATGGATGATTATATGCACGTACCAGCTATTGGGAAGTGACCACAGGTATGTCTTATTTATCTTTCTTTCCCACTCTTGATAAAAGAAAACAGGGGGCTCAGCAAACAGCAGAATTGTTAATCTAGTGGGAGGAGAGTGTTAGATGTACTAGCAGATTTGGGTACACTAACAAATTAAAGCCAAACTCCAGCTTACACTGCAGTTAAAGCAACAATTATTTTTCTTTTGGGATAAATCGAAAATGAATCCCAGACAGTGAAACTAGGAGCCTTCACGTCAGAAGCCCACACCATCACATGCAGAGTCCCTCAAGGATCACCCCTGTCGCCCGTGCTCTTCAACATCTACCTCCGCCCACTCCTCACAATCATCAGCAAACAAGATCTGCTCTACCACTCTTATGCGGATGACATTCAACTTTATCTTTGCATCGCCAACAAAAAAGATCAATATCACGGATTAGAAAAATGCCTGACGCTGATAGATAATTGGATGACGGAGAGCTCCCTCAAACACAATGGATCCAGAACAGAACTTCTGTTTTCTCCACGCAAACCGAAAGATACATTCTAGGACGACATGGACTCCTCCCACCATCTTTGGACAAACCATCACCTCAAGCACTAAAGTAAAAAGCCTTGGAGTTATCTTTGACTCAGACATGTTTATGGACGCACAAATAGGATCAGTGGTCAGCGGATCTCACTATCTTCTCCGCTTGCTGCATAAACTCATCCCTTTCATCCCGGAAAAAGACACAGCAGTAGTAGTTGGAACACTAATCAATTTCAGACTCGACTATGCAAATTCCCTCTACCTAGGACTACCGAAATACCAGATTTCTCGTCTACAAGTTGTCCAGAACACTGCAGCCAGATTGGTAACGGGTAAAAAACCATGGGAACCAATCTCCCCGGGCATGAGGACCCTCCACTGGCTAGCCGTAAAGGATCGGGTGACAATCAAGACCCTCCGCCCCACCCACAAATGCATGCAAGGAAACGTGTCGCAATACTCATGCAAGAAAATAAAACACTACACCCCTCCGATCAACTAATCAGAACCTCCTCCACATCCCCAAGTCCCATTACAAATCTAAAGGAGAACGAAGATTCGCAGTCCAAAAACCATGGTTATGGAACGCTCTACCTACAGACATTCGGATGGAAGAAAACCATCGGGCCTTCAGAAAAAAACGTAGGACCCACCTATTCTGAAGCGTGGCTGGACGACGACATTGGATACAGCGCCTTGAGGCGATTTAGTTTGCATTTGTAGTGCTATACAAGTTACTCACTCACTCATAAAGGTTTTGCATGAAAAAATAAAAGCTGATCATTGTAAGAACCCCTGCCAGTGGAAAATGTTTTGTCTCAACGCTCTTAATTGATGCTTGTTCTGTTGAAAAACAACATACTTACTACTCTAAGGTTCACAACATCTACACACATATAGACCTTCTTTGCGTAGACCACCCCACTTTGGAGCTCCTGCAGCACACTCCCATCTAAAACATTACTATTTCAGACCATGCACCAATCACAAGTCACTCTCGCCCTGTCCTTAGGAGTCCATAAGGCCTGGTCATGGTGACAATTGAAAACCTGTTGGAAGATTCTGTAGTGGCCTTAAAGGTCTCACTTTTTTAGGACAACAAAATGGACAAACTTAGTGACAGAAGGGCCATCAGGCAGTGATATGGAGGGAACTGATTTACCTTGGCTCCAAACTTAAACAGGAACGTCAAGCGGATTTCTATAGGGTACTTACCGAACTTCAACAAGCAGAACTCAAACATAAGAATAGTGAAGACCCTGAGGCTTTACAAAAACTTACGAAGCTTAGGAAGTTGTTATCAAACTTGCTAGACTGTCAAACGCGAAAGCAACTATGATACATGTCCCATAAATTCTATAAACATGGTAATAAATGTGGCCGTATGCTAGTTAGAGCTCTGCGTTTGAAACATGCTCAGACATACGTGCATAGACTCTGCTCCTTTTCTGGGTAACTGGTATTCCAGTCATCCAAAATTTCCTTGGGGTTTCATGAATATAATGCAAAGCTGTACAATTTAGATGCCAGCTTGACTCCTGGCACTAAGGCCACCAGGTTGACTGAAATTCAGGACTACTTGTCTACAATTGACCTACCACCCTTAACTGACGACCAACTGTCAAACGTCCCATATCTTTACTAAACACAGATATTAAGATGCTGGCAAATTTTTTAAATCAAATGAAATATCTAATACCTCACATCATCCAACTGGACCAAACGGGATTAAATATTGGACGTGAGCCATACACTGAGCTAGACACAGACAGGAGCTACCTCCTTATTTTATATTATCCACAGACATGGAGAAAGCATTTAATCGCATTTACTGGATCTCCGTGGGGTAATAGAAACCTTGGGTTGGGCCAAATATGCTCATCTGGACTCTAGCCCTTTATTGTGAGCCCAGTGTACAAGTTAAAAAAAATTGTATTTTCTGATCTAGGTTCTCGATCAGGAATGACACAAGACAAGGGTGCCAACTTTCACCTCTTCATTTTGCTTTAGCCCTTAAACCCCTGTTGCATAAAGTGAGAGCGAATACAGACATCAAAGGCCTAAAGGTGGGCAACCAATGGCGACCCTAGGGGGGGCCAGAGGGGGCCCTTACCCCCCCAAAATTATGCTGTGCCCCACCATGTGCCCCCCCCAAAAAACAGTAACAGTCTCTCCTAAAAGGGAGAGTGTCCCCAGTCAGCTCTGCGTGGCATTCCTCCCCCTCCCTCTGCTTGCTGATACTGCACTCACACAACCACAGCCGCCCGATCTGCTCCTTCCCCTGCATCCTCATTGACACGGAGAAGAGCGAGTTGCCGAAATGACTCCATGAGCACTGTGGAGGGGGGGCAAGCTTTCATCCCAGTTACAGAAAAAACAGACTGATTTCTCCTGTCCTTAGGGGAGGAGGACAGGAGAACCAGCCTGTAAATTCCGAGAGTGGTGACTGCAAGCTGAGCCGAGTGTCAGTCTATGACACTCTTTTACAGCCCAGTGAGTCCAGCCACCTCCCCCCCTCACTCTCCTCACATACGAGCAGAGAGGAATACAGCAGCTCCTCCTACTCCTTTCAGTCCCGCCCACACTATCCCGGTGTACTGTATCTGAAGAGAGGGGACTTGTGGGCGGGAAATATGAAAATCTGCAGCATTCCTGGCTGTGTGAATGATGCCTGAAATTCTAGCCTGGACCGTGGGTTAGTTTGTGCACTGCAGACTGCAGTACACTGTAATCACTGAACTGCATTATCTCCATCCCTTCTCTCCCCATCTGTCTCGTTCCCCCTCTCCGTTTTTTTTTAAACATTCACAATTTACTTTCACTTTCAGTTAGACAGGTAATATAAGGTGCAAATTTCTTTCCCGCGTACACAGATTGCAGGAAAGAAACTTGCATGAGTCCCCCATCAACACAGACAGTGGTGACAGGGGAATATCCCTCCTGTCCAGCAATTGTATTCTCCCGACAAACAGTGATATCACTAGTGACTATACAGCAACCACTAGTGATAATCATAAGAGAATCTGCTCATTAATGGTTCAAATCTCAGCCAGTTCCTGCTGAACCAGCTGAGATTTAAACTGTCTATGGCTGGTCTGAGCTCTTAGGCAGCCCATACAATGATCACTTTTTTTCATTTAACTATTAGGTTGAATGAAAAAAAAAGAAATGATCCAATTCCCCCATCTACACATTATAAGTGGATGGGGGAATCCTCCCAGTGTGGACCAGTGATGGAACAACCAGAGTAGCTGTCCTGTCCCGGCTATATACAGCACTGGTGTCTGTCTCGTTGGCAGCGGCGGCAGCACATAGGAACCCAGTGCTGGTTACTTTATGGGGCTGATGTACAGGAGGGCCAGCACAACTTGTTGTTAGAGATGGGCTGGGCATGTTCAAAATTCCACATGCCAGAGCCTGCCAAGAAGCCCACACTGCACAGCGCTAATCACAGGCAGTGAGACATTTCCCGGTCCGAAGCTGCACAGATCAGGACTGTCTCAGTGGCTGTGATTAGCACTGTGGAGTGTTGGCTTCCTGGCGGGATCGGGCATGTGGGATTTCAAACACACCCAAGCCCATCTCTATTAGACAGTTGAGTTCCCTGCACGTTGCTTAGCAGAAGTGGCGCCTTCTCTGACATGCTGATTGGGATGCAATTCAGGTGATGCTCCTAGTCAAATCCTAGTGTTAAATATCAGTGATTTTATTGATCAAAGACCACACTTCACAGGCATAGAACCCACATGGCTGCTGAACGTACAGTTGATTATATATATACCCCAGTTGAAGACTCGTAAGTCGTAACGCGTAGGGTGAAGGGAGACGTACACCGGGATTGCCGTGACACCAGCGCGGTGCCGCTGTGTTATATGCTCGTTTTACTTCTATATTTGTAAGTGCAATTTTATTCATTAAAACTCCTTTATATCAACGGTAATGCACTATTGGAGGTCCTTTTTCCTGTTTATACCCCACCTCTGAGATCCAGGTCATTCCTATCCATATTGCGGACACCAGGAACATCAGGGAGATAACCAGCAGTGGATCTGCACATTGAGGTCCCTTTTTAGCCATTTAGAGGAACATCAGGGAGATAACCAGCAGTGGATCTGCACATTGAGGTCTCTTTTTAGCTGTTTAGAGGTGAGAGTTCTGGGAGACCAGAATGTGTGTGTGGTGAAGTGCACATCTTTTCACGGAACCAGCGGGTATCCTGGAACACCTTCTATAAGATCATGGACTCTGTCTGCACTTTATAGTATCTGGCACTATAGTATTTGGCACTATTGATTTATATGTCACCTGCATCACTCTGCAAATTAATATCTAACATTTGTTGGTCTTATTCACTTTGCGCAATTACTTTTTCCTTACAATTGTTTATTTATAGGTGTTGTGTTTGCACTTTTTGTTTTTGCTGCATTGTTTTTTCTGTGTGTTTAGGTCGACCTTGAATTTTAGCGCAGAAGCCCCCTCTTTCATATATATACTGTATATGTGGTTGTACTCTTGCTGCTAATAAATAGTGGGCCAGATTCAGGTACATCGGCGCATTTTTGGACCGGCGTAGTGCAACTCCTTTAAGTTAGACCGGCTTAATTTCGAGGCGCAAGTACCGTATCCTCGTAGTATTTTCGGCCAAATTTGCACCGGTGCAATGTAAATTCCGAGGCGTAAGGCGGTGTAATTCAAAGTGGGAAGGATGTGGGCGTGTAATTTGAAATGAGCCGTGACCCCATGCAAATGAAGGGTCGGCCAGACTGGGCATGTGCACATGAAGCAGACTATGGTCAGCACCTCTCTGAGCATGCTCAGAACTCGGCACGGCGCATTCAGTTAGATAGGAACTAGGCCCGTCAGACTTAGTGAGCTATGCACAGTGCTTAAATAGACCGAGAGAAATGCCCTTCAATTGCAAAAGTACATCCAATTTTTTTCCCTTCCTGAAGCAAGGTGCTTTTATTCCGGTGTCTGTTGCTGTTTGGAGGTTTGTGTCGTGTCGGTGTGTATATATATATATATATATATATATATAATATTAAATAAGATAATTATAATAATATTAAAATTAGTAAACTTATATTAGTTAAAAAAATAAAAATATATATTTATTATATTAATTAATATAAAATATATACTAAACAGGAAAAATGTATATAAAATATATATTTACCCATTAGGGTGAAAAGAGCCACTGGCAAGGAAATGGAGTGTTGCCAGTACCTTGCCCAGTGGTGGTCGGCAGATCCTCTCCCGTGTAAGAACAGGGGAGTCCGCGCTATGGTGAATAAAGTAGCTGTTGCCTCCCAGTAGGATCCCTATGTGGGAAGCTAATATAAATATGAATAGTAGAAAGGGAAATGGCGCTGCTAAATTAATACCTTTGTCAGGTATATCTGTGGGGTGAGCCCAATGGTAATAGGCCCCCCTTTTTGCTGGAATTAGGGTGCAATTGGAGAGATACCCTGTGTTAATAGGAGGGTAGATGTTGGTTCCTCAGCTTCCACTAATTTCAGTGAAATTGAGTAAAGGTGGATTAATTAGGTCAGGAGCCTGTGCAGGCCAGCAGGCCCAAAGATTGCTAAAGTAAAATGATCCTATGCTGCTATAAGGATGCCAGTTGTGACCGATGCACCCTAAACCATATAAAACAAAGAAAAAAAATGTGTCTCTAGAGTCTAATAGGTAGGAATCCCTACTAGTGTCAACCACACTAGTAGGGATTCCTACCTATTAGACTCTAGAGACACATTTTTTCTTTGTTTTATATGGTTTAGGGTGCATCGGTCACAACTGGCATCCTTATAGCAGCATAGGATGCCCCTGGCATGTTGGCATACAGATTAATGTCCTGCAAGTGTGGCTGCTCAGCTCGGCCCTAATGGTGTTGCTTTTGCTGACATGTAGACGGATTGTCTAATTTTAAGCAAGCTTTTATATGGTCTAATTTTAGACCGGCCGTGCAGCTGATAAGCACATCGTGTAGACTGCACCGCACAAACTTACTTTTGTGGATCGGCGTATCTCCCTCATTTGCATATTTGCATAGCAAATCAATGGTGTGTCTAGTGCAGTTTTGCATGCACGCTGCGCTGGTCTATCCAAATTACGTCGGTCTAAAAAATGTGGATTTCAGGCGTATATCGTTTTGGGGATACGGTGCATAGATATTTTTAGACTTACGCGTTCCTAACTCGTGATACTCCGGAGTAAATGCTTTGTGAATCTGGCCCACTGTGTTTATTAGATCTAACTGGGAGCATCGCCTGGATCACATCCTGATCAGCATGTCAACAGAGAAGGTTATACAGCATTACTGATGCTAGGTGACCAGCTGGGGCTCAGCTCTCTATAACCAATAGTGCCAGCCTTCTCCCTGCATGCACCCATAATGTCACCAGCACTAGGTCCTAATAGACTGCTGCCGCTGCCAAGGAGACAGATGCCAGAGCAGCGCTGTCAATAGCAGGTATAGAACAGCTGGGGAACCCCACAGTGGCAGAACACCAGGGTCCCGTGGAAAGACAACCTTTGCAACCCTGAGAGTTCTGCCACTGCTTTGGACCCTTATATTTTCTTGGTGTGCTGGTGACATATATCTCTTGTTTTCCGCCACCCTGGGGGGGCCCCAGTATAGTAAGAAGGGAGCTCACTGCAGAACATGTGAAAGGGCCCGTTGTGGGATCGTAGTAAAGGGCCTCAGGATATATATATATATAATTGCACTTTATAGTTGCCCCCCTACTTTTGTCCCTGTACCCCCATGTGCCCCCCCTAAATATGAAATCTGGAGACGCCACTGTGGGCAACACAGAACATAAGCTCTCAGCCTATGCTGATGATGTCTTGTTCCACCTGATTGACCCGGTGGTCTCGTTGCCAGTCCTGATGCGGGAAGTTCAGCATTTCGGGACACTCTTGAACTATAAAATTAATCTCACAAAGTCTGAAATTTTAGCCTTCCGGATATCCCCTGCCTTGATCGATAGTCTAAAAGGTGCCTTTCCTTTTACATGTGCTTCATCCCCATTTAGATACCTAGGCATCCAGCTAACAGACCGCTTCGACACACTGTACGCAAACAACTACCCTTGGTTGGTGATCGTGGTTAAACAAGACCTTACGCAATGGACGAATACTTCCCTCACTTGGCTAAGGAGGGTAAATATCATGAAAATTGAGTGAAGAAGCATCTGGGAATAGGGAGCATCTGCAGGTAGAATAGTATCTAGGGAGGATACTATTCTACCTGCAGATGCTCCCTATTCCCAGATGCTTCTTCACTCAATTATCCAGCATGTTTACTAGCTTTATTTGGAACTCGCAGAAACTACGCATAGCTCTGACTGTACTGAAGTGCCCAAACCGTTCAGGTGGTTGGTGGAAACCTATCTTATGCCCCATGGCTTTCTCTGGAACACAGGGGGTTGTCGGAAGATACGTCCCCATTGACGATCCACGCACTTAGGATATGGGTTTGTGTCAACTGATATTTGGATCTGGCTCCCTCTGTGTCCCCACTGGCGCCATTGGGAGGGTTTCTCTGGTTCCCCCCGGGTGAGAAAAGGGCTTTCTTTGGACCCTTGGTGGATTATGGGGACGCTAGCTGTGGAAAACTGTTGAGGAATGGCAGGCTGATATCCTATGAGTCACTGATGGCTACACCCGGAGAACCTCAAATTAACTTCTGGAGGTATAGACAATTGCACCACTTTTTTGAGGTACACGGCAGCTCCATAAGAGATATTACATTGATTACATACTTTGAGGGGGTTATGAACCTGTACCACACATGGTTTTAGCAGCTTTACCAACTGTTGGGGTCCTCCTCCTTGGTTGCTAAACCTACATATATCCGGGATTGAAAGAGAGACTTGGATTTACTGACATTCAACTGACACCTTTATACTAGCTTACCCATTCAAGTTCTATTGACTCTAAAATGCTAGAGACAAACTGCAAGATCTTGTCACGCTGGTAGAGGGTGCCTTTGGACCTGGCCTGGATATACCCTTCTACCATTGAGTTATGCCCAAGTGTCCTCAAGTTTAGACCTAGCACTGCTTGAGCTGGCAGAATTGTCTCTAGACAGCGCAACCAAACTCAGTAGTGGTGACAGTGGATTTCTCTTTGACTGGAGCACAGACCGCGAGTATTGAAAATGTAGGAAAATGGAGGAGGCTAGTGATAGATTCATCCTGATGACGCATGCGTGCATGCGAAACATGTAGAGGCATATGGGCAGTATCCCTTTACACAACTAATCTATCACTAGCCTCCTCCATTGTCAACACTGTAGCTTCCGCCCGTTGAACCGCATCCAGAACGAGGCTTGGGACGCACGCCGCACGTTGCGCAAACAGTAATGCTGGACTAGCTAATGCCGGCTGGGCATTGGAACATGTGAGTGAGATTTTTTAACTTTCCTAATAAATTGGTCTTAAACTATATTACACCATAAGAGGCTTTTTTTCTTTTTGGGGGAGCCACAAGAGGTGGAGAGCCACTTGGGTCTGATACACAAGATCAAGGATCGTGTGGAACCGCTGCTTAAAGGATATTACATGCTATTTCCTTTATGTGATCTGGTGAGCGCAATCTATGACTAGAGGTGGTGGTGACACTAATAAGGGTGCCAAGTCACGGAGAACATATATCATTCCACAGTATAGAGCACGTTTTTACACTTGGGATAAGAAAATAAAGGACTAAGGACTGTTATATAGGTGCAATAGCACGCACCAATAGGATCAGAATTTTGTAATTTAATACTTTATATAATATTTATTTATTAATATGGTTTAAATCAGCACTGGTGTTCATGGATATTTGTTTATATATATTTTTATGGAATTTGAATATTTGACAATTTGGATTTAGACAATCAGCGCAGTAGTATATGTCACATATACACAATCTACATTTTCATTTTTTTCACTTGTCACAGGTGTTTTCAATAACTGCAGCAGATTGATACATAGGTTTATATTACACACTTAGTTGCGCCGGTGTCACAATACACATAGACCGTGAGTATTGCTTCTCTTTGCCCTAGAAGACGTTACACATGCCCTGCAGGTGGGAACCTGGTGCGAGTGAAGACAGCTGCCAAGAGCTTTTAGGTATGATCCTGATACTTTTTCCCTTATATTTTTTTCAAATGTTTCTTCCTTTTTATTCCTTTTCTACCCTCCTCTTACTTTCATTCCTTTTTAGATATTAATACTGTACTGGGATCTGGCTTGCATGTCCCCTCGGGTTGCCATGGCTGATAATCAAAGTTAAAGTTCATCTGCCAGATGGTGGGTTGTCAAGTAGAAAGCACTACTCTGCCCACGTATGGGGCTCTGGAGGGGCTTGGATGTGGCTTAGGCCTTGGCGAAATGCTGAGGGAGGTCTGTTGAAGGCGCTAGTTGCCCCCCTCCCCCGATGTGAGCCTCGGGTTGGGCTGCATCAGGGTCAACCTAGACCCTTGAAGTGGCCGGGGTTGATATGAAGCAGAAGGTTGGTTTCTGTGTTAGGCAACCTACTCCTGCTGGCAGATACATAGTTGACGATTGTGACCACAAAGTTATTCAAAGCAGTAGACTGATGGCGCCACGAGAGACATGTAGTCTCTTAATAACACATACCTTTCTCATATTATATCTGTTTATATCTGTTATTTGTCCTTGTTGTCTAAGACAGAAGACAAAATACCTGTGTCAACCCTGTACTAAACATTGCAAATGTATGTCAAGATATGCGACCTTACCTAATAAACAACGTTTTACAAAAAAAAAGCAAAGTCGTCCTTTCAGTGGCCTTTACAATGGCACAGGTGTTATTATCATATCTTAGAAGGTCATTTTCTTGTACACATACGTTGCTTGGAAAACAAATGTTAAGAACTGCAGTTTAATTTAAGAGTTAAATTAGGTCTAGAAATTCAAGTGGTATTAAGAACAAATTGGGCGTGCTTGAATTTAAAATGCTGAAAGTAATTAGGACAATGTTTTCTTGGATCAAATGTTTTGGGGGTTTTTTAACTTGCAATTTTGGCAGTACATATATAAAAACTTCTCTGTGTAAGAAATCATTCATATTGAAAAACAGCTGCATGCCAACAAAATCTCTTAAGAGCGAAGAGATAAAAGCATTATTAAACACATACAAAAGGCAACGAAAGCATTCTCATTAGGTTACAAACAAAAATTCCATTCAGCCATATTGTGAGGCTCAGAAAGCTAGCATAGGAGCTATTTCTCAATGTAAACTTGAGGTGCCCTTTTCTTAGGAAAAATAAATGAATATATGCAAGAAAAGACAATGCAAACGCCCGCCTGTTTTAATTCACATCACACTTCCTCTAGCTCACTGACTGGAATGCAATAAGAACTCTTCTCTGTGTGAAAGTAATTTCAGAAAGTAATCTAGTTTATGGAAATCAAAGACATCAAAACATTAAAAAACACTGTTTCCCTATAAGTGCTTTGCTTCAAATATTTGACATGGAAATTTGTATAATCCCTCTGGGCCTAATGGGCTTTGGCAGTGTTAACATCTTTTGAAATGAATTTTACAAATGTTTATTGGGAATGCCAGCGGCACTAATAATCGCAGCATCTGACGGGATGGATGGTAAAAGATGCAGATCAGAGATGTTTAAGAAGGGTTCACAAGTCGAAATGTGTGACTGAATATTACAATAGGGAGCTGGGATTTTTCTCATCAATAGGCTGTGTTGAGGACAATACAGATTAATCATAATGTTCTGCTCTTCTACAGGTCTCTAGGGTAATAAGTAGGACACTTAAAGGAGCAGTAACTTCAATAAGGCCAATATGGTAGCAACAGGATGCTGCATAAGTATTGTATTGGCACTTTCTAACACAGGGGACACAGACAATGTGGCATGCAGCCTCCCAATTGTGGTGGCTGCTACTTGATCAAAAACCAATAGCACTGAGCAGAGGTGAATTTGGGAAGAAAATCTTTACAGGAAGAACTGCAACGCTTAAAGGGTCAGTCCACCCAAAAATTATATTTTATTTATACACCATATTTGGAATGCCCTTCAAATTATTGAGTTCAGCTGCACAAATTCAGGTCTATAAAGACTTGGTTTGACAAAACAAACAATAGTCCTGCTACCACTAGGGATCCAAGTGGTTTGATGAGGGTCGGGAGGACAAACCCAAGTGGTCAGCACAGTCCTGACCTCCACTCTAGTGAACAATTTTGGAATGAATTAAAACACTGATTGCAAGCGAGGTCTTCTTGTCCAACATCAGTACCTGACCTCACAATTGCTTCTTT
The DNA here is from genome assembly GCA_029574335.1 of Rana kukunoris. Classification (NCBI taxonomy): domain Eukaryota; kingdom Metazoa; phylum Chordata; class Amphibia; order Anura; family Ranidae; genus Rana; species Rana kukunoris. Next base: position 86,164,737 of record CM056059.1, read on the forward strand.
GGTTTACACACACATTCCCACAGACACACTCCATAATTCTGTGTAACATCTTCCAAGACGTGTTGAGGTTGCTACAGCTTTAAGGGGACAGGGGGGGTGCTTATTGAAAGGCCTAATTGTTCATGAGTTAACTTCATATTAATGTCCATTGTTTTTGGAGTGGGATGTCCTACAAATTCAAAGATATGTGATAGTGAGGTGTCTACAAAATTGTGACCATACAATGCATGCACATGTGTGTTTAGAGGCTGGTAGGATAAGCCAGGACCTCGCTTCTAAAACGTCTTAGATATTGTAACAATAATATCTCCCTACGTCTGGTGAAAAACTTCCCAAGGTGCATAAAGCGCGTCACCAGTTTTCCGTAAATAGCTGACCTGCGAGTCGGCTCTATATGGCGCCTGCGCAGTTAGCTCTACACCGCGGGCGCAGGTGCCGTATAGAGCCGACTCGCAGGTCGGCTATTTACAGAAAACTGGTGATGCGCTTTGTGCGCCTTGGGAAGTTTTTCACCAGACGTCAATCATTTACCTCCTGAATAGGAACGCCCAGTCCCACGGGAATCAGAATCCGGAAGCCATGGGGAAAATAAAAATATAACGGTACGTACGGCGGAAAAAAAAATACCAGCATACTGTTAATGTCGCAAGTATGCTGGATGTAATGTTATATAATTGTTTTAGGGTGAACCTCCACTTTAAACAAATAAATTAGTGCCACCGCCACCAGGTGAATTGAATGCTCACCTCACACCTGTTAATAACAGCCTTATTGTTCAACTCCTGCCAGTATCTCTGAAGTGGATGTAAAACTTGTGTAATTTAATTGATCATTAGCTTATTAATTTATGTATACAATGATTCTTTCAGATGGGAATGTAACAGGTTGAGTGATAGACCGAATGATCAGTCAGAGAGTAAAGCTGGTCATACACTGTAAAATTTCCCTTTTTCGGTCCTGTGGACTGAACAAGGGAAATCTATTAATCCCCCCATTTATGCATGGCTGTCAGAATACCTGAACAATGGCTGCATCTGATTGGACGCCGCAACTATTTGGCTGACAATTTTCAGATCAAAGGAAGTAGCAGAAAGCCACCCATAGCTGAAATTTCAGCCAGTTTATCGTGAACGTGCCAAAAATTTTCTTTTGTTTGGTCAACTTAGCTGTAGCTCACAGTTTACTAAACAGGTGCAACATTAGAATCAGTGCAAAACAGGGTCAAGGTGGCAAATAGCATGAATACACTGCAGAATAATAAAAAAACTGATTATGAAAGCTGTACAAACATGGACTCTTTATGGTAATCAGTGGCGACCCGTCCATAGAGGGCGCCCGGGCGCCGCTCCCCCTCCCCCAGTCAGTAAAAAAAAAAAAAAAAATTTTTTTTTAAATTAAAACATGTCCCTTTAAGATGTTTTTTTCCACCAAAAATGGTCCTTATGTGCACTGTGCACTGTGCCCGGCGCCGGCACCAGTACGGGTAGCGCCACATCTGTGCAATCATAAGATTGCAGACGAGGCGCTACAAAAAATGCCTTTGTGGCGCTCTCCATCCCGCCACAAACTTCCGGGGAGATGGCCGAGCGGGTGCACACGCTATAGGGATCCGACGTCACTCGATGTACAGGAAGTGACATCAAAACACTCTGCAGCTCAGCGCCTGTGCGGTCCTGACTCCCAGGACATTAAGGTATGCATCCCCCTCCCTCCGCTCCTGTGCCTGTTATATTTACTCCCCTGAGTGCTGAAATAGTAGCTGCCACGATCCCCCAGGCCCCCCCCTCCTCGTTTACTGACTGAATCATGGCTCCTCTGCTTATTATTCTTATGTGCTGCCAAAATAATGGTCGTCACCCCCCGCTAACTAAATGTCTTTTACTGTAAACGGCCAGTATTTCGGCGGCACATAAGAATAATGAGCAGAGGAGCAGAGAGTGGAATGTACATATAACATGTACATTCCCCTCTGCTCGTTATTCTACATGTACATCACTGCTGGGACTTGTAGTCTCATAGATGGTGGATTGCATGCACCTGAGCACCAGGAGAAGAAATAGAACTACAAGTCCCAGCAGTGATAGAAAAACTGGACAAAGATGGTGGATTGCATGCAACTGATCCCCAGAAGACGATGTAGAACTACAAGTCCCAGCAGGTTATAATATACGTTTCCGAGGTGGATGGATGTCTGGACACCCATCCACCTCGGAGCCTTATATTATAACCTGCTGGGACTTGTAGTTCTCCATCGTCTCCTGGGGCTCAGATGAGAATGAACTACTTGCACGTATCCTTATAAACAGCTTCCCAGTGAAGTCCAAGTGGTCCTAGTAACACAGGAGAACGGCTGGAAAGGTCCCAGGCCTGGGGACAAAGGGGCAGGGGTGTATTTAGGTTTTGTGCTGCCATAGGCCTGACTAAACTCGTGCACCCCCTAATTTAAATATGACCCACCCTTCCCGTTATGGCCACACCCTGTGTTGTTTAAGACCCGCCCTGAAATTCTCGAGTGAGGACACTAGTTCTGAGGGCCTGGGGGGGCAATGGATTCCCTTAATTTACTTAGATTTTCTCTTACTTCCTGGTTGCCCATAGAGCAGGAAGTGAAGGGAAATCTTCGCAATGGGACAGAGATGGTAAAAGTGTTGCCTATAGTTCTACTTTAAGTAGATGGTGCAGCAGAAACATATAGCACAGTGAGGAAGGTTTGTGGTCCAGGATGACAAAACAGTCAAAATTGGAACCCCCCCCCACAGTTGCGGAATGCCAGCCGCCCGCTAACTAGAAGCAGCACGGCCGCTTTATGGGGGCGCTGGACTAATTTTCCGTACAGTGTAGCGTAAGCCGGAAGGGACTCTTTTCATGCTGCCCCCCTGCAAAGTGCTGCCCTAGGCCTGGGCCTTGTTGGCCTAGGCCAGGATACAGCTCTGCAAAGGGGGGAATCCCCACTGGAACTAGAGTACTTTAAACGCAATTGGGATGATGTTCCCCACAGTGGCTGGGTCACTGAATTTTTGTGCGGTGTGCTTTGAGCCCATACAGAATGAATAGGCTCAAATCGCACTGCAAATTATCTCATGTGTTTTGAACAGGAATGCGATGTGATACCTGTCCGTATCACATGTGTTTTCCCCTGTGTGGACCTAGGCTGAAGTCACTATGACAAGCCTGAGATTACACAGGACCAGCGCGGGAAATCGCATGTTATTCGGATGGGAATTGAATTGCATTCCTGTCCATGGAGGTACGATTTATTGTCAAAAGAATTGGGACACCTGCCTTTCCACGCACATGAACTTTAATGGCATCCCAATCTTAGTCCGTAGGGTTCAATATTGAGTTGGTCCACCCTTTGAAGATATAACAGCTTACGGTTCATTTTTTTCCCCAGAAATATAGCTTTCTTTTGGTGGTATTTGACCACCTCTGCGGTTTTTATTTTTTGCGCTATAAACAAAAAACAGCGACAATTTAGAATTAAATGCAATATATTTTACTTTTTGTTATAATAAATATTCCCAAAAAATATATAAAAAAACACATTTCTTTCTCAGTTTAGGCTGATATGTTTTCTTCATATTTTTGGTAAAAAAAAACGCAATAAGCATATATTGATTGGTTTGCGCAAAAGTTATACCATCTACAAAAGGGAATAGATTTATGGCATTTTTTTTTTATTATTATTAGTAATGGTGGCGATCTGCAATTTTTATTGTGGCTGTGACATGATGGCGGACACATCGGACACTTTTGACACTATTTTGGGACCATTGTCATTTATACAGAGATTAGTGCTACAAAAAAGGACTGATTACTGTGTAAATGACACTGGCAGGGAAGGGGTGATCAAGGGGCACTGTCAGGGCTAGGGGGCGATCAAGGGGTTAAGTGTGTCCTAGGGAGTGATTCTAACTGTAGATCCCTGTCATGTCAATAGGCAGAACAAGGAAATGTTCTGCCTAGTGTTTTACATTGGCATCTCCCCATTCTGCAGCTCCGTGTCACAAAAGTGGGACGGCGACGTGCATCGAGTCCGCGGGACCCACAAGCACGTGCACAGAGTACACGGTGGATACATGCATGCCACTCGCCAGTGGCGCGCGTGCCCACTAATTCACAATTTAAAGGGGACGTACCTGTATGCCCATTTGTGCAGATGTGCAAATGGGCTGACGTACATCGGCAAGTGGTTAAGGGGGATTGGGCTGCCTCCAGGCCCACCTGCCCCTCTTCTATCCATTAAATTCATGTGCTCCCACTGTGGAGACGCTCATAAATTCATTAACGTTTAGGACTGCAAGTATATACAGGGTACCGTAAAGAGGCCTAATAGCACATGCGTTCGCAAATGCGTGCTAACTAAACACCGTTTTTTAACGCAAACTGTTGGATGGGTTAATTTGGGTGGTCAGCAGATTGGTTGGTGAGTTGAGCTATGGAATGTTCAGTTTTTGTCTTTGATTCCTCAGTGACTGGTCAACAGGTGCTCCCGCTTCAGCCTTGCCCTCATTGTGTCCATATCTCCATATCATACTAAGCACAGCACCGTTTTTTTGCCAAGGAGCTTACAAAAAATAGGATTGTAAATGACAAAATAAGACAGTGACCGAAATAGCTTGACAGAAAAAGACAAAACGCACGTATAGCACACTCCAGGTTGTGACCCTTCTCCTGAGAGGGAAAAATCCTCAAAAGGATTTTTTGGGCTCCCGCTGGGTATTTTAATTGCGGTCAAATACATTAGCTAGAATAAGATAACAGCCAGCGATTCCCTATTTATCTATCTTCTCTTTTATGACCCGAAAGACTGAAACAAAATAAACATCAATACCTAATGAGAACAGAGCACCATGTAACCCACGTTTTTGGATTATTCCTAAAACTGCTGCACATAAAACAGCAATAAAAAACAAAAACATGATGAATGTCAGAGAAAAAAATGAAGAAATAAATATAAGCGGGTTTGATGTAACTGATGGAGGTAACAGCATGAGTATATGTGTAGGAGAAGCTATGTAGCCCTCGCTGAAAATGTGTCTCATTGCATGCCAGCCCAACACATTAACATGGAGGTTTTAAAAGGAACAATGCATTGTCATAATGAGAATCGTAAAATCCTATCACTTTTGACACTGACATATCAGCTTAAGGATTAGCTTTACATTTAAAAAGGCTTCAAATTGCTCAACGATAAATATCAGATGAATAAAAACTGATCCATGATGCCTGACACATATTTTTTTTTATTTATTATGGTTTATAGCTCATAGGCTCGAGGGAATGTTACCTTTTTGGATGGAGGCACCAAGTTGTGGAAGCTCGTATTTTCACTGGGTGAAACCTCATTTACCATTTATAAGCATGCCAGTCTGCGGGGTAGATAGAATAAATTATTTTTTGTGTCCCCCCCAAAGAAGCTTACAGTGGAATGCCCCTTCAACAATCAAGTCATGCACAGTTGTATAAACTCCAGGACCCATTTTGATAAAAACCTATTAATCTACTAATGTGTTCTATAAATTGGAGTACCCAAAGCTCAGGCCCCGTACACACGGCCAAGAACCTCGACGGGCGGAACACATCGTCCCCCCCGTCGAGGTTCTCGGCCGGCCGTCAGATTCGGCGACCAGCCCGTCGGGAAAGGCGACCAGCCATTCATCCCAACGGGCCGTTGAGCAAATAGAGAACCTGCTCTCTATTTGCTCGACGGGTTTCCCGACGGGCTGGGCTCGGCGAATCCGTACACACGGCCGAGGTTCTCGGCAGAATGAGGATCCCAGCGAGGTTCTCGCTGGTTTCTGCCGAGAACCTCGGCCGTGTGTACGGGGCTTCACACAAAAATGGGGAGCAGAAACACCATGGATTTTTTTTATAATTTTCTTCACACAAATAGAGCTTTTGGTATTTATTCACCCCTGGGTTTTTTAATTTTTTAACTAAATAAACAAAAAGACCAAAAAATTTTTGTTATAACATTTTGCAAACAGGTCATTTTTCTCTTTCACTGATGTGCGCTGATAAGGCTGCACTGATGGGCAATGATGAGGCATTACCAATGGCCATTGACAAGCTGTACTGATGTGTAGTAATGAGGCGGCACTGGTGGGCACTGAAGAGAAGGCACTGATGAGGCTGCACTGATAATCAGCACTAATGGGAACTGATAAGCGGCACCGAAGGGTGGCACTGATGAGCAGAACTGATAGGCGGCACTGATGGGCGGTGGTAGGCGCCACTAATAAGTGACCCTGATTAGCAGAAATTATGCACACTGCTTGGCAGTACTGGTAGGCACTGATTGGCAGCACTGGTGGGGAAACATTGGCAGCACTCGTGGGACTGCACTGATAATTAGGACACTGATAATCAGTGCCCTGAATATTAGTGTAGATGTCCCTTTTAGAGAAGCCAGTTATCGGCTCTTTTCTCCTCTCTTCGTGTTGTCAGCATGAGGAAAAGAGTGCCGATAATCGGCTTCTGTTGACATCCGTGATCTGCTGTGATTGGACATAGCTGATCACAGTGTAAAGAGCTGCTGATTGGCTCTTTACCTCAATATGTGATCAGCAGTGTCCTCCGCCACAGGCATGATGACGGGACGCCTTCATATGACAGCTTCACAAAACTAGACCACGCGTTGTAGCTGCCATTCGGCTATAGCGTGGTCTACAAGTCGTAAAACAAAAGATCTGTATTTTTGCTTGCATATGACTAGATAAGTGAACACAGTTTAGGTGAGCTCAGTTAAAGTTCACTTGGGTAGAGAATTGTACATCTGCGCTAATGTTTCAGGAACTGAATTTTGGGGTTATGAAAATCACCACTAGAGTGCTAACTTAAAATGATATTAAAGCTTATTTTTTTTTTTAGGGCTGTGAAAATTAAAGATTAATTCCTCGATTAACCTTAAATTTTTTTGATCGATCAAAATTCTTTTGATCGGTACTAGTGGTGCAACGGATTGTAAATGATCCATGATCCGAATGGGTCACCATATGCGGATCGGCACACCAAATGATCAGCGGAGCTCCGTTGCTGCCTCGGCCATAGGAAAGGCTGCGGCTTCAGCCTAGCTGAGTCTAGGTGAGCCTAGAGCTGTGCCCTGACGTCATCACCCGGCCTCAACTGCTCGTGTTCGGCCGGCTTCTCTAGTAAGACTAAGCAAGCAATAATCTTCCTATACAGTGGGGGAGATGTCTGTAGATATTACAGTAGGGGAGATTGTGGATATTAAAGTGGGGAAGATGTCTGTGGATATTACAGTGGGGGAGATGTCTGTGGATATTACAATTGGGGAGAAGTCTGTGGATATTACAGTTGGGGAGATGTCTGTGGATATTACAGTGGGGGAGATGTGGACCATATTACAGTGGGGGAGATGTCTGTGGATATTACAGTGGGGAGATGTCTGTGGATTACAGTGGGGGAGATGTCTGTGGATATTACAGTGGGGGAGATGTCTGTGGATCATATTACAGTGGGGGAGATGTCTGTGGATATTACAGTGGGGAGATGTCTGTGGATTACAGTGGGGGAGATGTCTGTGGATATTACAGTGGGGGAGTTGTCTGTGGATATTACAGTGGGGGAGATGTCTGTGGATATTACAGTGGGGGAGATGTCTGTGGATATTACAGTAGGGGGAGATGTCTGTGGATATTACAGTAGTGGGAGATGTCTATGGATATTACAGTAGGGGGATGTCTGTGGATATTACAGTGGGGGAGATGTCTGTGGATATTAATGTGGGGGAGATGTCTGTGGATATTACTGTTGGGACTATATGTGGTATTGATCCGGAAAAAGGTATATGTGCATTATAATTAATCAAAATTAGTCGATTAATCGATAAAAAAAAAGATGAATCGAACACGAAAATTTTAATCAGTAACAGCCCTATTTTTTCTAATAGAATACAAAAAGGGGTTATACATACCTGTTCTGCGCAAGGATATTGCTTAGGGTACTGGCTTAGCTCCTCTTTTTCGGTCCCCCATTGGCATTATCTTCCTACGGGTACCCTCTCAGCAAGCTAGCTGCTAAGGGGGAACCCATCGCATGCGCTCACAAGCCAGGCTGTGTACATTCATAGACACATAGCGGGGCCATGCCCCCATCCCCCCCCCCCCCCCTCACAGGATTTGATTGCCAGTAACTCTCACTGTCTCATGTAAAAGGAGGAAGAGAGAACAGTGGTGATACAAATGGGGCAGTGCTGGATCGAGAAAGGAGACAGGAAAGTGTTTAGGGTGGAGGGGCAAAATAAGTAGTGGGATGTTTTTACCTTAATGCAGGAAATTAAGGTAAACATTTGTTTCACTTTTGAGCCACTTTTACATATATAAGTAAAGCTATATATATATATATTATTTTTTATTTTAGATAGAGTACTGGAGGATAAAATCAGCTGTCTTTTTTATTTTTTTTGCCATCTGTGTTAAATTAGGGAGATTTCACTTGACCTCCTGTCCTGTAGACCCAACGGGAAGTATGAGAATATCCTTCCAATGTGACAGAAATCCCTTTTTAGTTGTCATGGAAACAAATGTCCCCCTTGGAGGACTATTCCTGGTCTGGTGGCAACCCAAAATATTGAATTCTCCTGCACTTTCATTCCCGGTGACATTGGTGATGAAGACATTATAAAGAGTAAATATCCCTATAGGGGACACAAAAAGACCTGACGGCAATAAACCCCTCACCACTCTATCCAAAACTTAAAATAGTTTTGCCTTTGGTTTTTAAGGTAAAGTGGAAATCTAGGCTAGATTTAACTTAATTTAAAATGGCTCCCTCCCCCTGTCTAACTTATATTTTAGCTACCCTGTCGAAAGAAGGTGCTTATACTTACTTATTCTTAAGGTGCTCTGATCTGATTGCTGACAATGGATGGAATGCCTGGAAGGTCTTCCCTGCAGCCGGCTTCCCTTCCCTTCCCTGAGGCTTTTCCAGCTCTCTCGATTCTGATTGGCTGAGAAGCAGCAGCAGGAGCCAAAGGCCAATGGCTGCTGTCAATCGCAGCAAGTAAGGCAGGAATGGGGGGACGGGGCTGAGCCTTGCTCTCTGTGTCTTATGAGTGCAGACAGGCAGTTCAGGAGCAAGTACGCACACGTGCCCCATGGAGCAATTCCTCTACCTCCAGTCTGCATTTGACAGAGAGTGATGATGATTTATAACTAAGCACTCAAAATGAAGGCATTACAGGGGATGGCAATGGAAATGGACATTTTTTAGATGCTGCTTCCAGAGTATAGGGCTCAAGTACACTTGCACCACCCTCTAGAGTGCAAACCATGTTTCAGGCGTTTGACAGGTGGCTGGAAGGTGTTATATCACCTCCTCACCACCTGCTTTAATCCTGATAATGTGTGTGTTGCATTCAGTTACAGGGAGATTGTTGTGTAGCCCCCTTCACTTCAATGGGTCACTTTTGGAGGCGGCATAGCTAGCTGAATACTTCAGCTACTCACTGTGGTCCCCTGTAATAAGGTGGTTGGTCCCTTAGTGGCGACAGCGAGTGAAAAACTTATATAGCGCAGCACATGCAAACTGAATCGCCTCATATCTGCCTGGGATAGGCTCACAAAACCAGCCTAGCAGCCTGGGTAGTACAACACACATCCACCCAGACAGCCATCCAGGTGGCACAGAAAACTGATCACCTGACTCGACCCACATATATAGGTCCTCCAAGCAGGTCAAGATATTTAAGAAAACCCCTGCCCATTGGCTGGGATACCCGATATACCCATAATCTGACCTTGCATTGCCCTTCTCATATCTAATGCCACCAAGTACCTGGCCACCTAGCGTCAAAAGAGAGAAGTGTAGCAATTAAAAAATCAATTGACCCTCAACGATTAGCCAAGGCACTTATACCTGGCAGGAAAATTTAGGAGCAACCCAGGCTAAACACCTGGGTGCTACATCTACAACCCTCTTAGGTCACTGTGTTAGATTAAGGTGGGTGGCCTTAAAACCTGTGGCTTAACTGCCTGATTGTATGCCCCCCAGCCACAAGTGTAAAGCAGACCTACAAGATTTAAGCAAAGATATAAAACAAGGGAAAGCAATGTTGTCCAATCTGGATACTTCTGCATCTGGGGTCTGTAGTAGGCAGTATAATGGTGTCAGTGAAAGGGTTACAAGGTTATATTCATATCTCCACAGCTCCGTTACAGTAACTTAGTTGCCTCCTGTTATTGCAGGTTATTTATTTTATGACTGCCAGCAAATAAATAAATAAATCAGTTTATGCAGGCGCTTGAAAGAAAAGCAAACTTAAAAAGATCACATTATTGTGATAAAAAGGTAATGAATAACATAAATATAAATTAAACGCGCGTCTCAGCGGGGAATCGTCTTGCAGCGCTGCGAGTGAGATGGAACTTCAGAGAGCGCGCTCATATGAAGCCACGAGGACATTCTGCATAAGATCTGTTCATTGCAGCACATTGATCTTATCAGTCTGAGGTCAGGCTCGCTTGTAATTAGGTGTTAATTGCACACAAAACGAGGAGGTCATCAATTTATTTTCACTCACATCAATTTTCATCTGATTAGGACTGATGCAAAGGGGAATTTAGGAAAATGACGTGCACATTAGAGACCGGGATGTTTGACACCATTTCTGAATTCTCAGTTTAATCATTAGTGCATCCACATACACAGATGAGCAAATTGCATGGATCTGGGTATTATCGGATGTGAAAAAAAAAATCTTAAAGGGAAACTCAAATCTTTTAGATTTTTTTTGTATATACATGATCAGATTCATGTAAATTGACTTTAATATAACATTGTGATATTGTTTTAAAGACTTTGTTTCTGTTTATTGTTTGGAGGGGCCGCCATATACAGTGGGGAAAATAATTATTTAATTCCCTGCAGATTTTGAAAGTTTGCCCACTTACAAACAAATGAAGGGTCTATAATGTTTATCATAGGTGCATTTTAAATGCTAGAGACTGAATATCAACCAAAAATCCAGAATAAACACCCGATACAAATGTTATAAATTGAGTTGCAGTTCAGTGAGTAAAATAAGTATTTGATCCCCAAGCAAAACATGACTTAGTACTTGGTGGGGAAACCCTTGTTGGCAAGCACAGAAGTAAGACATTTCTTGTAGTTGGTTACTAGATTTGCACACATCGCAGGGGGGATTTTGGTCCACTCTTGACAGATCTTCTCTAAATTCTTAAAGTTTCTTGACGGTAACTTGGCAATTTAAAGCTCCCTTCATAAATTTCCTATAGGATTAAGGTCTGGAGACTGGCTAGGCCACTCCATGACCTTAATCTGCTTATTCTTGAGTCAGTCCTTTGGTGGTATATTTTGGGTCAATCTCATCAACCCATGTATAACCCATCTTCAGTGTTCTGGCTGAGGGAAGAAAGTTCTCATCCAAGGTTATACAATACATAGCCCCTTTTATTGCCCCCCCCCCCCTTGTGGTAAAGTTGTCCTGTACTTTTCGCAGATAAACAGCCCCAAAGAATAATGTTTACACCTCAGCGCTTGACTGTAGGGATGGTGTTCTTAGGGTCCTAGTCAGCATTTTTCTTCCTCCAAATACGGCAAGTCAAGTTCATGCCCAAAGAGCTCAATTTTGATCTCATCTGACCACAGCACTTTCTCCCAATCCTTCTTTAAATCATTTAGCTGTTCATTGGTAAACTTCAGAAGGACCTGTAGATGTGCCTTCTTTAGGAGGGGGACCTTGCGGACACTGCAGCATTTCAATCCATGGTGGCGTATTGTGTTACCAATGGTTTGATTGGTGAAGCAAAGATACATGGTCAATGAAAAACCAGCATCCTTAAAGATAAACAAACAAGATTCAACATGGTGTGGTCCCCTTGGATTAGGTACCTCCAAGCTCCATGATCTCTGGATCTAGATATTAGGGAGATTTGGACCGTAAGACATGACTCCAGCTTTAATATATCAGCCTTAATACTTCTACTTTATACCTCCTTCCCTTTCTCCTCCTCTACTTGCGTATCTTGATTAATTTGAATATGTTTTATTTGCTCTTCGGGATGTATAATTCTTTCTGTAATGAAATGTTATTTGTATCCCAACTAATATATTTTTTTTTTAATTTGAATAAAAATCTATTGAATCCAGAATAGCACAGATAAATCCACAAAGCCAGCACTCCTTCCACTTGTAAAACCTTTATTTTCACATATCAGGTAAAATAAAGATGTTCTCTGCTAACATGTTTCAACCAATACTGGCCTTAGTCATAGCTAACAACTGGCTACAACCAAGGCCAGGATTGGCTGAAAATAAATCCACAAAGCCAGCATGCCTTCCACTTGTAAATCCCTTATTTGCACATATTAGGTAAAAGAAAGTTGTTCCCTGCTAACATGTTTCAACCAGTCATAGCTAACAACTGGCTACAACTAAGGCCAGGATTGGAAAAATTATGGAATTAGTGGATAGAGTGTCAAATTGTCAGAAAGCACCTTGCCCCAATACATATATGGAAAATACAAAAGGGGAAGGGGGTACCAATAGAACCCAGGGGCTTTTAGATGGTGCAAATAAAGATTAAAGAATCAAAAGAGAATTGTATATGAAAAAAATAGAAAAACATTTTATCAAAGGCAATTATATGATATTAATAACATTATGTTGATTTATTCTCCATTTGATAAAATATGGAGAATCAAGATGAAGCATTGATTGGTCGATTCGCTCTACATGTTTCGCTCATTCAGAGCTTCATCAGGAGCGTTTATAGACAATGCTGAGTATCAAAAAAAGAGAAAGCATATAATTAATTGACTATAAGTAAATTACATAGAGGTAAGTAGACGCAAACAAATAAATAAATAAATGCTCGCATTTTTTCATAATAAACATATATATATATATAAGGAAAGTGATTACATTGGTTGAAGCAGAAGGTGCATATTCAACAAATTTCAGCCATAATCTAAACTTAGTGCTAAAAGTAGTAAAGGACTTACCAAAAAGTAGTAAAAAGAGGGGGTTATCATAAAAGAACCTATATCATATACCAGCATGCACGGACAGTCCTAGCCCGGCGAAAACCATAGCCTAAGGCCAGGATTGGCTGAAACACGTTAGCAGTGGACACCTTTGTTTTAGCTGATATGTGCAAATAAAGGTTTTACAAGCAGAGGGAATGCTTGTGGTGTTATTTTATTTTCTGTGCTATATTGTGCACTTTGGAAGAAGTATTGCTGAGCACAATATACTACTGTGAGGAGCAATTATGGCTGCCAGGTGAGCTGATGATGTCTTGCTATCCTCAGAGTACCTGATGGACCCTCAAACCCAGAATATATGGCCACCAGAACAAATAGAGACAGTTAATCTCCCCATTGGGTACACAGATATCAGTAAAAAGCTGATTGAGGTTGTAACCATTCTCTACTCAATCCTAAACCAAAAAAATTATCACTTAAAAAATGCTAATATATTTTTAAAACATTTATTAGTTGAATTTGCTGGAAACAAAATTTACTTTTTTTAGTCAATTGAAGTAATTTCTTCCATCTTGTGTCACTTGTGTGTTTACTTCATCTAGAAGGTGTTCATTAGACCCACCTGCAAGAACATTAGACTACACGAGCCCGGGATACAAAGCAAAAGACGTCAGTGCCACAATGTCAGGCGCAAAGACTGAACCTGCGGCTCCGAGTTACAGAAGCCTAAACAATGGACGTTTTGTCCCTGTAATGCCCAGTATGCAGCAGAGTGGAAATGCAACTTCCAATACTAATCTACAAATTAAATTAAACTTGTTGAAAGACACACGATAAACTGGCACTTTTGTTCCTTGCAGAACAGGAAAAAAATTGAAACCACTAAATGTTTTAGCAGATTTACCAAATTTCCAATTAACTTGGGCAACATAGCAGCATGAAATCTAACACACATTTTGAGCGTATGCCTGAGCAAATGGTAAAGATTTCAAAGGGTATCTGTTGCAGCGTATCAGGACACAGCATATATTTGGAAATAAAATAGATTGCAGCTTTTTTTTAAGCTGTCGTGGAACTAAAGGGTTCAGCAGATAACGAGAACAAAAGAGAAGACTTTTTACACTTGTAGTAATACAACAAGACACCGCAATCTGTTGTGGTACTACTCTTCTTAGCATGGCAAGTTAAAGGGAATGTATACTGGTGTAGCGCGTGGGGACTTTTAGTCCAGGTGCTATGTTAAATTTAGAGGGGGTTGAGAGAGTTACTTTGCTCTCATCCATGTTGATTATGAAAATTAGGTTTCTGCCAGGCTGGGCTGCCTGCGGTTTCATTCTGTGTTCCAGAGATGCTTTTCCATCTCTGGGTGACAGGTGGCACCAGACGGGTCCAGGCGGAGACGCCTTTCTGCAGCAGCCAATTAGAGGAGTGTTTCCCTCGCGGGGCATGCTGGGGGAGGGTATTTCTGGCACAGATGCCATTTTGTGGGGTCTTCTACCCGTTCCTGGTTCTGGGTGCGGCACCCACCGTTAGGGTGTGCGCACATCACGTGCCCCGGCGATATGGCCTACCAGGCCGGGGCGCACATGCTACATGGAGTTCCTGACTCTGGGCCCTCATGGCACGGAGCAACCGAAGCTGAAAAAGGGGCCTCAGTGACTTACTGAGTCCCTACATCCATGAGAAGATCCCAAGCGAGTTGTGCTGTTCGCAGAGGCGTATCTAGTGAAAATACCGCCTATGGCAAGTACTGAAACTGCGCCCCTGTCGAAAAATTTGAAACCCATCTTTCAGATAACCTTTACAAAAAAAAAAACAGCTAACAAAACTAGTGATATTTGTCATCCCTTGTGATGCCTTGGGTAGTGACATATCTTCTTTAAGGAGAAATCTGGGGTTTATTAGACCCCCTGATCCCTCCTCTGCCCTCCAAGGCCAGGTAATTGCAGAACCAATACTGGAAGTGATGAAATCTTCATCACTTAAGGCCTCAGTTTTCACAGAGGAGAGGGAGAAACTGATGTTCCTCTTACTTCTTTGTGCGCTGCCAATCCGACCAGATGGAATGGGAGAGTCTGGGAGAACAGGGGAGGGCTGTGGCTGAAAGCAGCAGGGATAGCGCTGCCATTGTCCATTAGCAAAGGTGCTGAAAAGGAGATCCTGCCTATGCTCGGGAGGAGGGATAAAGAGATCATCAGACCCTGGTAAGTGCCTTGCTGCCCAGCCAATGATCAGCGCCCCCTTCATATGGCGCCCATGGCACTTGTCATGGCCGCCATACCCTAGATACGCCACTGGTTGTTCGGTGGGGAGGTCAGTCTGAGGTGAGCCCGGAGGCAGGTGATCCAATAGGGCTTAGACAATCCACCGGGGATCCGAGTTGCCGGACACTGACGAAATATATGTTGTAACTTGTCAGTCGGTGATTCCAAAAAAAAACAAAGATGCTACACAATTCAGGCAACTTTAATTATTGAGAAGGAATTGCTCCATTGAACTGCATTCCAGAGCAGGGGCCTGTGGCAGAGGCACCACTCCTAATTTACATTGAGCCAAGTCTGTGGCAGAGGCTTGACTTCCTTCTCAAGGTTCTTAGTGATATTCCGGCTGCCAGTTCTGTGAGAGAGACTGTCCGGGTACACTACACCCATTACGGCTGGAGTGGAGACAAAGCAAAGGGTACCGTTGAAGCAGGACTGCTTCCACAAATAGTTGAGGCCTGAATCTGCAACTACGTCTTCTCCTTTCTTCCTCACCATCTTCTCTATTCACCTGAAGTTACCTGTTTGCCATGTTGGGCAAGAAAATAAAGGCACAGAAAACGACACCTTGCTGTTTGGACATTCCGTCTTTGCTCACATTATCTAATCATCATCATACCCCTAGACATACTACAGAGGTGACACGCCGATCCCAAATCTATCCAGCGTCTCCTGAGTGGGTAGCGCTACACTGGTTTGGAACATATTTTCTTTTTTATTATAACACAAAATATAACCTGAAAAAAAGTTTTGAAATATTAAATCATATTAAAGTAGATTTAAAGCCTAACTGAATTACATTTAGTTGGCTAAAAAAAATTACCTTTTTAACCACTTCACCCCCGAAAGGATTTACCCCCTTCCAATCCTGACCAGGCTGTTTTTTGTGATACGGCACTACTTTAACTGACAATTGCATGGTCATGCGACGCTGTACCCAAATAAAATGTATGTCCTTTTCTTTCCACAAATAAAGCTTACTTTTGGTAGTACTTGATCACCTCTGCGTTTTTAACTTTTTTCCGCTATAAACAAAAAAAGACTGTCAATTTTGAAATATATATATATATATTTTACTTTCTGCTATAAAACATATCCAATAAAAAAATCTAATTCCTTCATAAATTTAGGCCAATATGTATTCTGCTAAATATTTTTGGTAAAAATAAGTGTATATTGATTGGTTTGCATGAAAGTTATAGCATCTACAAAATAAGGATAAGATTTATGGAATTTTTATATTTTTTACTTGTAATGGCAGTGATCAGTGATTTTTAGTGGGACTGTGACATTGTGGCATACAGATAGGACACCTAGCTGACATTTTTGACACTTTTTTGGGAACCAGTGTCAATATTAAAATGGTCAGTGCTAAAAATATGCACTGACATAAAGACACTGGCAGGGAAGAGGTTAACATCAGGGGCCATCAAAGTGTTAAGTGTGTTTCAAAAGCTTAATACACACGATCAGACTTCCATCTGACTTTTCCATGGATTGATCCGAAGGGGCGTTGGCCGTGAACTTGGTATGCATACACCCGTCAGAACTTTTTCAGCCAACTTTCACCAAATCACGTGTTTTTTCAGCTCTTTGGGCAACTTCTGCTATTGTTGTCTGATTTTTAGCATTGGTTCTGATCATGCGTGTTTGTACTTTTGACTTTAGTCCGATGTACACCTCTTACCATTACATACATTCGGTGCTGGAGGTGCATGAACCCGCCAGCTTGCGCTACACTGTTAGTGTGTAGCACCAGCCTTATGGGGCGGACTAAGCTAAGAGGCAAATTAGTCTAGCGCCCCCATAAAGCGGCCACACTGCATCCGGTATGCGGGTGGCCGCCATTCCGCAACTGTGGGGGGTGGGAGACGCGGTGCTTCTATGACTGTTCTATCATCCTGGACCACAAACCTTCCTCGCTGTGCTATATGTTTTCTGCTGCATCATTGGCATGGTTATATCTTCTTGGTCCTCTCCCCTGTCAGTTTATTTTTTACTATCCCTGTCCCATTGCAGATTTACCTTCACTTCCTGCCCCATAGCCAAACAGGAAGTGAGAGGAAATATATGCAAATAAAGGGAATCCATTGCCCCCCCCCCCCAGTCCCTCAGAACTAGTGTCCCCACTCAAAAATTTCAGGGCGGGTCTAAAAAAGAAAGGGGTGTGGCCTTGACAGGAAGGGGTGAGTCATATTTAAATTAGGGGGTGCGCGAGTTTAGTCAGGTCTAGGGAAGCACAGAATCTAAATACACTACTGGGTTGGATATCAACAAAGTTTGTTGAGAAACTTGGTTCACAGGCAAAATCCAACGTGTTTCGGAGGGATGGCCTCCTCTTTCATCAGGCCTGTGTAAGTTGATGAGGTCAGTTGGTGTCTGGAACCAGAAATCCACTTTGGATGGTGTCAGATTGCATAGCACCAATAAGACTATCTGGCTGCACCAATAAGTTCCCATATCCTGTGGACCAATAAGTTCCATAACAGCTGGAGATTCAGAGGATGTTTTAAAAGAAAAAGTTCAAAGCCGGCGTCGGCAGTCGGAATCCAGTGCCCACTACAAGAGAAGCAAGAAAAATATGTTAGAGAGGATTGCCAACTGGCTGGGATTTAAGGCTGGCAAGGAAACAAGTCCTCTTGCCAAAGCCAGGGTCACAAAGAGACATTTAGATGAGAGAGATGTAGGAACAACAATGGGACCTGTATACATCAATTTTATCAGCACAGGCAGGAGTAATCTGAATACAATTAATTGTTTGTTTGTTGCGCTAACCTGGTGCACAGGAGTAGAATCATAAGCTACCTATTCTGTGGATCTGAACAACCAATCAGGTATTTCTTTGAAAAAATATTTACTTACCTGCTTGACGCCAACCTTATTAACCTTCTCATGCTCAGAGCTTTCTTTCACCTTAGCCAGCAATAAATACATATTTGCTTTCCAGTCCTAAGAAGATTGTGTAATTCAACTGTCCATCCATGTATTAGCATATACAGTACTATGTGTGATCGAGTGACAATTACTTTTTACATGTTCTTTGTTATTCACCTTAAAGTCCAATTGAAAGTCCAATTGAATGTTCAGTTTAAATCGGCTAAATACATTCCGAAGTATCAAAACATATTCATTTTCTTTGGTAAGCAACCACAGCCAGAATAGAAAAGTCTGACCTCTACCAGCATGCCGTAGAGTAGAACCCTTGCTCTCTACTTTGATGCAGCGCTCTCTTTGCAGGTATCTAGCACACCCCTTGTTAGGGGCATAACAAATCTCTGCAGAGAGACCACTGTTTCCACAAAGTCAGCAAGAGTCTTATTCTGCAGCATAATGGCAGAGAACAGGGTTTTACACTGGCTGTAGCTACCTTTTAACCACTTCAATACCCGCCCATATACAATTGACGGCCAGAGATGGGATCTACCATCCTAAGTGGCTGTCAATTGACGGCCTGGGCTTTGCGGGTGGATATCTGAATGATGCCTGCAGCCAGAGGCATCATCCAGATATCCTCTTCTTCAGCCGGCGATTCTGCACGACATAAGAACGATCATAGCGGCGGTTCTGCCGCTTGATCGTTCTTACAGGCCGCGGGAGGGGACATCCCCCCTCCCGCTGCCATCCGGTGCTTCTCTGGGCTCTACCGTGCCTTCGGGGGCCCGGATAACGAATCGTCGGCGTCGGCAGGAAGCATAGAGATGACTGGTGACCAGATGGTCACCAGTCATCTCTATGACCGTCGGAGGACCCGGGCGCAATGTGATGACGTCACGTTTGGGTCCCCATAAGTAAACAAAGCCGCGATTGCGGCTGTAAGCAACCATTTATGAGATCGGTGAATTTTTTTTCACTGATCTCATGGTGTCTTATTGACCCCGCATCTCTCCTTAAAGAGGACCTGTCACACACATTTCCTATTACAAGGGATGTTTACATTCCTTGTAATAGGAATAAAAGTGAAAAAAAATTGAAAAAAAGTGTAAAATAAATAAAAAATAAGTCAAAAAAATAAATAAAAGATAAAAAAAAAAATTAAAACGCTCCTGTCCCCGATAGCTCGCGTGCAGAAGCGAACGCACACGTAAGTCCCGCCAACATATGTAAACGCTGTTTAAACCACATAAGGGAGGTATCGCCGCGTGCGTTAGAGTGCCAGCAACGAATCTAGCACTAGATCTCCTCTGTAAATCTAAACTGGTAACCTGTAAAAAATAAATAAAGTGTTGCCTATGGAAATTTTTAAGTACCGAAGTTTGGCGCCATTCCATGAGTGTGCGCATAATTAAAGCGTGACATGTTGGGTATCTATTTACTCGGTGTAACATAATCTTTCACATAATACAAAAAAATTGGGCTAACTTTACTGTTTTGTTATTTTTTAATTCATGAAACAATTTTTTTTACAAAAAAAAGGCGTTTGAAAAATGATTGTGTAAATACCGTGCGAGATAAAACGTTGCAATGACTGTTGTTTTATATCCTAGGGTGTCTGCTAAAAAAATATATATAATGTTTGGGGGTACTGTGTAATTTTCTAGCAAAAGAATGATGATTATTACATGTAGAAGAGAAGTGTCAGAATAGGCCCGGTATGGAGGTGGTATAAAAGCCCGGTATTGAAGTGGTTAAAGAAAACAAAGACCTTAAACACCTTGGCCCAGATTCACATACAATTAGATTTGCGTAGAGTATCAGAAATACACTACGCCGCCGTATTTTACCTGGCTCTACGTGGAATCCCGGTAGATTTTGTCCAGTAAACTACGGAGACGTAGTGTATTTCTCCCGGCGCAAGCCATCTACGCGAGTAGGGGGCGTGAAGCATTTAAAATAGGCGCGTCCCCGCGGCGATCGAACTGCGCATGCTCCGTTCAGAAATTTCCCGCCGTGCATTGCGCGAAATCACGTTGTTACGTCATTCGTTGTTTGAGTAGCGTCGTTTACGGACATTCCTATTCCCGAACGAGTTACGTAAAAAAAAAAAAAATTTAATTAGATGCGGGAACGACGGCCATACTTAACATGGGCTACGCACCGTTAGACCAGCAAATACCTTGTCTAACAGTACATAGCAAAAAAATGACGTAAGCGATTGCGAAGACCACTCGTATCTTCGTGGATCGCCGTAAAAAGTCATTTGCATATCCCGACGCTGAAAACGACGCGGATTCCTTCCAGCGGCCGCAAAAATATCTCAGCGTAGATCCGAAGGCTTACGAAGACGTAAGCCTCTCGGATCGAAGCCGCAAGCCGCCGTATCATGGTTTGAGGATTCAAACTAGTGATACGGCGCGCGAAATTTGAAATTACTCCTGTCTAACACCAGTTAGACAGGCGTAATTGCTCTGTGAATCTGGGCCCTTTAGTTTTGATGCACCTGGAATATTTGTAGCTAATTTGGCATTAAAGGATAAGTTCACCTTTAGTAGCTTTGAAAAAGTCTATTGGACGAAACTCAGTCGTCAAACGTCAACGTCACTTCCGGGTAGCGAGAGAGTGAGATGTGGAATGCAAACGGATGCACCACACGCTCGCCATAGCGTTACAGACCCGGGCTTGACTGTTTGGGAACGGTTTGTGTTCCTTCGCCTGACACCTGTTTTTTATTTGTTCTACCTTGCTTGCAAGCAAGTTTTTATATATATTTTTCTGATACACATTTTTTTAATAAATTGCCCAGTGTATCTTGGATCTTCTTTTTATTTTTCAACGTTTAACGCTCCACGTGGTTCCTGCACCCCACTGAGGACATCCCACCTTTGAAGGTAGCTGGAAAGCTAACAGCAGACCTCCTCTGACACCGTAAGGCTCAACACCCCTTTTGGGGACATCCATCTGGTGAGTGGGGATCTAGCAGGAGGGAGCACGGATGACACACTGAAGATCAAGCCACAGAATATGTTTCTTCTCCTCATTGTCCACTAGCCATTCCACAGAAAACATACCATTATGTACTGTCATCCTATACTGCTGGTCATATAGGTTTCTTCACCTTGCCCAAACAGTGGACACTCAATGTTTTTTTATGACTGGTTTGATACTCATGTTATTTTGGTTTTTCTCACATGCTTTAAACATTTTTGATTTTTGATTTATGAGTTGGTACACTTACCATTGATATACACCCATACACCAAGGTTGTATCACAGTACGTACAGGCTGATCAATTTCTCCTTATTCAATTTATATTTCAGCCAATTGTGCACTCACTCTTTATGCCCTTAGGCATCAACACATTCAGCTTTGGTCGCCTAGGGCAATATCCACACTAACCACCACCACTTGACACAAAGTTACCCCAAGGGTTATCAAATAACAAAAATTCAGAACCCATTGCTGGGACTCTGAAATGTATTAATAGGGTCACCTACTGTTAACCAATCCGGGGGCCCTTCACATGAGCCCACCGCACAGAGGTGCTCGACAATTTATATACACACCCTCACCTTTTTTTGAGGTTTTAGGAATCACTACATTGGTGACTAACCACCCTTAGGCTGTGCCATCACCCCTACACCACACCATTTTTAATTTAGTACATGTTATGCCCATATTTAGGGTGAAACATGTAACACTTTGCTAATGCAGCAGCCCTGCTCACCCCCTAAATTTTTTATTTAGGTAGATATTAATTGTTACATTTTAAAATAGTAATACTGCTTTTAAGCCATAAGGTGGGGCTCTTTTGCCCTAGTAAAGTACGGTAATTTACTGAGCTCAGTAGCTTAAGCTTACAAACATACACATGAATAAGCAAAGCACCCTGATAGTTAATTCTGTGGGTGCAGAGAAAGGGACACTGTGACAGCGGGTGGGGGATCCTTTCTCTGCACCCACTGTCAAATTTAAAAGCAAACTCTGTTATCCAGGGCTACACCCACACAGCCACGTCATTCATTTATAGCGGTCTGTGAATCGGTGAACCCCAAGTCCCATCTTTCACCACTGCAGCATGCTTCTCAATGAACTACCAGGGTCCTCATTCATGTATATATATATAAGCTTAAGCTACTGAAATGATTAATGGGAGCTTAAAGTCCCACCTGATGGCTTGAAAGCATTATTACTATATTAAAATTCAACAATACATATTTACCTAAGGGCCCTTTCACACAGGGCGGATCAGTAATGATCCGCCTCCGTGTGTCAGTAAGCTCTGTAAATCCCCACTATGCCGTCGGATGACAGGGCGGTCTCCGCACACTGTGCAGGGACCACCCTGTCTTTTCTCCGCTCTCCCCTATGGGGGAGCGGATGAACACGGACCATGTGTCCGTGTTCATCCAATCCGCTATGCAGATGGAAGAAAAAATAGGATATTCTTCCGTCTGAAAAATCAGATCTTTGCGGAGGTGGGTGATTACAGGTGTCAGCGGGTGGACCAATGTATGTCCCTTTTTCATCCGCAAACGGAAGAATGAAAAAGCGGACATACGGTCCGCACGCCTGAAAGGGACCTAAATAAAAAATTCAGGGAGTGAGCAAGGCTGCTGCTTTAGTAATATGTACATGCTACACCCTAAATAATAATTCAACAATTCATATTTACCTAAATAATTGTTTTAGTTTTTTGTCCTGACCACAGTATAAAAGGAAACTATGTACAAAACCAATACACATACATTACACAATACAGTGAACCAGCTGACACAAGGGGAGATTTGCGGCGTTGTACAGTTTAGCTCAGGGGTCCTCAAACTTTTTAAACAGGGGGCCAGTTCATGGTCCCTCAGACTGTTGGGTGGGCCGGACTATAGTTTAAAAAAAAATACGAACCTATGCACACATCTTATTTGAAGTACAAAAAAACAGGAAAAAAAACAATACAATATTTAAAATAAAGAACAATTTTATTCAACAAACTTATTAGTATTTCACAGACCCCCCACCCCCCCCCATCACCGATTACTCTCCATTACAGATCCCCCCCATCAAAGATTCCCCCGTATTAGGTCCCCCACCACAAAGCCCCCCAACACAAACTTCTCTCCATTACAAAGCCCCCAATAACAGACCCCCCATCACACAGACCCCCAACACAAAGGGAGGGGAGAGGATAGGACAGAGAAGGAGCAGTCTGGTAGAGGGGAGGACAGAGTGGGAACAGCCAGGTGGAGTGGAGGACAGGGTGGGAACAGCCAGGTGAAGTGGAGGACAGGGTGGGAACAGCCAGGTAGAACTGTGTGGGAGCAGCCAGGTGAAGTGGAGGACAGGGTGGGAACAGCCAGGTGGAGTGGAGGACAGGGTGGGAACAGCCAGGTGGAGTGGAGGACAGGGTGGGAACAGCCAGGTGGAGGACAGGGTGGAAACAGCCAGGTGGAGTGGAGGACAGGGAGGGAACAGCCAGGTGGAGTGGAGGACAGGGTGGGAACAGCCAGGTGGAGTGGAGGACAGGGTGGATGCAGTCAGGTGGAGTGGAGGACAGAGTGGGAACAGCCAGGTGGAGGGGAGGACAGGGTATGCAGTCAGGTGGAGGGAAGGACAGGGTGGGAACAGCCAGGTGAACTGGAGGACAGGGTGGGAACAGCCAGGTGGAGTGGAGGACAGGGTGGGAACAGCCAGGTGGAGTGGAGGACAGGGTGGGAACAGCCAGGTGGAGGACAGGGTGGAAACAGCCAGGTGGAGTGGAGGACAGGGTGGGAACAG
This sequence comes from Rana kukunoris, assembly GCA_029574335.1. NCBI lineage: Eukaryota > Metazoa > Chordata > Amphibia > Anura > Ranidae > Rana > Rana kukunoris. The sequence goes on from CM056059.1 coordinate 86,188,615, forward strand.
CCAGGTGGAGTGGAGGACAGGGTGGATGCCGTCAGGTGGAGGGAAGGACAGGGTGGGAACAGCCAGGTGAACTGGAGGACAGGGTGGGAACAGCCAGGTGGAGTGGAGGACAGGGTGGGAACAGCCAGGTGGAGTGGAGGACAGGGTGGGAACAGCCAGGTGGAGTGGAGGACAGGGTGGGAACAGCCAGGTGGAGTGGAGGACAGGGTGGGAACAGCCAGGTGGAGTGGAGGACAGGGTGGGAACAGCCAGGTGAAGTGGAGGACAGGGTGGATGCAGTCAGGTGGAGTGGAGGACAGGGTTGGGAACAGCCAGGTGGAGTGGAGGACAGGACAGGGTGGATGCAGTCAGGTGGAGTGGAGGACAGGGTGGGAACAGCCAGGTGGAGGGGAGGACAGGGTGGATGCAGTCAGGTGAAGTGGAGGACAGGGTGGATGCAGTCAGGTGGAGTGGAGGACAGGGTGGGAACAGCCAGGTGGAGGGGAGGACAGGGTGGATGCAGTCAGGTGGAGGGGAGGACAGGGTGGGAACAGCCAGGTGGAGTGGAGGACAGGGTGGGAACAGCCAGGTAGAGTGGAGGACAGGGTGAGAACAGCCAGGTGGAGTGGAGGACAGGGTGGGAACAGCCAGGTGAAGTGGAGGACAGGGTGGATGCAGTCAGGTGGAGTGGAGGACAGGGTGGGAACAGCCAGGTGGAGTGGAGGACAGGGTGGATGCAGTCAGGTGGAGTGGAGGACAGGGTGGGAACAGCCAGGTGGAGGGGAGGACAGGGTGGATGCAGTCAGGTGAAGTGGAGGACAGGGTGGGAACAGCCAGGTGGAGTGGAGGACAGGGTGGGAACAGCCAGGTGGAGTGGAGGACAGGATAGGAACAGCCAGGTGGAGTGGAGGACAGGGTGGGAACAGCCAGGTAGAACTGTGTGGGATCAGCCAGGTGAAGTGGAGGACAGGGTGGGAACAGCCAGGTGGAGTGGAGGACAGGGTGGGAACAGCCAGGTGGAGTGGAGGACAGGGTGGGAACAGCCAGGTGGACGGTAGAACTGTGTGGGAGCAGCCAGCTAGATGGGAGGTAAGTTCTTACCTTGGAGGACAATACAAGAATCACTGGCTCCCTCCACTCAACAGCCTCATGACATTTCTTCTCCTCTCTTCCCCCTCACTATCGGCATCTTGGGGCTGAACTTCTCTCAGGGAATCATCATGCGGCCTGCTGGTATCCAGGACTGCAATTCCCATAATGCTCTAGTTTCCCAGCTATTGGCTCTGAATGTAGCCAATAGGAGCAGGCATTGCCAGGAGAATGCTCTGCTCAAGGAGAGGGAGGGTGGAATTCCCCCGCAGCTGCGGCTCTGCCTGTGTCCCTTCTCAGAGCCTGTCAGTTTCATCGCCACTGCCCTGTCACTAGTTTCAGTCCACGGGCCGGGTAAATCACACTGGCGGGCCGGATACGGCCCGCGGGCCGTAGTTTGAGGACCCCTGGTTTAGCTGTTCCGTCGAATCTTCTTAGAACATTCGACAGACACCATAAACCTTCAATGACAGATTCGACCTTAATTAATTCGGATTTTCGGACAAATGCATTTTTTAACAAAACAAGATAAATAAAAAAGAATATGGGGAGTAAGTAAATAATTTTTTTTTTGAACGAAAACGAAATTCCGAAACAAAATATTTCAGTATGCACATGTCTAATGGTCACCTGCTGCTCTGTCATTAGATAAAATACATACAATTAATCAATGGTGCATTTCTAGCAGCTCAATTTAAAATACTGTACTGCTTTTTTAATTAAACTGCAGCTCCAAATAAGCGTACATTTATTAGACCACCCCCCCCCCCCCCCTTTCATCCCCAAGCTCAGTGGTAAACTAGTGATACAGAATCATTTTGTCTGATGGCTGAAGTCACAGCAGATGAATACACTGCACCAATGTCCTTGACATACATTACACTGCTAGGTAAAGCCTGTCGCATCAAGATTACAGTGGCCATGCAAATGGATTAAAAAAAAAATAATAAATAGAAAAAAAAAATAATCGCCACGTAACATAAATTGAAAAAACAAGCTGGAATACATAACAGTCGGAAACTTCATTTTCAAACAGGAAATAAAGCTATTTGTACAAATCTTATATCCTGCTTATGGGATGGAAGCAGAACATAGAAAGTGCTTTCCTCCCTACAGCCAATAATCAATACACTGTGCAGCAGGGGAAAAATTACACACTGGCCTAATAATCCAGAGGAGCAGGTGTGGCCAGACATGAAAAAGGTGGAAGGCACAAACGTAGAGGAGATGCAAGGACAAGAAAACCGTCTTTTGGAAGGTGTATTATATAAACATTTAGGATCTGCTATATAAGCCAGAAAATTTAAAAACTGAAGGCAATTCGTAATAGAACTCTTTTCAGAGGGTATTTCACAGACGGTAAGGAGGCATTATGTCACTTCTTTAGCACCTGTTTTAACCCCTACACCTGCCCGAATTGTACTGTATACTGAATGAGTCACGGCAGGTAGGTGGCATTGCCTGCCCAACGCAATAGGAGATCTAATTCTTACCGTGGCCATGAAACAAAGCATTGTGACCATGGTTTGGGTACAGCTTTGCAGCTTAAGGGGGAGCCATTGGAGGAGGCAGTAAAACATTGCTCAATCGTGTGTTTTTTCTGCCACCCACCTACAAACCGCAAGCGTTAATGAGCCCTAGAGGTGGTTATAGACACTAGAACAGGTAGTTATAGATACAGGGTACTAGCCTTTTTAACCCAAAGGAACCCTTAAAATAACTAAAAAAGCCCCTGCCAACAAAGACTACACCATTAGTGTAATGCCCACTGAGAAGAATATTTCTTACATTTGTGGCAATTAAGAAAAACCCCACCCACTTACATATAGGTGAAAAGATCATTGGTGGCAGTGGTTTCTCATCTGAGAGGCAGGAGTTTCTCATGACTCGAGGAACCCCTAGCAACATCTGAAGGGACCCTAGGGAATCCTGGCTGAGAAAGGCTGCACTAGAGGGTGGTCACAAGCACATCAATGAACTGTCCTCAGGATTAACTAACGTACACACGATCGGTTTTCATCGGTCCAAACCTATCGTGTGGGTGCCATTGGTTATTTAACCATTGGTTAACCACTTAAGACCCGGACCAAAATGCAGGTAAATGACCAGGCCCCTTTTTGCGATTCGGCACTGCGTCGTTTTAACTGACAATTGTGCGGTCGTGCTACGTGGCTCCCAAAATAAATTTGCGTCCTTTTCTTCCCAGAAATAGAGCTTTCTTTTGGTGGTATTTTATCGCCTCTGCGATTTTTATTTTTTGCGCTATATACAAAAATAGAGCGACATTTTTGAAAAAAAAAACAATATTTTTTACTTTTTGTTATAAGAATAATCAAATAAACTAAATTTTAGTCAAACATTTAGGCCAAAATTTATTTAGCCACATGTCTTTAGTAAAAAAAAATCGCAATAAAAAATAAATGAGCTACCTACAGCAATCAGAAAAATGATCGCTTTGTGATGCTGACAATAGTGAGTGAAAGGGTTAACTAGGGCGGTGATCAAGGGGTTAAAACTTTATTAGGGGGGTGTATGGGGGCTACCCTGAACCTAACACTAACTGACTGTCACACTGACACTAAATACAGTAATCATACATGTATTACTGCATTCAGTGACACTGTGACAGGGGGGAGGGGGGGCGATCGCAAGGGGTTAATGTGCCTGAGTGTAGTGTGTGTCAGTGTAGTGTTGTGCAGACTTACTGTGCGATGTGATCTCTCCTCAGCGGTGGTTGAAAATACCGCTGAGGGGAGAGATCACATCACTTCCTCCTTCCTGTGTTTACACAGGAGGAGGAAGTGCACTGCAGGGGGAGCGCGGATTGGCTGGGAGCGATCCGGAGGGGGCGGACAAAAACGAATAGCCGCCCCCTCATCCCGGATCGCTCGGCCAGCTACGGGGACCGCCGCATGTACCGGGGGGGGGGTCCCAATCGGACCCCCGACCCACCTCAAGGCACCAACGTATATATACGTTGATGTGCCTGTCGGTGCCATTCTGCCGATGTAAATGCACATGCGGCGGTCCATAAGAGGTTAAAAAAAAGCCAACTTGTTTTAAATTTAACCGATGGATACCTAACTGATAGCAAAAAAACGATCGTTTGTAGGCACGACCATCGGTTAAAAATCCACGCATGCTCAGAATCAAGTCAATGCATGCTTGGCAGCATTTAACTTCATTTTTTTCAGGACGTCGTCGTGTTTTACGTCACCGCATTCTGACATGATCGGTTTTTTAACCGATGGTGTGTAGGCGCGACAGACCATCAGTCAGCTTCATCGGTTAACCGTTGAAAATGGTCCATAAAACCGGTCTCATCGGTTTAACCGATCGTGTGTACGGGGCATAACTGGCCAGTGCAGCCACATTTATGTATATTTCTGCTATGAACAAAAGTAGGGGCAGGGCTGGACTGGGACAAAAATTTGGCCCTGGACTTCACCCAGACCAGCCCACTCTAATTTTGTGAACACGCACAAAAACAGTATCCTGTGCACTTGCAAAAGAGTGACATCATCATGGCCCAGCTATCCACAATGCAAAGGCTTTCACACTGGAGCAGTGCGCTGGCATGACGCTCAAAAATGTCCTACCAGCTGCATCTTTGAGGCGCTGTAGGAGTTGTGTATACACCGCTCCTAAAGTGCCCCTGCCCATTGAAATCAATGGGCAGCGCCGCCAAACCGCTGGCAAAGCAATGGACATAGTTTGGATATAATGGTGTTAATTATAAGCATGGTTTATGCAGTTACGGTATATTCATTTTTATGCACTTATTTTTGGCACATTTCAATATTTATTGACACTTTTACCTGGACAGGTTCCTGCAGCACCTTCATCCTCCAGCCTCCCTCGTCCGCTCCGGGGACCTCTCTGCCTGTCGGCTGCTCTCCGGACATCACACGGGTGGCTCTGGCTCATTTAAATTCACAGCAACCGTTACCACGGGGCCGCTAGAGATAGCTGAGTTTTGAGTATTGCTGGATGAAGCCGAAGAGCTGTCAGAGAGGAGGGGATGCAGGGAAAGTCGAGCAGTGATGGAAAAGGACGAGCACTGGCCGGAGATGTGTGCAATGTCTGGAAAGAGCAGAGCAGGGGTGGAAAAGGACGAGCATGGGCGGGAGTTGGCCAAAGATGTGTCATGCCTTGAAAGAGCCGAGCGGGGGACGGAAAGAGCCGAAGTGTGCCGTGCTGCATCCAGAAGCTCGATACCTAGAAATGTGCAGTACAGCGGTGCTCAAATGAATGGCTGCTTGCAGCCATTAATTTGACGGCTGTCACTGAAATGAAACCGGCCCACTGAGCCATCGGCCCACCGGGAAACTCCTGGTAGTCCCGATGGCCAGTCCAGCTCTGGGTAGGGGAGAAGTAGTGCAGATGCCTCCAGAGCCATCCTTAGTGGGAAAACAAGAGTGATAACACAAGGTTTTTTAAATTGTCAGATCAATCCTTCCTCCAACGAGTCTTTGTCAGCAGTGTCCCGTAGACTTTAGATTAGTGGTCTCCAAACTACAGCCTCTTGCTTGCTTTTATCTGGCCCTTGAGGCATTATTCCTCCCACTATCAGCAACAGTGGGGCAGAGTTTCTGCCACTGCTACTGCCAGTGATGCAGCACTATTCCTGCCACTGCCACCAACAATGATACAGCACTATTCCTCCCACTGAAACCAATGATGAGGTACTATTCCCCCCACTGACACTAATGATGGGGTACTATTTCTTCCACTGACACCAATGATGAGGCAGTGTTCCTTCCACTGATACCAACAGTGGGGCAGTATTTCTCCCCCTAATACCAAAGATGGGGCATTGTTCACTCCCACTTACACCAGCACATTGTCTACTCTCACTGGCCACAGTCTGGCCCCCCTAAGGTTTGAAGGCCAGTAAACTGGCCCTTTATTTAGAAAGTTTGGAATTCCCTGCTTTAGATCATCTGATCTTCATTGATGATGGACTGGCAGGGAAACCGCCATCTAAAGCCAGTGATCTAATTGTCTATGTGCAGCACGGTATGGGCAAATGTTTATGAACACCATACCTATATGAACATTCTAAAATCATGGGTATTATAATAGACTTGGCTACCCCACACCTTTTTCAGCTTTAACAGCCTCCACTGTTCTAGGCAGGCTTTACACAAGATTTTGGAGCATGTGTGTGAAAACTTGTGCCCATTCATCTAAAAGGGTTTCTGCAACTTCAGGTTCTGATGTTGGCCTTCGCAGTGGTCTTTCTGCAGAAGTCGGATATTTTCCATTGCTGAGCCAGAGTTCTCCAAATAGCAGGATGCAGGTTTTTCTTACACAGGGTGAAAAAATAAATTAAAATGAACTAGGAAGAGTAAATAGAAATGAGAGCCTGGTGTCCAGTAAATGCAAGATGGAAGGTCAGTTTGAAGACATTTATTAGAAATTACAACAAGTATGACAAGCCTACATGTTTGGGGGGGGGGGAGACAAAGACTCCCCCTTTTTTCAGGTCTTTTGCTGCATGCTATGTGGAGATATCTCAAACAGATGGAACTTTCGCACAACATTCAAATAGGTGAATGTCAGCATGTCCAAAAAACGACGTTTTCCCAACTTCATCATTAAAAAAAATGTTGCCCACACACCATTGTTTTAAAAAAATGATCTAGCAAAGTGCGGTGACGTACAACACGTACGACGGCACTATAAAGGGGAAGTCCCATTCGCCTTTGGGCTGCTTTAGCTGATTCAGTTTTAGTAAAAGACGATTCGCGCTTTTCTGTCTGTTACACCGTGATGAATGTGCTTACTCCATTATGAACGGTAGTTTTACCAGAACGAGCGATCCCGTCTCATTATTACTAGAACTATTAATGCACCTAGAGTGTATTAAGCTGATTTAAAATGAAAATTTTATTGGGTTTTAAAGAAGAATCCTTCCTCTGAATTGCTTAGCATGGAATCTGAGGTATCCATTAACCACTTACCTACTGTGCACCTAGACCCCCTTCCTGCCCAGACAAAATATAAGCTTCCTGCACTGCGTCGCTTTAACTGACAATTGCGCGGTCGTGCGACGTGGCTCCCAAACAAAATTGGCGTCCTTTTTTCCCCACAAATAGAGCTTTCTTTTGGTGGTATTTGATCACCTCTGCGGTTTTTATTTTTTGCGCTATAAACAAAAATAGAGCGTCAATTTTTAAAAAAATGCAATATTTTTTCCTTTTTGCTATAATAAATAACCCCAAAAAATATATAAAATTTTTTTTTTTTCCCTCAGTTTAGGCCGATACGTATTCTTCTACATATTTTTGGTAAAAAAAAAATGCAATAAGCGTCTATCGATTGGTTTGCGCAAAATTTATAGCGTTTACAAAATAGGGGATAGTTTATGGCATTTTTTTTTTTTTTTTTTTTACTATTAATGGCGGCGATCTGCGATTTTTTTATTGGGACTGCGACGTTATGGCGGACATTTCGGACACTTTTCTGACATTTTTGGGACCATTTACATTTATACAGTGAAAAATGCTATAAATATGCATTGATTACTGTATAAATGTGACTGGCAGTGAAGGGGTTAACCACTAGGGGGCGGGGAAGGGGTTAAATGTGTGTCCTATGAGTGTTCTAACTGTAGGGGGAGGGGGGGTGACTGGGGGAGGTGACCGATTGTGTCCCTATGTACAAGGAACACAATCTGTCACCTCTCTCCCTGACAGGGACGTGCAGCTCCGTGTTTACATACAGAGCTGCACGTCCCAGCTCACTTACAGAGCAATCGCGTGTGCCCGGCGGCGATCGTTGCCGCCGGGCACTCGCACGGGATCCCCGCGGAGCGGCGGGTGCGCGCGCGCGCGCCGCCGGCGACGCGCGCGCGCGCCCGCCCGCGGCTTTAAAGGGACATCACGTCATATGACGTGATGTCAGAACAATGGAGTCGTCTGCCCGCCGTCAATTGACGGCGGGCAGATGACAAGTGGTTAAGAAACATGGAGAATAATGAATTTCCTAGTGTGACCACTCCTGTTGCTCTACATGTTGAGAATAAAATCTGCCTGGGCCAGGATAACAAATATCTCATCATATATTGCAAGATCCCAGTACTATGGCATGCATTTATTTTGACTCCAGCCAGCATGACCAGCTCCATTGACAGCCCCTCATAGTCTCCTGTCAAGAGAAGTGGATGGGGGGGGAGGGGGGGTAACTCTCAACCAATTTGCATAAGTGTGAACCCAGCCTTACTGGTCACATGTCGTCAGCTGAAGATGAGAACAAGCCAATCTGAACGGTGATCCTCCCCTACAACAGAGATCAATGACCAAATGTCTGTATTTATGGTTGTGCAAGCGGTACTGAAGATAATAAGAGCTGCACTTGCACCTGGAAATAAATCAACTGCCCTTTTATTAAACTTAGCTGAATTGTACTACATTTCTTTGGGATACAGCACCAAGTATATTAGTTATATGTAATGGTATGTATCCCATCATCTCCAGCTGGCTGTTTTTGGTAAAAGTCACCACTGCAATGCCTCCTTCACAACTATAGATGACTGCCCTGCATGTCTGTCTTCTGATGCTATGAAGGTTTACAGCAGTCTCTGCTACTGAGATAAGTTGTGTCACTCGACCCCCCCCCCCCCCTCTTAAGCCCTCTTGGCCATTCATATTGCTTGCATTATCACACTTCTACAATGCATCACATTCTGTAAAATGGGCAAAAGTGATCCTGTCATCCAACTGCTCCTCCTCCATTCACAGAAGGCGATGCATTATGTGAGAGTTGTAATACAATTGGTGAATGTCGGAGAAGGCAGAAGGGGGGTTAGGCCAGTGGCGCAACCATTCTCAGCAGCAGCAGCTCCTAACCTTCAGCTTTAATTTAACCAGCTCAACAAGACATCTATCATTTGAGCACTGGTCCACTTTAAAAGCGATGTTTTCCTAATTCCTAATTTTCAAAGTGAGTTTTCTAAATATATGAGAAAACAGAATGCAGAGATACTTTATTTATAACATACAAGCCTTATCAGTGTCTCATAAGGCACACACTCAGCATTTAACTGTTATGCCCTCTGCTGGGTACAGTACACAAGGCAAGTCCGATTATTTCCAATTAAATGCTGGCATCGTTGCACTGCATCTGCTTTAGGAATGCAAAGCATGAAAATTGTTGTAGCAGGTTTAATATTTCATGCAGCCAAAAAGTGTATATTGCTCTAAGGATTTGCCTTTGGTAATGGTTTCCTTGCCATGCATACTTGTTAAGTGGTCCTATTGAAAATCTGCTACCAAAGTCTGCGCTTGCCAAGAATGATTCCATGCTGTGCAAGAATTTTTAATTTTTCATCCTGTAGGAGTAATTACTTAGCATAATACCACTTTAAATGTATTTTACAGCGCAGATGCTAATGAAGCAATAATTCCTTAGTGACACGAGCAACAAACGCACGGCCCGATAAAACAAACAAAAAATAAATAAAAAATACACTGGAATCGGGCAAAGAGGAAAAAAAGTTTCATGCAAGAAAACAAACAGGACTGTGAAAATAGGAAAATGTTGAATTCGGACAGCTTGGAATGAAAAGAGTCAGGTGCAGCCTGGTTACAGGGGCTTGGTGAATAGGCCTGAGACTTGCAAGGGTCGCAGGTGCTGGCGAGAGCCACAGGCACTTTCTGCAAGGTACATGGCCTCTGGGGATTTCATTAAGATCTACTTAGCGTGATTATTGTTCACAGTAATATCAGGGGAGTTCTTGTTCTTTATTAAGGTTTTCAATGTAAACATCAGGTTACACGTTTTGTTACAAGCGGGGTTAGTTAATAAACACCAGGCTTTATATATTGTTGCGAGTTCATCAGTTTTACAGCTTAGTTAGTTGAAAGGCACGTTATTATAATTTTAAGGATTATTTTTTTTTATGTATTTGTGCAGTGTATTTATTTAAAAAAATCATCAAGTTGCTTTTTGTTCAATGGTCACATACCATTATAATTTTAGAAGACTCTGATTCTTTCTGTGAAAGAAATTACTTCATTCTATGAGGCCCTTTTCCATTAAAGCTGGGGTTTAGTCTGCTTATATTTTGCCCTCCCTGGTTCTTCCGTTCCCCATTATCAACTTGCTAATCACATTTTTTTAATTCAACAAACCTTATTTGAGCCCCAGGGAAGTTATCACCGGGTATATGTTCTTCTCTATGCAATTAAATAGATCATGGCTGGTGGGATGGGCCAGCAAAGTGCTGTAAATACAGTCAGGTCCATAAATATTGGGACATCGACACAATTCTAGTCTTTTTGGCTCTATACACCACCACAATGGATTTGAAATGAAACAAAGTTGTGCTTTAATTGCAGACTTTCAGCTTTAATTTGAGGGTATTTACATCCAAATCAGGTGAATGGTGTAGGATTTACAACAGTTTGTATATTTGCCTCCCACTTTTTAAGGGACCAAAAGTAATACGACAATTGGCTACTCAGCTGTTCCATGGCCAGGTGTGTGTTATTCCCTCATTATCCCATTTACATAGAGCTGATAAAAGGTCCAGAGTTCATTTCAAGTGTGCTATTTGCATTTGGAATCTGTTTCTGTCAACTCTCAATATGAGATCCAAAGAGCTGTCACTATCAGTGAAGCAAGCTATCATTAGGCTGAAAAAAACAAAACAACCCCAACATAGAGATAGCAAAAACATTAGGTGTGGCCAAATCAACTGTTTGGAACATCCTTAAAAAGACTGAAAGCTTATTTCCTGGGCTGGAGGTGGCCTGGATTATGACGCCCTGGTGACATGATGGAGTGATACTTGCCCCCCCCAATTCTTGCCCCATTATCTCTCCCCCTTTTTGTCTGCCTCTGCTTCTTTTCTTACTCTCGTTGTCTGATTACATTCTTAGAAATCCATTAGTCCACATACATGTCCTTGTCCTGCCGAATGTTACTGATTCGCTTTCCGACCCCATATGTTATTCTTTAATTTTTTTTTTTTATTTTTTTTTTCCATACGGCTCAATATGCACTCGTGCTATTTCTCTCATCTCTATGTAACATAGACATGTTTATGTTCAATCATACATGGTACCTATTGTTGATATATTCGATTTTGCTGTTTGTAATGTTTGAGACGATATTTGTCTTTCTGCTTCTCTTTTCTTTTCTAATAAAATAAGATTGAATTAAAAAGACAGAACGCACCAGTGAGCTCTGCAACACCAAAAGACCCGGAAGACCACAGAAAACAACTGTGGTTGATGACCAAAGAATTCTTTCCCAGGTGAAGAAAACACCCTTCACAACAGTTGGCTAGATCAAGAACACTCTCCAGGAGGTAGGTGTATGTGTGTCAACGTCAACAATCAAGAGAAGACTTCACCAGAGTGAATACAGAGGGTTCACCATAAGATGTAAACCATTGGTGAGCCTCAAAAACAGGAAGGCCAGATTAGAGTTTGCCAAACAACTAAAACAGTCTTCACAGTTCTGGAACAACATCCTATGGACAGATGAGACCAAGATCAATTTTTACCAGAGTGATGGGAAGTGAAGAGTATGGAGAAGGAAAATAAACTGCTCATGATCCAAAGCATACCACCTTATCAGTGAAGCATGGTGATGGTAGTGTAATGGCGTGGGCATGTATGGCTGTCAATGGAACTGGTTCTCTTGTATTTATTGATACAGGATGAATTCTGAAGTGTTTCTGGCAATATTATTATCGGCTCATATTCAGCCAAATGCTTCAGAACTCATTGGACAGCGCTTCACAGTGCAGCTGGACAATGATCGGAAGCATACTGCAAAAGCAACCAAAGAGTTTTAAGGGAAAGACGTGGAATGTTATGCAATGGCCAAGTCAATCACCTGGCCTGAATCCGAATGAGCACACATTTCACTTGCTGAAGACAAAACTGAAGGGAAAATGCCTCAAGAACAAGCAGGAACTGAAGACAGTTGCAATAGAGGCCTGGCAGAGCATCACCAGGGATGAAACCCAGCGTCTGGTGATGTCTATGCCTTCCAGACTTCAGGATGTAATTGACTGCAAAGGATTTGCAACCAAGTATTAAAAAATGAAAGTTTGATTTATAATTGTTAATCTGTCCCATTACTTTTGGTCCCTTAAAAAGTGGTAGGCACATATACAAACTGTTGTAATTCCTACACCGTTTACCTGATTTGGATGTAAATACCCTCAAATGAAAGCTGAAAGTCTGCAGTTAAAGCTCATTTCATTTCAAATACATTGTAGTGGTGTATAGAGCCAAAAATATTAGAATTGTGTCAATGTCCCAATATTTATGGACCTGACTGTAGGTTCCTGCAGCATCCTTCCTCAGTACTCCTCTCAAGAGCCGTCATCCCTGTCGCAAGCAATGGGCTGCCTCTTTAGAGTATATATAATAAAGTGCTTCCGGAAAGAATTCACAGCGCTTCACTTTTTCCACATTTTGTTATGTTACAGCCTTATTCCTCAAATTTCTACAAACAATACCCCATAATGACATGTGAAAGAAGTTTGTTTGAAATCTTTGCAAATTTATTAAAAATAAAAAACAAAAAAATCCCATACACATAAGTATTCACATCCTTTACCAGGACACTCAAAATTGATCTCAGGTGCATCCTGTTTCCACTGATCATCCTTGAGATGTTTCTACAACTTGATTGGAGTCCACCTGTGGTAAATTCAGTTGATTGGACATGATTTGGAAAGGCACACACCTGTCTATATAAGGTCTCACAGTTAGTATGTCAGAGCACAAACCAAGCCATGAAGGGATTGTCTGTAAACCTCCAAGACATGATTGTATCGAGGCACAGATCTGGGGAAAGGTACAGAAAAATGTCTGCAGCATTGAAGGTCCCAATGAGCACAGTGGCCTCCATCATCAAGAAGTTTGGAACCACCAGGACTCTTCCTAGAGTGGGCCACTTGGCCAAACTGAACGATCGGGGGAGAAGGGCCTTAGTCGGGGAGGTGACCAAGATTTGTCACTCTGACAGAGCTCCAGCGTTTCTCTGTGGAGAGAGGAGAACCTTCCAGAAGAACAACCATTCCACCAATCGGGTTTGTATGGTAGAGTGGTCAGACAGAACCCACTCCTCAGTAAAAGGCACCTAACAGCCTGCCTGGAGTTTGCCAAAAGGCAAAAGGACTCTCAGACCATGAGAAACAAAATTCTCTTGTCTGATGAAAAAAGATTGCACTCTTTGGCCTGAATGGCAAGTGTCATGTCTGGAAGAAACTAGGCACCTATCATTACCTGGCCAATCTATCCCTACAGTGAAGCATGGTGGTGGCAGCATCATGCTGTGAGGATGTTTTTCAGCAGCAGGAACTGGGAGACTAGTCAGGATCAAGGGAAAGATCAATGCAGCAATGTACAGAGACATTGTTGATGAAAACCTGCTCCAGAGCGCTCTGGAACTCAGACTTGGGGTGAAGGTTCATCTTCTAACAGGACAACGACCCTAAGCACACAGCCAAGATAACAAAGGAGTGGCAACTCTGTGAATGTCATTGTGTGGCCCAGCCAGAGCTCAGACTTAAACCCAATTGAACATCTCTGGAGAGATCTGAAAATGGCTGTGCCTTGAGATAAAATCTCAAGGCACAACTCTCCCATACTTATGTTCAGGATTCAACCTAATGGAGCTTGAGAGATCCTGAAAATAAGTATGGGAGAGTTGTGCCTTGAGATTTTATCTCCAACATATGCAATTGAATGGATATTCTCTTATTGTCATTGCTTATTACTTTTGTACTTCTTATATTTTAAATAATGAATTTTGAAAGCTTTTCGTATGGGAGAAACTGCCCAAAAATAGAAGTGTCAAGACAAACTGCATCACGTGAAGCTTGTCACCCCCAAAAAAATCAGGAGCTTCTTTTGGGCAACATGCTTGACACAATACGGTTTGCAGTGATTGCAGATCAATTTATCGCACAACAATGGTGGCAGAACCGCACTGCATTTTTAGGTGTCATTCAAATGAATGGCATCTGAAATGTGCATTGTGCGATTTGTCATTTACACCTGGGTGTTATGAAATTGCGGGCAGAATGACGGCAAATTTGCCTGCAATTCAAAATGCCCAGGTGTGAATGCAGCCTTAAGGGTGGGGAGGAAAGTGCTAGATAATGCTGGATGTCCTCCAGACGAGAATAAGGTGGACTCACAGGGCACAGTGAAATCAGTGTAAGCATATTTAATACAGAAGTGGAGCCTATACAATTGTGCAACACTAAAGGAAAGTTGGAGTTTGACTTTAAAACGGATATATAATATATAAATCAATGCAGTCCTGTATTAATGTAGATACCTGAATTTGACCTGGTATCATTCCCTTCCAATCCTCTGTACAGCAGACCTCAAATTGGAAGAGAAAAAGGAGCACAAGGAGCTAATCAGTTGTGTTGCAGTGATCATGCGCTAATAAGGGACATGCTGGGGGGGAGGGGATACTAGAGTGATAGAGAAATTAATCCATCACTGTCCAGTCACAGGTTGAGGGAGAGACAAGAACTGTAAGGCTTCATGTACACTAACGCTGGCAGCTTTTGGCGTTTTTTTTTTTTTGTGCCAAAGCTCCTAAACTCAACTCCATGAAAGCCTATGTGTCAATGTACACATAGGGCCAGATTCAGTAAGAATCTACTTCTTAGATGCGCCGGCGTATCTTTTTTCTGTATTCAGAAAACAAGATACGCCGGGATTGAGCTAAGATACGAGCGGCGTAAGTGTATTGCACCGTCGTATTTTAGTTGCATATTTACGCTGGCCGCTAGGTGGCGCTTCCGTCGATCTATGCGTCGGATATGTAAATTAACTAGATACGCCGATTCACGAATGTACGCCCAGCCGTCGCAGTAAAATACGCCGTTTACGTAAGGCCTTTTTCAGGCGTAAAGATAAACCACCAAAAACATGGCGCAGCCAATGTTAAGTATGGACGTCGGAACAGCCATCAAATTTCACGTTGTTTACGTCATTTGCGTAAGCCGATTCAGAATGGGGCTGGGCATAAGTTACGTTCACGTCGTTTTCATTGAGTATTTGCAACGTGATTTGGAGCATGCACACTGGGATACGTCCACGGCCGGCGCATGCGCAGTTCGTTCGGCGCGTCATTTACGTGGGGTCACCGTTTATTTCAATACAACACCCCCACCTACATGCCTAATTTGAATTACGCGCACTTACGCTGGCCAATTTACGCTACACTGCCGCAACTTATGTAGCAAGTGCTTTGTGAATACAGCACTTGCCTGTAAAATTTGCGGAGGCGTAACGTAAATAGGATACGCTACACCCGCACAAAGATACGCGCACCTACGTGAATCTAGCCCATAGGCTTTTAGCAGAGTTTAGGAGCTGACGCGTTTAGGTGAGCTTCATCCCCCTTCTCCTAAACACAGGATGAATCTCGCACCGATTCTACAGCGTTTTGCGTTTTCCTGCGACCGCAGGAAATGTAGGCCAATGTAGACCGCAGGAAATAAAGCATCAGCAATGAACAAACCATATCCCTCCTTAGTGTGTACTTTTCTCAATTAAGAGCACTAATGCCTAGTACACACGGTCGAACTGTTGACCATGCAAAAGTCCGCCGTGAGTCCGTTGGAAGTCCGACGGAAAGAAAGAGAACAGGTTCTCTATCTAAGGTCTGTCAGACTTCCGACAAAAAAAATCTGATGGAGGCTACACACAGACGGACTTTCCGAGAAAAAAAGCCTGTCTGACTTTTTTTCTTGGAAATTCCGGCTGTGTGTACGAGGCATAAGTGTCACTTTTGTCTGCTGCTTCGTTCCACTGCTCCATCAGCATGAATCTCTTCTGACAAGTTTTCCCTGACACCAAGAGAAAAAAGGTGACAGGGGTGGAAACTACAGCTGATTTACAGCCTCATCTCTGTTCCTCTGTGCTGTGTAAAGGGGGGGGGGGGGTGTGCTGTGTGAAGGGGGGGGGGTCCCTTCCCTCCAATCAGCTGTCAGAGTTCTGCAGAGTGTAACTTCAACTCTCTGTTTACGTTTTCTGAACTCTCAGAAATGCTTTAAAATTCACCACTTTAAACGGCTGTAGAGAAGAGAAGATTGCATATAGACTGGTACAACTTACGTAGGAGGATTTGTATCACCTGAGACCAGTTGCTTCACTGGGTATGTGAGGATTTATAACCACTTAAAACAGAAAAAAATCAGGTGTCCTGTAGGTCTGAGGACTGGATGAATGTACTGCGCCGCCCCCTCTCTCCAGCCACCCTCTCTATGTCAAATGAATAGATTCATGCATTGCATGAATCTATCCATGGCCGCTGCCGCCACCCCCTATTCAGGTCTTTTTGGGTACCTGAATTACAATGGTGGGGGGGTATTTTTGAAACACCTAATTAGAGCCATAGGCTCATAGGTGTCATAAAAGGTAAACAGTGAGCATCAAGCTTATCACTCGCAGTTCACCCAGCTGTGTTAGAAAAGCAAATGAATATTTGCTTCCCTAACACTGAACCGCCTCTCCGCCAGTCACGTGCTCGGGTCTGTTACCTGTCACCTGATTGGCTGAAACAACAGGCGCCGCTATTGGACGCCTATCAGAAGGAGAGGAGGGTGAGTTGTGGATAGGTACTCACACCTAATTAGTGGGATCATATAGATCCTTATTCTTCCTGTTCCCCTCTTACTAATAGGATGAGGATAGGGACAAGGAAGTCCCTTTAAATTCACATTGTTTCTGAATTCTTACCAATATATAGGGTAGGTAAGAACATACATTTTTAATAGAATATACACGTTTGCACTTTAAAGAAATGAGGGAGTCAGATCCACTATACTTCACACACAAATAGGGGAGTTCTTCCTTTTTTTTTTCATAGGAGGGATATGGGACAGTAGGGTCCCCCTAAAATCACTGAGGGAAAGTTAGATCACAATATTTTTTATTTTTTTTCCTCTTTTTTAGAGGACGGGGTATGGGACAGTATGGTCCCTTTAAACTCATCGAGGGAAGATTAGATCACAATATGTTTTCCCCCCCTTTCTCCGTCCTTCCCCCCCCCCGTCCCTGTCCTGGTCCCTCTCTTTGTCCAACTGGATTCATTGTCCCTCCTCCCCCATCTCTTACTCCCCCGGACCTGGAGCATATTCTTGAGATCTAATGAAATTAAGCAGGGGAATGGGCTTAATGCAGGGATACGTTAGGTAGACAGGTATTGCCATAATAGACTAAATAAAGTAAGGGAATACAAGGAGACCATGTATATATGTAGATGTATGTATGTATGTCAATGTATCAATGTAATAGTGTTTATGTTTTTTTTATATGTATGATGTTAAAAAAGCTTAATAAAAAAAGAGGAGGGCAGGAGATGAGTGAAGGACCCTGCTCGCTGCCATCACCTGCTGCCTCACCAAGACAGGGTACGTGCTGGGCAGACTGCAAGCAGGTGGGGTCACACTGGCGGCATTCAAGGGCACACTGGCAGCATTTAATGGGCACACTGGCAGCATTTCATGGGCACACTGGCAGCACTTAATGGGCACAGAGGCACTGTTTGATGAGCACAGTGGCTGAGTTTGAAGGCACAATGGCTGCGTTTGATGGGCACAGTGGCAGCATTTTATGGCACAGTGGCTGCAATTGATGGGCACAGTGGCAGCGTTTGATGGCACAGTTGCTGCCATTGATGGCACAGTTGCTGCCATTGATGGGCACAGTGGCAGCATTTGATGGGCACAGTGGCTGCGTTTGATGGGCACAGTGGCTGCAATTAATGCGTTTTTTTCCCCAAAATGTTTTCAGTTTATTTGCGCCCCCAAAATATTTTGAACACCAGTCGCCACTGGTACTTAGTGGTTTGCCTGGAGTATAGGTAACATTTACCTAAAGAAGTATGGAAGCTGTCATTAATGACTTTCTGAATGAAGCAGTAGGGTACAGAAGGAAAGGTTACCATGCATGGGAACAGCACTTTTTCAGAAGGTGTCTGATAGGCTTCTGGGAGGTAATATGTGGCCTCCTCAATGGCTGTTTAAGCCCTAAAAGCCCACACCACTGCACAACAGCTTAAGGGGGAAGAGGGCAGTAAAAATGCACATCACCTGTTTTATTAACCCTCACCTACAAGTGTCTAATGGTGTGTATGCTCTTGCTTCAGGTGGGTTTGCGACACAGTCCCTTTCACCTTCAGAGTTTTCAGGTGCAAGCACCGCTCACACAAATGCAATCGGATCCAAAGGGCTTCACACTTGAAAACTGCATCCACCTGATTGATAATCTTTAAAACGCCATATACAGCAACAGTAGATATTGTGAGAGCAAGGAAACACAGTCAACACATTTCTCCCCGCTATCGCTTATTCGTGAATATGTGCGAGTAGCGCAAAACATGTTGATTGCATTTCCTTGCTCTCACGGTGTCTACTGTTGCTGTATATGACGTTTTAAAGATTATCAATAAGGTGGATGCAGTTTTCAGCTCTTTGGATCCTGTAAGTGTCTAACAGCCATTGATTTACTCATAGCACATCACCTGGCCGCATTGTTTGTGTGGCAAGGATCCACCTAAATAACTTCCTGGCAAATGAGTGCAGTTTTTTAGATATATGCTATATTACCAAAAGTATTGGGATGCCTGCCTGTACATGCACATGAACTTTAATGGCATCCTGGTCTTAGTCCGTAGGGTTCAATATTGAGTTTGCCCACCTTTTGCAGCTATTACAGCCTCAACTTATCTGAGAAGGCTGTCCACAAGGTTTAGGAGTGTGTCTATAGGAATGCGATTATTCCAGAAGCGCATTTGTGAGCTCAGGCACTGATGTTGGAGAGAAGGCCTGGCTCGCAGTCTGTGTTCTAATTCATCCCAAAGGTGTCCTATGGGATTGAGGTCAGGACTCTGTGCGGGCCAGTCAAGTTCCTCCACCACAAACTCACTCATCCATGTTTTTATGAACCTTGCTTTGTGGACTGGTCCAAATCCTTTGGTGGAGGGAGGATTATAATGTGGGGTTGTTTTTCAGGGGTTGGGCTTGGCCCCTTAGTTCCAGCGAAGGGAACTCTTAAGGCGTTAGCACACCAAGACATTTTGAACAATTTCATGCTCCTAATTTTGTGGGAATAGCTTAGGGTTGCCATTTCCTGTTCCAACATGACTGCACACCAGTGCACAAAGCAAAGTTCATAAAGATATGGATGAGCGAGTTTGGGGCGGAGGAACTTGATTGGCCTGCATAGAGTTCTGACCTCAACCCGATAGAAGACTTTGGGATGAATTAGAGTGGAGACTGCGAGCCAGGCCTTCTCTCCAAAATCAGTGCCTGAACTGCACTTGTAGAAGAATGGTCCAATATTCCCATAGACACTTCTAAACCTTGTGGACAGCCTTTACAAAAGAGTTGAAGCTATTATAGCTGCACAGGGTGGACCAACTCAATTCTGAACCATACGGACTAAGACTGGGATCCCATTAACGTTCATGTGCATGTAAAGGTAGGTGTCCCAATACTTTTGGTAATATAGTGTATGTAAACCAAACATGAGCACTGGCCAAAACACACAGCAGCTGTAAAGTGCCCCAGGCAGGCTTCGGTTTGCGGTACATGATTGAACTGTTGTGGAAAAGGGTCTTGCTCTGATAGATAAATAAAAACCAATAAGTCTGACCTATTTCCCTTTCCAAAAAAATAAAAAACTGCTCCAAGTTCCTTCCCGTGCTGGTTATGTAATGAAAAAAGCCTAGGCATATGGTCATAAGATGTGTGCTGAAGAGGTGGATGGCAGCATTCCGATTAGAAGCAAATATGGGACTAAATGCTAGGCTTGGTCACATAATCAGCACAGAACATTATCCTGGAAATTGTTTTCTGTTCGAAAGGTAAGGTAACGTAAGGTGAGAAAGATTTAGGTTAGGATTTGCTTATAGGAGTTCTACTATTGACCCAGATGTTTCTAAATGAGACCTATGTCCATTTGTGCATATATAGTGTGTATATATTTTTAAAATTTGTAGAACACAGAGGACGTTTATGTATCGTGATGTAAGAAAATCCATCACTGGTGCATATCTTTATCCTTTCAAGGTGTAAATCAATAGAGTGCAGTGCTGCTCTCTGTTTATGTCGCCTAGTTGTATTTATACAAAAATCTTTTGATCACGTGACCACATTTAAGCATTCCCCCTCCCCCCAAAAAAAGGGCAGGAAATAATTAAATTCACAATGGTCTCCGTACTAAGGTAGCAGCTGGTTCTCAGCTGCTGTGATAAAATACACAACAACCTGCCAGCAGGAACCTCCGTTTTCCAACCAAGAATTTTCTTTTCTTTCATTTCCTGTATCATAGGGGACATATATTTTATGCAGCCCATTTCCTAAATGAATCAAAAAAAAAATGTACACCCCATCCGACCATCAATGCTTTTGTTTTAGGGGGGGGGGGGGGCATATTTTTCCCTCTCCCCTGCAGGGGAGTTACTTTCAAGACAGTTAAAGTCCCTGGCCTTTCAATACAAGTCTTAGCCAATTAGCACTCAACAACTTCTATCCAATTTTTTTTTTTCTTCTTCAAGATGAGTAGGAGCCTAATAATTTTGTGATAAAAGGGCAAAAGGCAGCCAAAGCTAAAAGGGGAATTAATGAGCTCCTCCATGTATTTGTCTTGTGAACAGCTGAACTGTTACAACTATTGACACTCATCAAAAGGTTCGACTCTGAACCTTGTCCAGACACTGCAGGCTCCACTGGCCATCTTCAAATTTAGAGAAAGGCAAGGCAAGAGCTTCGCCCTGTGTGATGCCAGAACCAACAAAGGACCATGGATCAGGTAATGAAACTTCAGCTTTCTCCCTTTTAAGATTTATTTACTGGCAGCTGACAAGGGGCAAATTCAGATCGAATTGTGCAGTCAAAGCCTTGTCAAGCCTTTAGATGCACCCCTGTCTTGAATCACCTTCACGACCGGCATTTCGTTCAAAAGCCCTTCAGCACTGGTCCTTAACAGCTTATGACATCACAAAGGACACCCGAGACAGATGCCTACATGGCATCCTGCAGCATTTTAAAAGAGAATTAGTGGTTTTAATTATGGTCGTAGAATGAAAGGGAACCATGCAAGCTCCACAGGAGACCTTTGATCGGGTCTTTTTGCTAGCACAATGCCACGGAACTGTGACTATGCCTGGTAAGGGGCCCTTTCTTGCCGAATGACTCACTGGTGATCTATGAATGCAGACAAGCTTCTAGCCCTCCCTCTTCATTAGTGAGCATTTCTATACAGGGGTCTATACAGTTCTCGGAGTCTACAAGCTATACAATTGGAAGAAAAAGCATCCCTACAGATTCTGCCTTCTACTTAGGAAATGCTGAAGGACTCTGAGTGACTTTATTCATTAAAACAGGTTGCCATTAATTAACTGTCATAAGAAAATAAAGAACAATGATTTGCATTTTCTCTTGTACGCGCTTTTTGGCAAATACATATAAAAGATGCCTGAAACAGACATTCATTCAGAAAGTAGCCTCTGAAGTCTCCTTTTACACAGTGGCAGCAGGAGCCGGCTAATTATTAGGAATAGATCAACAGGAGAACAAATGTTGAAAGTATAAATATGAAAGTAATTGACAAAATGTATAAAGTAAAAGATAGGACCCAGTTTACTCGGCAACAAGTTTTTAAAGCCAGGTTAATGACAACAGTGGATTTGGGTATTTGGTAACACCAGGGGGCATCACCTAGGTTTGTTAAAGTATTATGTTGCTGATACATGTCTACTTTCCTTTTATAAGATATACAAAACGGGGGGGGGGTAGGGGGGACATGGTCAGTGTTGAGAACATCCTCTCTTATTAAAATTCTAGTTTTCATGCACTTAAAAACTGCTAATGGGGTAACCAACAGGTGTTCCTATTGGAAGATTCTTATACGGTCAACATTCTGCATTCTCCATCACTTTCTGTCTCAGTTATAATGGTCACCAGGACATATAGTAAAGGGTGAATCTTCCTAGCCGATAAACTAAAGATTTTTTTTTTATGAATGCATACACTTTAAAGGGCCGTACACACAGGCCAAATATTGTGCGGTATCGGCTGAACCTGACAGAAGCTGGCCGAATATCGGCTTCTGTCGAAGGGGCATGACCGAAAAAGGTCTGTTGAGTAGCATCCAGTCAGCCAATGTCTGAGAGTGCTGAACAGTGTGTTCTGGTAGTGGTGGTGGTGGGGGTGGTAGTGGTGGGGGGGGGCTGTCCCCCTGTCAGAACACAATAGCTCAGTGCTGAAGATCCCCTCCTGAGCTTTTCATTTTTTTTTGTTCAGCCTGCTGGGTTTAACGAAAGAGAAAAAACTGATAGTGAGTACCAGGCTTAGGGCGTGTCATGAAGATTATGGCACACATACTGTACATTTTATTGATTAAAACTAAGGCCGTTACTGATTAAAATTTACGTGTTCGATAAATTGATTTTTTTTTTAATCGATTAGTCGACTAATTTCAATTAATTATAACGCACATACAGATCCAACTACTTTTAGCTGATCTTCTTGCAGGTTGATTCCCAGTGCAGCTACCAACCACTGGAAAAATGGATAGCAGGATACAAAGGCAGCGCTCAATGGGAATAGCATTAAAACTTTTATAGTCTTTAAGTAGATAACAAAATAAATATTGCACTGGAGATAAAATCGATGTAGCTACATAAACTGTAAAATGGTGCGAGTAATACCAATCAGTAGCAAAAGCAGTCAAAAAACTTGTAGCTAAGTATGATACTGGTATAAAAATGTCTACAACGATACCACTGCTGAATCTAAATGAGGAGGGGTTAACATCAGTCCGTCGGCATGTACATGTCCCGTGAAGGGAACTATCACAACTCCCATTGGATAGCTGTAGACACATGTACTGTGTCTTCTGCAATAAAATGCCCCTATTTGCCTGCTCACTGTCTTCTACTACACTGTAAACTGAGCTGCGCATGCAGCCTGCCTATCATAAAGGCAGCCCAGCAGCCAACTGAAGAAGAGCATATGGCAGGCTGACAATGCTCCTGCTTATTGTGAGTCAGTGGTTTAGAGTCAGCCTGCAACAGGAAGTGCCATTATTGGAAGATCTCTAGGTAAGAAACATTACAACAGATTCATCAAAAATTTTATTAAGAAAAAACTTTGTACAGTGAGGCCAAACATACTGAAAAACAGATTTAGCATTACATACACTTTTACCATGGAGGCCAAATGACTGCAGTGGAACAAAGACAGATACATAGCAAATAAATAGAAAATCTTCAAATACATATATATTTTCCCCTTAAATACAATCACGGAAATATGGCACAACGTAAGGGTAAAGACCTAAAAGTCAAATCCAAAACTACTTTTAAGGCAAACATTACAATAACAATTTACAATATGCATAAAAAAAAAAAAACACAATGCAAAATTTATTTAATTTTAATTTATTATTTACAGCACAATCATAGATTTGTTTCAAATGTAATAAAATTGTACTCTTGGTTTAATTACAATAATGTGGATATATGTTAACTATAAAAATACATACCTGAGAAAAAAAAAGGAAAAAAAAAAGGGTTACTTAGAAGTTAAGGTAGTCCTGTAATTCTGAATTAGGGTGGTTTTGTGCTTGAGAATTGGGCCTCTCTCTGGTGGAGTCTCCTCACTATGGTAACGTACAGTGGTTCCCTCTTCTGCACTTGCCCTGTGTCAATGGAAGTTAAAGGAGTTGTAAAGAAATTATTTTTTTTCACCTTAATGCAATCTATGCATTAAGGTGAGAAAACATCTGATGGCGCTTTACTTACCTGACCCCTCGAAAGTCCCGCGCTCGGTCCCAAGATCCTCTTCGCCGCTCAGCCTGGCCGCTGATTGGCTAGAGCGGATGGATTGAGAGCAGCGCAGCCATCGGCTGGCGCTCCTGTCAATCACAGAGTGATACAGTGAGCTCACTGTATCACGGGAGCGCGCCCACAAAGACTCACCACCATGCGAGCGCTCTCGCGTGACTGTGGTAAATTCTTGCAGGGAGGACCAGAGATAGCCACCGAGGGACCTCAGAAGGCGAGAATCGGGGCCACTCTGTGCAAAATGAACTGCACAGTGGGAGGTAAGTGTATCATGTTTGTTATTTTAAAGCAAAACATTTTTTTTCCTATAGTAACCCTTTAACATTGTGGTACCTGCTTGTAGAGTTGTAGTTGCCACTGAAACATGGAGTTGTGAATCACAATGAAGATTTAATAGCCCTTTGATAGTATCACTGCACATTATCTCAAAGTTGGGAATAGGAAACAATAGTACAAAAATTTTGCCTCCCCCCTCTTCCTACCTATGTTGTATTGGGGGATATTTACTAAAACTCAATATGGTGCACCAGATTCTGAACCAGTTTTAGTAAATCAACCCCATAGTGTTTATAAAGTAGGTCTGTGGAAATACCTTTTATTTTTAATCTGCTCTGGTGGAAAGCTCTGGCTTTGGAGTGTCAGTGAGTGTCTTCTACTGGAGAGGGGGAGAAGCAGCGACAACGGGAGGCAGCAGGTGATGTCATGGCTCCGGGAATTCAGAGCCGTTGTCGAGTGCTCCCTGACACTGGGAAGCCAGATCTTCCTAATCATGTGACCACACTGAAACAGATATAAAAAATTATATTTCCACAAGTCTCTTTTATAAAGGCAATGAATGTCTTCCCCCTCTTTTAGTGCAGCCTGTGGTGTAAAACACATACTTTCCTTTCCATTCTCACAATATTCAATGTGCGTCCCGACCCAGTACTGCACAGCCATTGGGCACTGTTGCCCACTTCATTCCAATAGGTCAGTAATGGCTAACCTTGGCACCCCAGATGTTTTTGAACTACATTTCCCATGATCCTCCACTACATTGCAGAGTGCATGAGCATCATGGAAAATGTAGTTCCAAAACATCTGGAGTGCCAAGGTTCGCCATCACTGCTATAGGTGAACCATACTCATAGCAGCCTCTAACCATACAGTGGAGTATGACCTACCCACATGTGCAGAAAGAAGATCTGATGTCGATGTTTTAGTAAATATCACTTGAGCAGGTAGGAGGGTAAGTATGAGGGTGGGGGCATTAAATAAAGGACAACGGTACTAAAGGGTACATATTTGACATGATATCAAAAATGTGTTCGCTCAACAAATTTGCTTTGATTGGGAAGATTTGTGGATTAGTGACTAAAGAAAACTCTTTGGTGCAATGTACTTACACTATTTCTCTCTTAAAAACTGTTGAGACAAGGTATCAACCACACAGGGAGGGCATTATTTTCAGTCAGTTAGGTGACCCATAGACTTACATTGTGTGAGGGAGCAATAAAGCACAAGCAGCAAGCAGAGCTTGTAGGAGTATGTCATTTGCAAAAAGGCTGGTTCCATGTACACATAATTACATATTATACAAAAAGTGTTTTTTTAAAACCTTAACACGCATTGATGTGTTAAAACATGCAATGCTGCTATACAAACCCACTTACATTTAATGCTTTGTAATCAATAAAGAAACTTCACATCATATAAGCAGTTAGAAGAGGATGTGAACCTTCATACAGAAGAAGCCATTATTACCACACATTACACAGACATTTTTAGCACCTTACAAAATGGCTGCCTTTACTGTGCCTCAGACAGGTCACTGGAAACCAATAACCTCACAGGCCACACTTTAGTAAATATTGGTTGAGTTGCCAAAAAAAAAAACACTCCAGCTTTGCTTTGTAGAGGTCCTCTTAAACTAAGGTGACCAGATTTTTTAAATTAAATCCGGGGACATATTTTTTTTCACTAGTAGTGGTGGCAATCAGTGACTCTCTGCCCATTGCCGCCCCCGCCACTCGCCTCACAGCCTCCCAAGTCTTATTCTCCGGGCCCTGGCTACTACTGGGTGGGGAGCGGAGGAAGATCAAGGAGATAAACAGGCAGGTGATTGGCTGGGACTTGAGCCAAGGCAGAAGAACATGGGAGCGGAGCTGAATGGGCATGCACCCGAAACTGAAGAAAAATTCCCTCCGCTCCGACCAGCACATGGTCATCGGAAAGGGGCACAGATAATGGAAAAAATACACGCCCCTAACCTAGTAGGAGCAGTGGGGGGGGGGGTGTAATTCAGCCCCTGTACAAATCCAATCCGGGGACAAAACTGGGGACAGACTTGGTCCGGGGACAGTGTCCTCAATCAGGGGACTGTCTCCTGAAACCGGGGATGTCACCTTATCTTAAACTGATAAACCAGACTTCTATGTAGTTTTAACACCCAAAATATACTCCCCACTGTGCTTCTTTTACATAATTTTGTACTGGAAAATCAGCAGCGTCAAAATGGCTGCCCCAGGAGCCTAAAGTCAGTAGGTCTTCTTTATTGCAGCGGTTTTTTTCTAAGACTCTGAACGTACATTACGTGTTTCCTTTCAGACTGTGTTTAAGTCGCAGGCGCTCCTCTTTAAAGTATTGAACAGCGTGTAATATTGCATCCCTTTGATTATCATCTTTTGCCTTGCTGGCGTATGCAGAAAAATGTTTGATGGCATCATCCAAAAGCATTCCCGGGTCGATGTCACGTCTTTGTTGGCGTAGCATTCGTTCACAAGCAATGGCATAGTTTTTGTGCCAAGTGATGGGGTGATTCTCTTGTTTGTTAATAACTTCTCTGTACAACTGAAACGTGACAGAAAAGATCCTTCCTTTATCTTTACAACACTGCCAATTCCAATCTTTCACTGTTCATGTACTTCTCCTAACCATCAAACTTCAAACCTGATTCAAATGCCATTAATAAAACAGAGTATAAAAACGCCACAGAGATTTAAAGTAGAAGTCTCACCAGACATTTACCATTTTTGGAAGATCCTCAGGGGACCCAGTGCACTTTCCACTTGGTTCCATTGAAATCCATGCAGTGTGTACTGAGCAGCAAGGTTAGATTGCTTTACTCATCGCTATCTGACCAAGCTAGATGAGGGATGGGATCTTTTCTTGGTTCAGCCTAAAGCCTAGTACACATGATGAGATTTATGGAATAAATGATCTCCGTTTTTTTTGCATGCTAGTCTTTATATCTAAAACAAATAGGTGACTAAAGTATAAAAATTCTCTTACGATAGAATAGATATTTGGAAGTGATGTAATGTATCTGTATTGTATTTTCTGGTATCGTACGAGAATATTTTTTGTGTTTCGGACATCATCTGTATACTAACAATCAGATTATCATACGATCGCTTCCAAAGTGTTTGTATTTTTTGTACAATATTCTGGCTGTGTGTAGGGGCTTAAGAGTACACAGAGGAGAAGGGGCAGGATGGAGTGTACCTATACCTCTCCTATAGGAACGCCCATTATTTGGGCCTCAGCCTGTGGAGGAGCTACAGTCAGCACTAGTAAAAATATCCTTTCACTTCACGGATTTGAACAGGACAACAAGTGGTGTACAATGGGTCATTCTGGGGGATTTAACAAGCTTTTTAAACTTCTGGCCAGAGTTCTTCTTTAGGTCACAAAATATTCAATCAGTTAGACAATATACTAACAACCATCATTTTCATAGTCTTGCCTTTACTTTGCAGTTGAGCCAATTGTACCACTAATAGTCAGCCCAATAGGTACCAGAATATGACCGCACTTTCTAGTCCACTCTGTGGACCACACAACCACTTTAAGCTTTGTCAATAAAACCCAGAGGGTAATTTCACGTGGGCTTTCCGATCAGGCCTGCCTGTCAGTTTTTTAGGAGGACCTGCTCGGACCTTGCATTCTCCTCTATGGAGTGGCGGATATCAGCAAAAACCCTCCACCATCTGATCCGGTCCTGCCTGCAAAATCCAGATAGATGGTGCTCCTATTTTTCCAGCTGCTTGGCAGATTGGTTAGGATCGGGTAAAAATAGACAGGCGGTCTGTTTCCACCAGATATTCCCACAGACTGTGTGTCAGTGTCCATTCTGCACAGTGAGAAATCCCCTGCTGAGCAAGCGGAATCCGCAAGACGGGGCACCCGTGTAAAAGGGGCTGGAGGCTGATTGATTTTCCACTCTTCAGTTTTAGTAAATAAACCCCACTCCCTCTCACCCTCTAAAATACAAGTCTGTGTATGGACAGCAATAAGGAGGAGTGTCGTGTCAACATAAAAGACTGAATGTGAGATCAGCAAGCACATTTTCACTCTGAGAAAAGGCATTTTAGGGCATATTTAAGTTAAAGTGGTTGTAAAGGTTCGTGTTTTTTCACCTTAATGCCTCCTATGCATTAAGGTGAAAAAACACCTGGTAATGATGGGCCCCCCAGCTTTACTTACCTGAGCTCGTTCACCTGCTCGGTTCATCCCCGAGGTCCTCTTCTGCACTGCTTCGCGGCGCTGATTGGAAAGTTTGATCAATCAACTCCAAACAAATCCAATGACGCGGCCGCCTTTACAACCCCTTTAAGTCTGTTAAAAACCCAAACTTTGCATAGAAAAGGGATGTGAGACTATGGGGTCGATTTACTAAAGGCAATTAGACTGCGCACATTGCAAAGTACAGTGGCACTCTACAAGTGCAGTGTCTCCAGAGCTTAGTAAATAAGCAGGAGCTCTGCTGACTTCCATCATCCAATCACGTGCAAGCAAAAATGATTTTTTCTGTTTTTTTTTCTTGCACGTGATTGGGTTTTCTTTGCAAAGTGAAGCTTTACCTCATTTACTAAGCTCTGGAGCAATTGCACTTGTATTTTACAAAGTGCACAGTCTATTTGGCTTTAGTAAATCAGCCCTTATGATTGGGCTTTTACATTCTTAGTGCACCAAGCCTATTTAAAGCTTTTTTTTTTAAAAGCCTCTTCAGCAGAGTGCAATAATGTCAGGTCTATGCCACAGCCACCTGGGATCCTCGGAACTATCTCCTAGTAGGTTTCGAGCTACTTTCATTTTCAGAGAAGGTCTGGGGTAGGGATTATTGAGTTGATAGACTTTCTTTAACGACCATAACAGAGTGTTGTTTATCACAGCGTGGGGCCATAGCTGAGACAAAGTGCTACAATAGAAACTAGAAGTTTGAAGACCCATCAGAGAGTGCACTATAGTTGCCTTCCTGGAGAGACAGGTCTCCGGACTTGGAAGATGCAGGCAAAGGTACCATGATTACACCAAATCTTGTAACACAATCACATAAAAACAGCAATTATCTTATGTCATCATGGCATGTTATGTCTACTGTGCCCAGCTTCATCTTTAAAGCTAGCAGCTCATTTCTGACTAGCTGCTTTTGTTCCGTAGATTAAGTGCCTTTCCACACGGCTTTCCGATCAGGTGTGCCTGTCGGACGCTTCATTCAGGCCTATGGAGCGGCGGATGTCAGCAGTGACATGTCCGCTGACATCCGCCAATATCAGATCCGTTCCAGTCTGTGAAATCCAGATGTATAAAAATCCTATTTTCTATCCGTCTGGAGAATTGGATCAGATAGGATCCGATGAAAACGGAGAGAGATGGTCAGCTATGATTAATTGCTGATACCCCAGTGCGAAACACGTCAGCTATCCACCTCACTGTCTGCTGTGACTTGTAGTGCTGTTTCCATTTTTTACCATTAAAGGTAACTTTTTTAAGAATTTCGTGGAAGTGCGGCTGTCCAGTTTTTTCTCCAGTCTTCTCTTTGTGCATTGCCTGCACCCACACTTCTGAGAGGACACTGATTGCTGAGTGCACTCATCTGGAGCGGCAGTTTCCCTTTTCTCTACATGGTCCGTTTTCATCCGATCTCCATAGATGAAAGCGGGACTCTGACAAGTCTGTCTCCTCACAGTGAGCAGAGATGGACCTGTCACCTGCCTGCTCAGCGGGGATCAGCCGATCGATCCCTACTGAGCAAGCATAATCTGTACACGGACAAGCATGTGTGAAAGGGCCCTTAAAGCAGTTGTATAGTCCCATAAAAATGTATTTATTTTTTGTCACCTGTAAGGCAAAAGGCATAATGAGCCTGTATGCACCGCATACTAGCTCATTTTGAAATACTTACCTTAGAACCACACGTCGGTAACTTACCTGGTCCACGCTGAGGTAGCTGACATGTTGCCTCGGTGTGTCTTTCAGGTATCGCGGCTCCAGTGCTGTAAATGGCTGGAGCTGCGATGTCGTCACTCCCGTGCATGCACGCGGGAGACTTTGTTCCGGCAAGGTCCGGCATTTGCCGGGCCTTAAGCTGAGAATCTCCTGTGCCCATGCGCCGCTGCAGTCAGCAGGTCATTGCAAGGGGAATATCTCCTAAATCGTAAAGGTTTAAAAGATATTTTTTTTACCTACAGGTAAGCCTTATTATAGGCTTACCTGTAGGTAAAAGTTCCAAAAATGACTATACAACCACTTTAACCACTTGTCATCTGCCCACCGTCAAATGACGGCGGGCAGACGACTCCATTATCCTGACATCACGTCATATGACGTGATGTCCCTTTAAAGTCGCGGGCGGGGGCGCGCACGCATCGCCGGCGCGCGGGCACCCGCCGCTCTGCGGGGATCCCGTGCGAGTGCCCGGCGGCAACGATCGCCGCCGGGCACACGCGATTGCTCAGTAACTGAGCTGGGGCGTGCAGCTCTGTATGTAAACACAGAGCTGCACGTCCCTGTCAGGGAGAGAGGAGATCGATTGTGTCCCTTGTACATAGGGACACAATCGGGCACCTCCCCCAGTCACCCCCCCCTCCCCCCACAGTTAGAACACTCATAGGACACACATTTAACCCCTTCCCCGCCCCCTAGTGGTTAACCCCTTCACTGCCAGTCACATTTATACAGTAATCAATGCATATTTATAGCATTGTTCACTGTATAAATGTAAATGGTCCCAAAAATGTCAGAAAAGTGTCCGAAATGTCACATTTATACAGTAATCAATGCATATTTATAGCATTGTTCACTGTATAAATGTAAATGGTCCCAAAAATGTCAGAAAAGTGTCCATAACGTCGCAGTCCCAATAAAAAAATCGCAGATCGCTGCCATTAATAGTAAAAAAAAAAAAAAAAAAATGCCATAAACTATCCCCTATGCATTTTTTTAAAAATTGACGCTCTATTTTTGTTTATAGCGCAAAAAATAAAAACCGCAGAGGTGATCAAATACCACCAAAAGAAAGCTCTATTTGTGGGAAAAAAAGGACGCCAATTTTGTTTGGGAGCCACGTCGCACGACCGCGCAATTGTCAGTTAAAGCGACGCAGTGCCGGAAGCTTATATTTTGTCTGGGCAGGAAGGGGGTGTAGGTGCACAGTAGGCAAGTGGTTAAGGAAACTACACATTGAAACAATGTAATCCCTGTGTGAAAATTCCTGTATTCTAAGTACTAATAAGGAATCAATTTGTGAAATTGGCTATTAGCTGCAAAAAAAAAACATGAACAATAAACAAAGCACAAGAATGACTAAAACCGGCTATAGATGGTTAGATTTTTGGACAGTTCAGCAGGGACCCTCCAAGATTGTAACCATGTATAGGCAGGCTGATTGTACCGAAGTTGATCGATCAATCAACTTCGGTACAATCAGCCTGTGGAATCTTTAATGCGATTATTGCCAACGACTAAAGCCACTGGCAATCGCTGTGTGTTCTCCCAGCTAGGAAGCCTCTCCCCCCCTTTTGCCGGGAGAACACAGTAGCTCCAGGGGAGGGATTCCCCCCATTAGCATTGACTGTGTTCATTGGGGAATTGGACATTTTTTTTTCCTGCAACCTGTGGTACCAGGAAAAAAAATCGAAATCCTCTATGGCTGGCTTAACAGACACTGTCAACACAATCAGTTACAAGAAAACGTCATTAAAGGCTTGTACACATGATGAGAAAATGAGACAAATGATCAAAAATGAAGAGATTGCTCAATTTACGAAAATTCTTGTACGACAGAATACAACTTCGAAAACAGAAAGGATAGGGGCAAAGGGACAAGGGGCAAAGGGACAAGGGACATTGGCTAGTGCTGACCCTGTAGCATTCCCTCCCCCTAGAGGTTGATGGACTGTCTATGTACTTGGTAATAAGTAGCATACATATGTATAAAAAGGAGAATTTTAATTACATATAAAATTGTTACAAAAGTAGCATAGTTAAAATTGAAAAAACAGAGACTCAGGGTGCCCCCAAGTCTCTGTTCAATTTTAACTATGCTACTTTTGTAACAATTTTATATTTCATTTTTTTTCCTTTTTATACATATGTATGCTACTTATTATCAAGTAACGAGACAGTCCAACAACCTCTAGGGGGAGGGAATGCTACAGGGTCAGCACTAGCCACTGTCCCTATGCTTTCTGTTTTCATATTAATCTGGATGATGGTACGCATTAAGATTAGCTACTCTGTCTACATGAGGCTACACTCAACACATTTGCAGAATACAACTTCGGAAGTGATGTAATGTCTTGTATAGTAATGTTTTCTTTCGTTTACAAGCATGCATAGTCTTGTTTTCCCGATTTCTCACAGACGAAAACTGTACTGATTAAAACGGAAATCGTACGATCTGGTATCGTACAAGAAAAAAAAATTTAAATAATTTTTTGTCACTTTGGATAATTCTTCGAAAGCTGTATTTTGGTCCGATTTTCTGATTGTGTGTACTAGGCATAATTCTATGATGAATTAATGTTACCTTGTAAGAATAGAAGTAGAGTTGATTCTTGACTACTGCAGATAAGTGAGCAGATTCAGCCAGATCAAAGATAAAAAAGGCAGTTTTAACTCTGTAAAAAAAAAGTTAAAGGTATAATCACAGATTCCCATAAAACCTCCGCTGTACAACAAAAGGATGACAATTGCTGCATGTTTAACATTTGAACACCTTGCTCAGACTTCCCTATTACACTGCATTCAAAAAAACTATACCTTGCTTCCCACATCTCGCCATTGGCCACGGCTTCCCAGGACGACTGTTCAAACCTTATAGAAAATAAATATGTTATATATATAAAATTTAACATCGAATTATTAACCTAAAAGCAGATAAAACACATCAGGCACAGGCTTTTTATGTTGGGGTCAGAGATAGTTTAAATTTATACCTGTAGAATGTGCAAGAAAAAAACGAATAAACAACCATACAGCTTTTCACGTGTTTAAAGACGGCACTCCTACAAGTTAGAGCCCAGCAGTTAAACCGTGGTGGTAGATCAAAATCTAAATCACAAAATAAAGAAATACTTTGGAATGGAAGATTTCCTTTAAACTTCAACATCGATACAGCAGAGCTCAGAAAGGAGGGAGGGGCAGCACAAGGAGCCATTCAGTTATGCTACAATGAAAGGAGGATGCTGATAGAAATAGAGAGCCGAGTAGCAGAGAAATGCACTCACTGAGGTTGAGGAGTTTACTTGTGCTTTATGATTTACTGCTGTTCAGGGGCTCTGGGTTTCAGAAAAATGGCAGCCTCCAGCAAGAAGAAACAAAAGCATTGCTGGAGGCCATTTACAGCACACAATAATTTTGGTGGCATAATAATGTGGAATGTATGTTCCTTGCTAAAGAATGTTATTTTTTATCAAGTTTTTATGGGTAAAGTTTCACTTTAAGCATATTGTTTGAGTGGAGTGTGATCCTCCTTTAACAATTTTTCATACTCCCTTGCCTCAATGCTGGTGACTCCCCTGTCTTCCTAATGTAAAAAAATAAAATAAATGTAAGATCATAATAGTGCATCCAAGCTGTATTGCAAACCATCACACATACTTTCCATACTCCTCTGTCCAGTTATACAGATTGGTGGTGAGTGTGGTCCATTCCTCTGCATCGAAAGGTATATTTGTTGGGACAAACTTCTCACACGATCCCCATGGCCACAACGAGTAGCTTTTCCTCCATGTTGGATCACCTTCATTCAGTCCAATGCATACAAATATTTCCCTGCTGCAAGCAGACAAGTAAAACATATTAGGACAAAAGATGAAATACAAAACGGAATGCAGTTTTTAGGGTGACACAAATAATAATTTCCAAAGTCTTCAGTGTTTTTAGAAGTGAGGAGCATAACTCTAAAGGGACACGGACAGCAATAAAAACTTGACAGAGGTTATATTCCTTCCATTCTCTATTCAAATCACACTAAAGATGTTTTGGCTGGTTTTAAAGCCTGAATATCATGGCAACATTTTAAATAACTATGCACCAACTGCGGGTCCCCACCACAGAACTTGGCAATTTATTTTTGTTGAATGGGCACAAATTCTTACATACATTGTAAAATCTTTTGGACAATCACATACACTATGGCTATACTATCCAGAAAGGGAGGGCCAGTTTCAGTTAATTCCCCAAGATTTGGAATGGGATATCCATCAAGCTCATATAGGTGTGACAATAAGGTGGGCATATATTTTATATTCCATATAAATTGTCAGCTATAAGCTTATATCCAACTGTGTGTATGAAGAGCCGCCACAAGTTAGGACACTTTACTGCCCTGCATGTCACAGCCAATTTGGTGTCTGCACAACAATCTGGGAATTAAAGCAATGGGATGCCATGGGAAGTACTTTGATCATCTTCTGTGCCCATAATTTATATTATCCATATTTACAACACAAGATACAAAAGAGGAGTCATGACATGTTAACCACTAGCCGACCAGCCGCTGCAGTTTTACGGCAGCAGGTCGGCTCAGCTGCGCAAAACCACATATTATTACGTAATTTCGCATTTCAGCCACTAGGGGCACAGCTGGGCACCCACGATCGCTCGTTACAGAGCATGAACTGGGAGCTGTGTGGGCAAACACACAGCTCCCGGTCCTGTCATACAATGTATGAACAACGATCTGTAATTTCCTCTAGTCAGTCCCACCTTCAGTTAGAGCACACCTAGGGAACATAATTAACCCCTTCCTCGCCCCCTAGTGTTAACCCCTTTCCTGCCAGTGACATTTTTACAGTAACCAATGCATTTTTATAGCACTGATGGCTATAAAAATGCCAATGGTCCCAAAAATGTGTCTGAAGTGTCGCAGTACCGATAAAAATCGCAGATCGCCGCCATTATTGGTAAAAAAAATATTAATAAAAACGCCATAAAACCACCCCCTATTTTGTAGACGCTACAACTTTTACGCAAACCAATCAACAAACGCTTATTGCAAAAAATATGTGGAAGAATAGATATCGGCCTAAAAAAGGAAAAAAAAAACGTTTTATATATTTTTGCGGGATATTTATTACAGCAAAAAGTTAAAAATATTTTTTTTTTTTCAAAATTATCGCTCTATTTTTGTTTATAGCGCAAAAAATAAAAACCGCAGAGGTGATCAAATACCACCAAAAGAAAGCTCTATTTCTGGGGAAAAAAGGACGCCAATTTTGACCGTGCTATTGTTAGTTAAAGCAGCGCAGTGTCGAATCACAAAAAGTGGCCTGGTCATTGACCAGCAAAATGGTCCGGGGCTGAAGTGGTTAAACCCTTACATTTATATAGCAAACATTTGCTTAAAATACAGGGAATTTTAGTTTGTATCCATTGCAATGCATGTTTGAACTGAACAACTGCTTCAACTGGATCCCTCTTTGGCCAGTCCTGACTCTATGATTAAACACCGGTAAAGTGGTGTGAAACGTGTCAGCTATTGTGATTATTCTGAACTTGTATTGACTTATTTTTCAATAAAGTTAGTTATTTATTTGCTCATAAAGAAGAAAAACAAACTTGTAACACAGTTCTGGCACCTCCAGGAGAGTGCTGTTGCTGGCTGCTGACTAGGGGGATCTATTGTTGTGAGGTGTCTATTGTTGCTGAAGAGGTCTATTGTTGCTGGTAAGGGATTTATTGTTGCTGGGAGGGATCTTCTTGTTCAAGAGGGAGTCTATTATTGCTGGCTGATGGAGGCTCTACCGTTATTGCATGGGGTGTCTATTATTGTCATCATTAAAAGTGGAGCTTCACCCAAAAGGGAGCTCTGTTTATCTGCCTCCACCCCTCCATCACATTTGGCACCTTGTGGGTGGGGAGCGGGTACATGGTTTTCACAGGTAATCGCTCCCACTTTCAGTTTAGTTTTCCGCTGCAAACTCAGCCAGAAGTTCGCCACCCCCTCTCCTTCCACTGCAGCTGGGCCATTCACAAAGCTCAGCAGAAAATCGGCTATAAAGCCCCAAGACTTGCCGGTCTCCCTTAGCCAAGATAGCGCTGGAGGGCCGACTGAAAAATAGGCTCGAGTGAGGACATCAATGGAACCATGCGCAGGTAAGTGTCTTGATATTAAAAATCAGCAGCTACAGTATTTGTAGCTGCTGACTTTTCATTTTTTCTGAACGAGCTTGGAGCTCTGCTTTAACAAATTCCATACCAATTACTTAGGATCACAAAATGCTTGGTGCTGTATTCTCTAAATTGGGCAGTACTGGGAGATGGGTAGGGGGTGGTGCCAAGGGGCAGTTCTCGGAGGTGAGTAGGGACTGAGACCAAAGGTGACTCAAATGGGAGAAGTACCTGCACCTATTCTCTGAATTACCATATAATGACCATGCAACCACAAGCTTAGTATGCAGAAAATGCTTACTGTTCATTTACTTTAAGAAAACGGAGGAGACTAAAAGTTGCTGTTCCATCTGGAAGCTTTGTTTCTACTGGGTTCCATCGATTGCCAGGAAAATGAACATTTGGTAAGTGTTTTGCAGTCTTTGGTAAATACCATTCATATGTCATCATCTATAATGAAGCAATGAAAAATTTGCATACCTGATATAAAAACAGTAAACCTTAGTTTTTCTCAAAGTGGAACTAAAAGCATTGATTTGTTTCCCAGAACAGTTACATTTAAGGCATGCTGTAATCTATAAATGTCACAAGTGCTTGTGCGCTTAAGCCATCAAATGGCTGGTGTCATAACTGATCACATGTGCAGCACCATGGCAAATGCAAATCAAACAGAGGCTAAGTGGGCAACTTCCTTGGCTGTTAAGGATAGGAAGGTTTAGTTTAATAAAAAGCATGTAGTCCTACACAAGATGACTTGGTTTTGCAAAAGTCGGAATTTCTGGCTCCCAAATGTTATTAGTAAATAGGTTAATCATCAATAGGCGTATTCATGAAATACTTATTGAGAGATTTATCTGCAATTTATCTGTAATTCTTGAAGTGGAGCTCCACCCAAATTGGAAGTTCCGCTTTAAGCACTCCTCCCCCCAAATATCTCTCTCTCCATAAATAGTTCCAATTGAAATTAGATAGTAAAATACATCTCCTCGCCAATACTACAATAAAGCTTCAGAAGCCATGTACCTATTTTCCCATAAATACTATTAAAATCTATTTTATATGAAACACCCTCTAATTTTGTATAGCTTTGCAGCAATTGAGACAGCAGCCAGTCTATTCCCACATTAGCCCATTCTCTATAACACAATGAACACTTCCTGTCCTCCAGTCTAGTAAAAGCAGAGGTGGCACAATGATTATTTAGGAGCAGTCACACAAGGATTTTTAGACAACCCTTAAGACATGACTTGTTTAATGTGATCTGACTCTTGCACAGGTTCTTAGAAGAGTCTTCCATGAAAAGCGAAGACAGAATTGATTTAAGAGAAAAGAAGTGCACTTTGAAAAAACAAAAAAAAGAGACCTTTAGAATTTCAATGCAAGGGCTGTGAAGGACAATTATCTCCTCTCACCTCTTGATCCACTAAGGATAGGTCAGGACGAAGTCCTTCACAGTAATGAAGATAACGCAATGAGTTTCCTGGTAAATCGCCTCTCAGCAAAATTATGGCGTTTAAAGGGAAGGAGGACAAAATGTTTCTTCCAAACATGTCTACCACATAATTGCTGCTTTGGTCGCAAAGGCTAAAAAAGAAGATATATGAGAAATTATGTCAGAAATGTATGTAGTTTGTTCTTTTAAACTTTAAAGTAACTATCAGCATAGTTGGTAACTTCCATACTCATTACGATAGTCACTAAGGAAATCCATACAAGGGTAGAATTCCATGTGGACGTTTGCATGGAAATTCTGAAAAATCTTCTGTCAGGGCATGCAATAGTATCGACAGTAGACATGTGCACACTGAAATATTTAGTTTCGAAATGTCATTTTTTTAAAAAATTTTTTGTTTTTCGTTAGAAATTGCATTTGTCCAAAAATCTGAATTAATTAAAGAGGAGGTTCACCCGAAATATACGCTTTTCCATGTGATCCAGCATACTGGCGTCAGCGCCAGTATGCTGTTTTTTTTTTTTTAATGCCCCACTTACTGTCTAATCTTCAATTTTGATTTATCTCCCCAGCGGGGGATGGCGCCTGTATAGCCCATCACTGGTTCCGAAAATACCCGATTTAGGATGGCGCCTGCACACAGACCTAGGAGCTGACTGCGCAGGCGCCGTATTTCTCCGAGCTACGGCTATGGCGCGTCACGGCCTCCGAAAAAAGCCGAAATAGGACTCGGAGAAATACGCCACCTACGCAGTCAGCTCCTAGGTCTGTGCGCAGGCGCCGTATTGCGCTGGAAATACCGAGTCCTAAATCAGGTATTTTCGGAACCAGTGACAGGCTATACAGGCGCCATCCACCGCGGGGGAGCTAAATCAAAATTGAAGATTAGACAGTAAGTGGGGCATTAAAAAAAAAAAAAAAACAGCATACTGGCGCTGACGCCAGTATGCTGGATCACATGGAAAAAGAGTATATTTAGGGTGAACCTCTGTTTTAAGGTCGAATCTGTCATTGAAGGTTTATAGTGTCTGTTGAATGTTCAAAGAAAGTTTGACGGAGCAGCGAAACTGTACGACGCCGCAATCGTACATTTCTGGTCGAATGTTTCGCCTACAAGCTATAGTAGAATTCAAATGTTGTATGACACTAGTAATAATTATATTTATAATTTATTATTATTTATTATTACTAGTCAACCAACATTAGAATTTTTCTATAGCCTATGGGCCGATCATTTGACCGGAAATGTACGATTGCGGCGTCGTACAGTTAAGCTGCTTGTCGAATCTTCTTAAAACTTTTGACAGACACTAAAAGCCTTTAATGACAGATTCGACGTTTGTATGTTTTTCAAAGCTTTGTCGAATCTTCATCCTTCATGTTGAATTGTCAACTTAGTTCTAACTATTTTACTGCTCCACTTCTTTGGTTACAATCAGCCAATAACATTCATCATCATTATTTTTATTTTACTTCCCCCACCCAATTCCAGCAGCGATCTTTTCTCTCTATGTCGAATCTTCATGTCTCTATTATGTCAAATCTTTTCTCTCTATAATGTCAAATCTTTTCTCTCTATAATGTCAAATCTTTTCTCTCTATAATGTCAAATCTTTTCTCTTTATGTAGAATAACCTTGGACTAATAGGGTTAAGGTTAGGCACATTTGACCGCACGTTCGACACAGATTGTTATTGTCGGCGTCATGTTGACTCTCCTATCTATATCGAACTGTTGTTGGAAACTAAAACGAAAATAAAGCAATTGTTTATGTTGGATCTTTCGGTTTTTGTATTCTGCTCATTCGTTTTCATTTGTTAAAAGGATAACGAAAATACCTGAAATTCGGATGAAAATGAAATCGGACATAAAATAATGAACATGTCTAATCGACAGTCACTCAATAAATTTAGTTATAAAACCCTTAAATGTTGTTTGATTGTTACAGTATGTCAATGGCTTGAATTTTAATGTTTAAGTTCAAGATGCATGGAAGCAATGTAATGTTTATGCCTGTGACCTTACCACATACAATACATACCATATATAAATCAAACCAATGTTTGTGACAGACAACATTCTGGATCAAACTTTATCTACTGTACAACATGCACACACTAGAAGTACGATTTTTTCTGTACAGAATGCACATTCACAGTTAGAATTTCATTCCTCCAGATAAGAAAATTGAATTTTCTCTCCATCCTTCGCCTTTTCTCATCACTGTGGTTAAATACAATTGTCAAATTGTACTTATTAATCATTAGCAAACTGACAAAAAAAGTAACCATGTATGACTAGCTTAACCACTTGACCACTGGGCACTTAAACACCCTTCCTAACCAGACCAATTTTCAGCTTTCGGTGCTCTCACAATTTGAATGACAATTACTCAGTCATACAACATTCTACCCATTTGAAATTTTTGTCCTTTTTTTCACACAAATAGAGCTTTCTTTTGGTGGTATTTGATCACCTCTGGGTTTTTTATTTTTTGCGCTATAAAAGAAAAACGACTGAAAATTCTGTAAAAAAAAAAAAAAAAAACTTGTTTCTGTCATATTAGCAGGTTATTTCTCACACACAGCATATGCATACCACAAATTACACCCCAAAACACATTCTGCTATTCCTCCCAAATATTGCGATACCCCATGTGTGGGACTTTTACACAGCGTGGCCACATACAGAGGCCCAACATGCAGGGAACGCCATCAGGCGTTCTGGAACACCCAGACCAATTCTGACATTTCTCTCCTACATGGAAAAATCATCATTTATTTGCTAGAAAATTACATAGAACCCCAAAACATTATATATGCTTTTTTAGCAAAGACCCTAGAGAATACAATGGCGGCCGGTACAACTTTTTATCTCGCACGGTATTTTCGCAGAAATTTATTGAACGCGTGTTTTTAAAAAAAAAACTGTTTTGTGCTTAAAACAAAACAAAACAGTAAAGTTAGCCCAATTTTTTTTCATAATGTGAAAGATGAAGTTACGCCGAGTAAATAGATACCCAACATGTCACACTTCAAAATTGCGCACAAACTTTGCTACTTAAAAATCCCCATAGGCGGTATTGCAGAGTATTGGGGTATTGCAAAGTATCATGCAGGGTATTGGGGTATTGGCGAGTATTGGGGTATTGCCGAGTACTGGGGTATTGCAGAGTATTGGGGTATTGCCGAGTATTGGGGTATTGTTGAGTACTGGAGTATTGTTGAGTACTGGAGTATTGGGGTATTGTTGAGTACTGGGGTATTGTTGAGTACTGGAGTATTGGGGTATTGCCGAGTACTGGGGTATTGCCGAGTATTGGGGTATTGTTGAGTACTGGAGTATTGTTGAGTACTGGAGTATTGGGGTATTGTTGAGTACTGGGGTAATGTTGAGTACTGGGGTATTGTTGAGTACTGGGGGGATTGCTGGGTACTGGGGGGATTGCTGGGTACTGGGGGGATTGCTGGGTCCTGGGGGGTTGCTGGGTTCTGGGGGGTTGCTGGGTACTGGGGGGATTGCTGGGTACTGGGGGGATTGCAGAGCTGGGATGTTTTGAGGGATGGCTGGATCTGTGACTGCATTTGTCACAGATCCAGCCACAGCTCAGCTGCTGACACCCCGCTCCCCCCCCCCCTCTCCTCGCACACTGTACAGAGAGGAGAGGGAGGAACTGGCGTCATCAAATGACGCCGGTTTGTTTACAAGTGATCGCGCCGTCATTTGACGGCGCGATCACGTGGTAAACGGCCGCGATCAGCGGCAATTTACCGTGATCCGTGATGCGCCGGGTCTTCTAGACCCGACGAGCATGGACACTTTCGCGAGCGCGTCCCAGGGGACGCGCAATCGTGAAAGTGAAGGACGACGTCCCAGGGACGTCGTCCCAAGATAACCCCGCTGCGCCGTAGCAGTAAAATGCTTATGGCGCGGTGGGAAAGTGGCTAAAGTAATTGTAAAACTTTCGATTTTTTATTTTAAATAACAAACCTGCTCTGTGTAATGGTCTTGCACAGAGCAGCCCCAAGCCTAGTCTTTTCGGGCTCCTCGCTGGTGCTCCTGGTTTCTTCCCCCTGCTGAGTTCTACATAGCAAGCCACTTCCTATGGGGGCACTCATACATGCTCACTAGTGAGCCGGCTCTTCGTATCCAAAGACACACAAAGCAGGGCTCGGCCCGCCACTTATCCCTCTTCGCTGGCTGTGATTGCCAATGGCTCCCACTTCTGTCTCTGAGCCTATGAGGAGGAAGAGAGCTGCTGCTCTCGTGCACATTGCTGGATAGAGATTGGCCTCAG
This sequence comes from Rana kukunoris, assembly GCA_029574335.1. NCBI lineage: Eukaryota > Metazoa > Chordata > Amphibia > Anura > Ranidae > Rana > Rana kukunoris. Next base: position 86,230,659 of record CM056059.1, read on the forward strand.
GTAAGTATAAGCGGGGCTAGGGCGAGGGAACTGCACTAAGACTTCTTATTGCTGAGAATGCATTAAAGGGGTTGTAAAGCTTCCCGTTTTTTCACCTTAATGCATCCTATGCATTAAGGTGAAAAAAAAAACATGCTTACAGTCCCCCCAGCCCCACGTTTACTTACCTGATCCCTTAAAAGTCCCGCGTTGAGAACGCGCTGGCTTATCAGCCCGGGCTTCTCAGCTCTTCATTGGATAGATTGATAGCAAATCATCTTGATAGAATCTTGATAGCAAAAAGTAAAAAATATTTTCAAGACAGCCGCCGAGGGACCCCAGAAGACGATGATCGGGGCCACTCTGTGCAAAACAAGCTGCACAGCGGAGGAAAGTATGTTTGTTGTTATTATTTTTTTAATCGAACCTTTAGTTCCCCTTTAAGCTAAAAAAAAAAAAAACTCCAGGCTTTAGAACCACTAAGTTCCCCTCCAGCAGAAATAAATGTAGTTTAAAGGCTAACTCCACCTTTTATACCATGTTACATATATTTATATATATTTAGAGTCTAACATATCATGGTTGCAAGTGGCATGACTGCCCCGTTACAGATAAACATCCATGCTTTCAGTTCTGGAATTCAGCAGTCTGTTCATGGTACAAATACAGTAATCTGTTTCCAGACTGCAATATCCCCCCAAAAAAGTCATACTAGACCCACAAACATCTAATACAGTAGAGACAATGTAGCAAAGGCTTACCTATAGTTAACCCTTATCTGATGAGCAACTAAGACAACAGTGAAAATCCATTCTGTGTAGAAGATCCAGTGCTTGTTGGTCAACTTCGCAGAAACACTGCGAGCCAAGGAAGCTAAGCCGAGGCCTGCTAACACACACACCACAATATTGCTCTGCATCCAAAATCTCTCCACCTGTAGAAAACGTTAAGAATTAGATGCTCTGGACTACTTTGCTTTACACATGGAACAAGTAGACTCAGTGGGGGGAGTTACTAAAACTAGTGCACATAGAATCTGGTGCAGCTGTGCATCGTAACCAATCAGCTAATTTAAAGGAGTTGTAAAGCTACTTTGTCTTATTTCCAGAATCCCCAATGTTAGATTAAGTTACTGTATCTGCCCCAGTGTATGTGCTTTATAAAAAATATGCAGCTTTATACCTAATTTCAGTAAGCCCCCCCCCCCCCCCCCATCCGCTCTCCTTTCCTGACCTGAGAACTAAACCAAGAGGGCTGAGATTCCCCCGCTGATGTCACTTGGGAGGAGAGGAGGAGAGCGGTGGGCGGTCAAGTGAATTAGATGCTCTGGACTACTTTGCTTTACACATGGAACAAGTAGACTCAGTGGGGGGAGTTACTAAAACTAGTGCACATAGAATCTGGTGCAGCTGTGCATCGTAACCAATCAGCTAATTTAAAGGAGTTGTAAAGCTACTTTGTCTTATTTCCAGAATCCCCAATGTTAGATTAAGTTACTGTATCTGCCCCAGTGTATGTGCTTTATAAAAAATATGCAGCTTTATACCTAATTTCAGTAAGCCCCCCCATCCGCTCTCCTTTCCTGACCTGAGAACTAAACCAAGAGGGCTGAGATTCCCCCGCTGATGTCACTTGGGAGGAGAGGAGGAGAGCGGTGGGCGGTCAAGTGAGCAGCACTCTGAAATAAGGTATAAAGCTGCATATTTTTTGAGGCACTGGGGATTCTAGGAACAAGTAGGATTTAGTATCATAGCAGCAGGAGGGTATGGGCAGGGAGCAGATCGGAACTGAGACTATCTGACAGGCACGGAACAAGGGATAGAAGAGAGACAGCAGGCTGATGAAGGCATGTAAATTGGCCACAGTATCATGGGTTAGCAGCCATGATAAACATGGTCAGTTTGCAGAGGGAAGGGCAGCACCAGGCAGGATCAACCAGGTATTTTAGATTATAGAAAGGGACAAATTAAACAAAACTGTTTATTCATGCCTTAAAGGATCAGGATCAATTTTTTTTTTTTTTTTTTTAAGGTTTATAACTGCTTTAAGCTTGTTCAACTAAGCTTTGACATTAAAACCTGTAAGCTGAGTGTTTACAATGCACAGTTGCACCAGTTTTAGTAAATCCCCCCCGATGAGTGAATCACTTAGCCGTTCAGTAAACACTGGAGCTGTGCTAAAGTCAGCAAGCTTTGTCAGTTTACCAGGGTTTTGAGTTTCCTATAATACACTGCTTGCCAAACACACCATTATCCATAAGGCTAGGTTCAAACTAAGTTGGTCTCCCTGCATTAAAGGGGTTGTAAAGACAAAAATATTTTCCTCTTAAATTAAAGTCTGACAGTAGCTGATAAAGTAAAAAGTAATGTTTTGCATTATAACTAGTTTGATACCTGTTGAAATTGAGCTGTTTTATTCACCTCCATCACTCCTGAATCGTTATTCTCACTGACTTCCTGGTTTGCAGTGCGCATTGATTCTTGCTAAATCAGGGCCTAATGGGAACTACAGTTCCCATTAGGCTTAGCCTCCATGCCTTTGAGGGATAAGAGAGCATCTTTACGCAGGGCTGTAGTCATAGGGAGGGGGTGAGCACATTCTGATTTCCACCATGCAAAACAGCTCAGATGCTGGTGGAAAGCAAGAAGAGGAGAGACAGGAAATGGCATTTTCAAACCTAGATTACTGTATTTTGGAGGTCAAAAGGAAAAACGGGGTAAGTGATATTTAAATGCTCTAGCTTACAGCAATCAATTGATCTAATAAAAAAGGAACCTTTAGTGTTCCTTTAATGTTTGAAAAGGTATAGCAGCCTATTAATTTCAAAGGGCTGCTGTACCTGCGAGAAACCCAGGAAAATGCCTTTGTCTCCGAGTCTTTTCTAAAACCGCAGCTGCGGTAGAACCGCATACCGCTATGTGTTTACCAGTATGAGAAAACGTGCTGCAGTTTCAATTGTATGGGAGTGCCGTTAGGAATTAATGGCACCACAGCACATCTACTAACTATCCTTAAGGCCCCATTTCACACTGGGATGGGAGGCGCGGTGGCGGTATGACGCTGCTATTTTTAGCGGAGCTATACCGACGAAATTGCAGCGGAATTTCAGCAGTAGTCGGACGCTCGCCGAAAAAGGGTTAATACCGCCCGCAATGCGCCTTGCCGGAGGTATAGCCGCTGTGTCCCATTGTTTTAAATGGGAAGGAGCGGTAAACACACCGCTCCTTCACCACTCCAAAGATGCTGCTAGCAGGACTTTTGGAGCGGTCCCGCTAGCTCATCCCTCATTGTGAAAGCACTCAGGCTTTCACACCGAGACTGCAGGGCAGGAGTTTTTCAGGCAGTATTTAGGCGCCATTTTTAGTGATAAACCGCCTGAAAAACTCCTTAGTGTGAAAGGGGTCTAAGGGTCAGTAGATTATTTCCCAGAGGTTGTGATGTTTAAGTTCCACACTCTCGGTTTCCTGCATCACTAATCATATTCAAACTTCCAATACTGGAATATTTTTTTACATTAGGTTTCCTATGTGAAAGCAAGTGTGTGTTCAAGCATCTCAAACTGCCATGTTTCAGGATCACCAGATTATTGACAAAAGCAATCAAAGTAGGCCAGACCCAACTATAAGTAAGATGGATGAAAAAAAAAGGAAGCACATGTCAAATTTTCTAAAAGGTTTGAAAGGTACATTGGATGTGAATAAATAATTTATGAAAAGGGAAAACACTGCAAGCATACATATTCTTGATTTTCTGTGCTTTTATCTACAATTTTTTGAAGTTGGTTACTGGGTCTTTTTAAACTTTTACGGTCTTTTACGCTACGCCGGCGCAGCGCGGAAAGGAGAGGAGAGGAGAGGGGAGGGGAGAGGAGAGGAGAGGGGAGGGGAGAGGAGGGGAGGGGAATAGAGGGTAGAGGAGGGGAGGAGAGGGGAGGAGAGGGAAGAGGAGGGGAGGAGAGGGGAGAGGAGGGGAGGAGAGGGGAGAGGAGGGGAGAGGAGGGGAGGAGAGGGGACGAGAGGGGAGAGATGGAGAGGGGAGGAGAGGGGAGGAGAGGGGAGGGAGGGGAGGGGAGGGGAGGGGAGGAGAGGGGAGGAGAGGGGAGGAGAGGGGAGGAGAGGGGAGGGGAGGGGAGGAGAGGGGAGGAGAGGGGAGGAGAGGGGAGGAGAGGGGAGGAGAGGGTGAGGAGAGGGGAGGAGAGGGGAGGAGAGGGGAGGAGAGGGGAGGAGAGGGGAGGAGAGGGGAGGAGAGGGGAGGAGAGGGGAGGAGAGGGGAGGAGAGGGGAGGAGAGGGGAGGAGAGGGGAGCATGGAATTCACAAAGCAAATGCTTCCAAAGTTGCGCTGGTGTAACGTAAATTCGTAGGCGTAAGCCCGCCTAAGTCAAAGTAGGTGGAAGTGGGCGCGATACATTTAAATGAAGCGTGACCCCATGCAAATGATGGGCCGAGCGTCAGACAAGTACTTAAAACAAACTGCGCATGCGTCATGCCTTGGACGCATGCTCACAATCACGTCAAAACAACTGCCTAAGATACGTCGAATCACTGCCCTCGACATGAACGTAACCGACGCCCAGCCCTATTCACGTACAACGTAAACTACTTAAAAAATTCAACGGCATTCGTTCCCTGGTCCATATCTTTGCATGAGTTGCGCCTCCAATATGCGCCGGGCGCAAGTACGTTCGTGAATTGCCGTATTTGACTAATTTGCATATTTAAATCCAAAATCAATGGGAGCGCCACATGCGTCCAGCGTAAATATGCGCCCACTATACGCCGGCGTGGGAAAGTTATGTTGGGCGGCTGAAGCCTATTTTTCAGCGTATCTTGGTTTGTGGGTCGGCGCATAGATACGATCTGGAGATACGTCGGCTAAGTGCTGTGTGAATCCGGGCTATAGCCTATACATACTTTTATTTATGTGACTTACCACTCCCAAGAACAGAGGTTTAGCAATGTCCAAATTTGCCCTCCAAGAGAAAAACAAGGAATAGCTGAGCAGCATCATGGCAAAGAGACCAACCTCTGACATGTTTGAGCTTCTGTAAACAGGATTGTTTTGATAAAAAAAGCAGAGGATTATTGTGCTGTATTAGCCTTTAACCACTTAACTTTACAAGTTAAAAACATTTTTATTTATTTTTTGCTATAAAATTACTTTGAAACACTTTCAAACATTATATATTGTTTGTCCAACACCCTAGAGAATAAAATGGCAGTGGCTGCAATACTTTTTGTCATACCGTATTTGCTCAGCGGTCTTTTTTCGAGAAAATTCACTTTTTTGAATTAAAAAAAATAAGAGTTAAATTAGCCCAATAATGTTACGCCGAGTAAATTGATACCCAACATGTCATGCTTCAAAGTTGCGCCTGTTGGTGGAATGGCGACAAACTTTTACCCTTAAAAATCTCCATAGGCGACGTTTAAAAAAATTCTACAGGTTGCATGTTTTGAGTTACAGAGGAGGTCTAGGGCTCTCATTCTAATGATCGCGGCGATACCTCACATGTGTGGTTTGAACACGGTTTTCATATGCGGGCACTTATTTTTTTTTATTTTTTTTACTTTTTTTATTTCTTTTGACACCGTTTAAAAAAAAATGCATTTTTGGTCACTTTTATTGTAAACATCCCTTGTATTAGAAAAAAAAGCATGATAGATCCTCTTACATATGAGATCTGGGGTCAGGGCTCTTAGATATGAGATCTGGGGTCAAAAATACCTCATATTTAGACTAAAATGCAATAAAATGTTTATTTTAAATTTTTTCATGTCATTTAAAAAAAATGTCCCTTTAAGAGCATTGGGCATAAGTGACGTTTTGATGCTGCTACCGCCCTGCAATGATATGGGGAAGGGTGGGGGCATCTTCCCCTCACTCGTCTCCATACCCAGCCAGGGACAGCATCCGATCACCTCCGTCGACGGCTCCGGTAAGCGGCGGAGGGCACTCTCCCGCCGCCGATAAAAGTGATCTTGCTGTGAATCCACCGCAGAGACCACCTTTATCTGAAAGCGGATCGTCCACTCTTGCAGAGGATAAAGGAGAGCAACAGAGAATATAAAGTAACTGCAATTGAATTTCAACAAACATAATGACCGATGTTTGGTTTAGGAAATGCAGTAATTTCCATGTCAGCAGCCCTTCCAAATTTTAGAAACAGACAAAATAAGCAATAGATGGGGAAGGGGTAAATTGGGGAGTCTGGAGAATTGCTGAATCACCATAATATTTATGCTGGTCTAACTCTGATGCACTTCTGATGCACTTCTGTTTTCATGCTTTTTTCAACGTGTTTTCATGTGCCTTTTTCATGCTTTTTACAAAGCAAAACATCTGCATATGGTGCTGCATTTTTTACAATGAAGTTCTCAGTATCACAGGAGGTGTTAGAAGAACCTGTCATTTTCCAAATGTAAATTATAATAAGTTCAGCGCTAAATATAAATCTAAGACTATCTCTTGGGGATGTATGGTGCGTTTGAGTAAACAATGATATAATTAAAAAATAAAGTGCAATATGAAAATTTTCCACAAAGTGTCTTTAAATCAAGTACTATAATCTGTAATAAAGTGCAATGTGCAAATTGAATCCATATAGTGTCCTTAAGCTGGTAAAATGGCTCAGCAGGCTAATGCTCTGTTGCAGCAATCTGTGATCACCTGAGCCCTCAGGGTCACAGGTTCGATCCCGGCGGGGTCCACTCAGCCTTCAATCCTTCCGAGGTCGGTAAAATGAGTACCATTGATTTGGGTAATAGTGACTATGTTACTATATAAGCGCCTCGAGACCCGATGAGCTACAGCTTCGGCTGTGGCTTCAGAAGCTTGCCTGGCAAGAAGCTCGCCTGGCTTCATAGCTTGCCTGGCAAGTTAGGGTAAGACAGCGCTATATAAGACTTGCATTATTATTATTATTATTATATAAATCAAACAATGGTGAGAATATCGTGGCAGTCCATTATATGAATAATAAATGAATCGATCTCACCCATACGTGAGTTTATCATAATACTCCCTCCACCGGTTGTGCCCTCACCTTATAGGCTTTTTAAATAGGCCTTTGGAAATAATTAAAGTGATCCTATAGGGCAGTGTTTCTCAACTCCAGTCCTCAAGCCCCCCCAACAGGTCATGTTTTCAGGATTTCCCTCAGATGAAAAGGCTGTGGGAATTACTAAGGCAGTGAAACTGATCAAATCACCTGTGCAAAATAATAGGATTTTTCATAACAGCTTACCTGTAAAATCCTTTTCTTGGAGTACATCACGGGACACAGAGAAGCATAGTAATTACTATGTGGGTTATAGAGCCTACCTTCAGGTGTGGACACTGGTGTAATCAATTAGACAGGAAGTTCCCTCCCTATATAACCCCTCCCATACTGGGAGTACCTCAGTTTTTGTAGCAAAGCAATAAGTGTCCCAATATCCCCAAACAAGAGGGGTGGGAGCTCTGTGTCCCGTGATGTACTCCAAGAAAAGGATTTTACAGGTAAGCTGTTATGAAAAATCCTATTTTCTTTATCGTACATCACGGGACACAGAGAAGCATAGTAATTACTATGTGGGACGTCCCAAAGCAATGCTTACTGAGGGGAGGGAGACATAACACAACGCAGACGTGAGGAATCAAACTGCAGCCTGCAGCACACTGCGCCCAAAGGCGCTTTCCTCACCTTCCTTATGTCCAATTGGTAAAATTTTGTGAAAGTATGGACAGACGACCACGTCGCGGCCATGCAGACCTGAGCCAAGGTGGCTAGGTGATGCACTGCCCAGGAAGTACCCACCGCTCTTGGGGAATGTGCTTTAACCTTAAACGGGGAAACCTCTCCCCTCAAGCCATCGGCTTGAGTAATGACCTGTCGAATCCATTTGGAGATAGTGGATTTCGACGCTGCCTGCCCACATCTGGGACATTCTGGTAGGATAAACGACATATCCGTTTTCCGGATCTGAACAGCAGCCCCTAAGGTAGAACTTAACTGTTCTAAGTACGTCTAGTGTATGCAATGGCTTCTCCCTTGCAGAACTAGGTTCTGATTTAAATGAAAGCTAGAGACAACCTTAGGAAGGAAAACCGGGTGAGGCCATAGGACCACTCTGTCCTTATGGAGAGTAAGGTATGGTTCCTTACACGATAAGGCCGCCAACTCCGATACCCTCCTAGCAGAGGTTATGGCTATCAAGAAAACTACCTCCTGGGCCGAAGGACCAACGGAATGTGAGCCAAAGGCTCAAAGGGTTGCTTCTGCAAGACAGACAGGACCAGATTCAGATCCGACGGACACAAGGGGGTCTTGGCTGGAGGATACACCTTGTAAAAAGGGTTTGACCAGAGAATGTGTAGCCAGTGGCTTTTGAAACAGAATAGATAAGGCCGAGATCTGGCCCTTAATGGTGCTTAGGGCCAACTTCAAGTCTGCCCCCATCTGCAGAAAATCTAGAATTCTGCTACTGGGAACCTCCGGGGATGCCACCCCCTGGTTTCGCACCAGGCCACATAAGATTTCCAAACTCTGTAATAAATAAGCCTGGATGCTGTCTTTCTGGCATTAAAGTAGATACTACTGAATTAGAGAGACCGCTCATTTTAGGATATGGGGCTCAGCCACACCGTTACATTTAGAGACGGTAAGGAAGGATGGAATATCGGTCCTTGAGACAGTAGGTCTGGACGAATCAAAAGGGTCCATGGATGCCCCACGGACATCCTTACAATTTCTGTGTACCAGGCCCTTCTGGCCCACGCCGGAGCGACCAGAATCACGGGTTTCTTTTCCGACCTTATCCTGCGAAGGAGGCGGGGTACTAATTGCAGTGGAGGAAACGCATACATTAGGGAGAATTGGTCCCATGGAAACACCAGCGCATCCGTGCCGCAAGCGAGAGGATCCCTTGTCCGGGACAGAAAGTTGTCCACCCTTGCATTGAACCTCGATGCAAAAGGATCCACATCAGGTGTTCCCCACCTCTGAAAAATGCCCTGGAAGGTGTGAAGAGTCCCCTCCCCTGGGAGCAATTGTTGGCGGCTTAGGTAGTCTGCCTGCCAATTGTCTATGCCTGGGATGAAAACCGCAGATATGCAGGGGACATACTTTTCCGCCCAGATCAGAACTTGATCCACCTCTTTTTTGGGCTGCACGACTCCTTGTGCCCCCCTGGCGATTTATGTATGCCGTGGCATTGTCGGACTGAATCCTGACTGGGAGCCCCTTCAACCTGTCCGTCCACGTTGACAGGACTAGATGAACTGCCCGCATCTCTAGTAGGTCGATAGGTAGAGACCTCTCGTGATTGACCATTTTCCTTGGAGAGACAGGCCCTCCAGGACTGCACCCCAGCCCAGAAGACTGGCATCTGTGGTCACAACCCGCCAAGCGATGGGAACAAAAGAGACTTTCCTCTTAGTAAGTTCTGGGGAACCAGCCACCAGCAAGGCTCTGCCGGACTGTCCAGGAGAGGGACATAGGGAGGTCTTGGCCTTGGCCTTTTTGCTCCAAGCCGACAGGATGGCGAATTGAAGCCCCTTTGAGTGGAACGGAGCGAATGGGACGACCTCGAAAGAGGCTACCATTTTCCCCAGTAGCTGCATACAAAGGCGAATGGAGGGTCGAGGCCCTGACTTGACTAGCTGAACTAGTTCTCTTAAAGCATCAAGCTTTCTCTGGGGTAGACAGATCTTTCTTGGTCTGTGTCTACGAGTAGACACAAATACTCAAGGCTTTGCACAGGCACCCAGGCCGATTTGTCCCGGTTGAGAACCCAACCCATGGACTCTAGGAATTTCACGGTTCTGTGTACTGCTGAGTTTAGATCAGCAACTGACCGGCTTTCCAACAACAGATCGTCTAGATAGGCTACAATAGATATGCTTTGAGATCTTAGATTGGCTAATAGTGGGGGCCAGAACTTTCGTGAATACACGAGGTGTGGTGGCCAGACCAAAAGGTAAGGCCACGAATTGAAGGTGGCGCTGATTTACCGTGAAGCGCAACAGCTTCTGATGGTTGAGGAAGATGGGAATGTGTAAGTATGCGTCCTACATCGATGGACGCCAGAAACTCCCCTCCTTGTAAGGAGGCAACCACCGACCGGATCGATTCCATCCGAAAAGACTGGACCTTTAGGAATTTGTTTAAGGCCTTGAGGTCCAGAATGGGTCTTACGTCTCCGTTTGGTTTGGGGACGGTGAAAAAGATCTGAATAGAACCCCAACCTGGTTCTTCCAGTGTCAGCTCTTCGATTACTACTTGGAATAATAGATGATGCAAGGCTGAAGCCAAGGACCCTCTTTTCCCGGGTCTTTCGGGATGCTTGAGGCCCAGAAGCGAGGTGGAGGAAATTCGCTCAACTCCAGCTTGTAGCCCTCGGAACCGTAGAGAGAACCCCATTGTCTTGGATCCTCCCTTGTCAAGCCTCCGCAAACAGCTGAAGTCTTCCCCCCACCCTGCTGAGTGTGGGTGAACCTTCATAATGCCAACTTAGATGCTGGCTTGCCTGGCTTATGGTTCCAAGGCTTTTTGGAAGCCTGAGGCTGGCCCTGCGGCCTCCCACCTGTATTAAGCCGTCCGGGAGGCCGTCTGAACTGCCTGGTAGCAGAAGTACTAGGGCTAGGAAAGGAAGATTCTTTAAAGGAGGGAGGACCCCTAAACCTTTTCTTTTTACTGGTAGCAGTGTGCTTTTGTCACTGGAAATTTTCTGAACGTATGCATCCAGATCTTCCACAAATAAACGTTCTCCATGGGTTTCTCTACAGGGTTTCAGCCGACCAGTTCTTTAACCAGAGTAATCTGAGTCCTCGATAGCATCTATGGCAAAGCATAGTGCTTTAGGAAAGTCAGCCAATTCCTGAGCCTGTTAAGCCGAGATATCCTTCAAGACCCTTTTAACTGGTCTTTTAAAGTTTGGCAAATACCAATAGCTGCTACTGCAGGCTGGGTTACCCCTCTCAGCTGTAGAAAAAACGAAGTCTTTAACAGCGTCTCTAATCTCTTGTCTGTCGGGTCTTTAAACACTTGAACGTTGTCCACCGGACAGGTCAAGGTCTTGTTTAGGCAGGACACGGCTGCGTCCACTGTGGGGATACCCCATTTCTTAGTGGACTGTTCCTCCATGGGGTATAAAACCGAAAAACTTTTTAGGAGGAAGAAAAAAATAAAAATCTATCCGGATGTTCTAATCCTTGTAGATAAGGCCTTCCAGTAGAGGATGAACCGGGAAGGAATAGTTAGCATGAGGAGCTTTTTAAAGAGCCTAAAGAAGAGACTGAACTCGATGCTGGCTCTAAAAAGGGTCAACTTGAAGGCAGAGCAGACCCTCTCCTTGTGGAACTGGACCAACAAATTCTCGGACTGAAATGCCGAAAATGGTTCCCTCAGGGTGGAATCTTCAGAGTCCGACCTCTGAATGACCCTCTGCCTGATCCCCAGAGGGTAAACCAACCTCTTCTGAGGATAGTTGTTCCGCAGGAACTCTGCAGAGGGAGAAGGAGACCTTGTGCGCTCTTGAGAGAGAGGATGCAATCAAGGTCGCTAATCTCTGCTCCAGACCACCCTTGGCTGAGGCCAGAGCCTCCTGTGTCACAAAAACTGGAGCAGGCGGGACAAGGGCAGATGAGGCACCTGACAGCCCTGATGGTTCACCCTGGGCCTCCTCCAATTTATCAAGAGAGGAATTAGCCGCAGGAGCATGCCCGAGATCCTCCGAGCCTGATGGCAATCCTTTTTAGATCTCTTTGTACTTCTAGTCCCTGAGCCATTGGCCATAATAAAGCCGAGGTACTCACAACAGGTGCAACCACTTGCGGACCTATAGACCAACACTGACGCTGCTATTTGATGGTCGGCAAGGTGCAGAGCCCACTATGTGCCTTAAGCAAGTGTCACTGTCCAACAACCAGCAATAATACTGAAACTTGTGCACAAGTATTCTCTGTGTTCACTGTCAGCCGGATGGGTGAAGTGGACTTGAGCTTTTATGGACTAGGTGCAAATCACCTGACCTGCTCTGTCCTGGAATCTCAAGCCTCATAGAGAACTGCTGAGATGGATCCCTTTGCGCGCATGCGCACGCGCGCCCCACCGCCGGGCGTGCATCACGAGGCTGCGCGCGCGCACACGTAGCCGCACGCGCGCACATGTTGCCGCACGCGCATCCACAGCCCCCATGCACGTCGCGCACACGCGTGCGCACCAATGCGGCAATAAATCATGCGTAAACGCGCGCGCGTGCGCCTATGACACATACTATGTCACGCGCGCACGAGACACAAGTGCGCCTGTGCACGAGGTTGGAGCTACCGCAGCTACCATGTGAGGACCAGGTAAGACAAACTGTGACCAAAACTTGTGGACAACCTTTCTCTGCTAAACCTGTACAGGAGGGGCTAAGTGACTGAGCATAGACACCCCTCCTCCCCACAGCATTCAGGACAATGTTAGAGAGGCACAGACAGATAGCTTAGACAAGCATAATGGCTCAAAAAAGAAGGACACTTTCAGGACCAAGTCCTAAAGCACCTTCACTTACCTGATCCAACGCCGCAGGACTCTGCACACACAGACAGTCCAATCTTCGCCCATCACGGAGAGCAAAGTCTACAGACCTTCAGGGACCGGGGTCCATGGACAGGAACACCACACCACCTGGACCCATATCGCACCCTGTCAGTAAACTTTTGGTATTAGGAAATTGACCAAAGTACTGAGTAATCAGGATCCAGCCCTCAAAAGAGGAGCATTACAGGCAAAACCCCGTTCTTCTCAACCGGGGCCCCGGGAACCGTCCACTTTGGCTATGAAGCACCTTGGACGGATCCGGATTTATGGAGGCTTTTTAGATCCAGCATGGATCCCTCCAGTGGAGCTCCTAAGAGCACATGTTCACTCGTGACCAACACCTTAGACACTGATGAAAAAACTGAGGTACTCCCAGTATGGGAGGGGTTATATAGGGAGGGAACTTCCTGTCTAATTGTCCACACCTGAAGGTAGGCTCTATAACCCACATAGTAATTACTATGCTTCTCTGTGTCCCGTGATGTACGATAAAGAAAATGGAAATCCTGAAAACCTGACCTGTTGGGGGGCCTTGAGGACTGGAGTTGAGAAACACTGCTATAGGTTCACGTTTAAAAAAAAAACAAAAAAAAAACATGTCATTCTTACCTCCACTGTGCAGTTTGTTTTGCACAGAGTGGCCCGATCGTCCTCTTCTGGGGTCCAATGGCGGCTCTTGTGGCTATTCCCCACAATAGCTCACAACCTCTGGGAAATTCTCTCTCGAGGGGGTTACCTTGCAGGCACGCTCCCGTGTCATCTCGGCCCCACCCCCCGGTGGCCACGTCATTGGATCTGATTGACAGCAGCGGGAGCCAATGGCTGCGCTGCTATTAATCTATCCAACATAAAGCCGGGAAGCCGTGGGGAGAACGACATGGGATTATGCCCACGGAAGTTTGGGGCTCAGGTAAGTAAAATGGGGAGGCAGAAAATGCACTGTGTTTTTTCACCTTAAAGTGGAGTTCCACCCATTTTTTTATGTCTGTCTGTGCTGCATGCCCTAATCTCATAGTGTTCAGAATGGACAATTTTTATTTATTTTGTTGCTTGTAAATACCTTTATTTTGTAGTCCTTCATTACGTCCTCCTCCTTATTACCTAGGCTATTAAGTCACAAGGCTATTTGCAAGGGTTTCTGGGATAGGCATCATGTTTCCCAGTAGTCCTTGCAAACCTGACTGAAACCTATTACATTGCTTGTGCAGCACTGAGCATGTGCAAGATATGCAAAGCTGAAATCCAGGAAGTTATACAGTCTGGCTTCATGATGCCCACACTTAAGATGGCCACGGTCTATTTCTAGATTATAAACTATAACAACCTAACCAAACGGACCTTAGTTTACAGACTAACTTTACTAGAATACATTAAGCTTGTGTATTACAGGGGTATTTATATTTAAAAAGTGAAATTGTGGGTGGAACTCCCCTTTAATGCATATGATGCATTAAGGACCCCTTTAATCCTTTAGAATACTCCTCATATTATTCCTTCTCCTTATAAGCTAAAATTGCACTCTGAATAGTGAATCACATCTCCCCAAGGCAATAATGAGGAGTGACAAAACTAGTAGGAGGTACCTGAGAGGCTGACTGACGTGGAACCAGGAAGGACTATTCAGAGTGTAACGGACGGGGGGAGCACTAAGTCACTTGAAAGGTGATATATTTGTCCTAGCACCGTTGGTACACATTAAATAAACACAGACTTGCTTAGGTTTTATGAAATGTGAGTGCTCATGTGTTATCTTTTTTTTTTATAAAAAAAAAAAAACTATAAAGCACTATTGCGAGATCTGATTGCTTTGCATGTGGTCGATGTGATTGTAGTCCATGGGCAGCAGTAAGGAGACGTAACACTTAAAATGATCGATGGGACTGGAGTTCATAGTCGGCTTGTAAGGAGAAGGAATAATATGAGGAGCAATTTAAAGGGTTAAAAAGCCTATACGGTGAGGACACAACCGGTGGTGGGAGCACAAGCATTATGAGAAACACGCATATGGTGGGTGACTGTGGAGAGATCGATTCATTTATAATTAATTTATTATTCATATAATAGACTGGCACGTTATTCCAATATTCTCACTATTGTTTGATTTATATAAGGACACTATGGGCCAGATTCAGGTAGATGGGCGCTTCTTTACTTTGGAGTAACGTTTTTCATTTACGTTACTCCGCCGACACTTTTGGCGCAAGTACTGTTATTCACATAGCACTTGCGCGTAAACTTGTGCCAGAGTAACGATAATGCGCTGGCGTAACCCGACGCAAGTGGAAGTGGGTGTGATCATATGTAAATGATGGGCGGAGCCCAGCGCAGAGGATTACGTTCAGTGCATCATCCACGGAGCATGCGCAGTAAGTGAGGCTCCACTCGCCCCCTTGTGCGCATGCTCACAACTTCCGTCGGCACCACTCCACGGGAAACGCCAGCGCAATGTGTTCCGTTGCGCGTATAAAAGCGCTAGCGGAAACGCCATTCCGGCGCAAAAGTATATCCGTTTCCCCCCACGCCAGGGAAGATACTTTTGCACTGTCATGGCTGCTCCCGCTACCCCTAAAGAGAGGAGGAACCTCAACTTTAATGCCCAGGAGGTCTCTGTGGTCATCTCGGCTATGGAGACGTTTAATGATTTCCTCCACGGCAAAAAAAGTAGGAAGACCAGCCGGGAGAGGAAGCAGGGCATCCTGGAGACCATTGCTGCCAGGGTCAATGTGTTGGGGTATTCCACCCGGACTGCTGGGGATATTCAAAAAAAAATAGCAAGGTGGCCACCATTAGGAGCCATGAGAGGGGCACAGGTGGTGGTCCACCATGTCCGGTCAGCCTGACCACGGAGGAGGAGGTGGTCGCCCGCTGCCTGGACAGGGAGCAGTTGGAGGGGGTCCCTGGCTATGACTCCATGGAGGAAGGCTCCAGGACAGGTAAGTGGTTTTTATCCCCTATTTATTTATCCCCTATTTGGTGTGTTGCATGTGGGGGGGAGGGTACATGTGCCAAGTGTGTGGGACCACCAACATGTGTCTGCTTTGTGTCATCCACAGATGACGGAGCTGGGCCATCATCTCGTACCGGCCAGTCCACCCCAACCTCCCAACGGGATGCTGATGACGAGGCCCTGGGTGCTGGAGACACCGAGGTGGAGGAGGAGAGTGCCCACACCACTTCAGCAGAGGTGGTTGTGGAGGAGCCTGTTCCAGAGCAGGACTTTATTTTATTGTTGGAAGAGTCCTCCTCCTCTGCAGGGCCCTCTGTCATCCCCTCCCCCATCCTAGGTAGCCCCTCAAGAGCGACTCCATCCCCACAGGGACAACCTTCTTCTGCCCCCAGGAAGGCGACCCGGAAGACCAGGGGGGTGTCTGATCTGGTCCAGGACCAGGTAGTGTTGGACCACGCAAGGCAGACCCAGCAGATGGGGGAGATTGCTGGCCACTTAGACCGGGTCGCTGACAGCCTGGGCTCCATGTCACAGCTGCCCAGTCATGTGCAGGACGTTGTCACCAGCCTGGGGGAGGTGCAGGCTGATGTACGGCACCTGACAGCAGCCGTCCAAGCCAACACAGCTGCCATCCGGGAAGAGGGGAGGCAGCGGCAACGTGACCAGCGGCATCAGATCACCCGCCAGCTGAGGATGCAGGCCCAGACAAACCTGTATCTTAGCCGTATTGCCGTGGCCTTGGAGGGCAGGCAGCCAAGAGCTCCCAGGAGTGGCCCACCCGGGGATCAGCCTCCTCCAGATGCCCCCCCACCCCCACCACCACCCACTCCCTCCAGGCAGCTGAGGAGCCCGAGAGTGCCCCCAAGGAGGAGCCCCCGTAATCCCAGATGAGGGTTTTTTTTTTGTTTTGGTTTATATATTTTTTTTTTAATTATCAGGTTATGAGTTTTTGTTTATTTTTGAATATTTATTTTATACTCAGGTTATGAGTTTTTGTTTATTTTTGTTCTCATGTTATGAGATATGTTTTTTTTTTTTTTTACTGCACACGGTCAGGAGTGCAGGGGACAGTGTGAATGGTGTGTGAATGTGAGGGGGTGGCTCTCCTGACAGTAAGGGGTGTCACCCTCGGCCGTGGTGGTGAATTTAACCCCACGGCTGTATGAATGACGTGTGAAAGGTGTATGAATGGACAGTGACATCATTGGGGCCTTGACGCTGGCATTGCTGCTCCCAAGTCCTACATGCTGGACTTGGGCTAATTCAATGCGATGTGCATGTGGTGTGTGTGATCTAGGGACATCAGTGGTGTACACGCGTGCATTGTCTGTGTGATCAATGTTTTGGTTTATTGTCCAAAGATGCCTACGGCGAGGACCCTCCTGACTGCTCTTCCATCAGCAGACTGGGTCTCCTCTGGCAGGTGGGGACTGTGTGGGTCGGGGGTCAGGTCATCACGTATGTCAATCTGCAGGCCTTTTCTCATAGCAAAGTTGTGCAGAATGCAACATGCACCGATGATCTGACACACGAAGGTAGGGGAATACAATAGGGTCCCCCCGGACTTATCCAGGCAGCGGAAACGGGACTTCAGGAGCCCAAATGTTTGCTCCACCACTGCACGGGTTTTGATGTGTGCTTCATTGTATTTTCTCTCTCCTCTGGTTTGGGGGTTCCGGAAAGGAGTCATGAGATGGGGTCCCAGTGCATATGCAGAGTCACCTGTAAGGGAAAAGACAGGAGGATGTTAGTCATGCATGTGCCACTTCTGATGTGCATCACGGGAGGGGATAGTCATGCCTGACTCCCATGTCACTCACCAACCAGCCAGCTGTCTCCATACATGTTCTGCTCGAATTCTGCTGGGATGGGGCTCTGACGGTATATGAAGCTGTCATGGCTGGACCCGGGGTGTTTGGCACGGACGTGCCATATGAGGCGTTGGGCATCGGCTATCACCTGTACGTTGATGGAATGCCAATGCTTCCGATTGCGGTGTATGTGCTCTGTGGCACTGGGGGGCTGTAGGGCCACATGTGTGCAATCAATGGCCCCGATGGTGCGTGGGAATCTGGCAATGCTGTAGAAATCTGTCATTGCCTTCAGCCGCAGCTCCTCAGGTGGTGGGTCTGATGAACTGGTTGGACATGCGTCTGAGGATTGCAGGGACAACCTGGTGCACACATCTGCTTATGGTGGACTGTGACATCCCAGCCACCACTCCACTTGTACGCTGGAATGATCCACTTGCAAGGAAATGAAGTGTTGCCAGTACCTTCACCAGTGGCTGCACTGCTTGTGAGCGGTGTGTCTTGCTGGTGATGTCACCCTGCAGGGTTGTGGTTAGTTCAAGGATTGCATTAGGGCTTAGGGCTGAATCTGAAGAGGCGATACACCTCCTCATCCCCCATGCCAAAGAGGCTCATGCGCGTGCGGTATATCCTCTCACGTGCCCGCCTCCTTCGTTCCGGGGGACCCAGTACTACTGCTAGGACCACGATTGCCCCTGGCATGTTGGCACACAGAGGTGTTGTCCTTGCAAGTGTGGTTGTTCAGCTTGCTAGTTTCGTCGGTAACGCTGCTGCTGTAGCTGCTCTCCTGCTGTCCTGAGGCCGTCTGGAGTAAAGATAAAGCAGCTATTTGTAGAAATAACTTTGCGCCGGACGGACGAGATACGCGCGGCGCATGTAGCCAGCGTATGGTGCTAATCCGTTCGCGAATCGGGAAATCTCCCTCATTTGCATATTTGCAGGGGAAATCAATAGGCGCGACTGATGCGCCAAGCGAAATTATGCGTTGACGATACTCTGGCGTCGGAAAGTTAAGCCGATCGGAAATGGCCCGTTTTCTGTCGCATCTAGTTTGGTGGGTACGGCCACATAGAAACGACGGCGCATCTTCACAGTTACGCGGCGCATATCGAATTACTCCAGCGCAACTCTACCTGAATCTGGCCCTATATGGATTTGCAGATTGCACTTTATCACAGATAATATTGCTTGATTTATTTAAGGACACTTTGTGAAAAATTTGCACATTGCACTTTATTTAATTTATTATATCATTGTTTACTCAAATGCACCATATATCCCCCAAGTTATATTCTTACATTTATATTTAGTGCTGCACTTATTTCGATTTATTTTTGTTAATTTCATATATTTAGGAAGTGTGTTTAGTGCTAGCAGCTCCACTAGATTTACTGTATATAGCGGCTCACAAGGTTTTACATATTCACATTTTCCAAATGTAGATATGCCATAAGAACTTGGTCTATTGCCGGGAGCAGGGCTCAGTACCCATGCATTAGCAATGCAGGAAAATGCATATACACAATATTGTCAAAAGTATTGGAACACCTGCCTTACACGCACATGAACTTTAATGGCACCCCAGTCTTAGTCAGTAGGGTTCAATATTGAGTTGGTCCACCCTTTGCAGCTATAACAGTGCCTGACCTCACAAATGCACTTCTGGAAGAATAGTCAAACACCCCAATAGACACACTCCTAAACCTTATGGACAGCCTTCCTAGAAGAGATGAAGCTGTTATAGCTGCAAAGGGTGGGCCAACTCAATATTGAACCCTACGTTCATGTACGTGTAAAGGCAGGTGTCCCAATACTTTTGATAATATAGTGTATATTATGTGCCTCAGTGCATTCTAAATTAAACCTATGGTCCCCAAAATGTACATAGACAGATTAAAAAACATAACTGAACTATTTTCAGTATGTGCCATAATGCAACACATGTATGTAAACCAGACCCATTCAAATCAATGGGATGCCGAGCAACATGCATCGTAACAGGGCCTTGACATGAATTTGATTTCATTTACTTACAAAAACTGTGAGCATATTGGAAAATGGATAATAGTCCACATCTAAACATTTATTACTCATATTTTACTAGACAAGAACAGACCACGCTGAATATTGCTGAGGCATGAATATAAAAGGAAGAGTAAAAAAAAATATATTAAAAGGAAACTACCTACCGATTTATAACACAGAGTATCAATGCTAGAATGGCGAAGGCTGGAGCCAGGGGAGTGACCTCTGTGAACATGTGACTTATTTGGAACCTACACAAAAAGAATGAATATTATTATTTCAAGTCTATGTAAACCCAAATAATAAATGTCTATTATTTGCTCCCTTTTGGTCAGCTAAATATACTATTAAAAAGCATGTTGTTATACCTGCTTGATGCAAGTGCAAAAAAATAAATAAATGTTAATCCTGCCAGAAATCTTGTGAGCTGATGGCTTTCTGAGATCTCTGCTCCTGTTGACTGTTATCATTTAGAATTGTTCACAATCCTCTTCCCATGTTATAGATATGAGGAACAAAGGGGTTGAGGGGTAGTACTGCAGTCCTAACACAATTCCTGTCCTTGGATGTGAAGCGCTACCCCCTTAGGAGCTGTCTTCTAAACACAAAACTCCAGACTGTGACCCCATGGGAAACTGCCTCCAACAGACTGGCAAGACACCTCTAGAACTGATCCTAGGACTTGGACTTTAACACAAAATCTTCCCAAGCAGGGGTGAAAGTTGCTGTAGCGGTCTCTCCTAGATGGCTAGCTGAGTATTGCACCTGGCTGCTTGTCCCCTATTATTGGGGGTAAACAGGTAAATTGTGCTCACTCTGTCCCTAAAATCCTGCAATATAGACGGCACTTCTGCCCATGTCTCCTGGTGACCAGGTCCCGTTTGCTTCCAGGGCATCTCAGCCAAGCCTGACTGGGGTTAAAGGGGGGGGGGGGGTAAGGTGAGGCTTCTGGATCCTGGATTTTCTCCCCACATGACCATTGAACAATATTTGAGGGCCATTTTCCCACCTTTTGGGCCATCCTTACCAAGGGATTGGTAGGGATCCCCTAAATATTCATTATCTCTGTCCCTCTGCCCTCTAAGTTCTAGAACCTTCAGGAAGGTCCAGAAGCAAGGAGTTGGCAACATAAACTCAGCACTCAGAACCTGCCAGCTAACTAACAACAAATTAACACTATCCCTACTGGTTACAAACTAAATTTACCTACACTATGTACACAAAGGGGTGCTACAAGTGACAACACTACTCCACCATAGATAAAGCACAGTAAAATGTTCTTACCTTAGGACAGGAAATGTGTTACTGGCTAGACCAATTCTTGCCTAAAACCTGCCAAAGATAACAATACTAATGCTAAGTAACTGTAGGCACCTTGTGCTGCTTGTTAGTGCCACAGTTTTATCCTAAAAATATCCCTGCGGAGCCCCATGGACCCGAGGGCCTTTTCCCTGCCTCACACTAGCCCCCACCCCTTATCATTTCACATTTAAATTCTAGATACTTTACTACCTGCAAATAAACTGGTATTTAACAGATGTGTTGTGTTTCGAGCTTAAAAAAAAGAGGTGTATTTTTTTGTTTGTTTTGTTTTTATTGATACTTACCTAGGTGGATGCAGCATCAGACTGATGCTGTATCGGTCCCCCGCCATCTCTGCACTGAGAACCGAGCCAACGAACACCGCCAAAGGCTCGGTTCTCACAAGTCCCTGAGAGGAGTGCTGCTGACTGTCAATTGAAGCTGAAGACTTGCAATAGCCAAAATAGCATTGCATCACAAAAATGCTATTCACGATTATTAGTCCTATGCCGCGTACACACGGTCGGAATTTCCTACAACAAATGTTCGATGTGAGCTTTTGGTCAGATATTCCGACTGTGTGTAGGCTCCATCGGACATTTGCTGTCGGAATTTCCGACAACAAATGTTTGAGAGTTGGTTCTCAATTTTTCCGTCAACGAACGTTTTTGTCGGAAATTCTGATCTTCTGTATGCAATTCCGACGCAAAAATTCTACGCATGCTCGGAATCGATTTGACGCATGCTCAGAATCATTGAACTTCATTTTTTGTTGGCTCATCGTAGTATTGTACATGACCGCTTTCTTGGCGTTCGGAATTTCCGACAACAGTTGTGTATGCAAGACAAATTTGAGCGCACAATCCGTCGTTTTGTTGTCGGAATGTCCGATCGTGTGTATGCGGCATTAGAGTACATTTATGCTATACAGTAGTCTATCAGTTGTAAGGACTCTATACTGTATATTAGCATGATTTTAAAGTAGCTAAAAAAACATTCCTTACATCAGAATTTCTTTCATGCTGGATCCTGTTTCCGACTTAGCCTAGATAAAAAAAAAGCACATAAAATGAATTTAATAACAAAACTTACATAGTGGTCTAAGAGGATAAACTGCATATACACACATAGGGCCAGATTCAGGTAGATGGGCGAATCTTTATTTTGGAGTAATGTTTGTCATTTACGTTACTCCGCTGAAACTTTATGAGCAAGTACTGTTATTCACATAGCACTTGCTCCTAAAGTTGCGGCGGCGTAGCGAAAATGAGCCAGCGGAATTCAAATTGGGCGGGTAGGGGGCATGTATTTAAACTAGGCGCGATCCCGCGGCGAACGTACTGCGCATGCGTCGACTGTCAGTGCGCATGCTCCAAATTCTGTCAGTGAACGTCAATGACGTCAATCCCCATTCACGGATGTTTTACGCAAACGACGCTAAACTTTTTAAATTCGACGCGATGACGACGGCCATACTTAACATAGGATACTCCACCTAGGGGGCATGTTTTTCTTTACGCCGCGTATCGCTTACGGAAACGTTGGAAAATCACTGTGTCGGGCCTGCGTACGATCGTGAATTTCCGTCTCTCGCTGATTTACATATTTTTGGCGTAAATCAGCGGGAACGCCCCGAGCGCCCATTTTAAAATTGCAGTTCCGATACGACGGCGAAATACAATTACGCCGCTCGTATATGAACTCAATCCCGGCGTATCTTGTTTTCTGACTACAGAAAACAGATAAGCCGGCTCAAAGTGTGAGTTATGCTGGCGAATCACTGATACTCCAGCGTAACTCTACCTGAATCTGGCCCATAGAGTACCTTATATTTCTATTAAGACAAAAAAAAAACACATCTGTTCTTCATCCAAAAAATAGATAAATTGTCATTAAACTGCCATTTCTATGATATAGCAAATATTTCTAGATTCCTGCTTATCAGCTAACTTACCTTCTAAAGTGTTTTGTGAACCCTGCAAACTAAGCTGCTCTGTTATGCAAAAAGCAGATTTCATGAGTTCAACGATTGCCTCTGCTTACTACTGCATCTCAATATTGGACCACCACGGTGATAGGTGGCCTTACTGGCCAGCAGTGAGATGAAGGAGGCAAGAGGGGACCAGGTTATCAACCACAATTTACCAACACAGTGGATCACGGGTACTCTTTAAAGGGATTTAAAATCATGGCAAATGTTGAGGAATTTTAATATGTAATACTGGCACCCCTGAGTGACAATACATCAGTTTTTTGCTCCTACTTAATGTCTACAGATCCAAGATGTTAATTATGGCCAGCAATTAAATCTGAAAGTGTGGCCTCCCCTTACATGTACTGCCCAGCTGACCACTGAGGCCACCTATCACAGTGATGGGCCAATATTGAAATACTGAAGGGGTAGTCAAGGGCAAGGCCAGGCTTTTGACTATTTTAGAGTTTCAAGCTTCAGAAAGCTCAACAGAAAAATTAATCTGATATGCATCCACCTGGTAGTACAAAACAGAGGCAGGTAAATATGCTCTCGTTCATTTTTCACAGGCTTAAAGTGGCTGTAAAGATACAATTTTTTTCTCCTAAATAGCTTCCTTTACCTTAGTGTAGTCCTCCTTCACTTACCTTATGCTTTTAAATGTCCTTATTTCTTCTGAGAAATCCTCACTTCCTGTTCTTCTGTCTGTAACTCCACACAGTAATGCAAGGCTTTCTCCCTGGTGTGGAGTGTTGTGCTCGCCCCCTCCCTTGGACTACGGGAGAGTCAGGACACTCTCTACGTTGCAGATATAGAAAGGAGCTGTGTGTTAGTGGGCATCCTGACTCTCCTGTAGTCCAAGGGAGGCGGTGAGCATGACACTCCACAACAGGGAGAAAGCCTTGCATTGCTGTGGCACAGGAGTTACAGACAGAAGAACAGGAAGTGAGGATTTCTCAGAAGAAATAAGGACATTTAAAAGCATAATTGAAGGATGAGGTAAGTGAAGGAGGACTGCACTAAGGTAAAGGAAACAACCCCTTTAAGCCTGTGAAAAATGAACGAGAGCATATTTACCTGCCTCTGCTATAAATTTGCACTACCAGGTGGATGCATATCAGGTACATTTTTCTGTTGAGCTTTCTGAAGCTCGAAACTCTAAAATGGTCAAAAGCCTGGCCTTTCGAAGAATGAGGTAAGTGAAGGAGGACTGCACTAAGGTAAAGGAAGCTATTTAGAAGAAAAAAAATGGTACCTTTACAACCTCTTTAAGCCCTGTACACACGGCCAGGAATCCCATCAGGAAAAAAACATTGGTTTTCCTGACGGGATTCCTGTCAAGCTTGCCGTGCATACAGATGGCCATATAAAAGAGCCGCCGTTCTTTTAAATGGCAAGAACCCGGTGACGTCAACAATCCAGTGCTCGTCACATACAATGCCATTGCCACTATCTTGCTACACCCTACACTACCCTTGTATGCTACCGCGCATGCGTCAAAGTCTCATCGAGCATGTGCGGGTTTACCTGGGGACAGATAAGCATACTGACGTACGGTTTTATCGTCAGAAAAAACTCTACCGTGAATCCCGACGAGAAAATAGAGAGCAGTTTCTCTATTTTTCTTGTCTTGATTCCCGGTAGTTTTCTCGAAGAGAAAGCATACACATGCACGGTTTTCACGGCAAAAAGCTCTCCTAGCCGAGAAAACCGGTTGTGTGTACGGCTTAAGATTCAGGCTTGTTTGGAAGAAATACCAACAACATACAGCAGGTATTCAGAAAGAAGGAAGCTTGCTGGTGAATCTCAGGGTGACAATGATAGCCACTCAGGAGCTGGCTTTCTGTCTCAAGTCTACTTAAAAATCCTGCTTGACTGCAATGCAACTTTATACACAGAAGAAATCCTCAACACATACATTTAAAGAGTGTAGACAGTGATAGGCCAATGGAAAACAAGAAAAGAGAAGAAGCTTCCTGTCCCCCATTGGCTACATACCATTCTGTTAGTCCATCAGTATACTTACACTGTCTTATCTGTATTATGTTCAGGGGTGCTTAGTAAAGCAGTACCATTGGAACAATACAGAGAGGCACTCCTGTGCTTTAACCTGCCCTGACTATTAATCAGAGGTAGGGATTTATTTCGAGTCACTGTATTCGGCTAAATGCCAGATTAACCACTTGGAAAAGAAAATGAAAGGAATTTCTTAAGAATGAAGGAACTTTAAAGGAGGCAAAACAAGAGAGACGTTATTACCAGACTGAATGTCCCGTACTCCTCTCGAAGTAAATGAGTCAGGAGCCCTTGAATGGATGTCTGGTCTCCCCAGGTCCACTGCGCTTGATTGAAGTACGAGGAGACAATGAGGTACAAATGCGGTAAGAGTCCCCCGGCGAAGCATGCAGCTAACTTCAGCAAATGTTTCAAGGACAATTCCTACACAGGAAATGATGTCTGTTAATGCCAGACAGCCTTTATTACAGAACTATTGTGTAAAATTGGAATAGACAACCACACATTTCAAAATAAAAAATGGTGCATGTTAAAGAACCCCTGTACCCAAGATAAAATAGTTACAAAACTCTTTTAATGACATACTGTAAAACATAAAAAATCCCCCCTAGGGGAGAAAAACACTGCGCTAACGTGAATAAGTGAAAAATTGTTGAAAATATATTGAATATACCAGCTGCCAGTACCAATTACTTAAACCAAAGCAATCCACGAAAATACAAAAAACTATAGGAACAGCGCTAGAAAAATCATGACATAAATAATAATGAAAAGTAATAATAATTAAATGTAAAATAACTTATGAATACGGTGAGAATAGTGTGATTATAGGGAGTGAGATTCAAAAGTGATCCAATAGATATAGTCCATAATTTGTGAAATTAAACATAATATCTTCTTCCACCAAACGACACCCAGTGAATAAGGTTGGCTCCTTACCACAAAGATAGACCGTATATACACCGGTCAGATGAGCCTAGGGATAATTAAAGTCTTCCCAGACAGACCTCTCCAGAGCAACAGACAGAGCATATGATGGTTCCACGGCGTTGTTTGGACAAGGTATAGGGATGTTTTCAAAGGCTCATGGGAGAGAAAACAAAAAGACCCATGGAGTAGTACGTGCTGGGCCAATCCCCGACGACGTCTTTTGATGACGAAACGCGTACGTGTGGCCTAAGCAGTGGTGCGTCATCACGTCCACCAGATACGGATTACACAGCACGGAGCCCTAACACACTAAGCACGGAGCAGAGGAGACGCCGCAATCTTACTATTTCGCGTTATATTTGCAACTAAAGTGTGAGTGCATTTCCATTCAATTTTTCGTTCAATAAACCTGTTATTTTTACGTACTACACCATGGGTCTTTTTGTTTTCTCTCCCATGAGCCCTTGAAAACATCCCTATACCTTGTCCAAACAACGCCGTGGAACCATCATATGCTCTGTCTGTTGCTCTGGAGAGGTCTGTCTGGGAAGACTTTAATTATCCCTAGGCTCATCTGACCGGTGTATATACGGTCTATCTTTGTGGTAAGGAGCCAACCTTATTCACTGGGTGTCGTTTGGTGGAAGAAGATATTATGTTTAATTTCACAAATTATGGACTATATCTTTTGGATCACTTTTGAATCTCACTCCCTATAATTACACTATTCTCACTGTATTCATAAGTTATTTTACATTTAATTATTATTACTTTTCATTATTATTTATGTCATGATTTTTCTAGCGCTGTACCTATAGTTTTTTGTCTTTTAATGACATGCTCATTCTGTTGTTAATTTTGTTTTTCACCACATTTACTTGCCAACTTAGTTAAAGAGGTTGTAAAGGTAAAAATGTTTTTACCTAAATAGCTTCCTTTACCTTAGTGCAGTCCTCCTTCACTTACCTCATCCTTCCATTTTGCTTTTAAATGTCCTTATTTCTTCTGAGAAATCCTCACTTCCTGTTCTTCTGTCTGTAACTACATGCAGTAATGCGAGGCTTTCTCCCTGGTGTGGAGAAAGCATCTTGAGGGGGGAGGGGGCGAGGTATATAGGTCCAGGGTAGCCCCATACCCCCCCAAATAAAGTTTTAACCCCTTGATCACCGCCCTAGTTAACCCTTTCACCCCCTATTGCCAATGTCACTAAGCGATCGGTTTTCTGATCGCTGTATTAGTGTCGCTGTTGCTGCTAGGTAGCTAATTTTTTTTTTTTATTATTGCGATTTTTTTTTATTAAAGACATGTGGCTGAATACATTTTGGCCTAAATGTTTGACTAAAATTTTGTTTATTCGATTTTTCTTATAACAAAAATTAAAAAATATTGTTTTTTTTTTCAAAAATGTTGCTTTATTTTTGTTTATAGCGCAAAAAATAAAAATTGCAGAGGCCATCAAATACCATCAAAAGAAAGCTCTATTTGTGAGAAGAAAAGGACGCAAATTTTGTTTGGCAGCCACATCGCACGACCGCGCAATTGTCTGTTAAAGCGTCGCAGTGCCGAATTGTAAAAACGCCTCTGGGCATTAAGCAGCATATTGGTGAGGGGCTTATGTGGTTAAGGGAATTCATTTCCCCCCCTAGGTCCTCAGAACTAGTGTCCTCACTCTAAAATTTCAAGGCGGGTCCTAAACAAAAAGAGGTGTGACCTTGACAGGAAGGGGTGGGTCATATTTAAATTAGGGGTGCATGAGTCAAAACCTAAATACACTACTGTCCTATACCCACAGTTGATCCAGATGAAGGCAAAAAAATAAAAAATAAAGGATGATCTAATTTGCTCCAGCAGGGGAAATTCCTTCCTGAGCCCCCAAGAGGCAATAAGATATTTCCTAGAACAACTTTACCTATAAATGTTGTATCCAGATGCATTATGTACATTTAGGAAAGAATCCAGGCCTTTTTTTTAAAGCAAGCTACGGAGCTAGCTAGAACCAGCTCTTGAGGTTCACATTTTCACACAATATTTCACATTTTCACAGCTCTTACTGTGGAGACGCCTTTCCATATTTGGAGAGGAAATATCTTTTCTTCCAGATGTAAAGTGTGCCCCCTTGTCCTCTGATGACCTTAAAGTGAATAACTCAAAACCATGTTCACTATACGGTCCCCTTATGTACCTGTACATACTCCTCTTCTGGCATTTCTCCAGTTCTCCAATATCCTTTTTATGAACAAGAGCCCAAAATGTAACTGCGCACGCCAGATGAGGTCTTACTAAGGATTTGTACAGGGTCAAAATTATATCTCTCCTTGCAGTCCATACCACTGTTAATGCAAGAAAGAAATTTTGTAGCTCTGGAACACAATTGCCTATGTAGGACAAAGCTAAAGGTTAGGACTTGAAGCCTACACAGGGTTAAAGGGGTTGTAAAGATTTGTTTTTTATTTTCTAAATAGGTTCCTTTAGGCTAGTGCATTGTTGGTTCACTTACCTTTTTCTTTCAATCTCTCTTCTAAATGTTTTTTTCTTTGTCTGAATTCCTCACTTCCTGTTTCTCCTCATTAAGCTTGCCCCCATCCTCAGAGTTGTTCTGGCTGGGGGTTAGTCAGCATGCTCGCCCCCTCCCTTGGGACTACATCCCTGCGGGGAGACGCTGTGCTAACCCCCAGGGAGGGGGGAGCACGCTGACTAACCCCCAGCCAGAACAGCTCGGATGATAGGGGCAAGCTTAATGAGGAGAAACAATAAGTGAGAAATTCAGACAAAGAAATAAACATTTAGAAGGGAAATGGAAGGAAAAGGTAAGTGAACCAACAATGCACTAGCTTAACCCCCTCCATACTGGGCATTTTCACCCCCTTCCTGCCCAGACCAATTTTTAGTTTTCAGCGCTGTTGCACTTTGAATGACAATTGCGCGGTCAGGCAACACTGTACCCAAATTAAATCATTATGTTTTTTCCCCACACAAATAGAGATTTCTTTTAGTGGTATTTGATCATCTCTGCGTTTTTTTTTTTTTTGCGCTATAAACAAAAGAAGAGCGACAATTTAAAAAAAAAACACAATATTTTTTCCTTTTTATTTAATACATATCACAATATTTTTTTTAAAAAAACTTTTTTTCCCCTCAGTTTCGACCGATACGTATTCTACGTATTTTTGGTAAAAAAAAAACGCAATAATCGTATATTAATTGGTTTGCGCAAAAGTTATAGCGTCTACAAAATAGGTGATAGATTTATGGCATTTTTATTTTTATTTTTTTTACTAGTAATGGCGGCGATCTGCGTTTTTTGTTTTTTTTTGTGACCGCGACGTTGCGGCGGACATATCGGACACTTTTGACACGTTTTTGGGACCATTCACATTTACACAGCGATTAGTGCTATAAAACTGCACTGATTACTGTGTAAATGTGACTGGCAGGGAAGGGGTTAACACTAGGGGGCGCTGAAGGGGTTAAAATGTGTCCTAAAGTATGTTCTAACTGTAGGGGGAGGGGGACTCACAGGGGGAGGAGATCGATGTGTGTTCCTCTGTACAGGGAACACACATCGATCTCCTCACCGCTGACAGGAGGTGGATCTGTGTGTTTACACACACAGATCCACACTCCTGACGTGATTGCCGGAAATCGCGGGTGCCCGGCGGCAAACGCAGCCGTCGGGATCGCGAGTGGTGCCGCGGGTGCGCGTGCATGCCGCCGGTGGCGCGCGCGCTCTAGAACGCCGTGAAGACTGGACGTTGTGCAACGTCTAGTCTCATCGGCGAGGGGATGACCATGCCGTTATTCCCCTATGGGCTGGTAAGGAAGGGGTTAAAGAAACCTATTTAGAAAATAAAAAAACAAACCTTTACAACCCCTTTAATGAAGCCTGTAAGGCAGGTGGAAGTGCGTGGGCAAAGCACAAGTTTCCATAAACTAGGGCTTTTTGTGACACAAAAGACAAAAAGGCCTAATAACACCAGTTAAAATTGTATATGACCCATTCGTAATCTGCTCGTGTCTGGCCTAGACCGGCAGTAATGGAGTTTGCAGGTAACTGGCCACATACCTGCATACTCTTATTAACTGCCAATGAGAATGTACAACTTTCTTTCAGTTTACCAATCACTATGTAATAAACAACCCACTTGATTTGACAGTAAATTAAATGGTTGGTAGGCACACTACATAGTTGTTGGCAAATCAAAATGAGATGGTATATAGGTTGAATAATCAAAACTGTAATGCACATGGCCAGTTTTAAAGAATGGTAGTGTGACCACAAAAGAGCCAATCTGACCTATTCTGTATAACAGCTGTAAAAAATGATAGCTGGTTTCTGGGTTTTAAGAGGCAAAATCATCATTTCTCCTTACCTCCGTTTTTTTATAGAACCTCCGATAGAAAAGTTTTGAAAACATCAAATAGTAATTTACGCACAGATGATTTCCCAATCTGTAACAAGTCCTGGTGAATGCTGTCAAATCTCATGACTTTGGGGATTATTTAGAAATTGCTTCAAACTGATCTCTTTTGCATGGCATAGTGAGAATGTAAGTGAAGCCAATATTATTAGCGTGGGCTCCTAAGTATCATATAACCTGCATCGCCTCCTCTCAAATCATATTCACCAGATCCATAGGAGCTGCAAGGTTGAGATAACCACTTGGAAAATATTAGGACAGGGCTGATATTGCATTTTGTATAATATCTAGTAATCATTGACAAAATGAGGGCAGAACTCAACATCTGTGTTATACCTTCATCGGAAAGCATATGTATAACATGAACATAATATGGTTTTATATTAAGCCATTAAGGCTTTTTTTAAAGATTTATTTTTTTATTCAAGAATCTTGAAATTATAGATCTCAGCCAGACCTCTGAATATTGAGGTATTGTAAAGTAATGGGGGGGGGATCAACATTCTATTGAAGAATCCCTGCAAAACAAATCTTTTCAATAATTTTTTTAAATACTAGACTTAATTCACTAAGGCCCCTTTCACACGGGGCAGATCAGTAATGATTCGCCTCCGTATGCTCAGTGGCGATCGCTCTGTTGATCCCTGCTGAGCCAGCGGATGACAGGGCAGTCCCCGCACACTGTGCAGGGACCGCCCTGTCTTTTCTCCGCTCTCCCCTATGTGGGGATCGGATGAACACGGACCGTATGGCCGTGTACACACGACTGAGGTTCTCGCTGGAAACCAGCGAGAACCTCGCTGGAAGCTGCATTCCAGCGAGGACCTCGGCCGTGTGTACACTCTCGGCGAGCTTCCCGTCGGGAAGCCCGTCGAGCAGAAATAGAGAGCACGCTCTCTATTTGCTCAACGGCCCGCCTGGAAGAATGGCTGGTTGCCATTCCCGACGGGCGGGTCGCCGATTTCGACGGCCGGCAGGGAACTTCGACGGGCGGAACGATGTGTTCTGCCCGTCGAGGTTCTCTGCCGTGTGTACACGGCCTATGTCTGTGTTCATCCGATCCGATCTGCAGACAGAAGGAAAAATAGGGTTTTCTTCCATCTGCGGAGGCGGACGAGATCGGGTGTCATGCGCTGACATCCGCGATCTCATAGGGACCAATGTATGACCCTTTTTCACCTGCAAACGGATGGATGAAAAAGCAGACATACGGTCCGCAGATGTGAAAGGGGCCTAAGACAGTAGAGCAATGTTCTCCTAAAAATGTTTTGTTCACAAGCATAAATAATGGTGAGGTGTGGAGGGAACGAAGAAAGAAGCCTTCTCTCATGGCTCCATGTGACAACTCTAGGACAATCATGATGCCAGCGCTATGGTGTGAAAAGGGAGAGAGTCACATGGCTTAAGCAGGCCATACACAGTTTGATTATCGGCCGGTTCAGCAGGAACCGACCAAGATTCGAATCATGTATGGGCAGGCTGAATGTACCAAGTTAAGTCAAGTTGGGTACAACCATCATGAATGAATGAATGAATGAAAAACTTGTATAGCGCGACACATGCGAACTGAATCGCCTCTGGGCGCTTGTTGTTCCTGTCTCCTTTGATATCAAAAGAGAAAAGTCATGCCGAGTTTTACCTGTGACCATCGCTAGCACTTGTTTTAGCCACTAGCAATAATCACTGTCTTCTCCCGGAGGGGGTGGGAGAAGACAATGGCACGGCAGGAGGGATTCCCGCATCAATACTGTGTTGATGGGGGAATTGAGCGAATCGAGCTGGAATCAAGCTTATTTCTTTCCCACAACTTGTGGTTTCAGAAAGAAATTTGCTCTGTGTATGGTCGGCCTTATTTTTGCTCTTAACAGATGAATGGAATGGTAGGGTAGTGAGGGAAAGGTGTGAAGCCTCGTACACACGCACGGTTTTCTCGGCAAGAAAGCTGCTGGGAGACCTTTTTGCAGAGAAAACCGTGCGTGTGTATGCTGTCTCGGCGTGAACACTCCCGGGAATCTCGACGAGAAAAATAGAACCTGCTCTCTATTTTCTCTTTGGGATTCTCAGCAGAGTGTTTCCTGCCGAGAAAGCCATTTGTGTGTATACTTACCTGTCCCAGGTAAACCCGCGCATGCACAAAGAGACTTTGACGCCTGCGCGGTAGCATACAAGGGACGTGTACGGTGTAGCAAGATGGCGGCGACGGCATCAAATGTGACGAGCGCAGGCTCGTTATAGTTGATTACGTCACAGTGTTCTTGCCATTCAAAAGAACGGCGATTCTTTTGAATGGCCGTGTGTACACAGGGCTAGGCAAGGCTAGCTTGCTGGGAATCCTGTTGGGAAAACAGACGTTTTTTTTCCTGACAGGATTCCCGCCCATGTGTACAGGGCTTGAGTGCTTCCGTGGTGATGGTAATGGTTAGGATGATGATGTTGGTGGTGGGGGAGGGGGGATAGCTAAGTGAACATTTTACTTTACCTTCATAGATAGGTTTACTTTAATGAGTAGGGCCGTATATTTCTAATACTTATTCTAACAACGTCCCTAGTTTCTAAACATTATTTTTACAATGCTGACCCTTCATTTTATCCCACCCAAATCTTACAGCTCATTATAAGCTGTATAAGGCAAAAAGTTATATCAGTCTGTGCATATACAAGAATGACCTACCTTATGAGAGACCAGCTGAAAGAAAACCCATAGTACTATGCACACAATGTACAGCACAATGGTGTGCTGATTACACAGACTAATTCCACAGCAGAAAGCACCATACAGAGAAACCTGAAAAGAAAAATATAATTACA
Source organism: Rana kukunoris (assembly GCA_029574335.1). Lineage (NCBI taxonomy): Eukaryota > Metazoa > Chordata > Amphibia > Anura > Ranidae > Rana > Rana kukunoris. The sequence continues at coordinate 86,263,433 of CM056059.1, forward strand.
CACAGCAGATGAAATTCAGTTTTTATATACATAAATAAAGGTATTATCAAACACGCCATAATAGGCTGAAAAGAGGAAATATTTCGCCAATTTATACAACTGATTCATATTTAGTGATAACAATATGACAGATGAGAGCCCACATCATTGGTAAGCATCCCTACAACCGACCCTGCTGACCCCTGGACAAGCCTTTATATACTCTATGGTCAGTAAACATTCACTGGAACCAACCAGAGTGCTTGTTTCACTTGAAAGCCTGATCACTACAACCTTAGTCACTACAACTTTGTCAATGGGTGTTTTTTTTTGGTAAATCCATATCAATGTATCAATGTGTGAGGATACAACAAAAATAACATTCAGTGTAAAGTGACAGTGCCTCTTGAGAGCACACAGCTTCGGGGTAAACTCTGGTATTGGAGCTTGATTGGGTGGAAACCGCCATTGACCAGCACATGTGACAGTCACATGCATATCCATACCCCAAAATATTGCTCCCAGCAGCTGAACAGAGCCCACCGGGGAACAAAACTTGAGCTTTAAAGTGGTTCTAAAGTCATAACGTTTTTTTACTCTAATGCATTCCCTGCATTAAGGTAAAATGTTCCCCACTACTTGAACCCCCCAAAATCTAAACACTTACCTGCCACCTCTCACGATCCAGTGCTGTCCTGGCTGCAGCATCAGCTCTCCTCTCTCCCTGGTCTAACAGTAGACGCAGAGGCACAGGCAGCAGTGGGAGCCATAGACTCCCGCTGCTGACAGTCAAATCCAGAGAGGCGGCGTCGCCAAGCCTCACTGAGTGTGTGATTATAGACACACGCGCATGCGCACACACACAGCAAAGCAGAACAGCTTGAGTAAGTGACTTTTAGACATTCTCGCTGCAGTGCTGCTGGCTTTCCTCCTCTCTTCTCCTGAAACATCCTGGGATATTCCAGGATGGAGAGTGGGGAAAGGGGCTAGTGAATAAGTAATTTACTAGTCACCTCCTTTTCCAAATGAACACAGTGAACACAATAACTAAAGCTTCTGTTTGTGAACGAACAGGAAGCCGCTCATTACAGAGCACTAACTATTCATTTGGTTGAACTAGATGTACTTGTGTCTTTTTTAAAAAACAAGATTAAACTAAGTAACTACACTATTATACCAAAAGTATTGGGGCACCTGCCCTTACCCGCACATGAAATTTAATGGCACCCCAGTCTTAGTCCCTAAGGCTTAATATTGAGTTGGCCCACCCTTTTGCTGCTATAGCATCTTTAACTCTTCTGGGAAGGTTGTCCACAAGGTTTAGGAGCGTGACTATGGGAATGTTTGACCATTTTTCCAGAAGCGCATTTGTAAGGTCAGGTACTGATTTGGATGAGAAGGCCTGGCTCGCAGTCTGCCAACTAATTTATCCCAAAGGTGTTCCAACTCTGTGCAGGCCAGTCAAGCTCATCCACCCTAAACTTGCTCATCCATGTTTTTATGGACCTTGCTTTATTCACTGGCGCACAGTCAATTTGGAACAGGAAGGGGCCATCCTCAAACTGTTCCCACAAAGTTGGGAGCATGAAATTATCCAAAATGTCTTTGTATACTGAGGCCTTAAGAGTTCCATTTACTAGAACTAAGATATCAAGCCCAACCCCTGAAAAATAACCCCACACCATAATCCCCCCGCCACCAACCAATTTGGACCAGTGCACAAAGAAAAGAAGAATGGTCAAACATTCCCATAGACACACTCCTAAACCTTGTGGATGGCCTTCCCAGAAGAGTTGAAGCCGTTATAGCGGAGGCTACAGAGAAAGGCCATGCGTGTTTGAGCTTTGGGGTGCACACCCTAAAGCAATAGACTGTGCACACCTACGGTTAGAAAAAGCAAACACAATGAACAGGCTGCATGTTATCTCATGCTATCTCACACACTATTGGCTGCCCAGTGGTGCTCGCCTTTTTTCTTGCAGATATTCCCTTCTGTCCCTGTGAACCAACAATTCATTCTAACCTACTGCAAGCCTAGCAGGGTGAGAGCTTAACGACTGACAGCTGTGAAACTCTGCAAACCTATGTACAGTACAAAACAAAGCTTTGGTAAGTAAAGCAGTCATCCCTGGCGATGATTTTTAACCCTTAGTATTCTACTGAAATAATTAAAATTTTTGCCCAAATCATTTTTATTTTTCTCAGTAATACATAAAGAAGTTGCTTTCTTAGGCTACCCATCGTTGTGTTATTTGCCCAGCTAACGAACATTACCTTTGATCTGTCTCTTGCAGTCTTCGCCTTCTTAAACTCCACTGTTAGAGCTATGAGGAGCGCCACAAACAGATTGTTTAGGCTGAAAACCTCGGCTGCAATGGACCACTGCCATGTTAGACGTGAAAATGAATATAACCCTGCAGCAAGGATTCCTGCCGCATATGAGCCAGAGAGCCTGCAAACATAGATAACAGAAAATCTCCTTTTGCTACAAAAAAAGAAAACTGTTTGTTATGCATCTTATATTATAGCTACAATCATCTCTTGCTACTAAGAGCTATCAGCTCGCTGTGTAATATTTCCACAAACCGAGTCATGACAATATTAATTAAAAAAAGTACAGAATAATGGTAAGTGAGAGCAACTGTTTAATGTGCCATTTCCTAGTGTCATGGCCCTTAAGGTAGAAAAGGAAGTTCTAAGCTGTCAAGACACTTGCCGAGCTGAATGGGAACAGCGGTCGCAACGCGTAACAAGACTGTAATATTAAAATAAATAGGTAGGAGGACAATAGATTCTAGTGTATGGGAACAGGCAGATTCAGTGTCACAAAGAAGAAAGAGAGTTCACTGAATGCATGCCTTTGTCCTACAGCAGTCCCCTGCTTCCAACTAGGATATAACATAACTTGAGTAAGCAGCCCGTGGCCATGTCTTTTTTTATGGAACCACTGCCAGCATCAACTATTGCCTTTGAGAGTCTACATCCATCCATTCTGACAGACATATTGCAGCAAGAAAACAGAACAAGGAATTGGTTGAGTGCTAATAACTTAATTTTGGCTCTAGTTTTCATAAATGAGCACAATTGCAGGCCTATGAATATTAGCTGTCTGTGTAGCTCAGAGAAATTAAAGAACGCCTGCTAATTTAACAGTACAAATTACAATATTGTCCTGTAGGAGGCATCAACACATTTACAGCACTGTATGTCAAAGGGGTACAATTTATGAACTATAAGGGAGAAAGAGAAAAAGGCAAGAGCCTTACTCAAACAAACTTGCTGTCTAAAGCCACGTACACACGACCGGATTTCCCGGAAAGAAAACTACTGGGAGAGCTTTTTGCCGCGAAAACCGGGCGTGTGTATGCTCCCTCTCGGGGAAAACTGCTGGGAATCCCAGCGGGAAAAATAGAGAACCTGCTCTATATTTTCCCGCCAGGATTCCCGGCATTTTTTTTTCCGCCAGATTTACTACACTTGACAATGGAAAACACTGCAAGGCAGTGCCGAGGGAGCATAAGCCATGTACACATGGCCGGGATTCCCGGCCAAAGCTCTCCGCTCTCCCCACAGTTTTCCTGTTGGGATTCCCGGCAGACTTTATACCGCCAGCAATCCTGGCCATGCGAACAGGGCTTTAGAGACTTGCAAATACAAAATACAGTAGACGTTATGCATTAGTCTCAGTACTGAGACCTAATGCTGGCCATACCTTGTGGTAGCTGTGGAAGTTTTTCATTAGCTTTTGATTAAAAATACACTTGAAGGGCACTGGACTGTTTATAGAAATCTACTGTCCACAGTTTCAATGGTTTCCCAGTATGAGTAACCAAATGGTAAAATCGGTGTGAAATGGACCAGATCGTGATTCATGTGACAACTTGTTTGTGTTTGAATTCTGACAGGGGGCTTACAAATTGGCAACATACACTATATTACCAAAAGTATTGAGGTGCCTGCCTTTACATGCAGATGAGCTTTAATGGGTTCTCAGTCTTAGTCCGTAGGGTTCAATATTGGGTTGGCCCACCCTTTACTGCTATAACAGCTTTAACTCTTCTGGGAAGGCTGTCCACAAGGTTTAGAAGTGTGCCTATGGGAATGTTTGACCATTCTTCCAGAAGGGCATTTGTGAGGTCAGGCACTAATGTTGGATGAGAAGGCCTGGCTCACATGTCTCCGCTCTAATTCATCCCAAAAGTGTTTTGTCGGGTTGAGGTCAGGACTCTGTGCAGACCAGTCAGGTTCCTCCACCTCAAACTCACTCATCCATGTCTTTATGAACCTTGCTTTGTACACTGGTGTGCAGTCATGTTGAAACAGGAGGGGGCCATCCCCAAACATTTCCCAAAAAGTTGGGAGCATGAAATTGTCCAAAACGTCTTTGTATGCTGAAGCCTTAATCACTGGAACCAAGGGGCCAAGCCCAACCCCTGAAAAACAACCCCACACCATAATCCCCTTCCACCAAATGATTTGGACCAGTGCACAGGGCAAGGTCCATAAAGACATAGATGAGCAAATTTTGGGTGGAGGAACTTAACTGGCCTGCACCCTTGCACAATTGAGTCCTGACCTCAACCCAATAGAATAGAGTGGAGACTGAAAGCCAGGCCTTCTCATCCAAAAAAAAAAGGGTGGGCCAACTCAGTATTGAATCCTACAGACTAAGACTGGGATGCCAGTAACGTTCATGTGCCTGTAAAAGGCAGACATCTTAATACTTTTGATAATATAGGGTATAATGTATGTTAAGCACAGATCCTAAGAATGCAAGCAGGACAAATACAATTTAGACTTGATCTGAAAAATGACATAATTCACATATGTGAATGACTGACGGCTATATATTATACAGTAAATGAGGGAATGCTTTAAGGCTCAGCTTAAGCCTTATGCCGCGTACACACGGTCGTTTTTTGCGATGAAAAAAAACGACGTTTTCTGTGAAGTAAAAAACGACGTTTTTGAAACGTCACTTTTCAAAGACAATGTTGCATACACACCATCGTTTTTTCACAAAAAGCAAGGTTACGTTCACCACTCTTTTCCATTGAAGCTCGCTTCATAACTAGCTTCTGGGCATGCGCGGGTTGAAAAACGTCGTTTTGAACGACGTTTTTGCTACACACGGTGACTTTTTGTGAAACAAAAAACGACGTTCTGAAAAACGACACAAAAAATGTTGGAATTTTTTTTTGGTCGTTTTTTTTAAGACAAAAAACGACGTTTTGCCCACACACGATCAATTTAAATGACGTTTTAAAAAACGTTGTTTTTTTTTTTTCATCGCAAAAAACGACCGTGTGTACGCGGCATTAGAAGTTTTTTTTCTTTATCGTCCTGTAACTCGCATTTCATAATTTTTGTAGCTGGTAATTTTCTGTAAATACTTTAAAATGCCCTTCCCTTCAAAGGTCTATGCCAGCATAGCTGAGAAACAGCAACAGCCTCATCACAAGTATCTTCATCTGGACTGGTATTACAGAGGAAGAGAAGAGCCGATTAAGAGTGCTGGTTCTAATGCCGCGTACACACGATCACTTTATGTGATGAAAAAAAACGACGTTTTCTGTGAAGTAAGAAAACACGATTTTGAAACTTCACTTTTCAAAGACGATGTTGCCTACACACCATCGTTTTTTCACAAAAAGCGAGGTTACGTTCACCACTCTTTTCCATTGAAGCTCGCTTCATAACTAGCTTCTGGGCATGCGCGGGTTTAAACAACGTTTTTTGCTACACACGGTGACTTTTTGTGAAACAAAAAACGACGTTTTGAAAAACGACACATAAAATTGAAGCATGCTTCAATTTTTTTTGGTCGTTTTTTACAAGACATAAAACAACGTTTTCCCCTACACACGGTCAATAAAATTGACATTTTTAAAAACGTCATTTTTTTTCATCACATAAAGTGATCGTGTGTACGCAGCATAACTCTTTAACTGCAAAGTTGTAACCTGGCCATACATGAAACAACATTCGGCCAGTTAACCGGGGACTGCCTGAATTTCTATTTGCAGTGTGGCCACTGCAGTTGAAAAAAAAGTCGATCTACTGATTAACTTCTGCTCAACCGATCCGTGGGATAAAGCCATTTAATCAGCCTTGCAGGTACCAGGCTGAAGTGCTGATCTGTGTATTCTGACAGCATAGAAGTCTACCTGCTATCAGAATACAATAGTGCAGTGGGGAGGATTCCCCCATCAACCAGAAATGTGTAGATGGGGAATTGGTTATGTTTCTTTTGGTCAACTCACTGGTTGAATAAAAAAACTGACCCAGTCTTATGTGGGGTACACACAATTTTTTTTATTCGTTCAATCCAGCGGGCTAAACTGATTTTTTTTTTTACAGATTGCCGTATTACTACAAGAAATGTTAGTTCAGCAATCTCTCCCACTGAGCTATTGTATTCAAGCAAGGGGGCTACCCCCCCTGCAGGACACACTGATCAGCGCTTGCAGATATTGGCTAAGAGCACTGGTCAGATGCTGGTTTTCCAGCATGCCTGTTCGACAGAAGTCGGTTGTGAGACCAGCTTCTGTCGCACAGGGAGCTGTACACACGAGTCGAAAGTCAGCTGGTCCCTGATGAACCAAATGTTTTTGCCCAATTTTTATACCATGTGTACCCAGCCTTACTCAGGCACCCTGAACAACCGTTATCTATTTCTAGGACTATAACTGGATTTCAAAATTAAAAAACTGATGCAAAAGTCTAAAGCCTCGTACCCACGCACAGTTTTCTTGGCAAGAAAGCTGCCGCCAGAGCTTTCCTGCCGAGTAAACCGAGCGTGTGTACGAGGCTTTGAGGTTTCTTGTCAAGAAAACTGCCCAGAATCTCGACGAGAAAAATAGAGAACCTGTTCTCTATTTTCTCATCGGGAGATTCTCGGCAGTGTTTCCTGTCGAGAAACCCGAGCGTGTGTATACTCACCTCTACATGGAAACCCGCGGATGCTCTAAATGACTTTGACGCATGCATGGTAGCATCCAAGGAATAGGTAGGGTGAAGTAAGATGGAGGCGACGGCATCAAATGTGACGAGCGCATGCTCGTCGTACCCGATGACGTCACCGCGTTCGTGCCATTCAAAAGAACTGCGGTTCTTTTGATAGGCCCGTGTGTACACTCAGCCGGCAAGAGAATCTTGCCAAGAATCTCGTCATTCTGGGTCGTGTGTACATGGCTTAACAATTGGGAAGAAAACCCAAGAGATCAGGAGCTGCCTCAGAACTCAAACTTTTGAAGCTCTACACAGGCTGAAGTTATGAGTGAGAAAGATATTAGGGTTGGCAAAGTGGAGCAAACAGACACACTATTTACAAGCCTTACATAGACTCATACTCCAACTGGTTTCCAGGCTGTCAGATCGGTAGTTACACTGCAAACTGAAGGAGTTTACTCAGCAGGCTGACAACGCTGTTGCTAATGGAAATTTAACAGCTCAGTGTTGTCAGCCTATAGAAGAAAGTGTGTTGGCTTAGGCAGGATCTCGAGGCAAAAAACCTTGCAACCAATTCACACAAAAAATTGCTTAAGAAAACTGAAGTAAATATGCAACAAAAACTATATACAGTAAGAAATAATACCATAGATACTAAAAATGGTTTAGATTTACACACAATTTTATATATCTAGAGTAGAGCATTAGACCTCAGAATTCTAGATACAATTAAAGTAATGCCACATACACACGACCGTTTTTTGGGTTGTAAAAAATGATTTTTTTTTAATGTCATTAAAAACAATCGTGTGTGGGCTCCTGAGCATTTTTTACAATGTAAAAAATGGGCATTAAAAATTTCGAACATGTTCTAATTTTTCACATCGTTTTTTAATGTTGTAAAAAATTGTCGTGTGTGGGCTTTAATGACATGAAAAAACTGCGCATGCTCAGAAGCAAGTTATGAGATGGGAGTGCTGGTTCTGGTAAAACTAGCATTCGTAATGGAGATAGCACATTCATCATGCTGTAACAGACGGAAAAAGCGTGAATCGTCTCTCACCGAACTTTTACTAACACAAAATCAGCAAAAGCAGCCCCAAGGGTGGCGCCATCCGCATGGAACTTCCCCTTTATAGTGCCGTCGTACGTGTTGTACGTCACCGCGCTTTGCTAGAGCATTTTTTTTTCATGATCGTGTGTAGGCAAGGCCGTTTTAATGATCAGGTTGAAAAAAAAGTATTTTTTTCTAGACCATTAAAAACTTCGGGCCAGATCCACAGAGAGAGTATGCCGGCGTATCTACTCATATGCCGGTTTACTTTCAAAGTTCCCACTAGACATGTGCATTTCGTTTCGTTACGAATTCGAATTCGGACAAATTTTTCATTATTCGGAAATTCGGATGCATCAGAATTTCACGAATTACAAAATTAACGAATTTAAACAAATTCGAAAAAACGTGAACGAAATTCGAATTCGAAATGAATGCGAAAAAATTCGAATCGAATTCGAAAAGAATTCGAATTGAATTCGAAAACAATTCGAATTGAATTTGGAAAAAATTCTATTCGAATCGAATTCGAAAAGAATTCGAATCGAAAACAAATTCAAATGAAAATTGAAAGCAAGTTTGAATCAAAATCTAAAAAATATAAATCGATTTCTAAAAAAGAATACAATAAAATAGAATATAAAATAATAAAACAATAGAATGAAAATCAAAGAATAGTAAAGAACAGAATAGAATTTAATAGAATGTAATCAAATACAATAATACAAATACATACAATCAAATCCGGTTGAAATCATTTCAAATTCGGTTAAAATCATTTCCAATCTGGTAGAAATTATTTCCAATCCAGTAGAAATAATTTCAAATTCAGTTGAAATTATTTCCAAAGCGGTTGAAATAGTTTCCAATTCGGTTGAAATAATTTCCAATCCAGTTGAAATAATTTCCAATCCGGTTGAAATATCATCGAATTTGGTTGTAATATTAACAATAGCGGATGAAATATTGTTGAATTCTGTTGAAATATCAAAATATGATCGAATTCGAATCCGGTAGAAATATTATCGAATCCGGTAGAAATATTATCGAATCCGATAGAAATCCTTTCGAATTCTACCGTTTTTCGAATTCGGTCGAAAACGATCTAATTCGACCGGGTTTTTTCTAATTTTTATCGAAAACGATCGAATTCCGAAAACGAACACATTTAACGAATTTAACTTAACAAAATTAATTAAATAATGAATTAAAACGAAACGAAACGAAACGAATATTTTCCTTTTGCACATGTCTAGTTCCCACGTTGTATCTTTAGTTTGAATCCTCAAACCAAGATACGACAGCTTCTGGGTTAGATCCGACAGGTATACGTCCTCGTACGCCTTTCGGATCTAAGATGCAATACTTCGGCGTCCGCTGGGTGGCGTTCACATAATTTTTTGCGTCGGGTATGCAATTTAGCTATTTCCGACGATCCACCAATATACGCGCGGCCGTCGCATTCTCTTATGTCGTCTCTAGTCGGCTTATAGATAGACTTGCCATGTTAAGTATGGCCGTCATTCCATTTTTATTTTTGTTTGCGTAAGTCGTCCGTGAATAGGGATGTACGTAACTCACGTCTACGTAAAAAAAATTACGTAGTTGCGACGTCATTTAGCGCAATGCACGGCGGGAAATTCAGAAACGGAGCATGTGCAGTTCATTCGGCGCGGGGACGCGCTTCATTTAAATGAATCACGCTCCCTAATCGCCGATTTGAATTCCGCCGCCAGAAATACACTACGCCGCCGTAACTTACGGCGCAAAATCTTCCAGGATTCGACTTAGAGCCAGGTGAGATACGGCGGCGAAGTGTATCTCTGATACACTGCGCCGGGGCAATTGTATATGGATCTGGCCCTTCATTTTTTACAACCCGAAAAAACGATTGTGTGTATGTGGCATAAGATTTTTTTTGTTGGTCACAAATTTCAAAATCTTTGATTCACAACAGTGACATATGCTCTTATTAAATAATACACTTATTTTATGCCACAAGGTCCTACCAAGTTAGAAAACTCCAAACAACATATTTAGGTACTGGACAGCAGTAGACAACCCATTCAATAAATGCAGCCATCTGGTTTCCTGTTGTAACAGATGTCTATTAAAGTGTCTTCTACTAATTGTGTCCGGGCAGTGGACAATGGCTGCAAATTTCAGCTCAGCAGGGATTATTTAGAAAAAACGTTACGACACATTTTTTTATGAAGTCATCTTGGTGGCTTAAGGTACTTTCTAAAATGTAATATTTTCAGTGTGTTGGACGGTTTTATGTGTTTTTAGTAAACATAAATCTCTGTGGTTTATCTTTCCCATATCACTCTGAAGAACACAATTATAACAGCTTGAATGTGTGTGATGATATATGGCTATAGGATGGTCTTTGATATAATTGGGTATACAGGGTGGAAGACGGCTTCACTTTACTTTCACCATGATCCTGGGCAACGTACTCTATAAAACAAGCAAGACCATAAAAGCATATAAGCAAATCTTAACACCCGGTTGCATGGTGGAATCTTGGACCTACAGTATAGCCATCACTCCTGTATAATAGAGTGCAAATGTCATTGCAAAAACAAAGTTTAAATTTCACAACTAAACCATACCACATTTGCAACAAAATGATTCCTCTCAGCCTGCTGTAGTGGCAGTTTTAGGATGATTAATACCTTGTGAAAACAAGAACCTTTATGCTGGCGATAGACACAGAAATCAGACATTGTTTAAATCAAAGTCAACCTTATTTACATTCACAACTAGACCTACAGTTTTATTCTTTCAATAGAAAGTGTTACTAGTAGGTTTCTATCTGATTAAAAATGGTTGAATTCCCTAAAATTCAATGTGAATTAGGCTTTGAACATCAACAAAAATTAAATCAATTAGGCCATAATAAATTGGCCCTAAGAATTTAAAGGAGGCACCTAGGATTGGCTTTCAATATACTAAGTGTTGTGGGAGCTCTAAAATTTCAGGCACCTAATTACACAAAATGTCAACATGCTAAAAGTCAAGAGATCTGGTCTGTTCCCATACCACATCTCTCTAGAAGTCCGTTGTAATGACCAACCTCATTGTTAACAATCTCAACCTTGGTTTCAACAGTTTTCCCCTCCTTATCGCAGAAAGCTGATGTTGAGATTGCCCTTTTGTGATGTTAGTGACAGTTATATGCCTGTAAATAAATGCATTTTAATTGCACACTTCGTACTCTACTGTTGGGTGTGTTTCATGAGTCTCCCAAGTTTCTGGCAGACGAATAAGTACATTAGAGGAGTCTGGAAAAGAAAACAATGTACCTGTGTACCTGGCATTTATATTTCATAAAACAGTATATAGCAAAACCTGCTATACAGTGGAGGATCGCAATCTTCACTGACACACTTTTGTATTCTATCTGCCAATTGGACTGCCTGTTGCATTGGAATGTAAAAATCCAAAAAGGAGGGTATTCCTTTTCACTAGCTGTATATATTGTGACTATTATAGCACCAAAGTGATCCAAGGTGTATTTAGCACGGTGTATACTGTATATACTCGAGTATAAGCCAAGTTTTTTAGCACATTTTTTTGTGCTGAAATTGGCCCCCTCGGCTTATACTCAAATCGCCTTTTTGCACCTGAACTTCCTGACTTTGGGGCCCTGGTACCGGCCGGCCAAACTTGGCACACATGTAGCCCCACTCTTCCTCTACAAGTGTGCACATTTTGTTGTCCAGGGGACCTACGGCTGGGGAGCACTGTTTTTTTCAAAGCCAGGCACCCCTTTCACAGACTTCCATGTTTAATGGTAATTTCTCTGGTGATTTGGGGGACCTGGTACTGGCCGGTCGTAGGTCCCCTGGAACCGGACCTTTCCACACATATAGCCCTTTTTTCCTTTACAAGTGTGCAAAGTTTGTTGTCTGGGAAACCTACGGCTGGGGAGCACCGATTTTTTTCAAAGCCGGGCACCCCTTTCACAGACTCCCATGTTAAACGTCAGTCTAGTCATGGGCACAGTGAGGCATGGGCAAAGTGAGGCATGGACATAGTGAGGCGTGGACACAGTGAGGCATGGACATAGTGAGGCGTGGACACAGTGAGGCATGGACACAGTGAGGCACAGTGAGGCATGCAGATGGTCACCCTAGGCTTATACTCGAGTCAATAAGTTTTCCCTTTTTTTTGTGGTAAAATTAGGTAATGAAAGTTGCACTAAATTATATCCTTATTCTCCAAAAATAATCTATGCTCATCCACTACTTATTGTTCCAGTAACCTGATTTTCATGAAATAGTTTCTTTTTGTTTTAAATAAGAATTTATCAAAATTCAAGTAAAAAATCCAGACATAAAGAAAGCTTCATTATGTCAAATCCAGATCACATTCCCGGTATGAAAATGAAAAATGCAAATTCACTCCAATAAGGCAGTAGTAGGAGGGCGCACCAACCTGAGATTACATACGTACCAAAGTGTATCTGACAAAGATCTTTTGTCAGGGACCCGCAGACGGGACCCGCAGAGCTCAAGGTGACATACATAAGAGTACAGTGAAGCAGTCTTTCCCTAAGGGAGGTGGTGTACATATTGTGGCGAATACCCGTATATGATTTCATACTTCAAAGGGGAAGGTGAATGGACTAAAGGATGGGCTCACTGATGGAGAAAGTTAGGTGTAAAAAGGAAGGGAAATAAAAAGAAGGCAGAAAAGCAGAAAGTGCGTTTTTGCGGATGGGAGTGGCCTAGCTCAAACCTTATGCTGAGGGGTTCCAAAATCACAAGAAATGGTTTTGAAGGCGAGTCCAAAAAGAAAATTCAGATACACCAAGTAGCTATTTACGTGGAAAAGGTATCCTGATGTTGCACCAACAGCTCTTCCAAAAGGTTGTATTCAAGTGAGTTCAGTAAGACTATTTTTGTGAGGACATTAATTGACTTTCAATGCTTGGCTTTTACATTATATTGACCAGGGACTGTGTATTAAAGTACATGCCCACCAGATGGAGAACAGGGAGCCCTGTAAATGTCCACACCTTCCACTGTGCTGTGGGACAGACACATTTATTCGTAGGACAGCGGTACCTTCACGTAAGAATTTTGTAACTCTTCTCTTGGATGGCTGCAGAGACACAGGATTTGTGTGTAAGTGTATACATTTTGTTGCGGTCATTGCTTGAGAATATAGTATCTAAATCTCTCTCCCATCATTTGATATAGATATATAAAAGGGGAGATAGAGGACAACTCTGGCAGGTTTTGTTATGTATTCGTATGGGGTCCAAAACAGCTTCATTTACACGGACCTGAGGGGGAATTGCAGAGAGCCATTGACTGCCCCATAACGAGGTCTGGTATTCTGTTTTGTTGTAGTGTGGCATGGAGAAACCGCCAACCCAAGTGGGCACCAAAAGTGAATTAGTGGAAGCAAGAGAATGGCCTTGTGACAATGTAGGTAGAGTCACAGAACCAGTGTCCTGACATTGTGGCTGGTGTAGGTGGAGTATAGTTGAAGGGGCTCACTAATGAAGGGCTACAGATGCCCTTGAGCTCCTACTATCTCTATGGCTGCGTTTCCAAGATAAGACTGGTTGCCACAGTTCAGGAGGGGTTCTACTGATGGAAGATCCAGGAAGTCCTTAAGATCTTCAGGGTCACGGAAAATTGGGGCTTTACCATTCTTGCCAACTAGGACTTGGAACGGAAATCCACAGCAATAGGAGATTTTACTAACCTGGAGGGCCCTTGTTAGTGGGTGAAGGGATCGCCTTCGAGCAAGTGTCCCTCGAGAGAGAACTGGATAGAGGGTCAACTGGGCTCAGTCAAAGTCCAGGGGGTCCATTTTTTTACTGTATGTTTATTGGGAAAGAATAAAGGCAGATTGTATACTGTACACAGTGTACAGTAGGACACAAAAATGTAATCACTAGTTTTCCAGGAGAATGTCTCCTTTTTGTTAAAGTGGACCTGGCAGGAAACAAAAGTATACTACCACTCCTGGCTGATCCCATCACATTAGCCCCAAACTTATTTTTAGCTGTAGGTGCTGGACCAGTTTGCAGCCAAAATACTAGTGAAAAGGATGGATGACCGCACTTCAACTTGCTAAAGATCCAAAATGTAATTGTAGAAAATTTATCATAAAAACATGTTTACACCTCCATGAAAAAAAAGCGATTAATCATAACATGTGAAACGCGGTAAATCGTTTGCCACATTAAAAAAAAATGGATCCCGTTTCTTCAAAACATGTCATACAGCACAGTGCATGTGCTGTGTCATTTGGCCCCCTGTATCACCTGAAATACCTGGCTGATCTTGCTTGCCTGACTATGCCCTCCCCTTGTAAACTGATCAAGGTATATCATGGCTGCTGAGCCCTGACATCATATGTCAGTTTACGTGCCTCCGTCATCCGAAGCTCTCCTGCCTGCCCCCCCCCCCACCTGTCAGCTAGTGACAGTGTCCACCCCTCCACTCCTGCAGCTAAAATAATGTTTACATTTTTCTACAATCCTCCGTTTCCTAATTTGGTGTGCCCATGTATATATTTTTTATTTAAAAAATGCCGTCTATATCTGATTTCAGAGTGCCGCTCGTGCTCCTCCCGACTGACATCAGCGGGGGATTCTCTGTCAGATGGAGAGAGGCGGCCGGTCATGTGAGCGCTGAGTGGTGCTCTGAAATCAGATATAGGTAGGATTTGTTTTATAAAATGCACACACACAGGGGCACACGGTATTAGGAAACAGAGAGGATTATATAAAAAGGATATAGTGGCTTAACAACCAGTTTAAAGGGGTGTAAAGGTAAAAGGTTTTTTACCTTAATGCATTCTATGCAGATTAAAGGCCCCCCCAACCCCCCCCCCCCTTTACTTACCTGACCCCTCGAAAGTCCCACGCTGTGAATGCACAGGCTTCTCGGCCGTCTTCCCGGCTCATTTAATCTGTCAATCACATCCAATGACACGGCATGCCGGGGGGGCGGGCCGAGTGATACAGTCGGCGGCTATGGCCGCCGGCTGTATCATGGGAGCCCACTCGCAAGAACTCAACACCATGCTCGCATGCTCGAATGAAGGTGTTGAGTCCTTGCGGGGGAGCCAAGAAAGTCCAGTCGAGGTAAGTATAACATGTTTGTTATTTAAAAAAAAAAAAAAAACATTCAAACTTTAGTGATCCTTTAATGCATGTACCTGGCTTTATGGAGCTGTGAACATGTTTTTATGATTGATTTTGTACAATAGGTTTTTGTATTTGTATTGCTTTTAACCGTTTCTGCTTGCAAGTGTCAATTGTTTCTGACACTATTTAAACAGGTGTTTATTTCTCTCTGCTAAGGGGAGTGTTTAATTGTGATCAGGTGAACAGGTAATTTTTTTTTCTCTGCTAATCAAGGGGAGTGTTTTATTGTGAGCAGGTGAGTATAAAATCTCGGTCAAGCTCCCATAAGGAGCTGGCTCCCAGTTAATGGTGCTGGCATACATGTGATTTTCTAAACAGAAGTGTGATTTTTAAACACAAGTGGGAAGAGTTAAAAAACAGGAGTTGAAAACAGAAGTTAAGACAGGAGTCTTCTAAACTGTAAGTAACATCTTAAACTTCCTACAAGTAATTATATTGTAACTGGGAAATGTGTGCTAGCAGGGTTGAAGGTTTTGCTCAGTGCACAGTGTGTCACATGTATGCAAAATTGGTGCAACAGCTCCAGGATGGATACCGCTGTGACAGATGTGAGCAGGTTGCCCTTCTGGAAGCTCGCATTAGAGATCTGAAGGAGCAAGTTGCAACACTGGGCAGAAAGGACAACCTTGAAAGGGGTCCTCTGCTTGCTGAGCAGGTGGTCAGTAGGGTTAATGTGGAGGGTGGAGGGGCAAATTAGGATTATCAGATAGGAAGATGGGTTAATGTAGTTAGAGGGAGTGGAAGGGGCTTGCAGACAAGGAAGGCCAATTCTGTATTTCTGCATCAAAACAAATTTGCCAAGTTGGGTGAAGATGTGGAGGTGGCTAACACAGAGGTGGCAGCACTAGATGTTACTGCTACCCCTAACAGCCGGGAGAGCAACCCATCTAGTAGAAGTGGTGAGGGGAGTGCAGGTAGGCCTAGACAGTTGGTGGTAATAGGGGATTCTATAATCAGAAGGACTGATAGAATAATTTGTCGCCAGGATCGCCTCAACCGAATGGTTTGCTGTCTCCCTGGTGCCAGGGTTCGGCATGTGGTGGACCGGGTGGATAAATTACTGGGAGGGGCTGGGCATGACCCAGCTGTCTTGGTCCATGTTGGAACCAATGACATGGAAGGTGGAGGCTCCTTAAGAATCAATTTAAAGAACTAGGCTGCAAGATGAAGGGAAGGACCTCCAAGGTGATATTCTCTGAAATATTGCCTGTGCCATGCGCAACACAGGAAAGGCAGGGGGAGATTAGAGAGCTGAATGCATGGCTAAAGACCTGGTGTAGGAAGGAGGGATTTGGGTTTCTAGAGCACTGGGATGACTTTTCATTGGGGTGCAACCTATATGCTAAAGATGGTTTGCACTTGAATGGAAGGGGGTCTGCTGTGCTGGGGGAGAGGTTTAGGGGAATGCTGGAGGAGTATTTAAACTAGACTTGAGGGGGGAGGATGAACTAGAATTACATCGGGCACACAGGTCAGTTAGGGGTCAGACATTAATGGAGAGTGGAATGGGGATAGATGGAGGTGGGGTTATTGCAGGTGACAAGAAAGTTCCCATGTTGCAAACAGCCATTGTAAATTATAGTGCCATTTGCACTACTAAAAATGATATGAAAAACACCAGCGAAAAATGTAACAATACATTTAAGTGTTTGTTCACCAATGCCAGAAGCCTTCCAAGCAAAACAGGTGAGTTGGAAGCTCTGGTGCATGAGGAGAGCTATGATGTAATCGGTATTGCTGAAACTTGGCTTCAATCCTCACATGACTGGGCTATTAATATTCCTGGCTATGCTCTCTTTCGGAAAGACAGGGTAAAAAGGAAAGGTGGAGGTGTCTGTCTCTATGTGAGAAGTGACCTCAAAGCAAGCATGAAAGAGGACCTGGTTGATGGAGAGTGTGATGAAGTTGAAGCATTATGGGTGGAACTGCATACAGATGTGCGTAGTTCAAAGTTAATAATTGGAGTTTGTTATAGACCACCCAATGTTAATGAGGAGGTGGAGACTCGGCTCCTTGCACAGATGGAAAGGGCAGCAAGGGCTGGGACGGTAATAATAATGGGGGATTTTAACTACCCAGAAATTGACTGGAATAATGGAATTTCTGGGACAGTTAAAGTACAACAATTTAAAAACCTATTGCAGGACAATTTTATGGTTCAGTTTATTGAGGCCCCAACTAGGAATGATGCTCTGTTGGACCTGGTTATCTCAAACCATGCAGAGCTTATTACTAATGTTCAGATAAAGGAACACCTGGGTAGCAGTGATCATAACATGATTTCATTTAATATTAACTATAGGCAAGAAATACATACAGGAAAGATAAAAACACTTAATTTCAAGAGAGCAAATTTTCAAAACATGAGGACTGCTCTCCAGGGCTTGGACTGGGAGGGAATATTGGCACAGATGAACACAGAACAGAAATGGGAATTCTTCAAAAAGACTCTTTGGAACCTCACTGCAAAGTATATTCCCATGGGCAATAAGTTTAAAAGGCTAAAGATAAAACCTATGTGGCTCACGGTCAAAGTTAAAAAAGGTATAAACAATACGACACTAGCTTTTAAAAAATATAAAAATGAAGGAACACTAGTGTCGTTTAAACGTTACAAAGAATATGATAGAATATGTAAAAAGGAAATCAAGGATGCAAAAATTCAAAATGAACGACAGATTGCAAAAGATAGTAGGACAAACCCCAAAAAATTATTTAAATATATTAATAGTAAAAAGGTCAAGTCTGAGCATGTAGGCCCTTTACAAAATAATCTAGAGTGGGTGACTGAAGACATAGAGAAGGCAAATTTATTAAATTCTTTCTTCAGCTCTGTGTATACAATGGAGTATGGGGGAGCTCATGTCCATAATGGGGGTGGGAGTGACACAGCCCCAAATCCACAATGGCTCAAAAGTGATATGGTCCAGAAATATTTAGACAGAATAAAGGTGGCTAAAGCACCTGGACCAGATGGCATCCACCCACGGATCCTAAAAGAATTGAGCTCTGAAATTTCAAAGCCACTGTATCTAATATTTAGGGACTCATTAATGACAGGAATAGTACCACTGGATTGGCGTAGAGCCAATGTGGTGCCTATATTTAACAAGGGAACAAAGTCTTTACCAAGTAACTATAGACCTGTTAGTTTAACTTCTATAGTTGGGAAGATACTGGAACGTTTAATAAAAGACCACGTGGATGAGTTCTTGCTGGAAACAAACTATTTAAGCAGCAGACAGCATGGATTCATGAAAGACAGAAGTTGTCAGACAAACCTGATTTATTTTTATGAAGAGGTAAGTAAAACCCTGGACAGAGGCGTGGCAGTGGACGTGGTATACTTGGATTTTGCAAAAGCGTTCGATACAGTTCCCCACACACGGCTCATGTGTAAGGTAAGGTCTACAGGATTAGATATATCAGTTTGTAAATGGATAGAAAACTGGCTGAAAGACAGAATTCAGAGAGTTGTGGTTAATGATTCTTACTCTGAATGGTCCAAGGTTATCAGCGGTGTACCCCAAGGTTCAGTGTTGGGTCCCTTACTTTTCAATATATTTATAAATGATATTGGGTCTGAGATCCAAAGTAACATTTCTGTTTTTGCAGATGACACCAAACTATGCAGCGGAATAACGTCCTTGCAGGATGTCTCCAATTTACAAGCCGACCTCAATGCTCTGTCTAATTGGGCGACTATGTGGCAGATGAGGTTTAATGTTGATAAATGTAAAGTTATGCACTTGGGGGCTAAGAATATGCATGCATCATACATGCTAGGGGGAGTTCAACTGGGGGGATCTGTAGTGGAGAAGGATCTGGGGGTTTTAGTTAATCATAAGCTCAATAATGGCATGCAATGCCAAGCTGCGTTTTCCAAAGCAAGCAAAGTCCTTTCTTGTATTAAGAGAGGTATGGACTCCAGAGAGAGAGATATAATTTTGCCCCTATACAAATCATTAGTAAGACCTCATCTGGAATATGCAGTCCAGTTTTGGGCACCAGTTCTCAAAAAGGATATTTTTATTTTGTTATGGTTGAACTGGATGGACTTGTGTCTTTTTTCAACCTAACTATGTAACTATGTATCTTCAGAAGGTTGGAGTGTGGTCATGCTTCATTTTTTCACTGGACCCGGCAGAGAATGTTTCTGGGTTGGGAGTTGTTCGGGTTGCAAAAAACAGGTTTCTTTTGGAGCTTATCGAATTCAATCAGGTCAGGTGGAGGATGCCTCAGCAAAGTACTGAAAATGCCGACCACAGACAGTTTCAAGTAGTCTGGGCCTGTGGCATCTGAGAGCCCTTGGATCGGAATGTTATTATGCCTATGAGGGTCCTCCAGGTCATCAGGTTGGAGCCAGAGGCCTATTGAGTAGTGACAGTGTCCTGGAGGCCATTGATGGCTGCAACCGCTGTGGTGGAGGTGGATTCCAAATACTCTATACCAGGGGTCTCCAAACCCCGGCCCGCGGGCCACATCCGGCCCGCTTGGATGTTTTATCCGGCCCGCAGCTCATTCAGAGACTGCCTGGTTATATTCCCCCATGCAGTCAGTGGGACAGAGCAGAAGGCAGGCGGGCGATATATGTGTACCACTGACAGAGCAGAGGAAGGTGGATCGGTGGGCGGATTACAATGCACGAAGGGAGGAGGTGGGGCACCACTATTGGGCAGCATGGATGTGGGCTGGCTGTGTGTGCTGGAGTCAGGTAGGGTCCTGCAAATACATGTCCCGGTGTGGGGGAAGGAGGCGTGCTGTGTCAGTTAGCTTCACCCCCACTCTATGCATGTCAGCACCCTCTCTGCCGGCTGCACCCCAAGAACCAAGCCGGGGATGGCTCTGATGTGAACGGCATGGAGACTGAGACTGCAGAGAGGCAGACACCCAGAGACTAGGAGGGGGTGGAGATACTGAGGAGGCAAGCCCATCTTAATGCGCAGGCAAGGGCTCGAGGTGCATCGGGAGCCCCTGAAATTTCATCCGCCACAGACTGTGAACATGGGGGAGCTGCCTGTCAGTAACGATGACAGCCCCGCCGAGCGCCGTTTAATACAAACTGCCCATGCACAGTTTAACAGCCAGCCGTTCTTCATTAGCTGAGCTTAGAATGGGGTATGCTTGGAGTTCTGTCTGATGACACTCGGGGGCCGACCCTGTGTTTAAACATCTCGAGAGCCGGGCATTTTCCCGCTGACCCATGGATCTGAAAGTGCATTGCATGCAGAGAGGGGTACACTGCTTGCAAAGAACTGCTACACCGCTAGGCAGAGTGGATAAAAGACATCAGAATATGCTGGTGTGTGTTTATCTCTCCCCTTCACTGAGAAGCATAAGAGCAGTCAAATCACCTGGAGCTACAAACAGGAGTCGTGGATGGCTTTAATCTTCAGATGGTCATGGTAAGCCTGACACTTTACTCCTGGATGCTGTGCCCTTTCCAGGTCACAGAGCTCTGTAACACCTCCTGTACTGTGCCCCTCCTTGTACTGTGCCAACCTATATTGTGCCCTCCTGTACTGTGCCCTTTTGTCCCCATGCACCATGTACTGTGCCTCCTCTGCATTGTTCCCCTGCTGCTCGCCCCATACAGACATACCTAAATATAGGCCACTGTGAGAGATATTTATGACAGGGGAGCAGTGTGTACATAGAGGGGAATGGCATAAAAAAGGAGTGGGAGCAGCTCCCCATTATCTGTACACCATCCATGCCCATTCTACTGCACCAATTATAGTGTCAACACTGACTGTGGCTATGTACAAGGACAACAGGAGCCTTCCCTACCCATATAAATGTCTATATAGCACCAACATCTTCACAGCCCAGTAAAAGGAAATTTGTCCTTCCAGCAACACTATCAATGCTGAGACTTTTTTTGTGACACCACATATGCAGGTGCATTTCTACCCAAGACCCTGTTTACCCATACTGTAGTGGCCTGTAGCTGGTCTTGCCTAGGGTGCAATTTACCAACCCTGGGACAAGGTTGGAGTGGAGGAGGCTCCTGCTGTCTGCAGCTGCCACTGCCAGATTTCTAGGAAGGTATTGTGTCTATTCCAGTGACAGCTGACCCACCCTGGTGTGCTGCAGATTCCTCCACTGTCATCATCTGGAGGAGGAACTGTTTGCAGGAATGCAAAAGCCAAAGGTGTGTGTTAGGAGAGAGGTATGAGGGGGGGGGGGTGTGATCAGAGTGGAGAGATATAGGGGTGTGTGATCAGACTGGGGGTATCTGGGGTGGTGGTGGTGGTGATCAGGCTGGGGGGGTATCTGGGGGGGGGTGGTGTTATTATATTAGGAGGGGGGTATCTGGGTGTGTTATCAGGGTAGGGGACACGGACATGTGGCAAGGCTCTGACAAGATTATTTACATTTATTTCTAAATATATTTTTTCGGCCCGCGAATATTTATAAAATTAACAATGTGGCCCTCGGGCTAAAAAGTTTGGAGACCCCTGCTCTATACACTGGTGCAGTCCCTTTAGGCCATCATGGACCTCTACCATGTCTCATTTATGAGAGCTCTCCAGGCAACAGAACATGTGCTACATTTCTCCCCTAGTCAAGAGCAAAGAGAAGTCTTTGTGAAACAATTCCTTCACATGAGGATCTTCTAGCAGTCCAATGTCAGGCAGATCTAACACAAGTAGGAGTGAGCAAGTCTGGTATCTGCAGCCCATTCTGTGATACTCCCACTCATTGTACTTGATGTAGGACTAATTAGATTCAACACTCCAAAGCAGGATTGCTTTTACTGCTTTATCGATTCAATAAAAGGTTAAGGGCCATTCACTTTGTTACTTTGAAGCAACGCATATAATATACAGCACCACAATGCTGTAAGCCATCATTCATTTTGCACTTAACCAATGGATCTGAAAAGAAAAGTTCAGATCCGATTTTCTTTGTGGAATGGAGCGTTTGACTATTGAAATGAAAAGGTTGTCCTAACAGAATGCTTGTCAATATAATAGAGCATATATTTCTGTATGGATCCTAGGCATTTATGGAACCAAAGCTTCTGTTTATTCATACAACTGTTATGCCGCGTACACACGATTGGAAATTCCGACAAGAAAATTTTTTTCCAACAGAATTTTGTCTCAAACTTGCTCAAAACTTGCTAGCAGCATCTTTGGAGCGGTGTGTATACCGCTCCTCCATCGCTCCTGCCCAATGAAATCAATGGGCACCACGGCTATACCACCGGCAAAGCGCCTCTGCAGAGGCACTTTGCGGTGGTTTTTAACCCTTTCTCGGCCACTAGTGGGGGGTAAAACCGTCTCGCTATCGGCCGAATAGCATCACAAAATTGATGGTAAAACGCAGCTAAAAACAGCGGCGCTTTACCGGCAACACCGCCCCCTCCCCAGTGTGGAAGGGGCCTAAGTAAATAAATCCCATGGTGTCACACGCTAATCAGCCAATTCAAAACACCTGTAATGGTTTCCTGAGCCTTTAAATGGTCTCTCAGTCTGGTTCAGTAGGTTACACAATCATGGGAAAGACTGCCGACTTGACAGTTGTACAGAAGACAGTCATTTACTTCCTACACAAGGAGGGTAAGTCACACAAGGCCATTGCTAAAGAAGTTTACAGAGTGCTCTGTCCAAACACATTAATGTAAAGTTGAGTGGAAGGAAAAAGTGTGGTAGAAAAAAGGTGCACAAGCAACAGGAATAACCGCAGCATTGAGAGGATTGTGAAGCAAAGGACATTCAAGAATTTGGGGAGATTCACAATGAGTGGACTACGGCTTGCTTCAGTGCTTGAAGATCCACCACACACAGATGTATCCAGGACAAGGGTTACAACTTTGGCATTCCTTGTGTCAAGCCACTTCTGAACCCGAGACAACGCTAGAAGTGTCTTACCTGGGCTAAGGAGAAAAAGGACTGAACTGTTGCTCAGTGGTCCTTTTTCGGATACAATTCAATTTTGCATTTCATTTGGAAATGAAGGTACCAGAGTCTGGTGGAAAGTGGAGAGGCACAAAATGTAAGCTGCATAGGGCACAGTGTGAAGTTTCCACAGTCAGTGATGATTTGGGGAACCATATCATCTGGTGTTGGTCCACTGTGTTTTATCAAGTCCAAAGTCAGCACAGCCCTCTACCAGGAAATTCTAGAGCAGTGGTCATCAACCCTGTCCTGCAGGGCCCACTAACAGTCCAGGTTTGCAATATAACTGAAATGCATCACAGGTGATGTCATTTGCTGCTCAGTGATTGCAGTATTCTAGTCTGCACCTCCCCAAGGTAATACATAAAACCTGGCCTGTTAGTGGGCCCTGCAGGACAGGGTTGATGACCACTGTTCTAGAGCACCACATGCTTCCCTCCGCTGACCAGTTTAATGGAGATGCTGATTTCATTTTCCACCAGGACTTGGCACCTGCCCACACAGCCAATACCTGGTTTAATGATTCTGGTATAACGGTTTTTGATGGCCAGCAAACTTGTCTGACCTAAACCCTATAAAGAATCTGTGGGGTATTGTCAAGAGGAAGATGAGAGACACCAGACCCAACAATGCAGACAAGCTGAGGGCTGCTATCAAAGCAACCTGGGCTTCCATAACACCTCAGCAGTGCCACAGGCTGATCACCTACATGACACGCCACATTGATGCAGTAATTCATACAATTGGTCCTATGCAATATTCAAATCTTCTGAGATACAGAATTTAGGGTTTTCACTAGCTGTAAGCCATAATCATCAAAATTAAAAGAAAGAAATGCTTGAAATACATGACTGTGTGTGTGTGTAACGAATCTATATAATATTAAGGTTTCACTTTTTAAATTGAATTACTGAAATAAATAAACTTTTTGATGATATTCAAATTTTTGAGATGCACCTGTACATATGTCATTTGAGAATTTTAGTAGTATGCCATTACTCCTACTTTTAAGAATGCTAGATTCCTGGCTGTCATTGACTTGGAAGACATATAGAGACAAGGAACCGTGGGACTTTCTGATACAACATGCTTGCTCCAGGCATGTGGCACAAAAGTACTGAAGCAAAACAAAACCAAGTAACTAGAATTTTCAGGAAGCCATTTTGGTAGTTTTTCTCATGACAGGTTTACTTTTAGTACAGTTTATCGCACCTAAGGGCACCAAAATGAATGGCTATTGTTAAAACAATGTTCTGAATACACGTGTGCAGCAGACAGGTGAATTTGATGCTGCAGTTTTAATTGTTTTTTTGTTTTTGTTTTTTACTATTGTCAACTATTGATCCCTGCATTGGCAAAAATGAATAACCACATCTTTCAGCTGGTATGCTAGCCAAATGTAAATATTTTAATACAGAATTTCCAAGCCTGGGACTTCTATCCTAGGGCTTTACAAAAAATAATGAGGGCCAACCACAAAGTACCTGCACTTGATGACTTAGCTTAGGCTTTTTTATTTAGATCTGGTTAGGTTTACTTTAATATACATACAGTATATGGGTTGGTTTTAATAATATTTGTCCCATTCCACTCCTTCCTGTCCACTGCAAAATGACATTTTCAGGAAATGATTTTTCCTTTTTGCATAACATTCATTCCAAAATAATAATATGATAATTACATCCAGTAGTGCAGACAAGTGTTATAGCACAGCGCAATCATGCGGCACTTTGGCTAAACATACTCCCATCAATAAAAACCAAAAGACCAATTTGGGGGGGGGGGGTCCACAGCACCCATCCAACCCATATCTAATATAAATAGGGCCTTGCGTCTTAGAGGAACCCTGCATAGTCGCATGAGCTGTGAAAGTAATGTGTCTGCCATTGCTCCCTATGATGTGTGCATTAAAATGGAACAATTTAGTCAACACGCCATTAACCAATGCCAATAGGGTAAGGTATCGGTGAGACCTCACAGCACTACCCAGACAGTGCATGGTAGTTTTGAATTCAATGCAGGCTGTCAACATGCAGGCAAAGCCCAAAGCAAATGAGAAACAAAAGGTTGCAACATAAAAAACTGCTATTAAAATTACAAACTCCTAAATACAATGCCTCTCCGCAATTTGGAAGGAAAACATGTTAATGCGTGTGTTTTTCTATTAAATTTTCAGCTGGGATTTATCAAATATAAATGCCCAGCCCTCCACAGCAATAATAGTTATGTGCTCTCCTGATGTTCTCTTCCTTACAGCCTCTATTGTGGCCGTCTGAAAAGCATACAGTGAGTGAGGTTAATTTCTCCTATAGCACTTCACTCAGGGCTTAATGTGGCACTATGAATCCTCTTGAGGGTACAGCTATTAGTACTTGTATGTTTCAGATTTGGTCCTTTGCCAATCTGCACTTTCCACGACTACCCATGTGCGCGGTTTGGGCCGGCGAAACAAAGCAATGGCTATTAGCTACTCTATATAATAAGGTGGTTGGTCATAGAGAGAATTCAAGTAGGTTTGTTATTAACAATCTAAGCTAACACAGAATGTTAAATACAGATTCAAAAAAATTGGATATAAACAATGAGTCATTGGTGTAATAATTATTTTTATAATAATTATTAATATATTGTCTTTATTACAAGTCATAATGATACTGATATAGTACATGAATTTTCTGGCAATTTATTAACCATTTCAACGTGTTTACCTGTCCTTCTTATAAAGCCAAATGGCAATTTGTGGAATTTTTTTTTTTTTTTGGTTATTCACTTTGTATTTAATCATTTTGGAGGGGTTTTAGAGTGAAAAAATGTGTGTTTTTATAGTAAGTCTATTTAGATTGACATTTCCCCTTTTCTTTGCTCAAACCAGAACTCCAAGCAGGCAGCTAAATGCACACTTGCAATTCATATACACTCATCAGCCATAACTTTATAACCACTGATATGTTAAGTGAATAACATTGAACATCTCGTTACACTGGCATCTGAAAGCCAGTGGGATATATTAGGCAATCAATTAAACATGCTCTCCCTGATGTTGATGTCTTTAAAGCAAAAAAAAAGGGCATCACAGTTTGTTGTGTAAGGGGCTGTGTAACTTGTGGATGGCTGGATGCTTACATGGAAAAAAAGACGGTTCCAGGATGCAGTATGGGAAGAAGGCAGACCGGCAGAGGCAGTTTGATGATTTGGGCAATGTTCTTCTGGAAAACCTTGCGTCGTGCCATTTATGTGGCTGTTACTTGACATGTACCACCAACCTAAGCATTGTTTTTGACCAGGTACACCCTTTTATGAAAACGGTATTCCCTGATGACCTTGGCCTCTTTCGGCAGGATGATGCACCCTGCCACAGTGCAAAAGTGGTTCAAGAATGGTTTGAAGAACCCAACAAAGATTCTCCAGATCCCAATTCAATAGAGGATCTAGGGGATGTACTGGAACAACAAGTCTGATCCATGGAGGCTCCAACTCACAACTTACAGGACTCAAAGATCTGCTACTGACGGCTTGGTGCCAGGTACCACAGCATGCCATCAGAGGTCTAGTGGAGTCCATGCCTTGATGGGTCAGGGCTGTTTTTGAGGCAATAGGGGGGCCTGCTCAATATTAGGTGGGTAGGTATAAAGTTATGGCTGTTGGGTGTATTTGTACTGTTCTACCCACGAACTCTTTAAATACTTTTCAGCCAGATTTTGAATCAAAGCACCTATGGCTTGGTGACCTCACTTTTCTTCACTACAGTTAAAAAATACAGCTTGGTCACAAACCCACTTCCAGCAAAGGAGCTGAAGCATATTTGTACCATACCAAATCTGATCGGCTCCAAGGTTTTTCCCTCACTCTCCTAGTTGGAATGCTGCAGTGCCTCAAGAAAAATTAAGGTACATGCACTAAGTGCATTTAAAATTTACATTTAATATAATTTTTATAAAATCTGGTCCTGCTGGATAGAGAAAGTAGATCATTCCTTATGCCGCGTACACACGATCATTTTTCGGCATTTAAAAAAAATGTCATTTAAAATGATCATGTGTGGGCTTTACCTAATTTTTTGGGTTCTGAAAAACATAAAAAAAAATTAAAAAAAATTCGAACATGCTGCATTTTTTAACGATGTTTTAAACTATGTTGTTTTTCGGGTTGTAAAAAATTATCGTGTGTGGGCTTAAACGTCGTGAAAAACCCACGCATGCTCAGAAGCAAATTATGAGACGGGAGCGTTCTAGTAAGCACATTCATCACGCTGTAACAGACAGAAAAGCGTATAGTGCCGTCGTACGTGTTGTACATCACGCGCTTTGCTAGAGCAATTTTTTTAATGATCGTGTGTGGGCCACGTCGTTTTAACCACTTAAGGACCGCCTACTGCACATTTACGTCGGCAGAATGGCACGGCTGGGCACATCAACGTATATATACATTGATTTTAGTACCTAGCCGTGGGTCGCGGGCGCGCGCCCGCGACCCGGTCCGAAGCTCCAGGACCGGGACCGCGGGATTCGCGGACCCGATCGCCGCTGCAGTGCGGCGATCCGTCCCTGGAGCGGAAGAACGGGGAGAGCCGTGTGTACACACGGCTTCCCCGTGCTTCTCTGTGGCTGTAGCATCGATCGCGTCATCCCAGTAATAGGGGGACGCGATCGATGACGTCACACCTACAGCCACACCCCCCTACAGTTGTAAACACAACACATAGGCACACATCCCCTACAGCGCCACCTGTGGTTAACTCCCAAACTGCAACTGTCATTTCCACAGTAAACAATGCAAATTTAAATGCATTTTTTGCTGTGAAAATGACAATTGTCCCAAAAATGTGTCAAAATTGTCCGAAGTGTCCGCCATATTGTCGAAGTCATGAAAAAAATCGCTGATCGCCGCTATTAGTAGTAAAAAAAAAAAAAAATAATAAAAATGCAATAAAACTATCCCTTATTTTGTAAACGCTATAAATTTTGCGAAAACCAACCGATAAACGCTTATTGCGATTTTTTTTACCAAAAATAGGTAGAAGAATAAGTATCGGCCTAAACTGAGGGAAAAAAATGTTTTTTTATATATTTTTGGGGGATATTTATTATAGCAAAAAGTAAAAAATATTGATTTTTTTTTAAAATTGTCGCTCTATTTTTGTTTATAGCGCAAAAAATAAAAACCGCAGAGGTGATCAAATACCACCAAAAGAAAGCTCTATTTGTGGGGAAAAAAGGACGCCAATTTTGTTTGGGAGCCACGTCGCACGACCGCGCAATTGTCAGTTAAAGAGACGCAGTGCCGAATCGCAAAAAGGGGCAAGGTCCTTTACCTGCATTTTGGTCCGGGTCTTAAGTGGTTAATGATGTATTGGAAAAAAAAAACAAGTTTTTTCTAGAGGCTGAAAAACTTTGTTTTTTACAATGCCGAAAAATGATCGCGTGTACGCGGCATTACAGACTACCCCATTACTGTAAAATAATGCAGCCTCAAGGTCTTACTGATTTTTTCCTAGTTTGATCCCCAGAGGTGTCCAATTAATACAACACATCATGCTTTTTATTCTTTCAAATCATTGCTTTATTGAAGACACAAATTGAAAGACTGGTTCTCAAGTCACAATAACTAATTTTACTGTCAGTTTATTCGGTCACATCTCCCCTGACATTTTATTCTGTCACAGTGGAGTGGATCCCTGCCAATTGACAAAAGGTGTTTGATGATTTTTTAACATTTTCTTTATTTGGTATTGTTCAGTTGTTGGTATGTGAACAGTACATTTCACACAAAAAAATCACTTTATATATATAAACAGTATTCTTTGATTGCTATCTATATCTCTGTATGTATAATGTCTTCATTGTCAGCCATTCCCAACCAGGGGTTCACCTCCCATTTGATGGCGGCCGCACAAACTCAGGATTACGGCTATTGGTAGAGCAAGGTCCTTAAAGCCAATTATCTTTTAGTTGTCGGTAGGGGGTTGAATTCTGACCACCGCATTAAGGGTTGTATTCTCCCCACTGACCACCAACGTACTGTAAGGGGCATGTTTTTCACTGATCACCAATGAGTTGTTTTTTGCCAGGGTTCCCTAAAACCTGAAAACTATTTCAAGGGTTCCTCTGGTATAAAAAGGCTGGGAAAGGCTTGTAAAAATGAAATACAATCTGATTTAAAATACAGTAACTCACAGAAGTGAGTACACTCCTCACATTTCTATAACTATTTTATTACCGTATTTATCGGCGTATAACACGCACAGGCATATAACACGCACCCTAACTTTAAGAGGGAAGTTTCAGGTAAAAAAGTGAGTGTTATACGCTAATAAATACAGTATATATTTTCATGTGACAACACGATATATATATACGATTATACTTTGCTACAATGTAAAGTAGTGAGTGTACAGCTTATATAACAGTGTAAATTTACTGTCCACCTCAAAATAGCTCAACCCCCATTAATGTCTAAACCGCTGGCAACAAAGGTGAGTACACCTCTAAGTGAAAACTTGCAAAGAGGGCCCAAAGTGTCAATATTTTGTGTGGCCACCATTGTTTTTTTAGCACTGCCTTAAAAGGAGTTGTATGGCTTCCTTTTTTTTTTTAAATAACAAACATATCTTATTTACCTCCACTGTGAAGTTCGATTTGCACAGAGTGGTCCTGTTCCTCCTGTTCTGGGGTCCCACAGCGGCTGTCTCGGTTCCTCCCCGCAAGAGCTAACCCCCTCTGGGAAGCGCTCTTCCAAGGGGGTTAGCTTGCGGGCGCGCTCCCGTGTGATACAGTCATCGGCCCCCGCCCCCGGTACGCTGTGTCATTAATTTGATTGACAGCAGTGGGAGCCAATGGCTGCGCTGCTATCAATCATCCAATGAAGAGCCGCCCCAAGCAGGGGCAAAGCATCGCGCGATTGTGCCCCTCGGAGATTCAGGGCTCAGGCAAGTAAAATGGGGGGCTGGAGAGTGCAAGGTGTTTTTTCAGGTTTTTCTTTTTCAGGTGAAAAAAACATGAACCCATACAACCCCTTTAGCCCTCTTGGGCATGAAGTTCACCAGAGCTATATAGGTTGCCACTGGAGTCCTCTTCCACTCCTCCATGACGACATCATGGAGCTGGTGGATGTTAGAGACCTTGCGCTCCTCCACCTTCCATTTGAGGATACCCCACAGATGCTTAATAGGCTTTAGGTCTGGAGACATGCTTGGCCAGTCCATACCCTTTACCCTTAGCTTTTTTATCAAGGCAGTGGTTGGCTTGGAGGTGTGTTTGGGGTCGTTATGTTGGAATACCGCCCTGTGGCCCAGTCTCCGAAGGGAGGGGATCATGTTCTGCTTCAGTATGTCACAGTACATGTTGGCATTTATGGTTTTCTCAGTGAACTGTAGATCCCCAGTGCCAGCAGCACTCATGCAGCCTCAGACCATGACACTCCCACCACCATTCTTGACTGTACACAAGACACAATTGTCTTTCTCACCTGTTTGCCCCCGACACACACTTCACACTATCTGAACCAAACAAGTTTATCTTGGTCTCATCAGACCACAGGACATGGTTCCAGTAATCCATGTCCTTAGTCTGCTTGTCTTCAGAAAACTGTTTGCAGACTTCTTGTGCATCATATTTGGAAGATGCTCCCTTCTGGGATGACAGCCATGCAGACCAATTTGATGCAGTGTGCAGGATATGGTCTGAGCACTGACAGGCTGACCCATGACCCCTTTCAACCTCTGAAGCAATGCTGGCATCACTCAAACGTCTATTTCCCAAAGACAACCTCTGGATACAGCACTGAGCACATGCACTCAATTTCTTTGGTCAACCATGGTGAGGCCTGTTCTGAGTGGAACCTGTCCTGGTAAACCGCTGTATGGTCTTGGCCACCATTTTTTTCAGATCCTCAGAGAGTTCTTTGCGATTAGGTGCCATAATGAACTTCCAGTGACCAGTAAGAGAGAGTGGGAGTGATAAACGCCAAATGTATTCACACCTGCTCCATATTCACATCTGAGACCCTGTAACACTAATGAGTCACATGACATTGGGGGTTGGAAAATGGCTTATTGGACCCAATTTGGACATTTTCCCTTAGGGGTGTACTAACTTTTGTTTACCAGTGGTTTAGACATTAACCTCCCTGGCGGTATGATTCTGTCTGGAATTCCGTACCAAAAGCGGTACAATTATTTGCAAGGAAATTTTGCGTTTTATACTGTAGGCCTGCAATTCTTAGGAATAACTCATTTAAATCTGACCAAACAAGAGACTAGTAGGCATCCCGGGTATGATTTGTTTTTTAAAAACAAAATTATAAATTATAATATAATAAATAATTATAACAAATAATAATATAATTATAATAAAAATTATTCAATAATGTAATCAACTCTAAATCACTGAAATTTGCTCAGTTGCAGAATCGTCGCTGTCATTACTTTTATTTTTTTATGACGAATTTCCCCACAAATCGCTATCGCTCAATTCTGCAAGTGATTATAATTTATTATCACTGTTTTCTAGCTGCTCTAAAACCATTTTTGACATAAAGGGACCCTTTTGGTTGCTATGGACAATCTCCAGTTTGCAGGCAGAAAGAACAGTTTTTATTATATAAAAGAACATGCAGAACACTGGGCAGACCACTAGGGACAAGGGGGGGTGTATTTTTTACATACAGTACTGTAATCTATAAGATTACAGTGAACTGTATGTAATGTGTTTGTTTACTTTTTTGAATTTGGCACCGTTCTCCGCCCCCGTGCGTCGTAACACAGCGGGATGCATCGCATCGGATCCAGGGACAAGGTAAGTAAACCAAGCCTGTGGATTCAGCGAGAAGGTAAGCCGAACCGCTGCACGCTCTGCACATCTACCCCGAACGAGGGATACTGATCCTAGCATTAAAAAACCACCCGAGTCACGCTCGGGGATACCGCCAAGGAGGTTAATGGCTTTGTGTTGAGTTAATTTGAGGGGACAGCAAATTTACTCTGTTATACTGTACAGCTGTAATTTCTTCAGTGTTGTCACATGAAAAGATATAACAAAATATTTACAAAAATGTAAGGGGTGTACTCACTTTTGTGAGATACGGTAGATATTAAATCATTTTGAAAGACTGGATAACTGCATTCATTGTTTTTATTATGTACAAAAAAAAATTTAAAAGTCAGAGTGCCACCTGGGTTTAAGCAAGAATTTAAATAATTGGTCTTAAATAATCATAAATTTGTAGGCTTACTAAGGAAACAAATATTTGCCCCGATGTGTGCAAGAATGCCTTTAGACCCTTAGGGCCAGATTCAGGTAGAGTTAGGCTGGAGTATCAGTGATACTCCAGCCTAACTGTCACTTTAAGCCGGCGTTTCTGTTTTCTGTAACCAGAAAACAAGAAACGCCAGGTTGGAGTTCCGATGCGATCGGCGTAATTGAATTTCGCCATCGCATCGCAACTTTAATTTAAAAATGGCGCCGGGGGCGTTCCCGCTGATTTACGCTGAAAAAATATGTTAATCAGCGGGAATCGGCAATTCACGATCGTATTTGGGCGCGACGCAGTGACTTTCCGACGTTTCCGTAAGCGATACGCGACGTAAAGATAAAGCAGCCCCCTAGTGGAGTATCCTATGTTAAGTATAGCCATCGTCATCGCGTCGAAAAAAAAAAAATTTGCGTCGCTTGCGTAAAACGTCCATGAATGGGGATTTGACGTCAATGACGTTCACTGACAGAATTTGGAGCATGCGCACTGGAATGCATTGACAGTCGACGCATGCGCAGTACGTTCGCCGCGGGATCGCGCTTAGTTTAAATAATACGCGCCCCGTACCCGCCCAATTTGAATTCTACCGGCTCATTTACGATACGCTGCCGCAACTTTAGGAGCAAGTGCTTCATGAATAACAGCACTTGCTCCTAAAATTTCGCCAGAGTAACGTAAATGAGAAACGTTACTCCAGAGCAAAGATGCTCCCATCTACCTGAATCTGGCCCTTAAAGTGTATGTAAACCCAAACCTAGTTTTAGATAGAGCAAGGACGTTTTAAAACCCCTGTTAAGTTAATTTCCTGTCAAGGGAACACAAGTAAAATAAGCAGTCGTCACCATTCGATTTCCCCTCGCCTACTGTTCTGGTGACAAATGCAACTTTTTGGACTTCCCATCACTTTCCGTCCCATGACAATGGTCACCAGGACAAGTAGAGAGAATGACTCTCCCCATCAGGCTCACAGAAAACAATAAAAAAAAAAACTGACAGGCGTTTCAACACTTTCATACTGTTTACAATATTACACATATACTTAAAGCTTCAATAAACTATCCAACCACCTACAACGCAACAAAACAGTTGGTTGATTTACTAAAACTGGAGTGCGCAAAATCTGGTACAGCTCTGCATAGAAAACAATCAGCTTCCAGGTTTTATTGTCATAGCTTAACTGAACAAGTTATGTCGCATACACACGATCGGAAATTCCGACAAGAAAATCGTGGATGTTTTTCCCATGAAATGTTGGCTCAAACTTGTGTTGCATACACACGGTCACACAAAATTCTGAACGCGGTGGCGTACAACACTACAACGAGCCGAGAAAATTAGGTTCAATGATTCCGAGCATGCGTCAAATTGATTCCGAGCATGCATGTTTTTTTTGCACGTCGGAATTGCATACAGACGATGGGAATTTCAAATAAGAACTTTTCTTGTCGGAAAAGTTGAAATCTGTCTCAAAGTCTGACAGAAAAAGTCAGATGGAGCTTACATAGGGTCAGAATTTCCGACCAAAAGCTCACATCAAAACTTTTCTTGTTGGAAATTCTGACTGTGTACGCTGCATTAGAAGACGATTGACTATCACCATCCCCTTCTGAAACTCCTAGATATTCCTATAAATCCTTCTAACCAAATGTATCTGTTGACTCCCTATACCAGTGATGGCAAACCTTTGCATCCCAGATGTTTTTGAACTACAGTTCCCATGATGCTCATGCATTCTGCAGTGTAGTTGAGCATCACAGGAAATGTATTTCTGAAACATCTGGAGTGCCAAGGTTTGCCATCACTGCGTTATACTGTGCCTACTTTGTTACCTACCCTACCCCCCACCAAGGGGCCTGTCCTCCTATACCATATACTGATTAGATATGCATATCTGGGCATTTGTCAAAAAGTGGTTACCTGATAATTTATTTTTACCCAACAGTATCCAGTATCTTTTTACCCAACTGTGATCATTACAGCATTTTTTTTAACCAACAAATGATACAAATATTTTAAGGTGGAGAATGTAGCTGGACCAGGGAAATAGGCTTAAATGTAAATGTGGACAATGGTAACACTAGAAATTTCAGGAAGAATGTGCAGATGAAGCTGGTAAAAGGTACACAACGCTCATTGGTGATTCAGGTTGTGCTATACAGTTGCATGGAAGCAACAAGCAGGATTTAGAAATACGCACTCTTAGGCCGCGTACACACGATCAGACCAGTCCGATGAAAACTGGTCTGAAAACCAGTTTCATCGGACCAAATTGATCGTGTGTAAGGCCCATCGGACCGTTGTCCATCGGACCAAAGTTTTAAAACTTGCTTTAAAATCTGTCCGATGGACACCTGTCCGTCGGACCAAAACGATGGTTAGTACACAAAAGCATCGGACCAAAAACCCGTGCATGCTCAGAATCAAGTCGACGCATGCTTGTAAGCATTGAACTTCGTTTTTTTCAGCATGTCGTCGTGTTCTACGTCACCGCGTTCTGGCCCAATGGGATTTTGGACTGATGGTGTGTACGCACATCAGACCATCAGACCACTTTAGCGGTGGTCCGATGAAAATGGTCCGTCGGACCAGTCTCATCGGTTTGGTCTGATCGTGTGTACGTGGCATTATTATTGTTATTATACAGGATTTATATAGCGCCAACAGTTTGACAGCGCTTTACGACATGAGGGCAGCCAGTACAGTTACAATACAATTCAATACAGGATGAAAGAGAGGGCCCTGCTCGTTAGAACTTACAATCTAGGAAATAACTGTAGGGGATGACTTGATGGGGAAAATAAAAAGTACAGTTGTTAGGTAGGGGCGGAATAGGCTTCATTACTATTTGCAGTAATGAACTTCGTTTCTCTTAGATGCATTTTATTATTTAGGTGCCCTTTTCCTGAACTCTGTCAGCATAAACGGCCTACTTTGGGCTAGAAAGTGAAGCCCAGTTAGTATTGATATGGGATCACAAGACCTCTTTCATCCCTTGCATCAGTAGGGAGCTTCCAACAGCCACAGATCTTTGATCTCAATAATTTGTTACACTCAGTGAATGATGTCTAAAAATAAATTGCTGTCTCTTGCTTCTTTGGTACACCTCAGAAAACACACACTGGCATTGGGATAATAAACCT
Source organism: Rana kukunoris (assembly GCA_029574335.1). Lineage (NCBI taxonomy): Eukaryota > Metazoa > Chordata > Amphibia > Anura > Ranidae > Rana > Rana kukunoris. The sequence goes on from CM056059.1 coordinate 86,298,890, forward strand.
TCCTGGAATTTAATAAAGCTTTCCTCCTAAACAGCTGCCATATTAAATCCTTCAGGGAATAAACACAAAACAATAGATCCAGTGCACTCAGCAGCAAGCACATCACTATTGTATGTCCTTTTTTCAGATCCATATGTAAATGTAAGGTGGTTTGTACCGGTCATACACCTAAAAACCTAACACTAAGCACATGATAAAAATATTTAAGAAGAATATTAAAATGATCTGTACATCCAGGGCTCATATTTTTCCTTTTGGACTTCCCTTGTGATAGGCAGCCTTGTTGGCCAAGAAGGTTAGCTTGGGAAGTGGATGGGCTAAGACAGGAAACGTTGTGGTGTAACTGTAGCTGCCCATAATATCTATGGACTATTTCTGGAGCCCCCACATGGGTGTGGTCATCTTACTAACCACTCAAACACAGAGATGCTCCCCTAAGAAGTCTTCATTAGTGTCCCTGATCAGAGCCCCCCCACAGCAGTTGCCCCCCATCAGAGCCCCCCACAGCAGGTATCCCTCATTAAAGCCCTCCACAGCATGTGTCCCCCATCACCCCGTACACCCTGCCTAGGATCGGCCCTGTCTGGACCTGCCAAACAATTCGAAATGTGGTTTTCACAAAGGACTCATTCACACTGTAAGAGTAATGCACTGTGGATGTACAAGAGGAAGAGTTAGTCTGCAGAAATTAGTATTAAGGTAAATAACTCACCCTATTTCTTTAAGTGGTTCTAAAGCTTTCTTTGCATTAGGGTAAAAAAAAAACTTCTGTGCTGCAGCCCTCCCCTCTTTTTCTTACGGTAGCCCGATCCGATACAGCAGGGATATGCAATTAGCGGACCTCCAGCTGTTGCAAAACTACAATTCCCATGAGGCATAGCAAGACTCTGACAGCCACAAGCATGAACCCAAAGGCTGAGGCATGATGGGACTTGTAGTTTTGCAACATCTGGAGGTCCGCTAATTGATTATCCCTGCGATACAGTGATGTTCACGAGCGCAGCGGCTTCAGCTGCTGTCTCTCCTCATTGGACAGATTGATGCTATTGGCTCCTGCTGGGGGGGACCCGAGAAGAAGAGGATCAGGGCTGCTCTGTGAAAAACTATTGGACATAGCAGGCAAGTATAAAAAAAAACTCAAAAGGTTTACAACAATTGTAATCCTTGACTAAACAAGGAAGTGGGCAACTATAGCAATTTTAAAAGCCGATTACAGTTCAGCTTTAAACAGTTGCATATCCTGCCTAAGATCACTTCAAACAACATTAGACAGGTGGCTAGGTGTTTTATTGCCTCCTCACCACTAGGGATGAGCTCCGCGTTCGATTCGAACGTATATTCGACTCGAACATTGTCTGTTTGACCGTTCGTCGAAATTTGAACGTTATGGGTCGTTGTACTAAACCCCCTGAGCCACAATTGGCCAAAGCCACCCTGGCTTGGGCCAATTATGGCTCTCCGTTTTTTGCGTGCGGTGATTGGCCAAGCATGCGGGTCATAGTGCATGCTTGGCCAATCATCAGTGCGCAATGCCGCAGTGAATTATGGGCTGTGACGCGCCAAATTTGAGTGGCGCGTCACAGCCCATAATTCACTGCGGCATTGCGCACTGATGATTGGCCAAGCATGCACTATGACCCACATGCTTGGCCAATCACAGCGCGCAAAAAACGGAGAGCCATAATTGGCCAAAGCCAGGATGGCTTTGGCCAATTGTGGCTATAAAAGACCGCCTGCAGGGTGGCCTTGTTTAGTGTTTTGCGGCAGTTAACAGAGAAGAGAGAGAGACAGAGAGTGCATGCTTGGCCAATCATCAGTGCGCAATGCCGCAGTGAATTATGGGCTGTGACGCGCCAAATTTGAGTGGCGCGTCACAGCCCATAATTCACTGCGGCATTGCGCACTGATGATTGGCCAAGCATGCACTATGACCCACATGCTTGGCCAATCACAGCGCGCAAAAAACGGAGAGCCATAATTGGCCAAAGCCAGGATGGCTTTGGCCAATTGTGGCTATAAAAGACCGCCTGCAGGGTGGCCTTGTTTAGTGTTTTGCGGCAGTTAACAGAGAAGAGAGAGAGACAGAGAGTGTCATTTTTTGCAGGTAGATAGAGCAGGCAGGCTAGTCAGTTAATGTTACAGTGTGTAGAGGATATATATACATCCCAGGTGTTGTACATATATTTATACACTGTATAGCTTAGCTAGATCAGTTCTTCCTAATTTACTGGCAGGCAGGCAGGTAATTGTGCTATTTAAAGACGTTATCACAGGCATAGACACCCAGCAGGTACAATATTTAAAGGAATTTTTAATTTTTTTTTAATTTTTTTTTTATTTAAGCATCCTGAGGAGCAGTGATTTTAATGATGCTTAAATAAAAAAAATTAAAAAAATTAAAAATTCCTTTAAATATTGTACCTGTTGGGTGTCTATTGTTTGCCTGTGAAAACATCTTTAAGATCCCGGGTCTTGCCCGAGGGAACATGTATCAATGGAAAAAAAGTCTCCTGAAAAACGACTGTCTTTTAAACTTTTTTCCATTGATACATGTTCCCTGGGGCAAGACCCAGGTTCTCAAAGACGTTTTACGACAATAACTTGCATATTAGGCTTTAAAATGAGCACTTTTGAATTCGAACGTTCGAGTCTCATAGACTCGATAGCCTTCGGTCCATTCGAAGGCTCTGGTGCGAACTGAATGAGAGGGTGTTCGACTCATCCCTACTCACCACATTTCAACCCCTTGATTGCCCCACGAGCATGCTGCAACTGTGTGTATTGCATGGCACTTTCAGAGCGGTCCCATTCACATCAAGGGACAACGAGTATAATTCTTGCTGCAGCTGTAAAGCATCATGTAGCATATCTACACCCCCGGCTCCTGTAAACTAAAGGGTGTAGTGGTTGGGAGCACTACAAGTGTGTCTCAACTGCAGGGATTTATTGCCCCCAACTTCACATGTGAATGAGTCCAAAACTCAAAAAGAGTCTCATTATTACTATTTATTAAACAGAAAGACTCTTCTGTGCACATCTCTGATTTAGTTTCAGTTTGTTATCAGGGCAAGACATACTTCTATCAACTAGTCCAGTAAGAGTGCTGGTCACTGAGGTGATTCTTGCTGCGTTTGTAATTAGGCAGGACTTTTACTTGCAAATTTTGAAAAGGAGCAGTGTCACATTAAGACCCCTTTCACACGTATGCAGTTTACAGGAGTTTTAGCGCTAAAAAAGCACCTGAAAACTGCCTCCCATTCATTTGAATGTTTGCTTTCACACTGGGGCGGTGCGCTTGTGGGATGGTTGAGAAAGACAGGTGGCATCGTTGGGGCGTGTTTGGAGAGCTGTAAATAGCGCTCCAAAAACACCCCTGCCCATTGAAAGTCTTTCTTTTTTTTTAAGGTCCCGGTGTCATGTGACCTTAAAAAAGCGACCTGCCAGCACCCAAAAACCACCGCTTTGATTAAAATAAAACCTTTCTATTATTTAGATCCTGTAATGTTCTCATTGGTCTTTGTGTTTTTCTATGCAATTCAGACATGATGATGGCTGGTGAGAGGGGCCAGCAGGATCTCATACAGAACTTCCTAAAAACATCTCAGCACCTTGCCTTACCAATCTTTTCAAGAGCCCTCAGCTGTGATGAGTTATGCAAATATCAAAATGCCTTGATGGGTGGATGTCAGTCCCGAGAAGTGGTGTGTTTCTCAGCAGACTGCATTTTTATGCAGATCGCCCTAGGTGATGTCCACATGTGATGCTGAGCCTCCATGACTGAAATTCAATTAACGAAACGGGAGGACCAGGGACAGGCTGATGATGCTAGAAGTCCTCCAGCCAGGAACTGAGGCAGACTGTGACTTGTTGCACCTTCTTAGCTCACAGTATGCAGTGAAATAATAGTTTAGAAGAGCAGCCTGTACAACAGTTCAAGACCAAAGGGAAGGCTGGGGTTCAGCCTTAATAATTTAGTGAACGCAAAACCGTCTATAGGTAGTTTATTCTGTAACAGATTTCTCTGTCATTTAGCAAGAATGCTGGATGCATTGTATGGAATACAGACAGCCATAAGACATACAACCTGCAAATCCATATATAAAATACGCTCAAGAGAATATGCTACAGCCATTGTATAAAATGTAGAAGGTACTAGACATGTGCATTCGTTTAACAAAACGATAATGAACGCACAGAATTCGAAATCCGAACGATCCAGAATAAAAAAAAATGCTTTATTTTCGTATCCATTATATTTTTGTATCGTTACGACAACAGTTCGATATAGATAGGAGATTCAACATGACGGTGACAATAACAATCTATGTCTATAAAAGCTGCGGTCGAATGTGCCTAACCTAACTCTATTAGTCCAAGATTATTCGGCATAGAGAGAAAAGATTTGACATGATAGAGATATGAAGATTTGATGAAGCAGCTAAAAAAAACATACAATCGCCGCAAGCAAACATTTGCTGTCAAATGCTCGACCCACAGGCTATAGAAGAGTTCTAATGTTGTTTGACTAGTAATAATAATTAATCTTTAGAATTATTACTAGTCAAACATTAGAATTCTCCTATATCTTTTGGGGGCGGAGCATTCGACCAGAAATGTACAATCGCTGCATCGTACAGTTTAGCTGCTTTGTCGAATCTTCTTAGAACATCTGAGAGACACCATAACCCTTCAATTGACAGATTTGACCTTAATTAATTTGAATTTTCGTACGATTGCATTTTTTAACTAAACAAAATAAATGAAAATGAATTTCAGAAGTAACTAAATGAATACACTTTTCGTACAAAACCGAAATTCCGAAACAAAATATTTCAGTGTGCACATGTCTAGAAGTTACCGTATTTTCTGGCGTATAAGACAACTTTTTACACTTAAAAAACTGGCCAAAAAGCAGGGGGCGTCTTATAAGCTTGGTCAGCTGCTTGGATGCCTGTTGTATGTGCAGTAATACTGTATGTACCGCTGAGCCAATGCCGGTGAGTGATGTATTCAAATGAATACAGAGCCTGCTCGGATTGGAGTAACAACCTCTGCCAACCCGAGCAGGCTACATACAGTAGCCTGCTCGGATTGGCTTTGAGAGTGAGAGAGGCATGGGCTGATAATGTTACAGCCTCTGCCAATCCAAGCAGGCTTTGTATTCATTGACAGATACATCGCTTGTCGTGATTGGCTCCAGCTCCAGAAAGAAGGATATGGCTCCAGCTCCAGCAAGAAGGAAAAAATATGAAGCGTCGGAAGCCTTGGAAGGGGGGTCGTCTTATACGGCGAGTACAGGCAAAAAAAATCGTAAAAAATATGTAAAATTAGGGGGTCATCTTATACGCCCGGTCGCCTTATACACCGGGAAATATGGCACACTTAAAGTGTTACTAAACCCAGGACCCTGCATTCACTATATCTGGTCTCCCACAGTACACAGAACATGGGAATGCAAATATTTTAGTAAATATAAACTGCTAAACATCTTTTATCATCAGCAGTATATAACAGCCTTGTGACTTCTATCAGTGTCTGGTTAAAGCGGTAGTAAAATCGTCATGCTTTTTCTTTTTTTTAAACTGTAAGGTAAAGTTATAATGTGCTAGTATGCGTCACATTCTAGCACATTATATGAAACTTACCTTAAAACCGAGGCCCTCCAGTGATTCATTGTCACCGCTGACAGGGCTTCTATCTTCACCCGGTCCTCCTTCTGGGTTCATGTCTTGTTCATGTGGGTAAATATCTCCTAAATGGTGCACGTTTAGGAGATATTTACTATTATAGGCTTACCTATAGGTAAATATCAACCATGGGAGTTTACTCCCACTTTAAAGCTTGTTGGAGGAGTTTTCATTCTACTCTGACTCTCCTATGTGTCTTCAGGACCCTTGACCCTCAAGCATGCTTTATGCATATACAGACGATTTTTACTCGAGTAGGTTTAGTAGCACTTTAAACTTACGGATAATTAAAGACTTAAAGCAGAGTTTCACCCAAAAATTTCATTTCTGCTTACTGGCAGGACTAGTGACCACATTTGGCAAGTAATTTTTGTGGGGGGAGGGGTACACAATTTTGACAGGCACCCAGCTCCCACTGCCTCTCCTGGCACCGAGCGGAAGTTCACCTCTCCCCCTCCCTCCTTGCAATCTTCTGGAACACTTCACAGGTCCCAGACGACTGCCCGGCAATTCACAACAGTGCGAGCCGACTGTGCCCATAGTTACAATGCCGGCGCTGCAGAGAGGAGGGGGAGAGGAGCGAGGCTCTGGGCGGCCGCATCACTGGACCGTGGGACAGGTGAGTGTCTGTTTATTAAAGTCAGCAGCTACACTTTTTGCAGCTGCTGACTTTCAAATGGGTGGAACGCCGCTTTAAAATACTAGCTTATTAAAAATACACTGTCGTTTTTATCTGAACAGATACTCCGCTACCTTATTTTTAGGCTGAATGCTTTAATTGAAATGTTCACTTGAGCATTAAACAATTAAAAGAATGCAACACAAAAAAGAAAAAACTCCTTCCAGTCTCCATACGATGTATTACTGTTATAGCATAGACAATTTCATGCTCGCCTCTAGGTCTCATTTTATTTGTATATTAGTAATTAGAGGCAAAAAAAAAAAAAAACTTTTCACGATTGCATGCGTTTATCTCCATTACCACTATAAATAATGTGCAGCACCACCAGCAAAAAACTCTGCAGGGAAGAGATTTAGCAATTTAAATGTTTTATAAGTTTTTGTAATTGAGGAAACTTTTTCTAATCTGACATTTCTTAAAACCACTTATTAGAAATTATGCAGCACAGTGGCTGTGGAAATATGAGCTCACATCACAATTATAAAGTCAGCCTGTGCAGCCCTGTCCTATTGTATGAAGTGGCATAAACCCCATGGCGGCCTATCAGCTAACTGGCAGGCAGGGGGCTGTGCTATTCAAAGGGAAAGATACAAGCTGCGGGGCAAAAACCTGGCAGCTCCCAGCTGACCCCACAATCCCCTACTGATGACAGCTCCAAGCTCCATAGCAAATTAGGCCTTCTCATATTACAATTGGAGAAGACAGATTCCATTAGCAGTATCTGAAATTGAGTGGAGAGCTGCACTGTTATCAGACTTGACTCATAAGCACTGCCATTAATCGTAGCTATGATAGCATTTATATATTTTAGCTATCTGCAGTCGCTGTGATATTCTGCTACAAAGGGTTGATGGGACTTAGGGAAGGGAACAATAGAGCTTTTCGGGAAAAGCAGAGTAAATCAAGAAAGTCTATGACTTCCGCACATTCTGAAGGGATTGCGGTTTACATAAATTTTCTCCCAATTGGAGATTGAGCTCTTCCTCATCTTACACATGGGATTTAGTTGTCACTCAATGGTAACAGCTGTGAAAAGGTGAAGCGGCCCACCGTTCAGAATATTGCCTTTGCTTTTTAAAGCAATTAACCCGTGAGCAGGAGGATACCTGGTGATATCAAAGGGATTAGGCCAGGCAGTGCGTTATTAACATTTTCTTGAACTAATTTTAACGCTGACTGCCTGTCAGAAGAGACTACTCATTTCTAAAGAGTTTGTATACCAGTTTTTTTTTTCAACTCATCAAAATTAAGTGTTGCTATCAGGAGTCTACTTTAGAATATTATGTAAATTACCAGAGCTTTTTATTGCACTCATAACAGGCTGGGTGCATTTTAATGCAGTTACGATAAAAAAAAAAAGATTAATTAGTTAGCAGGAGTGATAGAAATGCTATAAACTGTTTTTTTTTTTTTCTTAAGAGTGTCTTATTTTTCTATTTGCAAAAAAAGCGAACTTTCATTTAAGAGTCAACAGTGTTTGTTAACACTTGCACAAGCTTATAAATTTTAAGAAAAAAAGAGAGAGGCGAAGCCAGTAGTTTTCAGAACTACTGCGTGGAAAGCTTGCTAGTTGCTTTGAGGCATGTATGCTAAAAGGACGCCGAAGAACGCATTATTCCAGTGCCTAATGACTTTTAATGATATCAGAAAAAAAATCACCACGTTAAAGAAGACAGCAGCATTCCATTTGATTTTGTCATTTCCTACAACAAAGAAGTTAAGCGAGTTTCTGTTCTAAAAGAAAATATATACTGCAAATTGAAAAATCACTAAAAATACTAGCAGTGAAAGAAATTCAGCTCCGTAAGACATTGTTATTGCATTTTTTATTTTACAGTTTTCTATATAATGATTAATATTTAAATTTAGTGTCTAACATTTCTAGTTGTCACCTGCTCCTACCATTAGATTATTATTAATTGATTATTTATTGATAACTATTTTAGCTTAACTGGCATACGAAAATATAACTAAATATAAATATATATAAATATTTAATATAGAATTCTAACCTCTACTTCACATATTTAACATTCAATACTATTTTTTTTAAGATATAAAAAGGTATTTCATCTGTATAGTCTAACAAAATATACTTAGAACAATGCTTTTAAAACCTTAAAACAAATTGATTCAAATAACTTCTTTTTAAGTGAAACAGGATTTGAAAATGTTCAGTTATTCAGTATTGTGTTTTTGTTTTAGCCAAAAAGGTAGATGTGCATTTCATTGACAGCTTATACATTTTGAACAAAGCAAGGGCTCCGAAACATACATAAACTCACTCCTATTTTGTTCTTGGCCACTTGACTTTCCTAAAGCAGAAAAGCACTAAAATAGTTTTATTATTTTTTTCACTACTTTGTGTGTTATTTATTTTAAATAAGGAATTATATGCCCACATAATACAAATATTGTTGTAGTTATTGTATGTACAACTCTATCATCCAATATAGTAATGTGCAATTTCTGGATAAGGAACCTTTCTTCGATTTGAAAAACGATGCCAAAATGATACCCTTAAATCCCCCTGATTTTTTCCAATGCTGCAAAGTATGGCATTAGCAAAAAATACCTTCCAAGATCCAATGGAAAACATCCCTGTGTGTTCTGGAGAACATGGTCCAAGATCCCATGTCTAAACTGAATGATCTTTTATTCAAATATAATGAAGTCAACTCTAAAACATTACACTACTTATTGTATCCCCCCCTTTCTTAAACTACATAGCCAAAAATAATGCCAGAGCTTTAACCCTCATTAAATTATTTAATAGTACTATATATTTTACATTGCTTTTCAAACCAAAACCCTTCACTTTCACTCTCATCCATAGCAGATCTTGTAATATTCTTTCCTTAACTTTGGGTACCACTATGTTTTCAGATTCTGGAATAAAGCCCTTGCAAATGCCATAAGAACATACAAACTCCATGCAGATAGAATCCCTGTTTCATGCTGGTTACCATAAATTTATAAGCACTGTAAACTGTGCATAAAAACCTTGCCTGCCTGTTTTTAACTTAAAATTTGAAAGAATTCTACCTGGGATTAATCCTTCACTGTAATGTCTATAGCGAGCATACCCTGCTGGTACATTTATGTTCACAGTAGAAAGGTTGCAGAGGTTAAGTTCAGGTCACAAGACAAATTAAATTGTAACAACCCAACCGACATTGTATAATGTCTTCTCGCACTCAATCAATAGGGCGCTGTTAGCACTATTACCATAGAGATGGCTTGCTCTTTACCGAGGGCTGTCTTTTGTTTGACAAGACAAATTTACCACTTGAACTGTGACGTTCCCCAAGGACATGTACTTCATCAATTATTTGTATTCTTCATACTAAAACTATTTTCATATTTAAATCTGTAGGAGCCATGGCGCTATCAATTGTTGTCAGGCCGGACAAAGAATGCGTTACAGACAACGGCAGCTATCTGATCAGCGTACAAGCATCGCTTCAGAGAATAATTCTACTCTTTTTTTTTTTTTTCGTGTCCAATGAAATGTTGCTCAATTGACTTAAAAAAAAAATGATATTTATTTATTTAATGAATTCTATATAGACTGTATCTTAACATGGCTGGTTGAATTATGATGTTAGTCATTTTCTTCTTTTTTTTTTTTTACTTGTAAACAGGAGCAAAACATTTATTTATTTGGGCAAAAGCTGCATTTACAGGTATTTAAAGAGTTCATTATAAACACAGTGTTTTTATAGCAGACATTTGTCTATGTCCTACTTTGAGCAGCATAAAGGAATTAGATATTGTTTGTATCTTGCACGATAATCCTCTCAAATACGGGTCAGACGAAGGTTAGGAGTTTGAAAAATGTCCACATCAAAGCGAAGCAAGGTTAACAAAATCCCAGGATCATGTGATGGAGAATGTTTGCTTTTTATAAGGGTTGGAGGTTCACATAAAAAACAAAAATTGCTCATTTGTGTTTTTTTTTCTATTTGATACAGTGTTAGATAGTGACTGCAAACAACAATATATCAATAAGTTCCATTACTCTAGCTTACAAATATAATATTTTCCCAACAGAGGAGCCCTAGTTTTATCATATACAAGCAGACAGAGGTCCTTTTAGAATTTATTATATTCTCTCCAAATAACAGCCCCATCTGTGTGCTACCTACACCTCTATAGGACTTTATCTGGTCAGAAGAAAAGAAGAGCACATCAACATAATATTTTGCACTCATAAGATCACTTACCCTTTTCCCAAAACGATATCAGTAATTGGCACCAATCTAGTTGTGTATATTTTTAAGTTTGGCTATAAAAATTTATTGTAAGTGTCAACCTAAAGAAGTAAAATGTATGGAGTGTGGAATCTGGGCAGTTGTAGTGTTGAAGTGAATTTATTTTCAACAGTTTTTAGTATTGGGTATAGAAACACAACCAGACATAAGTGGAAATCTCTCCAAAGAGAAGGTCCACTGAAATGGGTATCCCTACTCAAGGATATCCCCAACCCTCCACTGACAGCTGTTACATTTTAGAATTTTCCATGCATTTCTCTCCTGAAGACATGGTCACCAGGAGAAAAAAAAGCAAGTAAATCTCCTAAGCGGGACTTACGCCCTGTACACATGAGCGGAATTCCCATCGGAAAAAACCTGGATGTTTTTTCTGACGGAATTCCGCTCAAACCTGCCTTGCATACACACAGTCACACAAAAGTTTGGTGAACTATTGACTGCCAAGAACGCGGTGACGTAAAAGACTACGACAAGCCGAGAAAATTAAGTTCTATGCTTCTGAGCATGCGGCGGAATTTAGCACGTTGGGATTTGTACACACGATTGGAAATTCCGATCTGATTTTTTACCGATGGGAAAATAGAGAACCTGCTCTCTATCTTTTTCCAGAAGTTTTTCCATTGGGAAAGTCCGATGGAGCATACACAAGGTCGGGACTTTTTCCGACGGGAAAACCGATCGTGTGTACGGGGCATCAGAATTGCTTAATCGCTGGCTACCTGATGGCCAAAGAAGGGAGATTCCCAATGCAGAGAAAAGGGCAGGGATGATGGCAGCAGTGGTGTAGAGAGGGGCAACATGAATACTGTATAAACAAAGAGACAAGTTTGCGATAATGTAAGTATGCTGTGACCTTTATTTAAAAAAAAAAAAAATGGATAATTTTTCATATGAGCTACATTTTGCAAGAATACAGTACAGCCTAAAAACTCAGGCCTTCCTTTTTTCCTCCAGACATTCAGTACCTTTAGTGCACAGTTCACATTACTGACTTTTGTCAGTAATTTGGAAACCCTGCTCATTATGCAAAAGAGATATTTTTGCACCCAATGGCATTATTATGTTGATGCTCATAATCAGATTCATTATAAAAACAAAACACTGCCCTGGATTTGTTTGTTTTTGTTCTGTGTGTCTACTTCTACTTCACAGAAACATGAAGCCAGTTCAAAAGTGAAACTAACCTGCAGGCACATTATATGATTGATTTTTATCTATTTTTAATAATTTTGAAAAGGAATCCGTTAACTTTTATGTCTCTATACCCTGTACACAGTCATTTCAGCAAAAAATGTTTTTTCCTTTAGTGACCCTTTAATGTTGATTGAGAGAGTTCAGTTCTGCTTTATTAAGAAATATTTTTATAGTAAATCACATTTTAAAGTGGAACTTCACAAAAAATGGGAATTTCCACTCTTCCTCCTCCCCCCTTTTGTGCCATCTTTGGAATACTTTTTTTTGGGGGGCTAGAGGTTTTGGTGGGTCCCCACTCCCACTTTTGCTCCAATCCCTCTCTGCCCACAACCTTCTGGGACACTTCACATGTCCCAGGAGGCCACGAGGTCATTCACAGGGTACAGCACAGCTTGCACATACCCAGTGGGAAGCTGGCTGTGCAGCCGCAAGGAGTCAAAGCCAGATTCCCTCATTTTACATGACGGGAACCTGAAGACCAGCAAAGAACCTGCCCAGATTAGGATGGCAATGGGTCCATGAATAGGTGAATGTCTGTTTAATAAATGTCAGCAGCTGACTTTTAAAGTAGCTGCTGACTTAATTTTTTTGCAGAACTGACTGAAGCTCTTTATTTAAAAAAAATTATAGACACTCTGGGGAAGATTTACTATTCAGGTTACAGGGGTAGCCATATGGGCCCCCTGGAGCATGGGGCTGGGTTGCATTTGCGACTCCTGCAACCCCTGTAACTACGCCCCTGGATAAGCGGTCAGCACCATCTGTTGAGTGCTTATCTCTTAAAGCGTGCAATGTGGTGATTGGTGAACGACTCCTAAAAACTGGTGGGAGACAAAGAAGAATTGGAAACTGTTTAAGCACATAATGTCAAAATAATTGGTATTGAACGAGGAGCCTCTTTTAAATGATATGCATAGTTTTATTTGCACTTATATTTGGTTATTGTAGATTTTGATTGTTATCATTTCAATTGTTGTTTGGTGGTTTTTATTTACATAGCTGGTATTTATTACGTTTGAGAACACAGAGTGCTCAGCTATACACTTAAAGCAATGGAGAAGACTGGCTGAAGATTGAAATCTCCAGATGCAGGAGAAGATGGCAGGAGCAGCAATGGAGTGACAAGAGTTAGCTCAGACCTTGCAGTGCTTGATACAATTTTTGTGGATACCCTTCTTGTTTACAAAAAATTGAGGTTTAAAGTGGTTGTAAAGGCTAAAGATTTTTTTTTTAATGCATTCTCTGCAATAAGGTAAAAAAAACTTTTAGGTGGAGCTCTTGGTCAAGCCTTTAAATCACGAGTCAGCACAAGGGGCTCCCGATCATGTTACTGCTGTGAGCGCCAATCACAGCATTCACCAGATGGAGAGGCCATGCTGCCTTTTCGGTATTAAAGGCTACGCAAAGGGATGCTGGAAGCAAAGTGAAAGGGTTAAGAAAACACAAGTGTTCATTTTCACAGTGCTGTGTCTCAGATAGGACAGTAGGAAGGTAGGTGTGATTACACTTACCTCTAACAGTCCTTTCCTAAAGTAGAAGTCGACCTTAACACTAAATCTCTGAATCTACTTGCATCCACAATCTAAGACTAACCTATCTAGCCCTCTAAAGAAGAAATCGCTATGCATACCTTTTTTGAAGCTGCTCCAGTCCGATCCTACGCTGAGCTGTCAGCGGCGCCCTCATTGTTGAGTCATGTACAGAAGATGCAGCCGACAATGGAAACCCCATAGTAAGTCTATGGGTGATGTAAATTTCCATTAATTTTCCATCCAGCTGTGTCTTCTGCAGAGCTTCCGCTGTTGGAGGCCAGACAGGAGCGGTTTCAAAGAACATATATATAGCGATTTCTGCTTTCCGATTTCTGGGATAGATAGGTTAGCCTTAGATCATGGATGCCTGTAGATTTAGATATTTTAGTGTTAGGGTTAACTTCTACTTTAAATAATTCTTGAGTTTTTGGACAAAGAAACAGCTTTCATTGATGGGTGGCAAGAATGTGGGTTACTCTGCCCTCCAAATCTTAAAGGTATAACTAAAGGCAAAACTTTTTTTTACATTTTGGATAGAGTCGATATGGATTAGAACCCCTGACAGTTTTTATTGCTGTCTGTGCCCGTTTCCCCCTCTCTATTTGTCCTGTTTATCATTAAAAGAGTAAAGTAAAGCAAAAGAAAATCCCAAATTTTCGGTTGTCCTCAGAAAAGTAATAGGGGAAACCTTCCAATGGCGACTAATTCTGGCAACCTGGGGGGTCCCAAGGAATTCCCTTAATTTGCAGGAATTTACCCTAATGCCGCGTACACACGATTACTTTTTGTGATGAAAAAAAACGTCATTTTATCTCACGAAACAAAACAACGTTTTTCAAACTTTATTTTAAAAAATGACGTTGCATACACACCATAGTTTTTCCAAAAAGCTCTAGCAAAGCGTGGTGACGTACACCACGTTCGACGGCACTCTGTTCCATTGAAGCTCCATCTCATAACTTGCTTCTGAGTATGCGCGGGTTTAAAAACGTTGTTTTAAACGTCGTTTTGCCCACACACCATCACTTTTTATGACACAAAAAACGACATTTTGAAAAACGACACAAAAAATTCAAGCATGTTCGAAAACATGTTTGGCATTTTTCAGAAGACATAAAACAACGTTTTGCCCACACACGATCATTTTAAATGACGTTTTTTAAAACGTCGTTTTTTTTCATCACAAAAAGTGATCGTGTGTACGCGGCATTACTTCCTGTTTGGCTATGGGACAGGAAGTGAAGGGAAATCTCTGCAATAGTAAACAGATTGCGAAAAAAACTTAACTTGTGTTATCGAAAATGTAAAAAATGTAAAAATGTTTATAAAATGTTGTCTATAGTTCTACTTTAAAGTAAACCCGAAGAGAAATAATAGATCAACTGCATACTTACCTGCAGTCTTTTCAATATATAAATGCTCATCCCCTCTACTGAAGTTGTTTACTCTAATTGCACTGCATTCTGAAACCTTCTCACAGTTAGAAGCTGCTGAAAGTCAGGTACAGCATGCCTTATTTCCTGGCTGGGGAGGACAAGCATAATCCTGCCCTTTCCTCTCAAGCCCTTTTCTTTTTAACACCTATCATTCATTGGATTTCAGATCTTTGAGACATGAAGGGTTCAGAAATACGTGAGCATTACCTAGGGTGGTCTACACGCACATACATTTTAATGGCATCCCAGTCTTAGTCCGTAGGGTTCAATATTGCATTGGCCCACCCTTTGCAGCTATAATTGCTTAAACTCTTCTAGGATCGCTGTTCACAAGATTTAGGAGTGTGTCTATGGGAATGTTTGACCATTCTTCCAGAAGAACATTTGTGAAGTCAGCCACTGATGTGGACAAAAAGGCCTGGCTCACAGTCTGCACTCTTATTCATCCCTAAGGTGTTCTGTCGAGTTGAGGTCAAGACTCTGCAGACCGGTCGAGTTCCTCCATCCCAAACTCACTCATCCGTGTCTTTATGGACCTTGCTTTGTGCACTGGTCCAAATCAATTCAAGAAACAATGCATGTTGATAGCACATTGCAGTGCAGCACACATTACAATGCACACCAGTGTACATGTGTTATGCCCCCAACAAGGTGCATATAGTTGTGTGAATGGACCAGTGTTGTACCCATGACTAGGCATATAATTGTACACCATTTATAAGCTCTAGAGAGCACACAACTTATAACTGATGCATCCAGTTATGTTTCATTACAATATCTGGGGATATACTGTATTTATTAGCATATAACACTCACCTTTTTTACCCTGAAAATAGAGGGTTGTACGTAGTGGGCTGTGGAAAGTTTTTTTCCTGAAGATTCCCTCTTAAATACGGTATACAGTATATAAATACAAAAAATATATAAATATATATATATATATATATATATATATATATATATATATATATATATATATATATATATATATATATATATATATAGCTGTAATATGATGTTACACAGCAACATACAACATATTTTACCATTATATCCACAGCTGGTTTAATACTCCATACAAAATCTAAAGAGAAGAAGACTCGGATTAAAAGTATGCTCTAGGGAAAATAATATCCATGCCTTGTGCCCTAAAGACCACTGGGATTTTGGCACCATTTAAGAACCTGTCAACTGACGACATTCTTATTTTAGTGGGTGGTCAAGTTCAGACGAAGTTTAAAACAAAAGTTCAGAAAGATCTAGTGTTTATGGGTCAATAAGCACGCACATCACAGAGACAAGAAAACTGGCAGTTGAGGCAGCTCGCAAGACTGGCTTGGCAGCCAAGCAAAAGCATCATCAAAGCTGTAGTCCCAATTAGTAAG
Organism: Rana kukunoris; assembly: GCA_029574335.1. Classification (NCBI taxonomy): domain Eukaryota; kingdom Metazoa; phylum Chordata; class Amphibia; order Anura; family Ranidae; genus Rana; species Rana kukunoris. The sequence goes on from CM056059.1 coordinate 86,315,080, forward strand.
ATTGGCTAATGTGGCGATAAACTAACATATCTGCAGCTTACAAATAGTTCTGCTTTATCAAATACAACCATAAATGTGGACACATCCAACCAGATTAATATTACACTACTATCATTTCATTGCACATTAGACTTATATTCACTCATACTATCATAAATCCACCTGTTTGTAGAATGGAACTTAAAGGCGCACTTCAGCCAATAAAAAATTACGTAGATCTAGACCCAATCACTAAAATTACATAAAAACTGTAACACGATAATGTCATTTCAAAGGTTGCTTAAAAGTTGCAAGTTTCAATGATAGAATACCTGGTGATCCTGCAGTGAAAGTACTTTAAGCACTTCCTGGTATGACCTCATACCAGGAAGTGCTTAAAGTACCTTCACTACTGTCTCCCAACTGTGTTGTCAGCCTGCCATATGTTACCCTGGATGGGACTACAGACAGGCGTGGTGACACACATTGTGCAAGTATGGCCTGCAGGTATGCTGTTGTCACTATTGGGAAACCAGAGCAATGTGCAGCTGATACTAGAGCAAGTGCCTGTAGATAGGAAATGCCTGACCGAGGATACTGGCGATCAGCAAGGCAGGGCTAAAATGCAAATCACAGTATTATGAAAATACAGTATTAAATGAAAGGTAAATATTGTAATTTTTTTTTTATATACAGAACAGTATTACAAAATGCCCTCGTTAGGGTTTAAAACAAAGTGCATTTATCCTTTTTGCCCATGAGTTACCCTAATTCCCCCTCCCTCTCCATAGACACGCTCTTGGGTATGAATGAAAAGAAAACCCACAGCCATTGTATAGAAGTAAGGGTGCAAGTACATTAGACTACTAATTTAGTAAAAGCTTAAAGTGTTACTAAACCACAACAGTAAAATCTGTCTGTAGGTGCAGCATAGCATGCTTGTTATACTCACTGTGGAACTTAAGGGGTTAATCCTCTGCATTGTGTAAAAAGGCTGTTGTATCCTGTATGCACAGATCCTTCCCTCCTGCATGGTCTATCTGGGGAAAGCCAGCTAACACAGGCAGAGTAGCCAACCTGCACACGCTCAGTTGTGTCTTTTATACTGTAGAGAACATTTGCTTGTTCTTAGAGCTAGCCAGGTCACATGATATTGGCATCACACATGTGGGCGTGTATACAGGCTGTAGTGGAAATCTTCTCCTATCTGAAATCTCAGCACTGGAGAAACTTTGCAGTTTATCACTGACCTTTGTATACAGATCAGCCAAAAAGGTATATAGTGTCAATAATTGAATGTAAAAAGAAGATTTATAAGCTGTGTTCATATTACTGGGTTTATCACCACTTTAAATGTCCTGGCTGCTCCAAAGCTGGAGACAGCCCCAAAGAAGTGAAGTTGGCACTTTGGAGCACCCCAAATAACAGAAGTCCTGCAAAACTCTGAAAAATGTTGAGAAGTACTTGGGGAAGCTTGCTTTTAACAACTGCAGTCACTTGGGGTGGAAAGGGTCACTTTGAGGCAAATTGCAATGCTTACTTTGAATGGGCTGCTGCTGTACCTACAATAAAATGCAGGTAAAAGGGTCCCTGCACCTTTTCCAAAATTTGCAGCTGCAAGGCAACCGCATAGCGATATGTGGTTCCCAGCACAGGAGACCAGGCTGCAGTTTCAACTGTATGTGGATGCTATTAAGAATTAATGTCACTGCCACGTCAGCGAGTTTTTGATGCAGCAAAGCATGCAATTATACACAGTCCAGAACCCGCATATAGTGTGAACCTAACCTAATTGCTATTCTTAGCTACCACAGTTAACATTTATAGTATTAGTATTTAGATTGTGTTCTATTGTCCACAGGGTGAATGTGAGGCCCTGTACACACGATCAGTCCAAACTGATGAAAACGGACTGAAGTTCAGTTTCATCGGTCCAAACCGACCTTGTGTATGGGTCATCAGTCTTTTTTCCTTCAGTCCAAAGTTTTAAAACTTGCTTTAAAATCGGACTCATGGACGCCTGAATATCGGTCAAAACCGATAGTTAGTACGCAAAAGCATTGGTTCAAAACCCGTGCATGCCCAGAATCAAGTCGACGCATGCTTGGAAGCATTGAACTTCATTTTTTTCAGCACGTCGTTGTGTTATACGTCACCGCGTTTTGACACGATCGGTTTTTGAACTGATGGTGAGTACGCACATCAGACTGTGAACTGATGAAAATGAACTTCAGTCCGTTTTCATCGGTTTGGACTGACTGTGTGTACAAAGCCTAAGTGAACTGTTGCAGCATCTGGCTGTTCTAATTGTGTAAGCTTCACGAGCAGGGCCCTCCTACTCTGTCTCGATTAAATTATATTGTAATTGTACTGTCTCCTTTTATATTCTAAAGCGCTGCTTTTTAATAATAATAATAATAATAATAATAATTGGGACAGTAAATTCAACAGGCCACATTAAGCGTTTTGGATAATTTGTTCAATTAATTTTGCCCTAATCTGGCTGCAGTATGTATGGACTATGGAGGATACTTTACTCCGACTACAGAATTTGAACCTCTGCAGCCATTCATTCTGCACTCCAAATCATACCAAACCGTGAAGCACTTCCAAGCTTTTAAGATCAGGCACTGTATAGCAGAGTAGCTATATCTGAGATATAGTAATCCATGTCCATCCAACAACCTGCATTCACGGTGTAACAAAAGGGATGAGTTGGTGCTAAAATGTCTCTCAGCGGGCATAGGAAAGCATTATAACACAGACTGTGCCCACTAATTTGTGTGGCAGTGCTCCGCAATACTATGAGGCCATTACAGTAGTGAATGACAGCTCAGAAAAACACTAGGTGGTCGATTTACTAAAGGCAAATCCACTTTGCACTACACATGTACTTGGAAGTGCAGTCGCTGTAGATCTGAGGGGAAGATTTAAAATAAGGGGAAGCTCTGCTGATTTTATCATCCAATCATGTACAAGCAAACAATGCTGTTTTTTATTTCCCTTGCATGTTTCCCTCAGATCTACAGTGACTGCACTTCCAAGTGCACTTGTAGTGCAAAGTGGATTACCCTTTAGTAAATAAACCCCTAGGTGTCATGATGCTTTTGTGAATATACTTGTAGTGACCTTATCTGTACCGATCTTAAAAGTCATAAATAATGAACAGTAGTACCTGAATGTTGCACTAAACAACAGAGATGCAGCTGCTGCTCCAAACAGACCACAAAGAAAATTGACACGATATGCTATGGAGCCGATTGGTATCAAAGCCATTGCTGCCTTAGCGAGCAGAGTAAACAGGGGATATCCAGGGGGATGAGCAACCTGGAGAAAATAAAATACCGAAAATTAGACTCAACTGTTTTCTCAAGTTGGGTGAAAATACGGTTTCATCCAATGTGAGCTTTCCTCCCGTTGTAGCACCCTCCTAGTTAAGTGCTAAGAGATTATAGGTAAATGTTGCTATTTTGGGGCTCTGTTGTAGCCAGTGGAGCTGGGCCTGATTATTTTGCTCTCTCCTCGGATCTGCGGCAGCAAATTTGCCTGTCTTCCCCTGTCTTTCCAGAAAGTATTGAAACATAGTGGGTGGAGAAGAGTCTGGGCTGATCATGTATACAGCCTCAGCCAATCCCTGACCGGGAGTGAGACCAGCAAGAGGCCGAGAGGTGTATTTAAGGTCTGAAGCATCAAATATCAGGGTCCTTTGCCTGCTAGAGAGTGACCCATAAACCGTTCAAAGCCTTTTGAGAGTCTGCAAGAGGTTCTGAGTGGTTCTGGCTCAGGAGGAAGCTGAAGGATCATCCACAAGTCACAGGGACTGCTGAGAGACTGTTCAGTGAAGATCTTGTTGGGAAACCCGTGGTGCATTGTCAGCTGGAAGGAGGCATCCAAGTAGCCAGTGACACAGTGAGTAGGCCTGAGGGGAATTCTGGGAGAGAGAGACTGTTGCCATTGACACCTTTTTTTTTTAATGGACTGTTCCAGACCTGCTGTCCAGGGTTGTTTCAAATGTGGGAGTTCCCCGGTGCTGAATTTTTTGCATTTTTTTACACACTATCTAGCAAAAACTGTTTGCTAGATCGTGCTAGTTCTAGGTATCCCAAGGCCCATCCTAATCCCTATCTCAGTTATTCAAACAATAAAAACCACAAAAAAAAACACTATTTGCCTGCTCACTGTGTGAAAGACAGAGAAATTCTGTGCACCTGGCTGAAAATACCTTGCCACCTGGCTATTTTGCACTAAATTGGGATCAGAACCTGGGTTAAACAGCAGGACCAGGTAAAAGGTTGCTATAAAACCATAAGAATAAGATAAGGATTGGGATAAGTGCCAACGCTGACAGCCTTTTGTTTTCTTTAGAACTTTTTCTCTCATTATAAAAGTCATTGGGAATGCAGCTTAAGCAAGGCAACTGCACTTGTAATGAATCCTTTGCGAAGCAAAAAGATCTTAAATATCTCAAGGCATACTGCATTAGCCCATTGAAGCCCATCTACCCACACCTTAAAGAATTACTTTTAACTGTCCCTCATTTGGAGGGATGGCACAAGATTTGGAACCACATTTTTCTGTCCCTCTCTCCCCAATAGCTGTTGCTCCTTTTGTTCTGGTGTATCGTTTTCTATAAAAATGTACAATTTAAACCAGAAATTTAGTAATGCAAAATAGTCAAAACCTAAACTTCAGCTTTAAACACCAAAAGGTGTTATAAAACTTTTCTATTTTTCTAGTGTAGTATTTTTCATGTTTATACTCCACTGAGGCACAATTGAAGTCCCACCCTACCTTACCTTTTTTGAACCCATCTACGGTCCCTTTAATAGCTATAGCAGGAGTGTGCGTTGCCGGAGCCGATGCGCGTGGCCGGTGGCAGCGATGTCCACCGGCCACCTGCGATCACTCCACAAAGAGCATGAACAGGGATCTGTCAATGTAAACAAACAGATTCCAGCTCTTACAGGGGAGTAGAGAGAGATTGTCTGTTCCTAGTGTCAGTACACCCCCCCCCCTTAGTTAGAAACACCTCCCTAGGGAACACTTAAGCCTTTGATCGCCTCCTAGTGTTAATCCTTTCCTTGTCAGTGCCATTTATACAGTGATCAGTGGCTATTTTTTAGCTCTGTTGCAATTACAAATGTTTAGGCATTCTCGTGTTTATTTTGTTTGTTTGTATTGGTATGACACAAAGAAGTGGAAAAAACAAAAAGCCAAATCTGACACATTCCTATAAAACTATAAAAATGGACTGGACAAAATTATTGGTACCTTCTCAAAATTGTAAGAAATAATTGCATTCCAAATTTGTGATGCTCCTGTAATTTCTAATTAAACTCACCTGTATCATTTAACAGGAGCTGGAAATATAGAAATCAGCAGGACGACCCAAGAGAGTAAGAAACTGATTTTAGTTACTGTATTTATCGGCGTATAACACGCAACTTAACTTTAGGCTGCATTCACACTTAGGCGTTTTGTCGCCCTACGCTACAATACGCCGGACCGTCGGATTTACATTATTCTCTATGGAGATCGTTCACATCTAACGCCAAACGCCGTACGTCGAAAGAACGCCAAAATTCAAACAAGTCCTGGACCCTTTTTCTACGCGCCCATCGTGCGGCTTCGGCGTTCCGCATAGCCGACAATACAATGTAAAAAAAAAACGCGGTTAAAAATGACGCGTTTTTGTTGCCGCAAATCGCGGGACAAAACGCCTACGCGAAGGTGTTAATGCAGCCTTAAGATGGAACTTACACAGCCCCCGGCATAGTATACAGACACCCTGCACAAAACACAGCCCCCTTTCATTATAAAGATGCCCCCCCCTGCACTCCCAGGAAACCCCCAGTCTGTTTTCTGAACGTTAAAGTTTACTGGCAGTTTACTGGTAGTTTACTGGCAGCACTGTTCCACGGCCAGGAGAGGTGGGGTGGCCAGAAACCCTCCCAATGAATGCCACCCAGGACAAACCACCCGATCCCCACACCCTGTTGGTAAAAAAGCAGATATCAGCATATAACACGCAGCCATGATTTACCCTCTATTTTCAGGGTAAAAAAACGTCTGTTATACACTGATAAATATAGTATTTTTTCCAAAGGGTGTGCTACCCAATATTAAATTGAGGATGCCAATAATTGTGTCCAGTACATTCTTGGAGTTATGCGTAAAAAGTGTGAAATTAGATTTTTTGTTTCTCCACTTTGTCCAAACAAAATTAATATGAAAATGCCTAAACATTTGTAATTGCAACAATTTTCTGGGCGAAGTGGTGTATTATCTCACAGAAATAAAGGGATGCCAATGTTTTTGGCCATGACTGCATGTTCCTAAGTAAAATCAACCAAAGAAATGCTAAATATTTCTGTAGATACACTGTTTGCAAATACTTATTTATGTAAAAAAAAACTCATTATGATCCTCATTGGTAATTTTATACTTAGATTTACATTAGACCTACAGAGTATAGGTCTAAACAGGTCTAAATAGACTGCCAAAATCTACCACAAGAGCCTGCTTTAAAATATTAACAATTACTATCCCCAAATAATCCTAACCATTTTGAATCCACCACTTTTGTATTTTAATCAGCACATTAAGCCCTGATGAAGAAGCATCCTCAGTAGCCCCAAAACGTGTTGGCTTGTCTCTTCACATTTTTATAAGGATATAAATATATTTTGGACTCTCAACCATTGATTTGGCACAATTTCTCTTCCAACATCGCTTGATTTTCACTCAAGGCAACTCCTGGAGGCCCCTAGGGCTTAATTTCTGGGGTCATTCAACTCTACCCAATGCACTCTACTCCACACTGAAGGCCCAGAAAGACTCTGGGATTCAGTACCCCTCATCCACACCTTCCTAAGAAAAGCTGGCTAATTTGGCTGTCAGACAGATGAATTGCTATGTCTTTCTGTAGTTACACTGCTTATTGTTTATTTGATATTGTTCATTGGCCAGACTTATATTCAGCCTATGACCTGTATTGTTCTTAGATTTTAAATGCCCCTCCACCAAACCACTACCAATGAATGCCTGTGAGGACCACACTGTCTCCAGATTAGTGCCACTTTAACAGACTTTGAGTTTTACCTAAAGGGATCATGACACCATAATTAAGTTTATTAAATAATAAAACTTATTAAAACTGTTAACCCGATTTAGTTCATTCTCCCCAGCTTATCCAAATTTTGGGTTGATAATAAGCCATGCAACTGTATATACAGTAAAATCTTTGCTTTATAATTTTGTTTAATTGGATTTAAAACTTAAAGTAAATTGTGGCATACTGTACTTATAAGTTGGTAAAACCGTGATTTGAAAATAAATTAATCTACTTTGCTCCATGCTTAATTAAACTTGCCTAATTCCTAAAACTGTTAATGAGAGCATTGATTAAACAATAAAATTAATACTTACTCCAAGCTCATATGCGGCTGTGATCAGTTCCCCTGTGAAAAAATAAATGTAAAACCAATAATTACCATTAGGGAGTGACCCTCCTCCAAAGTTTCCCAAATTCAAAGGCTTGCACTGGGATTTTGCATTAATTTGACTTGATAAAAATAAATCTAGCGAGATTTAGCAGCATGAAATTTTCTCAGAAATTCCTCCCACTTTCCATTTAGTTGAACAGAGAAGCATTTCATAAATATACCATGTTGCATTATTATTTGAAGAGAATAAGACGTACAAACAGAAATGTTTCCATTTAAAAAAGAATGTACTGTATATATTCACATAAATGCATGCATCCAAATTATATAAGGAGTAAACATTCCATGACATAAAAACATTATCCTAATGGTGGTCAGTTACAGTATCTCACAAAAGTGAGTACACCCCTCAAATTTTTGTAAATATTTTATTATATCTTTTCATGTGACAACACTGAAGAAATGACACTTTGCTACAATGTAAAGTAGTGAGTGTACAGCTTGTATAACAGTGTAAATTTGCTGTCCCCTCAAAATCACTCAACACACAGTCATTAATGTCATTAACCGCTGGCAACAAAAGAGAGAACACCCCCAAGTGAATATGTCAAAAATTGGGCCCAAAGTGTCAATATTTTGTGTGGCCACCATTATTTCCCAGCGCTGCCTTAACCCTCTTAAGCATGGAGTTCACCAGAGCTCACAACTGGAGTCCTCTTCCACTCCTTGTGGATGTTAGAGACGTTCCGTATGAGGATGCCCCACAAATGATCAATAGGGTTTACGTCTGGAGACATTCTTGGCCAGTCCATCACCTTTACCCTCAGCTTCTTTAGCAAGGCAGTGGCCATCTTGGAGGTGTGTTTGGGGTCTTTATCATATTGGAATACCGCCCTACAGCCCAGTCTCCAAAGGGAAGGGTACCATGCTCTGTTTCAGTATGTCACAGTACATGTTGGCATTCATGGTTTCCTCAATGAGCAGTAACCCACAGCGACAAATTAAAAACTAACTTTTATTGTGACTTTAGCAACATTAGTTTATTGGTTAAAGTGTTTCAAGCCAAAACATTTTTATTTGGATAAAGTAGGAAAACCTTTGAGAAGTTATATTGTATCCTTTGCATACGTTACAGGCTTGCCTTCAGTTCATGCAGGGTGCTATAATACATTAGTGGTACAATCATAGGATAATAGAGATCTCCACCAGCCCACCGTGGTATAATAATAATTTTGTCCTTTTTCACATAAAGAAACAGGCATCACAAGACTCAAGCATCCTTAGAAAAGGGGTCCTGAAATGTCCGTTTGTGATGTAAACGTGAATAACGGACAATAAATTCATAATACCTTTGTTTGTTGGTGAATATCCTTGTTATCCTAGGGTTAGGACCCCAGTTGCATTTTACGGCTATCTGTGGCTTCTTTAGAGATAATCACTCTCACTGATGGGTTCCATCCACAACTCTGCTAAAACTGCTGTCAGTAGAAAGGGAAGTGAAGAAAAATCTATCTAATGGAGTCCAAGGCTTCTTACCCTTCTGTACTCTATTCAATACAAAAAAAAAGCGTTGGCTGGACATACAATACACTTTAAGGTGGATCTAGCATCAGATGGTTTTTTCATGATATGTTTGCTAAATAACGTGTAACACTTATTGATATTCATGACTACTCATGGAAACCCCAGTACTCAACCGAACAATGTCTTCATTTGCTTTTCTCTCAAGAAAGATGGGCATTTGTTCATCCAGGGTCAGAATCTACTTTCTGGACTGAGATGATGCCCTTTTATTGCCAATTATTGTGCATATATGTCTATCTGCTGCGAACTACCGATAGACATGTGCAGAATGGAAAAGATGGCTTAGTTTCGATAAATTCTGTATGTCACTAATTTGTTTTGAAATTCGTTTAATTTCATTTTGAGTATTAATTTTCTAATGAATTCCACATTTTTAGAAAGATTTGAATTCTGTGTGAAGAATAGCTGGTTGGTAAAGAGCCTTTATCGACCAGGGCATGCGGGGTTGATGACTTCACAAGGCGTCACATCACTTGGAGTCTTTGTTGGGACTGGATTTAATTTTTAATTTTTTGGGGGAGTTGGCGGTGACTGGGGGCATCATGATTGACGATGGATCTACACTGGGGGACTTTTTTCTTCATAAAGGGCTTGCCAAAATGTGCGGGGATCCTTGCTAGAGTGACAATGGGGTAGATTAACTAGAGGAAAATGGACTGTGCACTTTATAAGTGTGTTACTGGTATGGTCAGCCGATGAAAATAAAATAAGAAATTCCTGGGAAAAAATAATGAATGCAACCAACACATCTAAGGACTGGTAAGCTTGAATATTCTTGGTTTTAGAAACAATTTAAAAACGGTCTTTCTACCACAGCGAATCTTTGAAATATTTTTAAGGTCTCAGGGAACCCCTGCTAAAAATATCTACATTTTGCAAAACATTTGCGAGATCAATTATTTCCAGATATATTAAATAAAAGAATAACGAATGTGGCACTTATAATAGCTGACATCCAAGTTAGATAATTTTGAACAACCTTCAATAATAATCCCAAAATTAAAGTGGTTCTAAAGGCATAAGTTTTTTTTTTTTTACCTTCATGCAACTTTCTGCTTGCAGCTTTCCCCCAGACCCCCCCATACTTACCCAAGCCCAATTGCGATCTAGCAATGTGCATGAGAGCCGCTGCTCTCCCAGGTCTCTGCCTCCTCATTGGCTAAAACAGCAGTTGGTGTGTCAACCATAGCCAGGGAGGAGGGAGTGAGGGGGTGGGTGGGACTGACCCAAGCTCTGTGTGTCTTATAGACTGCCCCCATAGCAAGGGCTTGCAATGGGGGCACTCGGCAGGGGGGGGGGGGAGACCCAGAGCACTGGTGGGGGATCCAAGAAGTGAAGGATCGGGGCTGCTCTGTGCAAAACCATTGTGCTTTCTCACATTACTGTTCAATGAAAGGTCACCTTAGATCTGTGGTCATTGGAGAAGTGACCTCATACATTATAGTCAGTGAGAGAGGGAGCTTCTTGCATCTATTCAGTGAGAGGTGAAATGTGCCTTACATTGGAGGTCAGTGTGAAGAATGACATGCATGTAATACACTAATGCCCCGTACACATGATCGGAAATTCCGCCAGCAAAAGTCCGATGTGAGCTTTTGAATTCCGACGGTGTGTATGCTCTATCGGACTTTTGCTGTCGGAATTTCTGCCAGCAAAAGATTAAGATCGGAAAATTCAATCGTCTGTAGCAATTCCGACGTATGCTCGGAAAGAATTTGACGCATGCTCGGAAGCATTGAACTTCTTTTTCCCGGCTCGTCATAGTGTTGTACGTCACCGCATTCTTGACGGACGAAAGTTCAGGAGAACTTTTGTGTGATCGTTTGTATGCAAGCCATGCTTAAGCGGAATTCCGTCGGAAAAACCATCCAAGGTTTTTCCGACGGAAAATCCGATCGTGTGTACGGGGAATTAGAAGATCACTTGTGTTATGCAATTGGCTCTGCCAAGAGATGTTGGCCGTGGAATTATGCAGGTACGATCAGATAAGAGGTCAATTAGCCACACCTCAAGGAACCCCTAGCAACCTCAGGAGGTCAGTTGAAGGAATATACAATTTCTTTGTGGGTCCGTGAAAGAATGCCAACCTTACAGACTGATAAGAAGATAGCTGATGTCTTAGGGCCCTTTCACACTAGCGGACGAACGGACTTGTAATGGGTCCCTATGGGAGCGGATCCGTTAGCGGATGATGCATCCGCTAACGTCCGCTCGATCCGCATCCGTTTTTGCGGACGGAAGAATGTCCTATTTTTCTTCCGTCCGGGCAAATGGATCGGATGCAAACGGACAGACGGGGCGGTCCCTGCACAGTGTGCGGGGACCGCCCCGTCTGCCCGACAGCTCAGTGGAGACCCCCCGCTGAGCTGACGGACACACGGAGCAGACCGAAAAACGGACCGCTCCGTGTGTAAGGACCCTTACTGCTGACTCTGCCAAGTGGCATTGGCAACAAAATCAGACAAGTACTCTCAGATGAGAGGTCAATTAGCCACAGATCAATGAACCCCTAGCAACCTCTGGGGGAACCCTAGGATTTCATAGAGCCCGGGTTAAGAATGGCTGATTTAAAACAGAAATCATTTCCAATATATAAAATATCTAGTACCTTAAAAAACAAAAAGTAATTACGTGCAAGAAAAATAATAATAAAATAGCAATCTCTTCTAGTTATAAAAGTGAAGCAAAAAATGAAAAATCACACCAAGCCTGGTTGGAACTTGCCGTCCAGACTGCGAAGTGCTACAGGCAATAATTATCCGTCAGCCTGGGAAGTGGCTGCAGACATTTTAGACTAATGTAAGTAAACAATACACTTGCTACAATTTTCTCTAAAGACTTGTTCCAGGTTAAGTCTTTCTCTCTGTGGTAATTATGCATTATTTAAATAAGCGTAATGTTAATCATTACCTCTGAAAACACCACAGTGGCTTGCTATTCTGTCCACTGTGAATATTGACATACTGTAATATTTTTTTGTGGCGGAGCGCTGTTGTTATATATTCACAAAGATCTCCAACACATCAGTCACACAGTATAGCCCCACTGCCCCCCCAAAGAAAAAAAAAACTGCTCCCTACGAATAAATCAAACAAAACAAAATGAGCATTAAATCATTTTATGGATTTTTTTGTTGCCTTTGAGAGAAAAAAAAATACCTTTTTAGCATTATTACAGTGGGAGACGGAACAGTTTGCTCACTAGACGTAGACTTGAATATCGGAAAACGACAAAGGCTGTCTACGCTGGGCAGTTTAATCAGTCTTGCACAACATGCATTGGCTTATTTAAAGGGTCTGCCCATGCAAAAGTGTGCTGTGAGAATGACAAAGGCTGCACTGCTGGCCTTTACTTACAAAAAATGCTAGTTACCTGGCTGCCCTATCGATCCAATGGTTTCAATGTTTTTCAGTCAGTGGCCAGGAAATGGTTATGCAGATCAGGTGGCAGCCCTGCAATTTTTAGGGGGACAGCAGTTGAAGTTTTATTTTACACTGATGCAGTTTTCAGCATGAAATCACTTTGGTCTTCTGTGGTCCACCTATCACCTATCCACCCATTACTGAAGTAATTTAAATCAAAACCAAAGTCCCATGCACAGGCAGGCTCTTTATTGCAAAAGAGACTTGCAATGGAAAAATATAAATAAATGTTATATTCCGCGCTATGGTAATAGAAGTGTGGCTGCTGCTCACTCCAACAAAATCCCACAAATGTGGGTTAAGTGACGTAACTGGTGATGGATGAGAAGGGGATGAATTGGCGCTGCCTAAGTCTGGTGTCTAATATTCAAAATAACAATAAAAAATGTATAATTATATATAATATATATATATATATATATATACATATACACACACACACATACACACATACATATACACACATACACACAGTGGGGCAAAAGCCACCAATTGTGCAAGTTCTCCCACTTAAAAAGATGAGAGAGGCCTGTAATTGTCATCATAGGTATACCTCAACTATGAGAGACAAAATGTGGAAACAAATCAAGACAATCACATTGTCTGATTTTGAAAGAATTTATTTGCAAATTATGATGGAAAATAAGTATTTGGTCAATATCAAAAGTTCATCTCAATACTTTGTTATATTTCCTTTGTTAGCAATGACAGAGGTCAAATGTTTTCTGTAACTCTTCACACGGTTGTCACACAGTGTTGCTGGTATGTTGGCCCATTCCTCCATGCAGATCTCCTCTAGAGCAGTGATGTTTTGGGGCTGTCACTGGGCAACACAGACTTTCAACTCCCTCCAAATGTTTTCTATGGTGTTGAGATCTGGAGACTGGCTAGGCCACTCCAGGACCTTGAAATGTTTCTTACGAAGCCACTCCTTCGCTGCCTGGGCGGTGTTTGGGATCATTGTCATTCTGAAAGACCCAGCCACGTGACATCTTCAATGCCCTTGCTGATGGGAGGAGGTTTGCAAAACCTCATGATACATGGCCCCGTTCATTCTTTCATGTACACGGATCAGTTGTCCTGTTTCCTTTGCAGAGAAACAGCCCCAAAGCAAGATGTTGCCACCCCCATGCTTAACAGTAGGTATTCTGTTCTTTGGTTGCAACTCAGCATTCTCTCTCCTCCAAACACGACAAGTAGTGTTTCTACCAAACAGTTCTACTTTGGTTTCATCTAACCATATGACATTCTCCCAATCCTCTTTTGGATAATCCAAATGCTCTCTAGCAAACCTCAGACGGACCCGGACATGTACTGCAGGATCTGAGTCCCTGGTGGCGTAGTGCGTTACTGATGGTAGCCTTTGTTACGTTGGTCCCAGCACTCTGCAGGTTGGCCAACAAACACGAAACTACGTGTTTTTTCAGCTCTTTCGCGCCACCCGTTGGGCAACTTCTGCTAATGTTGTCTTATGGTTAGCACTGCTTCTGAGCATGTGTGTTTGTACTTTTGATTTTTTTCGACAGACTTGTGTACACAAATCCGTTGAGGATCTATGGGGCATCCTCAAATGGAAGGTGGAGGAGGGCAAGGTCTCTATCATCTAAGGAGACGAAACGCATCAGTAAGGACTCCGTGTGTCTGTATTCATCTGATCCGTTCCGCCAGACAGGAGAAAAATAGGGTTTTCTTCCATCTGAAAAAGCGGATATTTGCGGAGGCGGATCTTTACGGACGTTAGCGGATGCATCATCCGCTAACGTCCACAATCCCATAGGGATGCATTACAAACGGACTTGTAAAAAACAGACCGTTTGTCCGCCCATGTGAAAGGGCCCTTATACACGCTGCACACTCACTACTTTACATTGTAGCAAAGTACAATTTCTTCAGTGTTGCCACATGAAAAGATATAATAAAATATTTACAAAAATGTGAGGGGTGTACTCACTTTTGTGAGATACTGTATATACACATTTGTGGTATTATTGTGTAGGGTAATTTATTGTCATTTCTTTGATGGTAGGTTATGATAAAGGCAAGAAATATACAATATTATTTTTTTTTGCTATTTTGGGTCAGTTTTTCTGGAGATATCCATTAGCATTTACCATCGAATCAAGGCCCAATTTGTCCTGGAAAAACACAAGGTATAATTAAATTTGGAAAAAACTAAATTGTTGCAAACCCCCTAGGGAGTTAATAGACATGGCCTGTTATTGTTTCTCTCAAAGTGTCAGCTGTTTGTAAACAAAGCCATGTAATCAATATAATTGGCTGGTATAGTGATCGAATAATCAGAAACCATGCTGATTGGTTCTTAACTGCTGAATCTGACAGAAATGCTTACCGAGCATGGGGCATCTTGTTGAAAAATGGTAATAAGTAAATTGCATTTGGGAAGCCAAACAAGGTACTTGTGATGTTCTAAACGCATAAACATTCGTGGCTATGCAGTCTAATCATCAGATTTGAACCTTCTGGGGGCCTCATCACATGCTCTAAGGTACATTGTGTTAAAATATAAAGTGTGCTATTTGTGCTAAAATGTATAGTAGTGAGTGTACAGCTTGTATAACAGTGTAAATCTGCTGTCCCCTCAAAATAACTCAACACACAGCCATTAATGTCTAACCCGCTGGCAACAAAATGAGTACACCCCTAAGTGAAAAATGTCCAAGATGGGGCCAAATTGTTAAAATGTTGTGTGGCTGCCATTATTTTCCAGCGCTGCCTTAACCCTCATGGTCATGGAGTTCATCAGAGCTTCACAGGTTGCCACTGGAGTTCTCTTTCACTCCTCCATGATGACATAACGGAGTTGGTGGATGTTAGAGACCTTGCGCTTCTCCACCTTCCATTTGAGGATGCCCTACAGATGCTCAATAGGGTTTAGGTCTGGAGACATGCTTGGCCAGTCCATCACCTTTACCCTGAGCTTCTTTAGCAAGGGAGTGGTCATCTTGGAGGTGTGTTTGGGGTCATGGTCTTCTTCAGTATGTCACAGTACATGTGGCCATTCATGGTTCCCTAAATGAACTGTAGCTACCCAGTACCGGCAGCACTCATGCAGCCCCAGACCATGACACTCCCACCACCATGCTTGACCGTAGGCAAGACACACTTGTCTTTGTACTCCTCACCTGGTTGCCGCCACCAGGGCCAGATTAAGAACATCATGGGCCTGGTGCTGAGGATTTTGGTGGGGCCTTTTATAAATAATAAATAAATGTTTGAGAATCACAGCGCAGCAATGGAGGGCCCAGTCTGAAAATGTAAGTGTACCCTAATGTGCTAATATGCTGTGCATACTTGTACATTGTGGCATAACCTACCCCAGGGCCTCTAAAAAGTAGTAATGTCAGGAAAGTTTACTACCGCTTTAATATCACAGGATCCCAGAAACCTCTCATGGGGCCCCTACTGACCCAGTGGCCTTGGGCAGTGCATAAGTGCATAGTTGCCAACATTTTAAAAATATTTTCAGGGACACTTTTTCACAAGTGCTATATTTAGAGTAGCTGAGATCCCCTATGTTCCTCTGTACATCACAGTATTAATCACAAAATTAAATAAGTTCTAGTAACAGAACAAATATGAGAACTGAGATTTCCTTTAGTTGAACTAACAAAAGTGTGTCCATTCTAGAGCTGGTAACATTGAGGGTATTCAGTATCATTTTAAAGAACTGTTTTTGTGGGTAAGCGACATAGGGGAGGAGTACGGACTGTATATAAGTGGGAAACATGTGCAGGTGAGTGAGAGGAATGTGGAGGGTCTAACATTGGGCACTATGTACAGGAGAAGAGTGCAAAGGGTACGGCAAAAGGCACAATGTACAGGAGAGAAGTGTGGAGGGTATGACAGTGGGCAGTATGTACAGGAGAGAAGTGTATGACAGCAGGCACCATGTACAGGAGAGGAGTGTGGAGGGTATGACAGTGGGCACTATGTATAGGAGAGGAGTGTGGATGGTATGATAGTGGGCACTATGTATAGGAGAGGAGTGTGGAGGGTATAACAGTGGGCAGTATGTACAGGAGAGGAATGTGGAGGGTATGACAGTGGGCAGTATGTACAGGAGAGAAGTGTATGACAGCAGGTACTATGTACAGGAGAGGAGTGTGAAGGGTATGACAGTGGGCAGTTTGTACAGGAGAGGAGTGTGAAGAGTATGACAGTGGGCAGTATGTAAAAGAGGAGTGTGGGGGTATGACAGAGGGTAGTATGTACCAGAGAGAAGTGTGGAGGGTATGATGGGGCAGTATGTACAGGAGAGAAGTGTGGAGGGTATGACAGTGGGCAGTATGTACAAGAGAGGAATGGGGATGGTATGATAGTGGGCACTATGTATAGGAGAGGAGTGTGGAGGGTGCGACAGTGGGCACTATGTATAGGAGAGGAGTGTGGAGGGTGCGACAGTGGGAAGTATGTACAGAAGAGGAGTCTATGACAGCAGGCACTATATACAGGAGAGGAGTGTGGAGGGTATGATAGTGTGCACCATGTACAGGAGAGGAGTGTGGAGAGTATGACAGTGGGCACTATGTACAGGAGAGGAGTGTGGAGGGTATAACAGTGGCACAATGTATAGGAGTGGAAGGATGTTTAGGGACTGCATAGTGGTTAAGCGGGTCATACATGAATTGAAATTACACCAATTATGAAGAGACCAGCCATAGTCGATCTATGTATGGGCTAGCTGGTTTTACACAAGTCAATCTATTAATCGACTTGAGTACAACCAGCCTGTTTTTCCAAAACAATCAGTGCTGCCAGCTATATATAGCAACACTGATCATTGTACTCACTGGCAGAACACAATAACACTACAGGAGTGATTCCCCCATCTACAGGTCAGCAGGTAAGAGGGTGTGTGGGGACAGGCTGGGGAGAGATACCAGTCAGTGGCTGGGTAGGCACTGGCTAGTATCAGAGCCAGATACACACAGGTTACATACGTCGCGATCGTTAGAGCAAGAGCAATAATTCTAGCACTAGACTTCCCCTGTAACTCTAAACATGTAACCTAAAAAATGTTTAAAGCATCGCTTAGGATACCAAAAAAATAAAATCGTGCTAACTTTAGTGTTTTTTTTTAATGTATAAAACAGTTTATTTCCAAAAAAAATGTTTGAAAAATTTCTGCGCAAATACAGTACCGTGCTAGAGCTGCACAATTAATCGTTAAAATTGTGATCTTGATTCAACCCCCCTGACATCTCCAATGCAGAGTTTGCTGATTCTTTCATATAACAAGTGGAGAGACTTTCAGCTGTCAAAAGAAAATATCTGGACAGTCTGCCAAGTTCTTAGCAGGAAACATTGTAACTAACGCTTTCTTCTTATATCAAAAGGGATACACTTCTGTGTGTAAAGAAAATATCCGACTGTCTGCCAAGTTTGTAAACAACATGAAACATTGTAACCAACTTCCTTTTTAGATCAAACTTCTGTGTGTAAATGCATTCACTTTTTTTTTTTTTATAAATAATTTTTATTATTCAACGCATGATATTATCTTACATATTGTGCACATATTCAAGTACAAAAATGCAATACATATTAAATAAGTAAAAATATGTGTTAAACTCTTATTTCCAAACTTGCACTCTTATCTATACCCCTTTTATATATTATTGTGCTTTTATTTTGTGTGTATTTTCATATACCACCCACCCCCTCCCGTCCCTACCCTTCCCGCACCACCTAATCATACTCATAAGTATTTGATTTTACCTCATTTATATTCTCATTTCCTTACCCTACCCTTCTTCAATCCTAATATTTATCTCCTAAGTCCTTCCCTTATCGACTGTGGAGGCGAGAGTCTATCATCGCATAGCCAGGTTTGCCATATTTGATTGAATTTCCCGGTGTCCCCCCTCCGGCTATATGTTAATCTTTCTCTATGGAGTAGAGAGTTCACTAGTAAAACCCACTGCCTTCCCGTTGGGACCTCTGGTGCCATCCAGTATCGTGCTATGAGTTTTCTTGCTAGGTATAATATCCTAGTTAACATTATGTACATTCCAGTTGGGAGTGTTTCCATCTCTATGGCCCCCAGTATATATATCAGAGGATTCAATGGGATGGATATCCGTGCAAGTCTACTTATGTGCTGAGAGATCTCCTCCCAATACCGGTGCAGTTTTGGACATCTCCAGATCAGATGAATAAAGTCACCCTGATGTATTTTGCACTTCGGGCATAGCGGGGAATCTCTTCCGCCCCATCTATATATCTGCTCTGGCGTTCTATATGCCCGGTGCAGTATAAACAGCTGCGATAGTCTGTGGGATGCTGATATCGATACTACTGGTATACATTCTACGGCCCTTTTCCAAAGACTTTCGTCTATATTCCCTACGTCTTCAGCCCATTTACTACGGCATTTTAAGGCTGTATAGTCCTGTGCCTTAGATATTATTTCCCTATATATTTTAGATATTAGCCCTTTCCGATCCTCTACTCCGAGTACTGTCTTAATTAGGGGAACTTCCGATATTATTAGAGATTGTATTTTGTGTTGTGCCTGTAACGCGTGCCGGAGTTGGAGGTATTGGTAGAATCCCTTTGATTCTAACTGGAATTCTTGACACAGCTGCTCATATGTCTTCAATACCTCTCCTTCATACAGCTGCTTGAAATATTGTATCCCTTTCTTTTTCCACATAATAAATCCCTTTAGATCTTGTATTTCCGGGTACCTTGGGTTATTCCATATCGGGGTAAGGGGCAACGGCCCCCATACTCCCAAAGCTTTCCTGACCTCTCCCCATACCCTTTTGAGTAAAATACCTGACGGGGCTGAGCGTGGTATACTAGGGAGGTCCATTTCCAGGTGTGATGCTGCCACTAATGCAGGATCGCAACTTGTTACCATATTACAAATAGAGTCCTCGTTTTTTTCTCGTCCCCATCCCGCTAAATGTTGGATCTGAGCAGCCAAAAAATATGTTTTGGGGTGTGGAACTGCAAGGCCACCCCTATCCTTACTGTACTGAAGGGTGGCCAAGCTGATCCTAGCCACCTTTTTCTTCCATATCAGAGCTCTCATCAATGTTTCACTCTGTTTGAACCATTTATTTGTAATCCACATAGGGGAATTGTGAAAAACGTATAGAAGCTGTGGTGCCCAAATCATTTTAATTAGGTTTGCTCGGCCCACTACCGACAGAGGAAGTTTGCACCAGCTGTTGCATTTCTCCCTCTGTCTAGCCAATAGTGGGACCAGATTTAACTGCAGGTATTCCGCCGGATCTGGCGATATCACTACTCCTAAATATTTGAATCTATTGCTTATAACAATCTGCTCTGCTCCAGGTGGCAATGGTGCCTCCATTGGATCTATAGGCATCAGGGTTGACTTTGACCAATTAATAGTAAACCCTGAAAAACGTCCAAACTTCCCAATGATCTGCATCACCGCATGTAACGATGCGGAGGAATCGCCCAAATAAATTAGCGCATCATCTGCATACAGTGATATCTTCTCTTCCCTCTGGCCCCTACGGAATCCCATCACCTCACTGGAGTTACGAACATATATAGCCAGAGGTTCAACCGCCAAAGCAAACAACAATGGGGACAATGGGCACCCTTGCCGAGTCCCTCTATGGAGCTTGAATACAGATGAAAAACTATTGTTAATGCGGAGTCTAGCTCGGGGGTCAGAATACAGCACCTTCACCCATTTTATAAACCTGTCTCCCATTCCAAATCTTGCCAATACTTCCACGAGGTAGGGCCACTCCACACTGTCGAATGCTTTGGCAGCATCCAGTGAAAGAATGGCCCTACCACCCGGGTTGTCCACCGGCATCTGTAGATTCAGATAAAGTCGCCGTATATTATCCGCAGTAGAACGAGATGGTATAAAGCCACATTGATCCCTATGTATCAGTTTTCCTATCACTCGCGATAGCCTTGAAGCCAGTATTTTGGCCAATATCTTGACATCTGCGTTTAGCAGAGATATTGGGCGATATGAATCGGGCAACAATTTATCCTTTCCTGGCTTTAATATGACTATAATTATAGCTTCCTGCATGCTCTCTGTGTGTAAATGCAAGAAATGTAACCACTTAAAGTCCAACACTTGTTTAAGTTAAAAAACAATATTTTTTTGCTCGAAAAT
Organism: Rana kukunoris; assembly: GCA_029574335.1. Classification (NCBI taxonomy): domain Eukaryota; kingdom Metazoa; phylum Chordata; class Amphibia; order Anura; family Ranidae; genus Rana; species Rana kukunoris. The sequence continues at coordinate 86,335,650 of CM056059.1, forward strand.
TACTTGGAACCGCCAAACATTATATATATTTTAGCAGAGACAAAAATGGCAATTGCTGCAATATTTTATGTCACGCTGCATTTGCCCACTTCATTGAATAATAAAAACCATAAAAACAAAACAGTAAAGTTAGCCCATTTTTTTTTTTTTTTCATTTTAATGTGAAAGATGATGTTATGCCGTACAAATCGTGATCTACAGTATCTTCTAAGCAAAAAAATTGCAGTTGTCGTTTTAGCCAGAATCGTGCAGCTCTATACCGTGCAACATAAAAAGTGCAAAGACCACCATAGAGTAATTTTCTAGCAAAAAACAAATGATGACTTTTTTTTTCTCAGTCTGCTGCAGTGTGTCAGCTTGCATTTATAATGGCTGCTCTGTATGTAGCTTCTGACAGGCTGTGCAAGCAGGCCCGTATCTCCGGAACCATAAATGATAGCCATCCCAAATTTTGACCGGTTGTGGGGTAGGTCTTAAACTGACTACCCCCCAAATGTCGGGTTTCTGTGACCTCTGGTCATCGAGCTACAACCCCCGAAGTCGATCTAAAAAAAAAAAAAAAAAAACTTTTTTTTTTTTTTTTTTTTTTTGGGGCAAATGGGCCTATCTTGAGAAAGGGGCCTGGAGCTGCAGCTCCATCAGCCCCTCTGTTAATCCGGCCCTGGCCGCCACACATGCTTGACACCATTTGAACCAAATAAGTTTATCTTGGTCTCATCGAACCACAGGACATGGTTCCAGTAATCCATGTCTCTAGCCTGCTTGTCTTTAGCAAACTGCTGTCTTTTTTGTGCATCATTTTTAGAAGACGCTTCCTTCTGGGGCGACAGCTTGTCGCCCCAGAAGGAAGCGTCTTCTATTAATTAAATAATTTGATGCAGTGTGCAGCATCTGACAGGCTGACCCCCCCCCCCCCCCACCCCTTCAACCTCTGCAGAAATGCTGGCATACATCTATTTCCCAAAGACAACCTCTGGATATGACACTGAAAACGTGCACTCAAATTCTTTGGTTGACCATGGCAAGACCTGTTCTGAGTGGAACCTGTTAAAACGATGTATGGTCTTGGCCACCGTGCTGCAGCACAGTTTCAGGGTCTTGGTAATCTTCTTTTAGCCTAGACCATCTTTTTGTAGATTAACAATTCTTTTTTCAGATCCTCAGAGAGTTCATTGCCATGAGGTGCCATGTTGAACTTTCAGTGACCAGTAAGAGAAAGAGATGCCTCGTACACACGATCGGGTTTCCCGGCTGACTTTTTACCGCCGGGAAACTCGAGGGGAAAGCCGAGAACCGGCTCGGCAGCTTTTTCCCCCTACACAAGGCAGTTTTCCTGGCAGGAAAACTGCCACGAGAGCTTTGGCTGGGAATCCAGAGCGTGTGAATGCTCCACTGCAGTGTTTCCCATAGGAAAAATGCCTGGAAAAAGACAGCTGGGAATCGCCGCAGGAAAAAGGAGAACGTGTTTTTCCTCCTTTTTCCTGCCAGGCTTCCTGCCGGTTTTCCTGTCGGAAAAACTGCCATGAAGCATACACACGGCCAGTTTTCCCAGCCAAAAGGGAAAACTGGTCATGTGTACGAGACATCAGAGTGATAACACCAAATTTAACACACCTGTTCCCAATTCACTCCTGAGACCTTGTAACACTAACGAGTCACATGACACCAGGGAGGGAAAATGGCTAATTGCGTCCAATTTGGACATTTTCATTTAGGGGAGTGCTCACTTTTGTTGCCAGTGGTTTAGACATTAATGGCAGTGTGTTAAGTTATTTTGAGGAGAAAGCAAATTTACATTGTAGCAAAGTGTAATTTCTTCAGTGTTGTCACAAAAATATAATAAAATATTTTCAAAACTGAGGGGTGTACTCACTTTTGTGAGATACTGTAGTTTGTTGTTTCGATCTATATTAGGGCTCAAAAACAGGGCAGCAAAGGCAGCATTATCAGCTCACAACAGGAAGTTAAAGCAGATCTTCAGCCTCAAGCACAATTTGCCTCCTCTCCCCCAGTCCTCCCCTCCTGTTCATGCAGAGCGCACTTTTTTTTTCTTGTGTACTTTTTTTTGGGGGAAGAAAACGTTGGGCCCACCCCCCAATGCACACCATTCGCCTAGGAAAATGATTGCATTATGCTGTGCCTCCAGGGATATGCTCGTCACATGCCCAGGAGGCATAGTACTTCATTAAGAAAAAACGGAGGAGGGCGGGCCTAGCGCTGCATCATCGTGAGGGCCCGCGAGCCTCTCGCTGATATTACTTTAAGTGCAGTTCCAACCATTAAAAATTCAGCAGCTACAAAAAGAGTAGCTGCTAAATTTTAATAATCAGACACTCACCTGTCCCACGGTCCAGCGATGTGGGCACATGAAGCATCGCTCCTCTTCCCCTCCTCTCTGCGGCGACGGCACGCTAACTGTGGGCGCCCGGCTGTGGCTTCACAAAAGCCAATACAAAGGAATAATAGTGGTAAAAAAAAAAAGCACTTGTGAGTATAACTAATCATTTTTTTTAATAATTCTCCTTTAAAAGAGGGCATGTCCACTGTTTACATATGTTTGCTAATAGGTGTCCCTCGTTCCCATCTCAAAAAGTTGACAAGTATGCTATCATTTCAGTTTCAGCCAAAATCAGTCAAGGCTAAGTACCCTTTTAGACGGACTGGGAGATAGGTGGAAATAAAAAGTTGACAATTATTTTTTTAAGTGAATGTATGTTCACAATACCACTACTAAACTTACAGCTGTATAAAATAGCAACTAGGATGAGCAATCATGCCAAAGCCACCAGAAGTCCTCCTGAACTAGATGCAAATACAGACTTTTTCAAAACTAGTATTTGCCTAGCCATAGGCCCACCTCCCACGTGACAATGTCTGGGGCTGGTGATAGGTTACTCAGGCTCTGCACCATGGGAGGAACCTGCCTATAGTCACACGTTTTTGGCAAACATACATTCTCAGACACATCTCTACACTTATACTAAGCATTCGCCTTACCTGAATCTCCGCCAGGCACAGACGGGTGTACAGTTTTAATGTACACTCCCAGCACACACGTGAACACAGCCAGGGTCCATGTGATATGGTAATGCCCATCTTGTACTCTGGGATCTTTGGCAACTTTCTTTACACTTTTCTGTGCCGCCATTTCCTCCTTGGTTACAGATCTCTACATAGATGTGTGTTCTGTCTCCCAGCAAGAACAAGCAAAACAGGTTACCCTCAGGTCACTGCGAATGAGGAAACAAAACATTTCAGCTACATCAGACAAAGAAGAGTATTCACAACCCACTTACACAATCAAATAAGAACACTCATTGGCTCTTTAGCCATAGCAATATTGGCGTATATGGTGGTTCAGGTTGGGGGTCATAGGAAAAGGGCACCTTTTTAACTGTCAGTAATTATTTTTTTGTTTGTTTTACCATGTCTATGTAATAATGCAAGATCAGCACTTTGAACCGTGCATAGGATAGCCCTTAAGAACCATTTCAAGTTTGGAACTAGCTGCAAACAAACAAATGGAACATTTTGATGCAGTATAACGTTGGATGGAGTGGGCAAGTCTTGTCAGTCTTTATTTGCTGTTGGCAATAGTGTTGAGCAGAATATGCCATATTCGATTTCGCGATATATCTCGAATATATAGTCGAATATTCGAGATATATTCGCTAAATACGAATATTCGTGATATTTTTTGGAAATGAAATGATTGCGAATTTTCGCTATTGCGATTTTTTACGCTATTGCGAATATTCGAGAAATGCGGAATGGAGCACTCTGATTGGCTCAGAATATTCGTGATATATTACAATACAAAATAATTGTGAATATTCGGCAAATGCGGAAGGAGCACTCTGATTGGCTCAGAATATTCGTGATATATTACAATACAAAATAATTGCGAATATTCGGCAAATGTGGAAGGAGCACTCTGATTGGCTCAGAATATTCGTGATATATTACAATACAAAATAATTGCGAATATTCGGCAAATGCGGAAGGAGCACTCTGATTGGCTCAGAATATTTGTGATATATTACAATACAAAATAATTGTGAATATTCGGCAAATGCGGAAGGAGCACTCTGATTGGCTCAGAATATTCTTGATATATTACAATACAAAATAATTGCGAATATTCGAGAAATGCGGAATGGAGCACTCTGATTGGCTCAGAATATTCTTGATATTTTATCGTAATTTCGCAAAAATGCGAATGAGAAATTTATTGCGGAATTTCGACAGTAACACTCTGAAATCGAATATATGTGTTATTTTAGCTAAAAACAATATTGCGAATTTCTCGAAAATAATCGCGCGATATCGCTATTGCCGAATAATCGCATTGCGATTTTTCGGCAATATAAATTGATCGCTGCAGCTACTCGGCCCTAGGTCTCTAATCATACCAGCAATGCTTTTAGACGTCGATGGGGATCTCTAGGATGTGATCTGTTCTAAAAAATAAATTAAAAAAATACGAATATTCGAAATAGCGAATATTCACCGCGAAATTCGCAATATATCGCGAATTCTCGAATATGCCATATTCGAGCCGAATATTCGCAATACGAATATTCGTGAGCAACACTAGTTGGCAACGGGAAGAGGGGGAGACCATATAGTTGGAGACAACAAAGCTGCTTGACACTATGGGCCAGATTCAGCAACACTTGCGCTGGAGTATTTCGATATGCGCCGCGTAACTGTGATTATGCGCCGTCGTTTCTATGTAGCCGTACCCACCAAACTAGATGCGACAAAAAACGGGCCATTTCTGATCGGCTTAACTTTCCGACGCCAGAGTATCGTCAGCGCATAATTTCGCTTGGCGCATCAGTCGCGCCTATTGATTTCCCCTGCAAATATGCAAATGAGGGAGATTTCCCGATTCGCGAACGGATTAGCACCATACGCTGGCTACATGCGCCGCGCGTATCTCGTCCGTCCGGCGCAAAGTTATTTCTACAAATAGCTGCTTTATCTTTACTCCAGACGGCCTCAGGTCAGCAGGAGAGCAGCTCCAGCAGCGTTACCGACGAAACTAGCAAGCTGAACAACCACACTTGCAAGGACAACACCTCTGTGTGCCAACATGCCAGGGGCAGTCGTGGTCCTAGCACTAGTACTGGGTCCCCCGGAACGAAGGAGGCGGGAACGTGAGAGGATATACCGCACGCGCATGAGACTCTTTGGCATGGGGGATGAGGAGGTGTATCGCCTCTTCAGATTCAGCCCTAATGCAATCCTTGAACTAACCACAACCCTGCAGGGTGACATCACCAGCAAGACACACCGCTCACAAGCAGTGCAGCCACTGGTGAAGGTACTGGCAACACTCCATTTCCTTGCAAGTGGATCATTCCAGCGTACAAGTGGAATGGTGGCTGGGATGTCACAGTCCACCATAAGCAGATGTGTGCACCAGGTTGTCCCTGCAATCCTCAGACGCATGTCCAACCAGTTCATCAGACCCACCACTGAGGACCTGCGGCTGAAGGCAATGACAGATTTCTACAGCATTGCCAGATTCCCACACACCATCGGGGCCATTGATTGCACACATGTGGCCCTACAGCCCCCAGTGCCACAGAGCACATATACCGCAATCGGAAGCATTGGCATTCCATCAACGTACAGGTGATAGCCGATGCCCAACGCCTCATATGGCACGTCCGTGCCAAACACCCCGGGTCCAGCCATGACAGCTTCATATACCGTCAGAGCCCCATCCCAGCAGAATTCGAGCAGAACATGTATGGGGACAGCTGGCTGGTTGGTGAGTGACATGGGTGGCAGGCATGACTATCCCCTCCCGTGATGCACATCAGAAGTGGCACATGCATGACTAACATCCTCCTGTCTTTTCCCTTACAGGTGACTCTGCATATGCACTGGGACCCCATCTCATGACTCCTTTCTGGAACCCCCAAACCAGAGGAGAAAGAAAATACAATGAAGCACACATCAAAACCCGTGCAGTGGTGGAGCAAACATTCGGGCTCCTGAAGTCCCGTTTCCGCTGCCTGGATAAGTCCGGGGGGACCCTATTGTATTCCCCTACCTTTGTGTGTCAGATCATCGGTGCATGTTGCATTCTGCACAACTTTGCTATGAGAAAAGGCCTGCAGATTGACATACGTGATGACCTGACCCCCGACCCACACAGTCCCCACCTGCCAGAGGAGACCCAGTCTGCTGATGGAAGAGCAGTCAGGAGGGCCCTCGCCGTAGGCATCTTTGGACACTAAACCAAAACATTAATCACACAGACAATGCATGCATGCATGCACACCACTGATGTCCCTAGATCACACACACCACATGCACATCGCATTGGATTAGCCCAAGTCCAGCATGTAGGACTTGGGAGCAGCAACGCCAGCGTCAAGGCCCCAATGATGTCACTGTCCATTCATACACCTTTCACACGTCATTCATACAGCCGTGGGGTTAACTTCACCACCACGGCCGAGGGTGACACCCCTTACTGGCAGGAGTGCCACCCCCTCACATTCACACACCATTCACACTGTCCCCTGCACTCCTGACCGTGTGCAGTAAAAAATAAAAAATAAATCTCATAACCTGAGAACAAAAATAAACAAAAACTCATATCCTGAGTATAAAATAAATATTAAAAAATAAACAAAAACTCATATCCTGAGTATAAAATAAAAATTCAAAAATAAACAAAAACTCATATCCTGAGTATAAAAAAAAAAATATAACAACCAAAAAAACAAAAAACCCTCATCTGAGATGACGGGGGCTCCTCCTTGGGGGCACTCTCGGGCTCCTCAGCTGCCTGGAGGGAGTGGGTGGTGGTGGGGGTGGGGGGGCATCTGGAGGAGGCTGATCCCTGGGTGGGCCACTCCTGGGAGCTGTTGGCTGCCTGCCCTCCAATGCCACAGCAATACGGCTCAGATACAGGTTTGTCTGGGCCTGCATCCTCAGCTGGCGGGTGATCTGATGCCGCTGGTCACGTTGCTACTGCCTCCCCTCTTCCCGGATGGCAGCTGTGTTGTCTCGGACGGCTGCTGTCAGGTGCCGGACATCAGCCTGCACCTCCCCCAGGCTGGTGACAACATCCTGCACACGACTGGGCAGCTGTGACATGGAGCCCAGGCTGTCTGCGACCCGGTCTAAGTGGCCAGCAATCTCCCCCATTTGCTGGGTCTGCCTTGCGTGGTCCAACACTACCTGGTCCTGGACCAGATCAGACACCCCCCTGGTCTTACGGGTCGCCTTCCTGGGGGCAGAAGAAGGTTGTCCCCGTGGGGATGGAGTCGCCCTTGAGGGGCTACCTAGGATGGGGGAGGGGATGACAGAGGGCCCTGCAGAGGAGGAGGACTCCTCCAACAATAAAATAAAGTCCTGCTCAGGGACAGGCTCCTCCTCAACCACCTCTGCTGAAGTGGTGTGGGCACTCTCCTCCTCCACCTCGGTGTCTCCAGCACCCAGGGCCTCGTCATCAGCATCCCGTTGGGAGGTTGGGGTGGACTGGCTGGTAAGCGATGATGGCCCAGCTCCGTCATCTGTGGATGACAAAGCAGACACATGTTGGTGGTCCCACACACTTGGCACATGTACCCTCCCCCCCCCCCACATGCAACACACCAAATAGGGGATAAAAAAAAAACTTACCTGTCCTGGAGCCTTCCTCTACGGAGTCATAGCCAGGGACCCCCTCCAACTGCTCCCTGTCCAGGCAGCGGGCGACCACCTCCTCCTCCGTGGTCAGGCTGACCGGACATGGTGGACCACCACCTGTGCCCCTCTCATGGCTCCTAATGGTGGCCACCTTGCCACGGACCTTGCGCGGCAGGTCGTTTATTTTTTTTTGAATGTCGCCTGCAGTCCGGGTGGAGTACCCTAGCACATTGACCCTGGCAGCAATGGTCTCCAGGATGCCCTGCTTCCTCTCCCGGCTGGTCTTCCTGCTTTTTTTCCCGTGGAGGGAATCATTAAACGTCTCCATAGCCGAGATGATCACAGAGACCTCCTGGGCATTAAAGTTGAGGTTCCTCCTCTCTCTGGGGGTAGCGGGAGCAGCCATGACAGTGCAAAAGTATCTTCCCTGGGGTGGGGGGAAACGGATATACTTTTGCGCCGGAATGGCGTTTTCGCTAGCGCTTTTATACGCGCAACGGAACACATTGCGCTGACGTTTCCCGTGAAGTGGTGCCGACGGAAGTTGTGAGCATGCGCACAAGGGGGCAAGTGAAGCCTCACTTACTGCGCATGCTCCATGGATGATGCGCTGAACGTAAGCCTCTGCGCTGGGCACCGCCCATCATTTACATATGATCACACCCACTTCCACTTGCGTCGGGTTACGCCAGCACATTATCGTTACTCTGGCGCAAGTTTACGCGCAAGTGCTATGTGAATAACAGTACTTGCGCCGAAAGTGTCGGCGGAGTAACGTAAATGAGAAACGTTACTCCAAAGTAAAGAAGCGCCCATCTACCTGAATCTGGCCCTATGTGTCTAAACTATATCGATCAGTTTTGGGTTTGGTTGGGATTTTCAAGGTACTGATAGAGAGGCATATATCAGGTAAAAAATAGATTTATTACAAATGGAACAATACAACAATAATAAAATGATGGGACAGGCCCCACAGTTCGGACACAGTAAAGGTATTTGTTGAGACAACACAAAACAAAACCGTATTGGTCTGATACGTGGAGCCGATCTGCGACCTCGACCGGTTTCGCGGTTAATACCGCTTCTTCAGGAGGATCTAGGATGGCAGATGGCCTGGGATGAGCAACCAACAGTCGCGCCCCCCCAAAAGAGAACACAAATGGCTCGCGCCGGGGAAGCTGATAAAAGCTACAAAAGCAAAATTAAATGTTAATTAAAATACACTGGGGGAGAAAGGGCGGCAACATCACAAAATGATAGGCGCAGGTAGCAGCCTAATGTAGTATAAGGAGAGCCAATAACGCTGGTAAGCAGACAGCTCGTTGTGATGGCCAATATGCATCCCCAGGGAGAGCTTGTCGTATCTGTTGGTAGCTGTTGGCAACCCCATTGAGGAGATTTTTCCCCACCTGTTCTGTCTGAAACCACCCACCTGAAGAAGATAGGGAGCATAAATCTCCCGAATGGGCACAGGGACAGTGGTAAACAACTTACAAATGTTCAGATGTTCTAAGTCTGCTCAACCTCCACATGAAGCAAGTTTTGGGTGGACTTAATGCAGGGGTGTCCAAACAGTGGCCCGCGAAGCCCTTTGATGTGGCCTGCAACCTCCTGCTCTGGGATGGTGGGTTGGCATAAGCCAATGCTTCATGTATAGCGCCAACTCCTGTCACAGGTGGAGTTATACCAAATGCTCTCTGCCTGGGACAGCAACAGCTGGTGATACCTGAATGGAATACTGTTATTAAAGGTAAGGTTAATACTAATTTCACAGTGTATATATGGGCATATCTGTTCTACAGTGATTACTGAGCTGCTTTCAAACTGATTCGCAGGTGCAACACAGAACACCTACGGGTTACCTGCATTGAGCCATAGACTTTTTTTATTGCCTGTTGGTTGGTGCGCTTCAAAAAGTGCACCACACCTGCAGGATATAATAGAAGTCTAAGTGCAGCTAACCTGCAGGAAAGCCACGGGTGCACTGCACCCTTAGTGTGGGTATACCGCAGCGCATCAGTGTGAAAGCAGCCTTAGACCCTTTTGACACAATCAGTCCAACCCAATTGAACCCTTCGTTCACCTCTATTGAGCCACAGATGTAAACGAACTTGTGGCCATTTACACCCATCTACCTCTAATTCGATCCGCCTACCAATAGAGTAGAGTGGGCTGTGCCCCTGTCTGCTCTGCATATGCATATGCATAGTGGACACTCCCATTGAGAACGTCAACATATGACGAAACGCGTCTGGGTTGGACGGCGTGCAGTGACATCACCGCGTATGCGTTAGGAGGAGGGCTCCTTGTTGTTGTCGGCCGGCAGAATTTTATGTACATCGCTCGTTTGCACTTCCTTGTGTAAGTAGCCTTTTAACTTTTTATTAAAATCATTCATTGGTACTACACTATGTTGCGATCTCCTTCCTTTCACATGGTTAACCGCTGTCCTGTATGATATTGGTACTGTCGAGTACCCAGCGCCACTTCCCACTCCTGTGAATCTGAAATCAGCTGTGTTGGTGTGAGACAGGATCCCGATTAGCTGCGAGAACTTCCTTGGGATATGTCGTTTGGATCTATTATATGCTGTTACTGGGCTCATCTCTGGGAAACCTCAGTCCATGTGGTGGTGGCTAGTGTTGCTCACGAATATTCGTTACGAATATTGCATATTCGAGTATTCGCGAATAACTCGAATATCGCTGCGAATATTCGCTATTTCGAATATTCGTATTTTTTCAAATTTCGCAATCAATTTCGCAATTTTTTTTTTTTAAAATATAGCGAATATTCGTAAATATCGAATATTCGTGATATTTTATAAAAAAAAAAAAAAAATGCGAAATTTCGCCAATGCGGAATTTCGCTAATGCGAAATTTCGCTATTTTTATATTTATATTTTATTTTATATTTTTATATTTTTTTTAAATATAGCGAATATTCGTAAATTCGCTATTTTTTTTTTTTATAAAATATCACGAATATTCGCGAATATTCTTCGAAATATCGTGAAATCGAATATGGCGTATTCCGCTCATCACTAGTGGTGGCTCACGATTTCTCAAAATTTCACTTGGGTGCTGTTGGTGTCATATTCATAATTTTTTTTGGACTTACATATGTTTGTGTTATTTATGGACTTTAATGGTTCTTTTTTAGTTGGTGCAATTTTCTTTTTTATTTCTCATAGTGGACATTGACCTGTCATCTGCCTGTTCTGTTCATTGTGGACAGTGACCGGTTACCAAGTCGCCAAAGTGGCCCTTGCTCTTCAAAAGGTTCTTTCTGGGGGGGGGGGGGGGCGAGTTCTATGAGAAGGCAGTAGAAGAGGCTGGAGAGTGGTGCAACTCCTTCGACATTGTCTGTTCGTGCGTTCGACGAACTTCGAACAAAACGGGTCGTTCGCACCAAATTCGAGTTAGGCGCAACGGCCCATAATTCACTGCGGCATTGCGCGCTGATGATTGGCCAAACATGCACTATGACCCTGCATGCTTGGCCAATCACAGCCAATCACAGCCAATCACAGCGCGCAAAAAACGGAGAGCCATAATTGGCCAAAGCCAGGGTGGCTTTGGCCAATTGTGGCTCAGGGCTTTAGCACACGCCCCACACTCTAAAAGGCCGCCTGCTGGGCGGCCTCGTTTAGTGTGTTGCCATTGTTAATGAGAGCAGTCAGAGAGACAGAGAGATTGTCTTTTTATATAGCTAGATAGAGCAGGCACGCAGGCTAGTCAGTTTAGCTTAATTTACAGTGCGAGAGCTCCTGATCCCACCAGAAGATCATGGCGGTAGAGGTTGCGAGGTAGGAAAGACAACATTTTCTCCCAAACCAAGAAGAATCGACACAAGGGACACATCATACTAAATGCAAGTTATGTCCCTTATGTTGATTTTATGTTTGTAGTTTAGGCTAAAATTTGGCTTTAAAGCTTAGTCCACCTTTGGGACCAGGGATGAGCTCAGGCATGTTTAGATTAAATCCTGCTGGGAAGCTGCCAAAACAAACAGGCATTCGCTATCCTGCAGTATACATGCCCCTTGCAAATGTGCGGTTGTAGGGCAGGGAATGCCTCTGCCGCTTACGATTGGCTGTCCATAGAGATGGGCCCAGACGTGTTCGGGATAGCTCAGGGGTGTTCGTGTTTGAACCGATATGAGCTCCCGCCGTTTGGGACCACGTTTCATGTTACACCCATTTTTAGTGTGTAACATGAAACATAGTTGCATTCCCCAACCCCCACCTTCAAATTCCTCCCCACTTACCTACATTTGTGAGTTGCTTCTCCCTGCACTTTTTATCATTCAAAAAGTAATTCCTGATGCTAAACCTTTCAACCAATTTCTAAATTGCTGCATTTGTACGGCCCTCCAGCTGTTTCAGAACTACACATCCCATGAGGCATTGTAAAACACTGACATTCACAGACATGACTAGGCATGATGGGAATTGTAGTTCCTGAACAACTGGAGGGCCGTAGTTTGAAGACCCCTGCTTTAAAGCATTTCTTAAAAAAATATAAAAACCTGCAAGAGAAAGGCATAATGAGCTAGTATGCATAGCATACTAGCTCATTATGAATTACTTACCCCTGAATTACTTAGCCTCCGAAGCGACTCTCGTTCCTCACTTGGCTGGAGTGGCTTGGCTCACTTGGCTGGAGCTGCGATGACGTCACTCTCGTGCATGCGCCTGAGAGCCGTCAGTGACGGCACGTTCACCCTCACTAACGGAACGCTCAGGGCGCCTGTGCCGCTGTCAATGGCGCGCATGCGCCGTAAACATCGGTGCAGGCTTTTCTGCATATATCTTCTAAACCGTGTAGGTTGAGGAGATATTTGTTGCACCTACAGGTAAACCTTGATCTAGGCTTACCTGTAGGTTAAAGTGGTTAAAAGCCAATATAAAGGAATAGTAGTGGCAAAAAAAGTACTCGTGGATTTCATTAACTTTTTTTGGTTAATTCTCCTTTAACCCCTTAACACCCGCCGCATGTACATATATGTCCACAGAAGGGAACGTTAAGGCAGATGGGCGTATATATACGTCCCTGCCTTTGCGCGGGTCGGGGGTCCGATCGGGACCCCCACGCTACATGCGGCGGTCGGAAACCCGCGGGAAGCGATGTGGGACGAGAGCGCGGCTATTCGTTTCTAGCCGCCCGCTCGCGATCGCTCCCCGGAGCTGAAGAACGGGGAGAGCCGTATGTAAACACGGCTTCCCCGTGCTTCACTGTGAGAAAAAGAAAAAGAAAAAGAAAAATGCAATAAAACTATCCCCTATTTTGTAAACGCTATAAATTTTGCAAAAACCAATCGATAAATGCTTATTGCGATTTTTTTTACAACAAATAGGTAGAAGAATACGTATCGGCCTAAACTGAGGGAAAAAAAATGTTATATATGTTTTTGGGGGATATTTATTATAGCAAAAAGTAAAAAATATTGCATTTGTGGGGAAAAAAGGACGCCAATTTTGTTTGGGAGCCACGTCGCACAACCGCGCAATTGTCTGTTAAAGCGACGCAGTTCCGAATTGTAAAAACGCCTTTGGGCATTTAGCAGCATATTGGTCCGGGGCTTAAAGGGGTGTTGCAGCCACATTTAGTGTTTATTAAAAGTCAGCAGCTACAAAAAGTGTAGCTGCTGGCTTTTAATAAACACACACTTACCTGCTCCACGATGCAGCGACGCGCCATTTCAACTGTGGGCACCCGGCCGTGACAGCCTTCGGCTTCACGGCCGGGCACCCACTGCGCATGCGCAAGCGGCACTGCGCATGCGCGAGCGGTGCCGCCCGCCGCTGATTGGACAGGCGATCTCATGGGACCTGTCGGTGTCCCATGCAATCGCCTACTGGGAGGGGCTGCTGTAGGCGATTAAGCTTAATCGCCTAACCAGGCCCTCGGCGGAAGCAGGAAGTGGGACAGGAAGTCCCACTCCTCCTGAAGCCCCCACTCCCCCCTCAAAAAAATTACATGCCAAATGTGGCATGTAAGGGGGTGAGGAGTGGGTTAAGCGGAAGTTCCGAATTTGGGTGGAACTCCGCTTTAAGTGGTTAAGGGGGCGTGGCAGGGAGTGTATCCTATGCCTACATACGTTTGCTAGTAGGTGTCCCTCATTCCCTTCTCAAAAATTTGGGAGGTGTGCATCTGCCACAACAGCAGGGGGACTCACAGAATGTGCCTGCACAAGGGGTGAGCTTGAGCATGTTCGGACACGAGTATGAACCCTCCTGAGGTATCCTGCCAGGAAGCTGTCACTGCAGACAACCAATCATAACTGGCCAAAGTATTCCCTGTCCTGAAGCTGCATGTATGCAAGGGGCATGTTCCCCGCCTGAGAACATCCCTGGCCGACACACATGCAGGGACGTCAACACACTTGCAGTTCAGTGCTTATCCCCTCCAGCCCCATAACAGGAGGTCTAATCCTCGACCTAGGGCCAGGAGCTAAACAATGCAGGAGACTGCGCATTGCAGCTATGATAAACTGATCGCAGTTGCAATTATACAGGCTTCAATGCAAACATTTTAAAATGTGCATTTTTTTTATTGAACAAATGTTAGTATATTTTGTTACATTTTTGCAAAAGGGGGACTACATCTTTATGGCTAATTGTACTATCATAGAATTATCCTTTATATTCCTCAGTCCAGAGTTTTATACTCACCTATCCACGCTTCTACATGAACTCATTGAAAAGACAGAGAGGAGAAAAGGCTTGGCTTCAGCACTGCCTATTCCTGTGAACCAAGCCTCTCTTTCATTCACCGCCATGGAAACAGAGCAAGCAATTACATCAACTCATTGAGAAGATAAAGAAAGGAGGAGGAGAGGCCTGGTTTCACAGCTGCCTGGAAATGGCAATTCCTGTGAACCAAGCCTCTCTTTCACCCACCGCCATGGAAACTGAGCAAGCTAGCAGTCTAATTATTGTCCAGCCTCTCAGCTCCTAGAGGAGATTAACCCTACAAGGTCTATGAGGCGCAGAAGGTTTATTTTTTTCACCAGCAAACCGTTTGCAATGACCTGCGTTTATCGTCACTTCATCAATGCAGGTCACCGCAAGGGTATATAGAAAACAATTCATTTCTATGTACCTCATTCACATCACAATGTTGTGTACATGTGCGTTGCTTTAACCACTTCACCTCCGGAGGATTTACCCCCTTCCTGACTAGGCTATTTTTTGCGATACGGCACTGCATTACAGTACTTTAACTGACAATTGCGCGGTCATGCGACATTGGACTGTACCCAAATAAAATTTATGTCCCTTTTTTCCTACAAATAGAGCTTTCTTTTAGTGGTATTTTGATCACCTCTGCGGTTTTTATTTTTTGCACTATAATAAAAAAAACGACATACAATAAAAAATAAAAAAAACAATACAAGTTTTACTTTCTGCTCCAAAACACATAAAATAAAAAATGGAAAATCTTTTAATTTTTTTTTATCAATTTAAGGCAATATGTATCCTGCTACATGTTTTTGGTAAAAAATCCCAATAAATGTATATTAATTGGTTTGCGCAAAAGTTATAGCATCTACAAACTATGGGATATATTTATGGAACTTTTATTTATTTATTTTTACTAGTAATGGCGGCGATCAGCGGGACTTCGCCCTCGTGCCCCATATTTGGAAGTGCAGGATCACGTATATATATGTGATCTCGCGCGCCGCCCTGTAGCAGTAAATGTGCTGTGGGGTAGTCAGCAAGTGATTCAATTATAAACAAATGCAGGTGGCCACTAGGGCACGTAGAAAACAATAGTTTTTTGTGCCCTGTTTACACCACAGTGCTGGTATGATGTGCAGAACATTGCAATGCAGAAAAATGCAGTGTGTCTGCCTGTCACCGCGCAGCAGCGCAATGCACCATGCTACTGTGCAGTGACATGAGTAAAGTGTAAATATGTGACACTTTACATAAGGTTTAAAAGGTAAATATTTTATTATATCTTTTGATGTGACAACACTAAAGAAATGACACTTTGCTACAATGTAAAGTATTGAGTGTACAGCTTGTATAACAGTGTCAATTTGCTGTCCCCTCAAAATAATTCAACACACAGCCATTAATGTCTAAACCGCTGGCAACACAAGTGAATACACCCCTAAGTGAAAATGTCCAAAAAAACTGAAAATGTATTTTCAAATACTTACCGTAATTTTCCTTTCCTGATGGACTCCATGGCAGACTATGTGTGGGTTAACCCTGCCTCATCTCCAATGCTATAGGACCCCATACCCATAAGTTTACGCTCACTGCTAGGGACTGCGTTCCATAACTAGCCAACTCTTGGACCCATGGGTGCGAATTTCCGTCTGCCGTGGAGTCCATCAGGAAAGGAAAATTACGGTAAGTATTTGAAAATACATTTTCAGTTTTCCTGACAGACTTCATGGCAGACGAAATAACTTGCCAGGCCACACGGGAGCGTATGCTGAACAAAAAGAGTTTTCATTTGCCCCGTCAACTGAGAAGATTCTTAAACCAAAGTTCACAGAGGAAAGAGAAGCAGGTTCTATGCAATAATGTGACATAAAGGTAATAATTGAGGCCTACGAGGCCGCTTTGCAGATAACACCAGGAGGAGCCACATGTTGAACTGCTGCTCATGAAGCCACCATGCCCCTGGCAGAATATTCCGTCACTGCCTCTGGAGGAGCCAAGCCAGGCCGCAATAGTTCTGGTTGAGGCTCGCTTCCCTCTATTAATGCCGGAGTACAAGACAAACAGGTAATCAGAACGTCTGAAAGAAGAGGTAACTTGTAGGTATTCCTTCAGTATCTTTATCCGGCCCTTCTTTATCCGGCCCTTGGGGCTTTATTCCTCCCATTGATATGAGGCACTATTCTTCCCACTGACACCAACAAGGGGGCACAATTTCTTTCACTGATACCAATGATGGGATACAATTACTCCTACTAATAGGGGCACTACTCCTTATCCTATTGACTGCAAACTCTGAGGCCATATTTATTCTCACCAATGCTGGGCCCGGGACATTTTCTACCCCCGCTGGCCAGACCGGGCCTCCTAAAGTCTGAAGGACAATAAACTGGCCCTTTGTTTGAAAAGTATGGAGACCCCTGATCTAGAGGATGCACTTCAGTAGACTCTGGGGACCTGAATGTGGGTAGGACGATTTCCTGGTTTTCATCGGATGTGACTGTAACCCATGGAATGGGGGCAATGAAGTGGCAGGTGAGCAGATTTTTGGACTGAAGCCACCAGAAGAGGCTGTTCCCCCTTGATGGTGTCATGCGAATAAGCTGATTTATGTCCCCTGATTTCCATTGTTGAAGAAGCCCTGTTTGAAAGGGGCATAACCTCCACAGCGCCCACTTGACCATGGGGGTCGTGGAGACCATCGTGCTGACAATTTTTAGGCCTTGCTAGGCCCTCAGGCGTGAGGAGCACAAAGCCCGCAAAATTCTCTCCCGAATGATCGGAATCTTCTCCACTGGGAGGGAGATGGTGCTCTCTACCGTATCGAACTGGGCCCCTTAATAAACCAGGCGCTGGACTGGTTCTAGCTGGCTCTTCTCCAGGTTTAGGAGCCACCCGAATTTGATTATTGTAGAGGTAACCTTCTCCCTGTAGGCTAGCAATTGCTCATTGTCTTGGGACAACAACAGGAGACCGCCAAGGTAATGGTACAGGTGTATCCCTCGTGTTGTGATAAGGGCCACTACGGCCATGAGAACCTTTGGGAAAACGCAAGGTGAGGTTGTCAGCCCAAAGGGGAGGCAGGTGAACTGTAGGTGTTCCTGTCTGACCTGGAACCGGAGGTATTTGCGGAATCCCTCTGCCACTGGTACATGAAAGTAAGCATCTTTTAAATTGATGGAGATTAACCAATCGCCTGGTTGCACAATTTGTTGGATGGTAGATAGGGTCTCTATTTTGAATTGTTTGTATTTTATGTACTTGTTTAGGAAGGTTAACCCTATCACCGAGCACCATTAGCCATTTTTCTTCTGTACTAAGAGGAGAGGGGAGTACACACACTGGAAATCTTTGTCCTTCGGGACAGGAACCGCCGCTCCTTAGTGCTTTCAGCAAATCTACATAGGAAAGCTGCACCTGCTTCTTTACTTCTGACTGTGGCAGCAGAGTGGGAATTGATTTGCAGGAAGGGATACTGGTGAAAGATCACGTGTGGCCTATGAAGACCGTCTTGATGGTCTAGTAGTCTGAGATTGAGGTCACCCAGATGTGCTGGAAGAGAAGCAGATGAGCCCCCACCCGACCCGCCTGGGCGGGCCCAATCTTAAAAAAACTTAGCTGGCTCAGGACCACCAGGCACCTGTCATTTGGTGGACTTCTGAAAGGGTGCCTGCCCTCTGCTCCAATTTCTTCTGAAATCCCATCCGGCTTGTAGGAGCGTGCTTCTCTTGAACGCTCGGTACTTCGTCTTCATTGGGGCTTCTTCTGACCAAACAGAAACCTGTCCTGGGGCAGGAACCCCAACTTCCCACCCGTGGACGGGGTTATGGTACTGTCTAGCCTGTTGCCAAATAACAAGGGCCCCTCAAAGGGAATCCTACACCAGGCTTGCTTGGATGCTGGGTCGACAAGCCAAGGGCGCAACCACAAAGCCTGCTTTGCTTTGACCGAGGACAGCATAGACTGGGCCAGCAGGTGGATAGGATTGATTAAAGCTCCCCCAGAAAGGCTACTGCCAGCTTCAGTTCCTGAACTGCCTTTCCCTGGGCCAGATCTTCTGAGACTCCTCTGAGTATGGAGTCCACGTTTTCCATCCAGGCCTTCATGACCTTGGACATGGCTGCAAGGGCCAAGGCTGGCTTGCAAGCCATCCCAGCAAGTCAAGAGATTCTCTTGAAGTCTTGGTTTATCTTTCTCTCAAGGCCATCTTTGAAGGATACCGTGTCCACTAAGAGAAGAGTGACATGTTTGGATAGCCGCATCAGGGCTGTGTCGATGAGGGGAGCGTTTTCCAGATGTTTCATTTCTTCAGCCTTGAAGGGGTACAATCTGGAGGTTTTGTTTGACATAGAAACCTTCTTGTCTACTATACTCCATTCCTCGTCAAAAATGTCCTTTAATTTTCGGGAAAATTGGAACGTTCCTTCCCCAACTGCTTAACGAACTTCCCTGCTATGCTGGGGGGGCAGAAGCGTCCTCCCACTTAAGAGCCTCTTTGACCGCCTTGATAAGTGGGGAAACCAGGGAGTAGTCTAATCCTCCGACAAACTAATCTCCCTCCATCTCGCTGTGCGAGGAATCATGGGAGGCATCAAAGGCTTCGTCAGCCAAGAAGCCGGATAGGGTGGTGCACTGGCTCCGCGTGTGCGTTGTACCCCACTCCTTTAGGAATTGTTAAACAACACGCTTCACAAGAGACTCCATCTGCTGGTTTTCTGTCTCTTTTTCCCCCTCACACAATGATTTGCCCTCTGGCACTCAGGTCCCACATCCCCAGCAGGCCCTGCGATCAGAGGGGCTGTAATGGCGGTGGGTGCGCTGACTGGAGGAGAAATGGGAACATTTCCTTTCGTGGTGGGCCCCAGACAGAGAGTCACGCCTGGACCTAGACGATTAGTGTTGATGTTGGTGTTGCGGCCTGGAAAGGTCTCTGTCGACTTGAACCACTAATTGGCAGTCTGATCTGGCAGTAGAAGGGGGAAAGGGGAATCAAGACCAAAGATTAGCGCCTTCTATTATTTACAAAGCCAAGCAAGTTTCATCCACTTCCCCTCATCTGCACATACCCTGTGCGAGAGGGCTGGCCACAGGAAGGCGGAGACCTGTCCATGATATCCGGAAAAAAAAATGAAAAAACGAATGCTGGAAGCGCGCAGACATCAGTGGGTGAAGGACCTGGGTACCAGAGAAGCAAAATGAAGGGAAAAAAAAATTCCCCTTTTTTTTGCTACTTCCCTTTAAGAGGAAGGAAGACAAACAATGCCTATAAAAATGAAGGGTTTACCTTGCCCTGAGTGGTGCTGAGTTTGGGGAAGCTGTCGCAGCCTGCCCACAGGTATCCCGACCTGACAGGGGCTGACAGCAGTTTAAATCCCCCGCAGTAATGACGTCATTGCCGGCCTGCGTCATACAGACCGGCAGAACAGCGCCTGTGCGACCACGGGACCCCCCCGCCGCTTTGCGAATGTGCAAAATCAAGCCTCTGTGTCACTAGAGGCTTTGCGCATTTGCAGACCATTGCGACGGCCGGATCCCGAAAGAGATGCAGCGTACTGGAATGCAGAAGCATTCCAGGAGCCATGAAGGCAAAGAAATCAGTTTATTAAATGAGGAGGGTGGCCACACTGATGAACAAACAAACATAAACAACTGCCATGGATGAGCATCAAGAGAAATTCCAGACCTTGCCAGCCGAGATGGAGCTTCTGCCCGACGTCCATCCTGGTACACATGGGCCACCTCCCTTCCACCATAGGGGTATTACAAGCCCAAGAAACCGCTCACCCGCTCATGGCTGGGCCCTGTGTTGCAATGCACAGCTGACACCAGGAGCAGGAAACATCCCGACCGGAAATCGTACAGGAACCAACGTGAAATAGGGTCCATGGAGGAGGACAAAGAAGGAACGCAGTCCCTAGTGGTGAGTTTAAACTTATGGGTATGGGTTCCTATAGCATTGGAGAGGAGACGGGGTAACCCACACGTAGAATCTGTCAGAAAAGATTTGAATGGGGAGCCGTGTGTTAAATTTGGTGTTATCGCTCTCACTTTCTCATACTGGTCACTGGAAGTTCAATATGGCACCTCATGGCAAAGAACTCTCTGAGGATCTGAATAAAATAATTGTTGCCCTACATAAAGATGGCCTAGGCTATAAGAAGATTGTCAAGGCCCTGAAACTGAGCTGCAGCATGGTGGCCAAGACCATACAGCGGTTTAAACAGGATAGGTTCCACTCAGAACAGGCCTCGCCTTGGAACCTTTTTTGGGGTCACGGCGATTCAAACAGTTCCACTGCAGGCAATGGGGTGTGACTTGTCATACGATTTAAAACTGTCACTTGCCTGCCTATACTTATTGGAGTCAGTGATTTACAGTATTGAAGCCAAATATTCCAAGTATTCCACAGGGCTGGTACAAAATCCGAATTTTGACATTAATGGCGGCCTACAAATTCCAATTTTAATAGATACTGCAAAGACAGTTCTCTTTTTTTTGGTTAAGCCAACGCATTCTGTATATATACTGTGATTCTGTACTTGCCAAATATGCTGCAGAAATCTCCCTCCACTGAGTCTGGCTGCAACCATTTTAACTGTGGGCAGCTGAAGCTGCAGCCTGTTCACCTCCTTTTATTACACAGACACACAGAGGCACACCTCCAACTCTGTAGCTCTCATTGGCCCTCTTATGACCCCCCTTCCTGGCAAACTCTCACAGGAGTGAGAGAGAGAGCTGAGCATGTCATAAGCCTAGGCTAATGACCAGACAAGAAAGAAAAAGTGGGCTGTATAAGGTATTTACTGGCAGGAAAAAAAATGTTTTACTGTCCAAAGTTAAAACAACAAGAGCAGAAGATTTAATAGATGGAAAGATGAAAAAAACTGAAGTTCTGCTTTAAGGTTTGACCTCATATTATATGGTTTTGGTATATCTAAAGGAAAAATCTAAAGAAATATGTATAAAGTCTTTAATAGGAAGTTGGCAGGTTTGTTTTTTCATCTATGTAGCGCCCTGCTCCTGCTGATCAGGCGCTGCTTTAAATTTAGTAGGGTCTGAGCTGTTATTGGGCTCAGACAAGAATGATTATGGGCAATGTAGTCTCTGTTTTAGCCGTGACTGTGCTGGGAGTATCCACCATTGTTCGTCTGAGGGTGTCATTACCACCCCAGGCCAAAGGTGGCAGCAGCAAGGTCAAGGTGCATTGGGTATTCCTCTCGGCAGCAAATCAGTGGGTGTGGTTCATCGCTGTGCATGCCGGGAAGGGGTACTTAATGGACAGACGCCATTAGGGCAAGGGTTGTCGTCGGGGGCTGTCATCCCACCGCCTCGTGGTCCGCCTGACCTGAGGTGCGTGTCCTGAATCCTGGTTCCGGGACCATATTGGCCTGGGGCTGTGACTTTGTTCGTAGGCCCAGTTGTCTGGCTGGGGCCTGCCTGGCAGAGGTGATCCTGTGCTGTCCGTCCTGCGGGAGGAAGCCACTTGATGAAGGAAGCCAGGGGAGGACCTATCCTGGAGGGGGCCATGCAAGAGGCTGGTACCTTAGGAGAAGGCCTGGAAACTTCATCGAAGGATGCACTGCACACCGAGGGGCTAGACAGTGTTGCCTGTCGGGCCTAAAAGTTCCACCAAAGCTAAGCTAAAGAGATCCAGGTGCTGAATCTTGTGGCAGAGGATTCCGGACCAAAGTGTCTCTTCATAAAGGAATGTCTGTGGCAGAGACTGTACTTTACTTTGTGCGCCATACCGGCTGCTAGGCCAGTGAGAAGGACCTATCCAGGGGAGCAATACCCACTCTGGCTAGAGCGGCGACGATAATTGTTTGCTGGAAGCAGGACTGTTTGTGACTACGCACATGAACCTATCTACCTTTCCACCCCTTATCCTTCTTTTCTACTGAAGTTCTGCCAAATATACCCAAGAAAAAGAAGTGCATTGTGTGGACATTAAAACTCTTCAGGCTCTCTTTTCACCCTGGACAGCGAAAATATAGAGGTAACGTGCCACCCAAAAATAACCAGCAACTCCTCCGGGGGTAGTGCTACATCTATTATCATGCATTTGCAGCTTTTTTAAAACAGATGGGCTGCCTTAATACAATGCATGTTAACCTGAATGTGATAAAGCACCTCAACAAACCGCAAATGTGCACTGTATAACTGCAATCATCTAATCGCCATAAACTGCATTCTTTTTTATTTTTGCATTCAGATTATCATGGATTGGCCTAGCCAACGACAATCCTTTTTTTAACCAACGTCCTCATGCAGCAATCTGTAGGTAGGATATTTTGTACATTTTGTGCAAGGTTCCTTATAATTAATTTATATGCCTTAGTCTTTTTTTATGGCTGAAAATTAATTTATTGAACCTGTCGCTGCCTCAGGTGTGATTTGGTGTTGTCTTCCTGCCTGTGCTTATTACTGCAATATTACTTTCCAAAGGGAATTTTATTTCTAGGTAGAGAAAACAGGCTGGGAGTCCCCAGAGGAACAGGTCCTATTTCCTATGTTAAAATCAATTTTTTTTTCACCTAATTAGCAGCTTTGAAAGTAGTCATTTGGAGCACAGTATTTGTGCTTGCCTGTAATGATTCACATCATTTCTCACCTGCTTGTCTCAGGTGCATAAATTAAATTGTCCGTGAATAATGACAGTGGAGAAGGGCTTATAGCTGCCAATCAGATACATGCTTGCAATCTGTAAACTTCTGTAAACATGTGGTTGAGTCCTGTTTTTACTACTCCCCTGCTGCAATGGCAACCGTATAGAGGTATACACATGACACAGCTGCGATGCTTTGCAGAACGTGTTGCAACTGTCCTGCAACTACGTGCAATGCACACATTTGTTATGCAATGGTGCAGGTTTTTAGGGGTTATTGCTCCAGTTTTTTTTCTGAAAAGGTGAACTAACCCTGTAAGATAGCCATACACTGGTCAAATTTTGCTTGAAATATTTCATTTTAGGAACCTAATTGTTAGTGGTGTCATTTTGGTGCTTGTTTTTAACTCTAGTAATGAGAAAATTTGAAGTAGCAGGATGGAAAACATTTCTTGAACAAACACATTTCTAACCTTGTGTAACCAGGTGCTGGGCTAAAGTCATATGGAGAAGAAGACATTGCTTTTTTCTTATCTCCCTCTACTGCACAGGTGTCAAACACAAGGCCTGCTGGCCGAATCTGGCCCTCCAAGCCATTTTATGTGGCCCAGTCCTCCTCCAGACCCCTACTTTCTGCTTTCAAGCAATGCATCCAACTTCTTCCCAGCAGCAGCATAACGAAAGGGGGGTACACTGTGATGTAAGGGAGAGTGGGGGACCCAACTTCTGATGGTGAGGTGGCTTTTGACATCTAATGTAAGCATAGCTCCCAACTGTCCCTGATTTCAAAGGGACTGTCCCTGATTTGGAGCTATGTCTCTCTGTCCCTCTTTCCCCTCATTTGTCCCTAATTTTGGTCCGATCTGTATAGTTGTATATCAAATTTCACTTTTTATCTGGCAAAAAGTGTTTCCCAGTGCTAAAGCTTTCCTCCAATTTCTAAATTGCTGCATTTGTACATTTTAAAAGCCAACAAAATGTAAAAGTAGTGGTTAAAAAAAAAAAACTTGTGGATTTGATTAACCTTTTTTGGTTAATTCTCCTTTAAGGGGGTGTGGCAGGAGGCGTGTCCTATGCCTACATACCTTTGTTAGTAGGTGTCCCTCATTCACATCTAAAAATGTTGGGAGGTATGATGTAAGGGGAGGGGATGCACTGAACATCTAATCTTACAGATGCAACCGGCTCTTTTAAAGACAATCCTAATGCTGATGCGGCCCACGATGAAATTGAGTTTGACACCCCTGCTCTACTGAGATACTGATTGTAGAACACAACACATCGAAGCTGCAGACAAACACGGATTCCCCACTCCTGCACAGCCAGGCACACAGAATCTTCACAGTAAAATTTTGAGATCTAGCCTGTACATTGTGGTACCACATCCATGTAAAATGTCCAAAAACAAAAAGGGAACAAAAAAAATAGCACTTTAATGGTTATCACCTATAATCCCCAAAAAAGGAGAGTACACATGTATGTAAAAGTGTATTTAAACAACTTGTTTAAAAACTCATAAAAGTATAACAAAACTTACAAATGCTGATAATCTCCATAAATAACTGGATATATGAACATACAAAGAGAGCTATCTGAATGACCCGCTATCAGTTTGTATGGATAGGGACGGCCATAAGTCCACCATATGCAGGGCCAGACGTAGGAATCAAAGTATTACCAATCGAAATCTTGACGTGTTTCACCAAAAGCTTCTTCAGGGGATCCTATTAGTATTATATATGAAACAGGCCTGTGAGGTATAAGGAATCTTCACAGTCAGAGAACAGTCCAGAGCTTTGTGTTTCTAGTTTATTAGGGTTAACAACTAGAATAGGGATGGAACATTATGGGCTGCCCACTTGACTTGAACAAGATCTTCAGGAACAACTTCCTATACCTGTACACACTTTGTTTCTTTCTTCCTCTGTACAGCTCCTGCTGGCTCAATCTTGGCTGAACTGACAAGACCTTTGTCAGTTCAGTAGCAGCCCCTACAGGTAGGACTGGGGATTCCGCATCCAATTTGTAAAACCCAGCATCATATGTTTCAGCACCATTCTCACTGGTTATTTAGGCTGATGCTCCATACACACGACTGGATTTCCCGATGGGAAAACTGCAAAAGCTTTTGAATCCAGGCTGTGTTTATGGTCCTCACAGTTTTTCCAATGGGAAAACTGCCCAAAAACCGCCGGACAAAAAAAGAGAATCTGCTCTCTTTTTTCCCGTCGGGATTCCCGGCTGACTTTTTCACGGCGGAAAACTGACATTTTTGGCCGTATTACTGTGGGGTAAAAACTCAGATGAAGCATACACATGGGCAGTAGTGCCAACCAAATGAGACCCATGCAAGTGAATGAGCTGCACCATAACCACTCCTGTACGCAGTTGAAGCACAGTTTTGTGGCCCTCTACAAGTTAAAACAGGCCTCCTTACAGCCTGTCAAGTGTCCTCTGAAAAGGAATCTTTTGTGATCACTCATGGAAAAGTTTTGATGGAACTACTGTAGAACAGACAAAGACCTCTGAAGCAATAGACAGTAGAGATCTTACATACCGGAATGTGAAAACTGCTTGCGGCTTCTCATATGGGGGCACGGCTGGAAGTGGGAACACTGCTGGGGAGGTAATTTTGCTTCCTGGGGAACCGCTCAGTAAGCGTCTTTACAAGATCGCCCCGTGTGCAGCTTTTTAACTTCTAACACTTTAGTAAATAGGTAGGCGGGATAAGCCGCACAGGGGGGAGGAGTGACATTGTCTGTCTGGTGCCTAGGACCCCCTGCTACTTCAGCTCAAGCTATATCTTTGTGTCACCTCATCAGTTTAGATCTGCAAGAGTAACTCTTTTGTCAAGACTAAAACAACACTGGGTACCAGATGGCAATTAGATAAAGGGCCGAAAAGTACAGTATGTAACAAAAAACCTAGAGTCAAATTCATTTTTTTTTGCAAACTGTTCATTAAAACCTGCAGTTTAGAAAACTGTAAATTAGAGGAAAAAGACAACCGTGCTAATTGCGCCTTAATGGCCTCATGTTTACGTTCATATGTTTCCTAATTCGATGTTACAATGTTAATTATCATACAGAGAGTACGCTTTTTTCTGCATTAGATTTTTTTTTCTCTGCAAGCTCTCATTAATACTGTCGTGCTGTTTGATTGAATATATGCAAGTAAAGAATCCACAAGCAAAAACTGTGCCTCTCAGAAAGCTCTGGCCTTCATTGGGGATTATGTATGATGAAGAGGCATCAATACTTTAAAGGTTGCCAATAACTTTTTTTTCAGTAAGCCGTAAAAAAGAAAAAAAAATTACTTCAAAAAGTAATTCTGTCCCCTTCGTTAGTCAACGGTATTTATTTTAACATATCTGAATGCACCAGAAATTATAGCTTTCAAGTCAGTAATTGCTGGAGATGTATTTTTTATGGGTCTGTTTGTTGGGGTGCAGAAACTGGGGTGCTATAAATATTAGGGTGAAATAGATATTGGAGGGTATGGACTCTGTATACTGGGTGCACCTTATGTTGGGGTACACTAGATATTGGCACTATGGACTGTCTGTATTTGGTTGCATTACATTTTGGGGGCATGAGCTGTGTGTATGGAGATATTGGGTGAGGTAGATATTGAGATATATGGCCAGATTCATAACATATTTACGTTGGCATATCTAGAGATACGCTGCGTAAATACTAAGAATAGCTGGCGTATCTTTTTTTGGTATTCAGAAAAGAAGATACGCCAGAATTCTGCTAATATACGAGCGGCGTAAGTCTGTTATACATCGTATATTAGTTGCAGTTTTACGCTGGCCGCTAGGTGGCGCTTCTGTCGTTTTACGTGTCGAATATGTAAATTAGGGAGTTACGCCGATTTCCGAACGTACTTGCGGCCGGGCGTCGTAGTTTACGTCATTTGCGTAAGCGTTATTCCGGTGCAAAGTTACCTCTGCTAAAGGAGGCGTAGCCAATGTTAAGTATGGACGTCGGGACATCGTCGAATTGTACGTCGCTTACGTCGTTTGCGTAAATCGTTCGGGAATGGGGCTGGACGTAAATTACGTACACGTCGTTTACATTGACTAGATGCGACGTGATTTCGCGCATGCGCACTGGGATACGTCCACGGACGGCGCATGCGCCGTTCAGGAAATACGTAAATTGCGTGGGGTCATGATTCATTTACATGAATCACGCCCCCACATTACTCATTTGAATTAGGCGCTCTTACGCCGGACAGTTTACACTACGCCGCCGCAAGTTATGGAGCAAGTGCTTTCTGAATAAGGCACTTGCCCATAACAGTTGCGGAGGCGTAGTGTAAAGAGCATACGCTACTCCCGCACAAAATTACGCCACCCTTTTCTGAATCTTGCCCATAGACGTATTTTTATTATTGGTGTAACGCACCCTCTAAGGAGCCGCAAGTATAAGACTTCATTTCCATGGACGTTTTTACAGCCACTTTTTTTAGCCTTTTTTACAGCATAAAAACGCCTGTCCATGTTTATTTTTTGGATGTTTTTTTTTTTTGAGCCGGAGCTCAAAAACGCGGCAGGTGGCGTTTTTTAAAGTTTTTGAGTGTTTTTGTGCGTTTTTGAGCGTTTTTAGCGTCTGGCGTTTTTACAGCTCTATTGCTGGAGCTTCAGAACGCACTGATCCTGGGTTTTTTTTGCAGCTTAAAAACGGCTCAGCCATCTACAGCTCAAAAACGTCATGGTGGGCATGAGGCCATAGACTAACATGGAGAGCCGTTTTTAAGCTGTAAAAAACGCTCAGAGAAGTGGCTGTAAAAACGTCCATGGAAATAAAGCCTAAAGGGATCTGTCACCCTGCACAGTCAGGCACACTGCATATTAACCAGCACACTGCAGACAGGAAAGCCACCGATCGGCTCTCCATGTCAGCGCAAACCGAGGGAAAGCCAATTACCATCACTTCCTGGTTCCGAACTGTACTGAAGTGATTGATCAATCGACTTGTGTACAACCAACCTGCTGGGTTCTCTTTCAAGCTGTTATAGCCGCTAGCGATAATTACTGTCTTCTCCAGGGTGGGATGGCTTCCCCCCGATCACTCCCAGCTGGGAGAAAACAATTGCTTATTTCCCCTGTCCCTTGGTTGCAGGAAAAATAATGCACCATATATGGCCTGTCTAAAGGCTAAACTGCATCCCACAAGGAAATAATATTCCCAGGGAAACAGATCCAAGTCTATATATTCGAAAGTCGTATTTTTGATTCAGGGCAGATTTTTTGTAAGTTTGTTTACTAAACTCATTGCAGCACTTAGGAAGAGCAAGAATGTTGAAGAGAGATTTTAACGCTTACAGGACCTACGCTCAGGACTTTTCCGAAGCCACACCATTTTCAAGAAGGCGAACACTGCAGTGGACGAAACGCTGTAGAGAAAACAGGAGTTTAATTCACAATGAATAATATACTGTCCTCATACACGTTAGCACGATGTGTAATCTGACATGTAGCTAAACCTTCTGTCTTGAAGAAGAGAAAACTGTACTGCTTTAACCTTCTCTTTTATTGATAGTAGATTGACAGGAAAGGTAAAACTACAGAATAAAACAATAGCATTTAGAACATAAAATCCATGGTACATGGCCTAAGACACAGAATTATCTGCTATACATGCAGTACATGGGGTATCACAAATGATATTAACGAGCTATGAAACAAGTAACACATATAAGCTATGGTAAATGTCACAAGATAGTGCTCTTACCGACTATGCTAGAAAACAGGCTAAATAGCAGATGATGGGGCAGGAACCCAGTGAGAATGTTTGGCTCCTGAGACACAAGATGGTGACTGCTTGCTGTACAGCACAAGACTAGCAAGTTCAAGAAACTACCCAGAATACACCGGGACTCCCATAATGCACAGAGAAAACAGGCTGAATAAAATACATTAATTGGTCAGTAGATGGTGCTGTTACCACACAATGTAATGCACATGAATTACAAGACAGGTGAAAAATGCAATGCCAACTGATAAACACACAAACAACTGGACCTATAGAAAGACCTATAGAAAGACATCACAGCCAGAGCGGCGGGCACACGCGTGTCCGCCCCTAGCCGGAAATACAAAATTTAGTACATGTACTGTATGTGATTCAGCACAACAGGACAGCCCTACCGCAGTATAAATGCGGTGGGAGGTCCTGAAGTGCCCAGTCTTTACAGTAGAACTTGCTTACCAATCTTTTCCTGTTTATCTGGTTGTATTTTATTTCTCACTATCGTCTAACCAATTACTATGTTATTCCAGGTGCTTGTACACCTTAACGCCATTGGGTGTATATCTAGACATCTCCAATATATATTCTTCCCCCGCCAGATAAACAACCATGTTTAAGGCTGAACTCCAGGATGAACAAATCTTATCTTAAAGTGGTTGTTAAGCCACTCTGTTCTCTTTACACAAATGTCTCTGTATGCTAATGACAGATGTCCCAGTGACATCAGTCGGGAGGAGAGGAGGAGAGAGATGGCCGGTAACATGAGCACCAAGCGGCACTCTGAAATCAGGTATAGAACGGCATTTTATTTATAAAGCACACACACTGGGACACCTGTCATTAGCATACAGAGAAGATTGTGTGAAAATGTAATAGTGTCATTTAAATGAGTAATTTTAGCAGCAGGAGGGTAGGGGCGGGCACCTGTACAAGCTGACAGGCAGAGAGGAAGGGGGAGAGGAGAGCTGCGGGTGACGGTATCATGTAAACCGATGGTGTCAGGGCTCAGCAGTCATGATAAACCGTGGTCAGTTTATGAGGGGAGGGCAAAACCAGGCTTTATTGAAAGCTATACACTGAGATCAGTGCTTGTAACTCCCCCCCACCACTGCACTGATTACCCCTGACTGTCCCCTGTGTCCTCCTCCAGCTGCCCGAGTCCTTCATGTGCTCCTCTGGCTCTCCAGGTCCTCCTCCAGTCCCCCTTGTCCTGGATCTGTCAGGATGGAGAGCAGAGAAAGGAGCCTGTATATTCAGTGCCTCAAAGTATTCATACTCTTTGAAATTTTCCACATTTTGTCATGTTACAACCAAAAATGTAAATACATTTTATTGGGATTTTATGTGATAGACCAACACAAAGTGGCACATAATTGTGAAGTGGAAGGAAAATGATAAATGTTTTTCATTTTTTTTTTTATACAAATACCATACATACTCGAGTGTAAGCCAAGTTTTTCAGCCCTTTTTTAAAGCAGAAAATACCCCCCTCTGGTTATACTCGAGTCAGTGTACCTGAAATTCTTAACAGGCAGTGGGCATCCATTGTTTAAAAGTTGCAGTCTCCTCCTGGTCCCTCCGGGATAGGCGTTTCCCAGCAGACACAGTTTTGCCTATCACGGACATTCTCTCATCCTCGGACTCAGTTTCCCAGAAGACGCTGTGTTCAGTGTTCCGCCAATCACGGACGTTCTCTTGTCCGAGGATAGGCGGAACTGTGTCTGCTGTGAAACACCTATCAGGGAAGGGACCAGGAGGAGACTGTGACTTTTAAACAATGAATGGACAACCCGAAGCCTGTCAAGAATTTCAGGTACACTGACTCGAGCACAGTGAGGCTGCAATGGGCACAGTGAGATTGGACACAGTGAGGTTGCAATGGGCACAGTGAGGTTGCAATGGGCACAGGGAGCTTGCAATGGACACAGTGAGGTTGGGCACAGTAAGGTTGCAATGGGCACAGTAAGGCATGCAAATGGGCACAGTGAGTTTGGGCACAGTGAGGATGAAGTGACGTCTGTGATAGACGGAACTGTGTCTGCTGTGAAACGCCTATCACGGAAGGGACCAGGTGGAGACCGCGACTTTTAAACAATGAATGGATGCCCGAAGCCTGTCAAGAATTTCAGGTACACTGACTGGAGCACAGTGAGGCTGCAATGGGCACAGTGAGATTGGACACAGTGAGGTTGCAATGGGCACAGTGAGGTTGCAATGGGCACAGGGAGGTTGCAATGGACACAGTGAGGTTGGGCACAGTGAGATTGCAATGGGCACAGTAAGGCGTGCAAATGGGCACAGTGAGTTTGGGCACAGTGAGGATGAAGTGACGTCCGTGATAGGCGGAACTGTGTCTGCTGTGAAACACCTATCACGGAAGGGACCAGGAGGAGACCGCGACTTTTAAACAATGAATGGACGCCCGAAGCCTGTCAAGAATTTCAGGTACACTGACTCGAGCACAGTGAGGCTGCAATGGGCACAGTGAGGTTGGACACAGTGAGGTTGTAATGGGCACAGTGAGGTTGCAATGGGCACAGGGAGGTTGTAATGGACACAGTGAGGTTGGGAACAGTGAGGTTGCAATGGGCACAGTGAGGTGTGAAAATAGACATAGTGAGGCGTGCAAATGGGCACAGTGAGTTTGGGCACAGGGAGGTTGCAATGGGCACAGTGAGGCGTGCAAATGGGTACAATAAAGCTACAAATGGGCATTTTTGACTCTTTTCCACTTGCTGCTGCATTCTCACTCTAGGCTTTTACTCGAGTCAAATCGTTTTCCAATTTTTTTGTGGTAAAATTAGGTACCTCGGCTTATACTCGGGTCGGCTTATACTCAAGTATACACGGGAAAAAATATGGAAAGTGTGGTGTGCATTTGTATTTAGCCCCCCATACTCTGATACCCCTAACTAAAATCCAGTTGAACTAATTGCCTTCAGAAGTCAACTAATTAGTAAATAGAGTCCACCTGTGTGTAATTTATTCTCAGTATAAATACAGCTGTTCTGTAAAGCTCTCATAGGCTTGTTACAGAACTTAAGGCTGGGTTCACACTGGCACAACAAACACTCTGACATTGGGAGCTCATGTCGCATGACGTGTGAAAAATAATGTTTCCCTATGAGAACCGTCTTAACTGGTCCGACATAAGTGGGTCCGACTTCGAAAATGCTCCCTGTACTACTTTGGTCCGACTTTGATCCTACTTCAGCCCATTGAATTTCACTGAAGTCGGATTAAAGTAGGATCCTTGTCCTAATCATCCGACATTTGACATCCAAAATGGTGATTACAGCAGCAGTAAAAGGAATTTATCTCACACTGGGATTGTTTTGATTCGTCAAAGAACAAGTCAGACTCGGATCAAAGTAGTATCCTGTTCATGAAAGTCAGATGGATGTAGGACCAATGTAGGACTGATGTCGCAGAGCTAAGTAGGAAGAAAGTCGGATGACTGTCGTGTCGTATCAGTGTGAACCCAGCCTTAGTGAACAAACATCATCATGATGGCCAAGGAACACACCAGACAGGTCAGGGATAAAGTTGTGGAGAAGTTTAAAGCAGGGTTTGGTTATAAAAAAATATCCCAAGCTTGGAACATTCAAGGGAGCACTGTTCAATCCATCATCCATCATCCTAAAATAGAAAGAGTATGACACAACTGCAAACCTACCAGGACATGGCCATCCACCTAAACTGATAGGCTGGGCAAGGAGAGCATTAATCAGAGAAGCAGCCAAGATGGTAACTCTGGAGGATCTGCAGAGATCCACAGCTCAGGTGGGAAAATCTGTCCACAGGACAACTATTAGTCATGCACTCCACAAATCTGGTCTATGGAAAAGTGTCAAGAAGAATTCCATTGTTGAAGGAAAGCCATAAGAAGTCCCATTTGCAGTTTGGGAGAAGCCATGTGGGGGACACTGCAAACATTTAGAACAAGGCACTCTGATCAGATGGGACCAAATTTTTACTTTTTAGACTTAAAGCAAAATGCTATGTGTGCAGCTTCAGGCATCATTCAGATATCCTTCTTTTCAGGCGGCAATTCTGTGCACAATAACAACAATCATAGTGGCCTTCGCCATCTGGTGCTTCTCTGGGCTTCTCTGGGCTCTCCCGTGCCATAGGAGGCCTGAAGAACGAATTGGCTGCTGCCAGATGGGGAGGATAGAGATAACCGGTGACCAGATGGTCACCGGTCATCTCTATGGCCGTCGGAGGCCCGAGCGCGACGTTATGACGTCACGCCCGGGTACCTGGAAGTAAACAAAGCCGCGGCTGAAAGCATGAGATCGGTGAAATTTTTTTTACGACCTCATGCTTTCCAGCTTGGAGGAGAGATGTGGGGTCTTATTGACCCTGCATCTCTCCATAAAGAGGACCTGTCACACACTATTCTTATTACAAGGGATGTTTACATAATAGGAATAAAAGTGATTACATATTTATTTTGGTTTAAAGTGTAAAAAAAAAAAATTACGTACATTTTTTTTTAAATTAAAACACTCGCCCACATATGTAAACGCTGTTCTAACCACACATGTGAGGTATTGCCGCGTGCGTTAGACCGAGAGCAATAATTCTAGCACTAGACCTCCTCTGTAACTCTAAACTGGTAACCTGTAAAAAAAAATTAAAGCGTCGCCTATGGAGATTTTTAAGTACCGAAGATTGGTGCCATTCCATGGGTTGCGCAATTTTAAAGCCTGACAAGTTAGGTATCTATTTACTCGGCATAACATCATCTTTCACCTTTTACAAAAAAAATTGGGCTAACTTTACTGTTTCGTTATTTTTTAATTCATGAAACTGTTTTTTTTTTTTTTTTTTTTAAAAGGCGTTTGAAAAATTATTGCGCAAATACAGTGCGATATAAAAAGTTGCAATAACCGCCACTTTATTCCCTAGGGTGTCTTCTAAAAAAAATATATAATTTGTAATTTTCTAGCAAAAAAAATTGGATTTTTACATGAAGGAGAGAAGTGCCAGAATAGGCGCAGTATGTAAGTGGTTAATCAGTACAGTACTAGTCCAAAAAAATAAATAGTAAGAGCCACGCATGCTCGGAAACCAAAGAATACATTACAACACAATACATTACATCACTTCCGAAGTTGTACTCTGTTGTACGAGAATTTTAACAAGTTTAGTAACCTCTTTATTTTCGATATGAGAAAAGCATGCAAACAAAAATGTACAATCATTCGTCCAATATTCTCATCATGGGTACTAGGCTTTAGGTTGACCACCATATGATAAATGTGTCCAATTTTTGTAAGTATTCTGAAACTTGGAGAAAAGTACATTGCTGTTTTTATATATCCAGTTAAAAATGACTGAAAAATGCTTTCAGAAGAAAGATTATAAAAAATAAAAAAAAAGTTCAGAACTAATTTTGGCTACTCCTAATGTTCACATTTAAATGTCTGGAGTATTTTTCATTAACCTGCAATGAAATTGAAGTATGTTGCGCTATCAGTATGCATACGAGAATGAGCAAGCCAATAATTTGTAATTACATTAAACACGCTATTGGGTAACTTTTGACATCCTTATCACTTATATTGTACTCTTGCTATGGAGAGCTGCAGCAGGTTAATTGAAACATGCACTATTATATTTGAAACACAATAGCTTGTGTCTAGGACCAGATTATACGCATTTTCCTTAAATATTCGGAGCCTAAAATTCTTTGATCTTTTTTTTTTTTTTTTTTGAGTCCCGGATTAGGATCCTTACCCAGAAGTTAATTATACAAAGACCGAGGGGCAGATTGCTGACACTAGAGCATACTCTAGTGGTATGAAGGGAGAGATTGCAGCCTGACCATATGCTGCCAGAAAATTTATCAGGGCAAATGCTATGTTATCAAATTATTGTTTTTAAAGTGAATCTGTCACATATGAGTCAAGATGACAGCAGAATAGGAAGCTGCAGAAATGGCTGCCTTTGCTAAGCATCAAGCAGTGAAAAATTATTGTTTTTTTGTTGTTGTTGTTTTTGGCCCGGATTCACGTACCCGGGCGCATCTTTGTGCGGGTGTAGCGTATCTTCTTTACACTACGCTGCCGCAACTTAGAGAGGCAAGTGCTGTATTCACAAAGCACTTGCTCCCTAAGTTACGGCGGCGTAGCGTAAATGGGCCGGTGCAAGCCCGCCTAATTCAAAGTAGCAAGGCAGTGGGCGTGTTTTATTATAATGACCCGTGACCCCATGCAAAAG
The DNA here is from genome assembly GCA_029574335.1 of Rana kukunoris. NCBI lineage: Eukaryota > Metazoa > Chordata > Amphibia > Anura > Ranidae > Rana > Rana kukunoris. The sequence continues at coordinate 86,370,584 of CM056059.1, forward strand.
ATGGGCCGAACGAACGGCGCATGTGCCGTCCATGGACGTATCCCAGTGCGCATTCTCAGAATCACGTCGGATAGAATGTTTAAGTGACGTCGGCGCTCAATGCCTATGACGTGTGAACGTAACCTACGCCCAGCTTTATTCACGTACTACGTAAACGGTGTAAACAACGTAAAATTTGACGGCGTCGTTCCCTGGCCCATACCTTAGCATTAGCTGCGCCTCATATAGCAGGGGTAACTTTATGTCAGACGTAAGCCTTACGCAAAGCACGTATATGAAGCGACCGGGCGTTTCTACGTTCGTGAATCGGCGTATCTTGCTCATTTGCATATTTATAATGGGAACGTCGAATGCGTCCAGCGTAACTATGCGCCCACGATACGTCGGAATAGGCAAGTATTGTTGGACAGCTGAAGCCATGTTTTTCGGTGTATCTCGCTTTGTGAATCGGCGCAAAGATGCGACGGCGCACATTTAAAATTACGGCGGCGTATCTGGAGATACGCCGACGTAACTCCTTTGTAAATCCGGGCCTTTGTTTCTATCTATAATGTGGCTTTGTCATGAGAGAAGTATAATGCCCTGTACACATGACCAGGTTTTTCGTCGGAATAAACTCGGATGGTTTTTCTGACGGAATTCCGCATAAGCTGTCTTGCATACACACAGTCACACCAAATTACGACTGTCAAGAACGCGGTGACGTACAACACTACGACGAGCCGAGAAAAATAAAGTTCAATGCTTCCAAGCATTCGTTGACTTGATTCCAAGCATGCATGGTTTTTAGTGTGTCGGAATTCCATACAGACAAATGGATTTTTCGATAGGAATATTTTCCGTCAGAAAAATAAAAAAACCTGCTCTCTAAGTCCATCGGAAATTTAGACGGAAAAAGTCAGATGGGGCATACACATGATCGGAATATCTGATGAAAAGCTCCTATTTCCACCAAAAATTCCGTGAACGTATTCCAGTGCGCATGCTCCAAATAACGTCGCAAAGAGTCATTGAAAACAACGTGAACATAATTTACGTCCAGCCCCATTCACGGACGAGTTGCGCAAACGATGTAAAATTTGAAAAATTCTACGTGGTCCCGACGTCCATACTTAACATTGGCTGTGCCATCTTTTTGTTGGAATATCTTTACGCCTGAAAACTCCTTACGTAAACGGTGTATCTGTATTGTGACGGCCGGGCGTACGTTCGTGAATCGGTGTATCAAGCTGATTTACATATTCGACGCGTAAGTCGACGGAAGCGCCATCTAGCGGCCAGCGTAAATATGCAACTAAGATACAACGGCATAGGAGACTTACGCCGGTCGTATCTTAGCTAAATTTAAGCGTATCTCGTTTCGAGAATACGCTTAAAGATACGACGGCTTAAATTCTGAGTTACGACGGCATATCTACTGATACACCGGCGTAACTCTACGTGAATCTGGCCCTATAGGTTTTTTTACCTTCATGAACAGTGCCTTGAAAAAGTATTCATACCCCTTGAAATTTTCCACATTTTGTCATGTTTCAACCAAAAACATAAATGTATTTTATGTGATAGACCAACACAAAGTGGCACATAATTGTGAAGTGGAAGAAAAATGATAAATGATTTAACATTTATTTTTTTTACAAATAAAGAAATATCTGGAAAGTGTGACGTGCATTTGTATTTAGCCCCCCTCAATACTTTGTAGAACCGCCTTCCACTGCAATTATTAAGTCTTTTTGGGTATGTCTCCTCCTCCAGCTTTGCACATCTAAAGAGTAACATTTTCTGCCCATTCTTCTGCAAAATAGCTCAAGCTCTGTCAGATTGGATGGAGAGCGTCTGTGAACAGCAATTTTTAAGTCTTGCCACAGATTCTCAATTGGATTTACGTCTGGACTTTGACTGGGCCATTCTAATACATGAATATGATTTGATCTAATCCATTCCATTGTAGCTCCGGTTGTATTTTTAGGTTTGTTGTCCTGCTGGAAGTTGAACCTCCGCCCCAGACTCTAACAACAGGTTTTCTTCCAAGATTGCCCTGTATTTGGGTCCATCCATCTTCCCATCAGGGATGAACCCGCTGTTAATTTAGAATATTATAGGACATTCGCAGGAAATTCGAACGCCCTCAGAATGCCTCATAATGAACTGCAATACTTCAATGCACTGCTGTGAATGAAATTCAGTGCTGGGGGGGGGGGGGGGCGGACGGAGCCGAGTCCTGATGTGTGTGTTAAATAAACTTAGCAGCAGGACATGGGAACATGCCCACAAGTGTGTCCCAAAGGAGAAAGTTTCTCCAATGGGGCACTTGAGAAGAGGAGGAGCCACTAGCGCCACTGAGGGATCCCAGAAGAGGAGGATCGGGGCCACTTTGCGCATAACCAACTGTACAGAGGTGGTAAGTATAACATGTTTGTTTAAAAAAAAGGAACCTTTACAATCCCTTTAAATGTTTGTCAACCATGGCCTTGGTATTGTACCTAAATTCTTCTTTATAAAATATATCACCTATTTTTCGTAACCATTGAGCTAAGTTCGGTGTAGACTTTTGCTTCTAGTACACAGGTATTAAGGATTTTGCTGTGTTTAACAAATGCGGGGTTATTAAGTTGTTATATCTAGATATCGATTGTGAATTAGGCCTCGTACACACGATCAAATCTGTCTGCTGGAAACGGTCTGCTAGACCGTCCCAGCAGACAGATTCGATCGTGTGTACGGGCGAGCAGACGGATTTGGCCAGCCGACAGATTTGAAAGCATGCTTACCAATCTGCCGGCTGGGAACCCGTCCGCCCGACATGTCTGATGGTTAGTACGCTAACCAGCAGACATGTCTTCTCGCACACGCGCCGAATGATTTCGACGCATGCGCGAAAAGTGTTTTACTTCCTGGTGCGGTGACGTGGCGGCGTCAACGTCACCGCCACGTCACCGACACGTCAGCGCGCCGTCTGCTGGCGGGGATTTTGGTTTGCTCGTGTGTACACGCGAGCAAACCAAAATCAAAACAGACAGATCTGTTCAAATCGGTCGATTTGAACAGATACATTGCCTCGTGTGTACGAGGCCTTAAGGTGAAATAGGATAACCCAAGAAACAAACTGGATTATATATTTTTTTGTATTATAGACGCCATATTAATAACTGTCTGTCAATGTTTTTGAATAAAAGGGCAGGACCACCAGATATGACCGTGAGTAGCATTCTCTCCAGCATAGAGGAGAATTAGAAGAGAACATCGAATAAAACTAACAGGAGTACAGTACCACCTAACAAGCAATTTATAGTTAATTTCCTCCATTCTGGAAAAAAGGGAGGTAACGTGAGAAAGTATCAGAATCTTATCTCTTTGTGTATTATCAAGAATGCATTGTAGGTCCGTTTCCCAACGGGTTAGATACGCTGGATATCCAGATTCTTGAAAAGACAGCAAAGCTTTATACAATTGCTATATACAATGCTGGAAAGAATCCGCCCATCTAAATATTGCCTCTACTTTAGTTAGCTTGTTTATTGATCAAAAAGATTGTGGTAAACTGCCTACAAAATGAGATAACTGAGTACAAATATCCATGTACCTATATCTTGTTGGACCACATATTAATCGCTTAAATTTCACTTTTGAGTTTTTGGTCACATGGTGAAGTTGGGGTTTGTCCTCGAAAAACCATGACATAAACCCTTTATCTAAGGAACTAGGCAAAAAGTAGGAATGGTGGAACAAGGGCATCAAAGGGGAAATATATTTCCATGAATATCGGGAGTGCAACGAGTCCCATATAGCCAAGGTGGATACCATCAGGGTCGATACTGAAGGTGCTAAGCTTCTATATTTACGTGGGAGCCATACAATAGTCGATATATCAGTTTCTGCCATAGTATGTTCCATCTGTACTCACAACCTGGAATCCCCTGCATATTTCCAATCTTATATTCGGGTTAAGACTATTGCCTGGTAATATAGCTTAAAATTAGGAAGAGCTAAACCTCCCGCTCCTTTAGTGCGATACAGTACATCGCGGGAGATTCTAGAACGCTGTTCTTTCCATATGGGAAACCAAGGATTGAAGGTTAGAAAAATAAACAGAAGTTACTCCAAAGGGAATCATTTGAAACATGAATAAGATACATGGTAGGATAATGATTTTAACTATATTTATTTTTCACAAACAAGTATAAAGTCCATTTAGGTAGTGTTGCTCACGAATATTGCATATTGCATATTCGAGTATTCGCGAATAACCCGAATATTGCGAATTTTCGGCAACATAAAAGAATCGCATCAGCTACTCGGCCCTTCTTTTGCATCAGAGCCAATCAGAATAACTCGAATATTCGGCAAAAGGAATATTGCGCGATTATCTTCTCCGCCCTTCTTTTGCATCAGAGCCAATCAGAATAACTCGAATATTCGGCAAAAGGAATATTGCGCGATTATCTTCTCCGCCATTCTTTTGCATCAGAGCCAATCAGAATAACTCGAATATTCGGCAAAAGGAACAGCTTCACTGCCTGTTTCCCATAGTGTGGATCGCGGCGCGGGACCTGGAGCGATCGTGGGACCGGCATCGGGGGGGCCATCAGCGCGGGTAAGTAGGACAAGGTAAGTGTCCCTATTTAAAGTCAGCAGCTACACTGTTAGTAGCTGCTGACTTTAAAAAAAAAAAAAAAATTGCGGCTGGAACACCCCTTTAACCAGTTAAGGACCCCCGCACGCCTATGTACGTCCACAACATGGCTCGTACAGGCACAAGGGCGTAAATTTACGTCCTCGCCTTAGTGCGGTTCGGGGGTCCCATCGGGACCCCCTCCGCGGCGTGCGGCGGTCCCCCTGGCTCTGGGAGCGATCGCCGACGAGCGGGCGGATGTCCGTGTTTTCCGCCCCCCCCGCGATCGCTCCCAGGCAATGGGAGCGCGCTCCCAGCCTGTCACTTCCTCCTCCTGTGTTTACACAGGAAGGAGGAAATGATGTAATCTCTCATCGCAGCGCTGTTTCCCAGCGCTGCTGATGAGAGAAGACATCCACAGTAAGTGTGCACCAACACAACACTGACACACACTCACATAGGCATATTAACCCCTTGTGATCGCCCCCCCCCCACCCCCCTGTCACAGTGTCACTGAATGCAGTGATTTAATCACTGCATTTAGTGTCAGTGTGACAGGCAGTGTAAAAAACAGTTAGTGTTAGGTTCAGGATAGCCCCCCCACCCCCCCTAATAAAGTTTTAACCCCCTGATCACCGCCCTAGTTAACCCTTTCACTCCCTATTGCCAGCGTCACTAAGCGATCATTTTTCTGATCGCTGTATTAGTGTCGCTGTTCCCGCTAGGTAGCTATTTTTTTTATTACGATTTTTTTTTTTTACTAAAGACATGTGGCTAAATAAATTTTGGCCTAAATGTTTTACTAAAATTTAGTTTATTTGATTTTTTTTATAACAAATAGTAAAAAAATAGTGATTTTTTTCAAAATTGTCGCTCTATTTTAGTTTATAGCGCAAAAAATAAAAATCGCAGAGGCGATCAAATACCACCGAAAGAAAGCTCTATTTGTGGGAAGAAAAGGACGCAAATTTTGTTTGGGAGCCACGTCGCACGACCGCGCAATTGTCTGTTAAAGCGACGCAGCGCCGAATTGTAAAAACACCTTGGGTCATTTAGCAGCGTAAGTGTCCGGGTGGTTAATATCACTTCACCGATCTATACATCAGAGCAAAAAGAGAGACAACTGAGGAGAAAGGAGGGACAAAGGGATTTGGTCCCCAAAATAGGGGCAATCCCTTCAAATCAGGGACAGTTAAGAGCTATGATTATTATCAAGGGATCCTCCAGGGTGGTTGCCTGCTAGCTTCATCTGCAAGGAACACAAAACTAGAGTATTTAAAAGGGCCCCAAGAATCAAGCAACCGCAGATGCAGTATTTTATATTTTTTAGTACAACCTAAACATCCCATCCAGTGTGGTATTTCTTCACAAACCCATGCCTAGCAAACATAGGCATTCATAAAAAAAATCAAGCTCTGATGCTTGGGGAATGCCTTAGCAAGCATCAGAAACGTCCACTGAGTGCCACTTTTCAAAGAACGCATTGGCAGTTGTTTAGCTTTAAAATAACCAGGATGTTCTATCATACACTATGGACAAAATGATGTGGCAGCCTCTCCAAAAGCCAGGTCCATAAAGACACATTTTTATCGGTTTGAGATGGAGGAACTCAACTGGACTCTAAAGCTGGGATGAAGTGAAATGCTGTTTGTGAGCCAATTCTTCTCAACTAGTATCAGTATCTGACCATACCATTTTGTTCAGTGGGCACAAATTTCCAAAACACAATTTAAAATCTATGAGAAAGCCTTTTTAGAAGAGTGGTGAATGTTAGAGCCCCAAGGGGTTTGCAAGTGTAAATTAATGATGTCCAACAAGCTCAGAGAAGTGTGAGGCCTCGTACACATGACCATTTTCCTCGACAGAATCTATCAAGAAACTTGTTGGCAGAGCTTTTTTGCAGAGGAAAACGGTTGTGTGTATGTTCTTCAACGAGAAAACTGTCGTGGACCTCAATGAGAAAAAAAGAGAACAAGTTCTCCTTTTCCTCGTCGGGAGTCTCAATTTCCTCGCCGTGTTCCTTGTCGGGCTGGTTTTCGATGAGAAACACGTTCGTGTGTATGCTTAGAAACCCGCACATGCTCAGAAGGGTGGCGCCAGTAGAATCAAACTTCCCCTTTATAGTGCCGTCGTACGTGTTGTACGTCACCGCGTTTGAGAATGACGAGATTTGGTCTTGAGTGTGTGTACGCAAAAAAAGCTTGTCAAGTTTCTCGACAAGCCTAACAAGGAACTCGTCGAGGAAAACCATGTTTCATTTACGACGAGTTCCTTGGTCGTGTGTATGAGGCCTGACTGTCAGGTGTCCACAAATGTTTGACCATATAGTGTATCTGAACCAGAGTAGTAAAATGTCAGTGCTTCAAAAAGGGTTGCAGTTAGTTCCAATGTTTGTGGACCTTTTAAAATGTTATTGAATAAGAGGCATATTCCCTTACAAATAAATAGGCTTACTAAAAATAGCATTACATAGAAAAATAATGATGTGCCAAGTGCAGTAAGCCAGATCATTTTGATTTTAATCTACTAAAGTCACATCAGTTGTGGTGATGTCTCATGCAGATTATTGCACTTTGCACATCAGCTTTGCCTTTCAGACAGCCTTATGGAATAAGTCCAATGACGTAGCCTTCTAGATTGGATCATCTTCCTGAATTCTGCATTAAAAGCTCTGACCTTTACCCTTGGAGAATATATTATGTCTGTTAAAGAATAAGTCCATGTTTACTCATAAAAATAAATATTCTCCCTCTTGGCCCTTTGTATGTTTTGGGGTACAAAAACTCACACTTACTATGTGACACAGATGTGGCTGTACGCTGTCCAGCAAGTTAGCGATCGCGTCTGCATATTATGCACTCTGCAGTGTAGTTGAGCATTATGGGAAATGTACTGTATTTTCTGGCATATAAGACTACCCTTAAGGCCTCGTACACACGATCAAATCTGTCTGCTGGAAACGGTCTGCTAGACCGTTTCAGCAGACAGATTCGATCGTGTGTACGGGCAAACAGACGGATTTGGCCACCCGACAGATTTCAAAGCATGCTTTGAAATCTGTCGGCTGGGAACCCGTCCGCCCGACATGTCTGCTGGTTAGTACGCTAACCAGCAGACATGTCTTCTCGAACACGCGCCGAATGGTTTCGACGCATGTGCGGAAGTGTTTTACTTCCTGGTGCGGTGACGTGGCGGCGTCAACGTTACCGCCACGTCACCGACACATCAGCGCGCTGTCTGCTGGCGGGGATTTTGGTTTGCTCGTGTGTACACGCGAGCAAACCAAAATGCCAGCAGACAGATTTGTTCAAATCGGTCGGACAGACCGTTTTGAACAAATCTATTTACTTGTGTGTACGAGGCCTTACACTTAAAAAAACTGGCCAAAAATCAGGGGTCGTCTTATACGCTGGGTCAGCTGCTCGAATGCCTGCTGGATGTGCGGCAATACTGTATGTAGCTTCGGCTACATACAGTATATACCGCTTAACCAATCACGGTGAGTGATGTATGAGTGATTTATTCAAATGAATACAGAGCCTGCTTTGATTGGGGTAACAACCTCTGCCAATCTGATTGCTTACAAACAGTAGCCTGCTCTGATTGGCTTTGAGAGACAGAGAGGCATGGGCTGATGATGTTACAGCCTCTGCCAATCCAACCGGGCTTTGTATTCATTAATAGAATACATCGCTTGCTGTGATTGGCTCCAGCAAGAATGAAGAAGAATATGGCTCCAGAAGAAAGAAATATGAAGCATCGGAATGGGGGTCGTCTTATACGGTAAGTACAGGCAAAAAATCTTAAAAAAAAGAGATTTTTTAATACAGCTTACCTGTAAAATCTTTTTCTTGGAGTACATCACGGGACACAGAGCAGCATATTCATTACTATATGGGTTATATGGAGTACCTTCAGGTGTGGACACTGGCAATCTCAAACAGGAAGTCCCCTCCCTATATAACCCCCTCCCATAGAGGAAGTACCTCAGTTTTGTAGCAAGCAGTATGCCTCCCAAAAATGTTCTCCAAAAGAGGGGTGGGAGCTCTGTGTCCCGTGATGTACTCCAAGAAAAAGATTTTACAGGTAAGCTGTATTAAAAAATCTCTTTTTCTTTCTCGTACATCACGGGACACAGAGCAGCATATTCATTACTATATGGGATGTCCGAAAGCAATGCTTAAAAAGGATTTAATTTAGAGGTATACTCAAATACTAGTAAATCCAATTTAAACAAGAAATGTAAATCTCAAATCTAAATCAAGGGAGCCCCCTCAGATCCTGAGGAGCTTGAATCGCGGCCTGTAGTACTGACTGCCCAAAGGCTGTATCCGCATTCCTTCTTACGTCCAATTGATAACATTTTGTAAACAAGTGAACTGACGACCACGTTGCTGCCCTGCATATTCGAGCCATAGAGATCTGATGATGTGCTGCCCAGGAGGTGCCCATGGCCCTGGTAGAATGGGCCTTTACCGACAAAGGAGGAGGCAACCTCTTCAAACCGCAGGCCTGAACGATTAATTGTTTAATCCATCTTGCGATGGTGGATCAAGCAGCTGCCTGACCCATCTTGGGCCCTTCCGGTAAAACGAACACCACATCTGTTTTCCGAACCTTCTCTGTAGCTTTAAGTTAGGCCTTTATGGCCCTGACAATATCCAACGTATGCAGCAACCCCTCCTTTCTAGAGGTGGGTTTTGGAAGAAGGATGGAAGTACCACATCCTGGTTCAGGTGGAAACTGGATATAACCTTTGGTAGAAAGGAAGGATGAGGACGGAAACCCGCCCTATCCTTATGTAAAATGAGATATGGTTCCTTACAAGATAAGGCTGCCAATTCCGATACTCTCCTGGCCGAAACTATGGCGATCAGAAATACCGACTTTCTAGTCAGTAAAACCAAAGGTACCTCAGCCAACGGCTCAAAGGGTTGTTTCTGTAGAGTTGACAGAACAAGATTTAAGTCCCATGGACAAAGTGGTGATTTGACCGGAGGATTAACACGTAAGACTCCCTGTACGAAGATCTTAACCAGTGAGTGGGCGGCCAGCGGCCTCTGAAACCACACTGATAAGGCTGAAATCTGTCCCTAGATCGTGCTTAATGCCAAGCCTTTATCCACTCCTAGCTGGAGAAAACGTAATACTCTATCAATGGTATACTTGCGGGAAACTCATGTCTTAGCCTCACACCAGCCTACGTAGGCCCTCCACACCCTGTAACAAAATTACCCTGGAGGCCGGCTTTCTAGCCTTAATGAGGGTAGGGATTACCTGCCTAGACAGACCTCTACCCCTGAGAATCAGGGATTCAGCCGCCAGGCCGTCAAATTTAGACGCCGTAATGCAGGGTGGAGGATCGGGCCTTGTGAGAGTAGGTCTGGCCATAGAGGAAGAGTCCAAGGGCCTCCCGCTGCCAATTTCAGGACTAGTGAGTACCATGCCCTCCGGTACCAAGCTGGGGCTACCAGGATAACCGGCCTGTGCTATGATCCTGCGCCACAGGCGGGGTAGTAACTGCAGCGGGGGAAATGCATATAGAAGTTATGATTGATGCCACGGGCAAACCAACACATCGGCTCCGCAGGCCATAGGGTCCCTTGTTCGAGACATGAACCTGTCTAGCTTCTTGTTGAATCCTGATGCCATGACCTCCACGTCTGGCACTCCCCACTTCTGGCAGATTGTCTGAAAAACTTGTGGATGCAGAGACCACTCCCCCGGCAACAGGGTTTGGCGACTTAGGAAGTACGCCTGCAGGTTGTCCATCTCGGGAATGAATGTCGCCGATATGCAGGGTACATAAACCTCTGCCCACCGAAAAACCAAGCTCCTCTCACTCTGAGTGGCTTGACTCTTGGTTCCCCCTTGGTGGTTCACATATATGCTACCGCTGTGGCATTGTCTGAATGACTTCTCACCGAGGACCCCTGTAATCTGGATGTCTATGCCAGGAGGGCTAGCCGAGCCGCTCTGATCTCCCAGACCTTGATGGGCAGCTGCCTCTCCACCTCTGCCCAAGTTCCTTGGCGAGTGAACCCGTTCAAGACCGCTCTCCAGCCTTCCAGACCACTGGGCAGAACCAAGCTGCTAGAATTGCTGTCTGTAGGACACGAGTGTGGAAGCGTGTGGTATCGCCTCGAACATGGCCATTACAGGGAGTGCAGAATTATTAGGCAAATTAGTATTTTGACCACATCATCCTCTGTATGCATGTTGTCTTACTCCAAGCTGTATAGGCTCGAAAGCCTACTACCAATTAAGCATATTAGGTGATGTGCATCTGTGTAATGAGAAGGGGTGTGGTCTAATGACATCAACACCCTATATCAGGTGTGCATAATTATTAGGCAACTTCCTTTCCTTTGGCAAAATGGGTCAAAAGAAGGACTTGACAGGCTCAGAAAAGTCAAAAATAGTGAGATATCTTGCAGAGGGATGCAGCACTCTTAAAATTGCAAAGCTTCTGAAGCGTGATCATCGAACAATCAAGCGTTTCATTCAAAAGAGTCAACAGGGTCGGAAGAAGCGTGTGGAAAAACCAAGGCGCAAAATAACTGCCCATGAACTGAGAAAAGTCAAGCGTGCAGCTGCCAAGATGCCACTTGCCACCAGTTTGGCCATATTTCAGAGCTGGAACATCACTGGAGTGCCCAAAAGCACAAGGTGTGCAATACTCAGAGACATGGCCAAGGTAAGAAAGGCTGAAAGACGACCACCAATGAACAAGACACACAAGCTGAAACGTCAAGACTGGGCCAAGAAATATCTCAAGACTGATTTTTCTAAGGTTTTATGGACTGATGAAATGAGAGTGAGTCTTGATGGGCCAGATGGATGGGCCCGTGGCTGGATTGGTAAATGGCAGAGAGCTCCAGTCCAACTCAGACGCCAGCAAGGTGGAGGTGGAGTACTGGTTTGGGCTGGTATCATCAAAGATGAGCTTGTGGGGCCTTTTCGGGTTGAGGATGGAGTGAAGCTCAACTCCCAGTCCTACTACCAGTTTCTGGAAGACACCTTCTTCAAGCAGTGGTACAGGAAGAAGTCTGCATCCTTCAAGAAAAACATGATTTTCATGCAGGACAATGCTCCATCACACGCGTCCAAGTACTCCACAGCGTGGCTGGCAAGAAAGGGTATAAAAGAAGAAAAACTAATGACATGGCCTCCTTGTTCACCTGATCTGAACCCCATTGAGAACCTGTGGTCCATCATCAAATGTGAGATTTACAAGGAGGGAAAACAGTACACCTCTCTGAACAGTGTCTGGGAGGCTGTGGTTGCTGCTGCACGCAATGTTGATGGTGAACAGATCAAAACACTGACAGAATCCATGGATGTCAGGCTGCATGAGTGTCCTTGCAAAGAAAGGTGGCTATATTGGTCACTGATTTGTTTTTGTTTTGTTTTTGAATGTCAGAAATGTATATTTGTGAAGGTTGAGATGTTATATTGGTTTCACTGGTAAAAATAAATAATTGAAATGGGTATATATTTGTTTTTTGTTAAGTTGCCTAATAATTATGCACAGTAATAGTCACCTGCACACACAGATATCCCCCTAAAATAGCTAAAACTAAAAACAAACTAAAAACTACTTCCAAAAATATTCAGCTTTGATATTAATGAGTTTTTTGGGTTCATTGAGAACATGGTGGTTGTTCAATAATAACATTAATCCTCAAAAATACAACTTGCCTAATAATTCTGCACTCCCTGTAGTTTGCCTAGTAATCGCATACATAGGCGAATAGTTGGTTCTCTTTTGCTTAGAACCAACTGAATCAATCTTTTGATAGCCTCGACCTTTACCAGGGGCAGGAACACCCATCTTCTGTTCTGTGTCTAATCTCATGCCGAGATATTCCAACTGCTTTGTAGGTTGAAATGCTGATCTTTCCCCGGTTTAGGACCCAGCCGAACCTCTCGAGGTACTGAACCATGAGGGCTACTACGCATTCCACCAAGGAAGCGAGTGATCTATGATTAAGAGGTCGTCCAGGTATGCTAGGACCGAGATCCCTTGGATCCTTTAGACTGACTAGAATTGGAGCTAGGACCTTCGTGAATACCCGGGGGCCGTAGCCAGCCCGAAGGGGGGCGCCACGAATTGGAAGTGACGCTGTATCACTGCGAAGCGTAAAAACAAAAATATTTGATGTGGCTGAAAGAATTGGTACATGAAGGTAACCATCCTTTATGTCTATAGAAGCCAGATCCTTCTGGAGTGTGGCGGCTGCTGACCGAACGGATTCTATCCGGAAAGAGCGAACCCTTAGGTAAGCATTTAAACCTTTTAGGTCCAAAATTGGTCTGACATCGCCGATGGGCCTTGGTATGACAAACAGATTGGAATAGAAACCTAGCCCCTGTTCTTGGGCTGGTACCTCTACCATTATGCCCTGGTAAAGCAGATGATCCAATGCCGCCCGCATTGAGGCCTTTCTTGTGGAGGAAATTTTAGAAATTCTAATCTGTAGCCTGTGGCCACAGATGATCGGACCCCCTCTGTCGGGGATCGATACCATGGCCCCTTGCCCCCAGAGGCCTGTCCTTGCGATCCCTTGTTGAAAGTTTGATCGCGCAGGAGGTCCGTACTGCCTGGAATTTGAGGGCCCCGGAACAGGGGGGAGCTGCCTTTTAAACGCAGGCCCCCGGAACTTCTTTTGACTGGTAAAAGGGTACTTTTGCCACTTGAAACAGTCTGAATGTATTTATCCAGATCTTTCCATGGAAGGGCAAACCTGCCAGTAGTCTTTTACATGGGGCTCGGCCGCCCAGTTCTTCAACCATAAGAGCCTTCTCATATGCACTAAAAATAGTGACAAACGAGACGCCTACTGGATGGAGTCTTTTTATAACCTCTACCGCAAAGCACAGAGCTCTGGGAATATCCAATAACTCATCTGCCTATTGGGCAGGGATGTCTTTAAGCATCTGTTTTGTCTGGTTCTTTAACGCCTGACAAAACTCCAATTGCAGCCACTGCTGGCTGTAGCCAAGGATGCTGGAAAAAGTGTCTCTAAACGTTTATCGACCGGGACCTTAAACATTTGAATGTTTCCCCTCAGGCCAGTTAATGATTTATTCACCCATGAGATGGCTGCGTCCACATTTGGGAGCGCCCCTTTCTTAGAAAAATGTATTTTCCATAGGGTAAATAACAGAAAACCTTCCAGGTGGTCTCCCATCCAGGCACTAACCAGGCCCGACCCTGCTTAGCCTCCGAGATCAGACGAGATCGGGCGCTTTCCGGGTGATGTGGCCTCAAGGACCTTACGGGTAGTTGAAAAGCAGTGCCCGAACTGGGACTTGAACCCTGGACCCTCAGACCAAAAGTCCGATGCTCTACCGACTGAGCCATCCGGGCCCCTTTTAAAGAGCAATTGGTCAGGGGAAAGAGTGCCTGCAAGCACAAATATTTCCTGGCAGACGTGCATAAAGACTACCCTATCGTCAGCTTTAGGCGGCAGAAAAGTTCTGTCCGGTCATCCCAATCCTGGAAAAACCAATTCCTCTAACAGAGGATGGACCGGAAAAGCTGCGTTGCTTAAAGGCGCTTTTAAAAGAACCCAAAGAGGATACCACAGGAACCTGAGGCTCTGGAAATGGCAAATTAAATGCCGAGCGGACCATGTCTGTCAAAGACTGGACCCACAGACTCTCCGTCTGGGAGGCTGAAAACGATTCTTCAGTGGTAGATCCTTCCTCTAGATTCTGTCCAACCGATCCTCCTGAAATTCTAATTCCTCCGGAGAGAGAATCTCAGCATCCGAGGATACACCCTTTTGGCGATGGGGATCTAGTCCGCTTCTTGCCAGAAAAAGAGCCAGCGATCATAGCTGTTAACTTTTTTCTCTAGCCCCCCTAGGGTGACGGCTAGCATCTCCTCTGTGATAACACAGGGTTGGGTCGACCTGGGCCAGCCTCAGCACCAGACCCCCTTAATGGCTTATCCAAGGTGACCCCTATAGGAATAACCTGTGGGGAAAGTATTGGCATATCATCAGAACCAGAGGAGGAACCCCTTTGTCTTTGCCTTTTCTTTTTTTTTTTTGTGTTTTGATCCTGAACCCTTGGAAGCCATAATACAAAACCGAGGGACTCCGCCTACAACAACAGACTGTTATAGCCAGGAGTACAAAAAAATAAGGTTTAGGGGACAATAGGATCACTAATGCCCAAAAACGGTGGGGCTCAGTATGTTTTCCTTTATAATATTATTCACAACATACAGCCCCACCCCCAACATGTTTGCCAGCATTCAACCTGTTGCCAAGGGGATTTTTGGCTTAACAAAAAGTATTGGAGCTGACTCCAGCATGTAGTACCCCTTCTCGCCACCGGGAGTCACTGTGCTGCCAGCTCTACGTCCTCTCTCTCCAGCTCAGCTTTGAACTGAGCTAAGAACGCGCCTGCTGTGTATAACAGCAATTGAAGGCACGCCCACTCTACACTGCAGTCACGCTCCCCGCCCCTCCCGAACGGCACGAAAATTTTCTATATGCATGCGCGCGTGCACGCGCGCGTGCGACTGTCGGGGGAGGAGAGCCCAGGAGGAGACGCACTCTGGAGCCCAGGAATGCAGGCTGGAGGACGCATCAGGCGGCAGATTTGAATCCCGGCAAGGTAAGGCTAAAAACAGGCCCCTAAGGAGTCCCTTTAGCCTAGAGACAGACAGTTTTTTTTTTTTTAAAAAGATCTTCAACCAGCGAGCAGCAGGTAGCTAGCAAACATACATAGATAGGTAGGGGGATCAAGTGATGGGGGGGGGGGAACATTTCAGGGCATCCCGTCCATCAGACATAGTGACCATGGTGCCAATGCAGAGCATACTCAGGCTACCCCCCTTAAGATCTCCCCTGGAGAGCCTGCTGTCGAACCAAGTCCCGCAGGCTCCCCTCTTACCTGCTCCATGCCGCAGGACGTTTGCAAAACGGTCCAATCTTCTCCCATCTCCGTGGGTAGCGTAGTAGACCTTCAGGCACTGGGGTCCTGGAAGGAACCGCTGTCCTGGACCTATACAGCACCCTGGCAAACAGGATCTTTTGGTTTAGAAAACTCCAAGTCTTGGGCCCAGGGTCCAGCCCTCTAGAGAGGAGCATTATAGGCAAAACCCCACGGTTTGGGGCCCGGGTACTGTCCACTTTGGCACTGAGGCTCCTTGGACAGATCCGGTTAGCCCGCCTTAATCCCAAGGATGTGGAGGCAAAGCTATTCCGTGACCAACACCTAAGACACTGGCGAAAAAACTGAGGTACTTCCTCTATGGGAGGGGGTTATATAGGGAGGGGACTTCCTGTTTGAGATTGCCAGTGTCCACACCTGAAGGTACTCCATATAACCCATATAGTAATGAATATGCTGCTCTGTGTCCCGTGATGTACGAGAAAGAAAAATGTAAAATTAGGGGGTCGTCTTATACACCCAGTCGCCTTATAAGCCAGCAAATATGGTAGTTCCAAAACATCTGGGATGCCATCTCAGTGCTCATGTTTCTATGGAATGGTTCCACCAGCAGCACATAAATCAGGACATATATAGATGGCTTTATAATCAAAAGTGATTCTCTTGCTTTTGACATCACTTGCAGTGATCTGGCAGTATATTACCTTCCAGCGGTAATCATCACTACTTTGGCCTAAAAGAGGCATTTGTTACTGACCAAGTAGGAATTCTTATTCAAAGTGGATTTTCATCCTTCCCTTTTTTATGTAGAAGTGGGAGGGAACAAGGTGGCACTGCTATCACTGCCAGGAAAGTACATTGGGGGTTTCCACACGTATGTCTTCTGTTCAAAGAGGACAGAGAATCAATTAAAATGATACTAAAGCTTTGTTTTTTGTTTTTGTTTTTTAAATAACAAACATGTCATACTTACCTCCACTGTGCAGCTCGTTTTGCACAGTGTGGCCCCAAATGCCGTTTTCTGGGGTCCCCTATCGGCTCTCTCGGCTCCTCCCCACTTCAGATAACCCCCTCTGGGAAGCACTCTCTAAAGGGGGTTTCCTTGTGGACACGCTCCCGAGTCCTGCATTCGGTGTCCATAGTCGCTGAGTGCAGGATTCTGAAACCCCCCCCGGCGCCCGCATCATTGGATTTGATTGACAGTAGCCAATTGGTGCACTGCTATCAATCTATCCAATGAAGAGCCGGGGAAACATCAAGCGCATTCTCAACACAATACTTTCCATGGCTCAGGTAAGTAAAACAGGGGGCTGGGGGGCCGGTAACTGTCAGATGTTTTTTTACCTTAATGCATAGCATTAAGGTGAAAAAAACATGAGGGTTTACAACCCCTTTAAGCTCGGGGTGATAATTACCCATCTGTGGGCAGCCATAGTGCCAGGTGTAGGTTGTAAATTCAATGCCATTAACATTATAATTATTATTATGCTTTTTAAATTGTGCCATTCTATTCCACAACACTTTACAGTTTGGCAAATCATAAAATAAACATCCAAGGATTAATTTAATGTATCAAACAAAGAAATAAAGGTAGGAGGCCACCTCCTGCAAAACTGTTTCTACAGGATTATATAAAATAAAGTTTACCTTATCCATTACTTTGTAGTAAACCAAAATTAAGCAACTTTGCTTTGTTTCCTTTACCTTGTTTTCTTCCTGTACAGTTTACCTTATGCCCCGTACACACGACCAGGTTTTCCAACAGGAAAACTGCGAGGAGAGCTTTTGTATGCCGTGAGTATGCTCCCTCAGCTCTCTTTTTTCCCCACCTGGATTCCCGGCTGACTTTCTCCCTTCAGAACACCCGGCTTGTGTAGCAGAAACCGGCCATTTTTGACAGTTATCCTGTGGAGAAAAACTCAGATGGAGCATAAACACGGCCGGGATTCCCAAGAAAAAGCTCTCTTCTGAGTTTTCCTGACGGGAAAACCGATCATCTGTACGGGGGAAAAGTAGAGAGCAGGTTCTCGGTTGGATTTTCGATGGACCTTTTCCTGTCGGGAATCCCGGTCGTGTTTACTAGGCATGACTGGTGTCCCACTGCATGCAGAGACAGGTGAAATAGCTGCTGGTGGGACTACCTCTGCTCATTTTTAAATATGTAATTAAATTTTCTCAATAATGGGCTACAGTCTTTACCTTAAAATAAACCTGTAAATTGTTCACATATTTTTGCAATTTCACGACCATCTCAAACATGTATATTGATACCAACATTCTTAATTAGAGATGACGTTTGGGTTCGTTCTATCATTGGTTCATTGGATTTACAGGATTTGCAAAGTTTGTGAATTGCAAATGTTTGGCTAAAACTAAAAATAACTTGTAAGACAAGGCAGAGTCTTTGCCCTGGTTAGCTGAGTCACAAGAGGCATAACAAATCTAAAAAAATATGGCATCGAAATTATTAGCTATTAGGAAGAGATAGAAATTATTTTGCCATTGATACAGTACATGTCCCCCAGTATCAGACATCCCATGCCTTTGGTGTTTGACAATAGCTTTCTTATTACAAATAGCCAGAAATGTATAACAAGTTTGCACCCCCACCCCATAGATTTCAATTGAGTTTACAGGATAGTTTGTGAATTCTGATCAAGATTCCCAGAACTGGAAACAAACCAAACCCAGGCAGATCCACTCACACTTGTGCAAAATACAGAGGACTTTAAAGCCTCTTACATACAATAATGCCTTGTACACCGGATCGGGTTTCTCGGCGGTCAAAAGCAATAGCAGCCAAACTTCAGCATAGTTAGTTGAACATGTCATAAATCAAACCCAGGTAAAGTTGGCTTATCGCTAGTCAGCTAAATACAAAAATATTTACCAAAATAAGTATTTGTTTAATATAATAAGTCGAACCAAGCAAGTTGTCGAATCTTCATTTTTTTGCCTGCTGTCCCCTGTGAGGTCTGCTTAAGATTTTAAGGACTCTGCCAATTTAAATTTACTAACAGCTGATAAATCCAGCCCATTACTGCTGCATACATGGAGCTATATCATAGCAGATGATTGTACCTCTGGGGTCTTCATCCTCGAAGCAAGTATTGGGAAAATTCTATCCTGTCTACTTCTTTTTTTCTTCCCTCAAGATATGGCCATGTTTAACACTTTATCTACCACCCAATACTTTTGTAGAAGATTCAAACTCAGCAAATGAGTTTAGAACTACAAACTGCTGAGAAGGGATCAGCGAGGTATTCGGAGCAACGTAACAGTTAATTTTTATTCTCATTACGGAGGTGCACTTCTTTTACATGATCACTTAAAATATAAATAGAATTCACCTTCTATAAATTCATGAGAAATATGAGTGATGACAATAAAACCAAGTTTGATAATCCTAGTCATTAGTGAAGTGCTTTTTTAATATGCGTTTTCGCATATTTACTCCTGCGAGACTTTATTTGGGTGGTAATACTTAGAGCAAATTCTGTTCACCCGTAGCAGTGTCATTACAAACTTGAATGAGCAGCGTTATTGTAAATAAATAAAAACAATGTACCAGAACCAATTCTGACTGAGAAAATACTGTTCAATTAGCTCTAAGCTTTAGTTAAACTTTACTTTTTGTTTCTTTATTGATAAGGATAATACAAAAAAAAGAACTAATTTGCTGTGTTTTTTCCCAACCACATTGACGTAACCAATTCATTTAAATACATTTAGGTACTTTAACTTTGTTAGCATGAGAGAGAGCCAGGCTTTACATATTCTATACAGCAAAATTAATTGTTGTGTAAAATGTAATACTGATCAAAAAGAAAAGAAGAAAGAGGAACAATATAATGTCAGACTCATTCCAGCATTAATTCATTAAATAAAGCATGGTGGTGCCTCAGAATTTAGAACACAAGTTAATTGTACATTTAAAGGGAAATTATGCACATAAAATTAATGTTTGAAAAAAGCAACAAGGATATTTTTCGAGAAGAATAAAGTCTTTTCCCTGCTGTACCCGTTAATCATTGCTAAAATTTGCCATTCTCACACCAGCTAGCGAGTAAGTTAAAGTTAAGATTTGCAATCTTATAATGTAAGATAATAAGGTAAAGTATAAACAAATTATGTGTACCTAAAAAGTATCCCCCCCCCCCCCCCGAAATAAACGACCTTTTGCATTTAATTTATTCTGTAAATTAATTCCTCATGTCCGTGAAAAAAAACATCCTGCTATATTCCAGCTAAAGCCGCATACACATGGCCATTTTTTATGTCATGGAAAAAAACGTTATTTTTCTCGACGTGATTCTTGTCAAGCCTGCCTTGCATACACACGATTGTGAAAAAAAAATGCTCGAACAAAGCGCGGTGACGTACAACACTATAAAAGGGAAAGTTCCATTCGGAAGGCGCCACCCTTTGGGCTGTTTTTGCTGATTTTGTGTTAGAAAAAGTTTGGTGAGAGACGATTCATGCTTTTCAGTCTTCGTGCTTTTCAGTCTGTTACAGCGTGACGAATGTGCTATTTCCATTACAAATGATAGTTTTACCAGAACGAGCGCTCCCGTCTCATAACTTGCTTCTGAGAATTCACTTTTTTTCCCGTTGTTAAAGCCTACACACGACCATTTTTCACAACGTGAAAAACGACGACGTAAAAAAACGACGACATGAAAAATGAAGAGAAAAATTAGAGCATGTTCTAAATTTTTAATGCCCATTTTTCACGTCTAAAAAAATGCCCTGGAGCCCACACACGATCATTTTTAAAGACCAATTAAAAACATGGCATTTTTCACGTCATGAAAAACGGAAGTGTGTACGCGGCATTAGTCATCTTATCATGGTTAAAAAAATGTCCAGAGACTCCAGAAGTTACAGGTTGAAAAAAGACACAAGTCCATCTAGTTCAACCATAAAAATAAATAAAATAAAAAATATCATACAATCCCATATACCCAATTCTGTACCCACAGTTGATCAGAGGAAGGCAAAAAAAAAAACTGCAGAGCATAATCAAATTTGCTACAGCAGGGGTAAAAATACCTTCCTGATCCCCTGAGAGGCAAACTGATTTTCCCTGGATCAACTTTACCTATAAATGTTAGTACTCAGTTATATTATGTACATTTAGGAAAGTATCCAGGCCTTTCTTAAAGCAATCTACTGTACTGTCCAGAAACACCTCTGGGGGGAGTCTATTTCACATTTTCACAGCTCTTACTTTGAAGAAACCTTTCTGTATTTGGAGATTAAATCTCTTTTCCTCTAGACATAAAGGGCCAGATTTACAGAGCCATTAATTTCAAATTACCCACGTCGTATCATTAGTTTGAATCCTCAAACCATGATACGGCGGCTTCGGGCTTCGATCCGACAGGCTTACGTCTTCGTACGCAGTCGGATCTACGCTGCAATCTTTTTCCACCCGCTGGGTGGAGTTTGCGTCGTTTTCAGCGTCGGGGTATGCAAATTAGCTTTTTCCGGCGATCCACGAAGTTACGTTCCCGCTTCGAATTTCAAATTCAAATTTTCAAGTCGTCCGGGAATAGGAATGTACGTAAACGACGCTACTCAAAAAAAATCTGATGTAACTACGTAATTTTGTGCAATGCACAGCAGGAAATTTCTGAACGGAGCATGCGCAGTTCGATCGCCGCGAGGACGCGCCTAATTTAAATGCTTCACGCCCCCTAATCGCGTATTTTGATTCCACCACGAGAAATACACTACGCCGCCGTAACTTACGGGCCGAAATCTACCAGAATTCGTCTTAGAGCCA
This sequence comes from Rana kukunoris, assembly GCA_029574335.1. Taxonomy (NCBI): domain Eukaryota; kingdom Metazoa; phylum Chordata; class Amphibia; order Anura; family Ranidae; genus Rana; species Rana kukunoris. The sequence continues at coordinate 86,391,895 of CM056059.1, forward strand.
GGTAAAATACGGCGGTGTAGTGTATCTCTGATACTCTGCGCCAGGGCAATTGTACCTGAATCTGGCCCAAAGAGTGCCCCCTTGTCCTGTGTTGACCGTAAAGTGAATAATTCAACACCAAGTTCACTATATGGAACCCTTATATATTTGTACATGTTGATCATATCCCCCCTCAATCTCCTCTTCTTAAGTTGCCTTGCTTTTGATGATCCCTGGATCAATTATATCTATTAAAGGGGAATATTCAAGTCCCTGCTGACAGCAGGTAAACCTCTGATTCCTAGACACTGGAAGTCCCCCATAATCCCTACAGTACAGGAATGAGTTGCTCAAGTGAACAATATTATGCAGATGGAGGAGCTGATAGCAGAAGCTAACGAAAATGATTGGGGATATATGTGTAGCGCCCCCTTACGTGTAACACGGGTATTGCGCTCAAAAAGAATAGTTAATTGGGAGAGTTATTATTGCTCCCAATTGTGATTGTGGCATTTGTCACCTGTGTCGTTCTGGAAAGGTAGACTGGCTCGGACTGCATTCTGGGGATGCGAGTTATCCTTGGCCGGCAGTGGGAGCTGGAGGGATTTCCGGCAGATTGACCATTCCTCAGCAGCCAATTGGAGAGTTTTCCCCTCCCGCTGGGCATGCTGGGGAGTGGTATATCTGGGACTGGGTCAGGTGTTCGCGGTTCTTCTTCTTTTGGCGTCTCCTGCGAGGGGTCCCGGAGTCGGGTTGCGGCATCCACCTTTAGTGTGTGCGCACACGGGGACCCTGCCAGTGTGGCCCGCCTGGCCAGTTCCAGGCTATGCTGATTCTCGGTCGGAGACGAGTCTGAGGGGACTCCGGTGGTTGACTGGGGTCCCGAGCGTCGCCAAGAGGATCAGGCACCCAAGCCAAAACAGGTACGCTTTGCTGTCACATGGTGCCGGATACACAGATAGCTGCTGGAAGTATCAAAAAACATAGAAGAGATGCGCCAATCTAAGTGTAGCAAGTTTATATTTATTTCACCATGAGTATAAAACATTAGAATTACTACCCACAAAACTAGATAAATGAGGAGCCTTAATAGCGCTGTTAGTCGGGAGTCACCGCCATTGTTCTCCGGTATAATCCTCGTTCAAGGGCTGAGAGCCGCGGGTGTTATATGAGTCGTAGATACCAGGAAGGACAGGCAGATGCGGCGTGCGTTCCACCTTGGAGCGCAGCGTAGCGACGTCGCACCGGAAGTGACGCTGGAGTCCCGAGCAGCCAATCGGATTACGCGCTTCACAGCGTCTGCTGTTTCGTCAGATCCAATATGCCTGTCCTTCCTGGTATCTACGACTCGTATAATACTGATATTGATTTCAGGACTTATACTTTGCATGCTTGAGTTGATTGTGCGCCATCAAACCTATTTTTTCAGCTGCTGGAAGGATCTGCTCTGTTCGGACTAGAGAAAATGAACTAAATTCACGTTGGCCTGTGGCAGAGGCCTAGAGACGGGTCAGTGAGGAAGACCCGTTCCTCCTAGTGGGCATTCGAGCAGTGATGTGTGCAAATTGGCGCTATTAACGGCTGAGTTTCGCTGTGCATTTATCCAGGCCTGACATTAAGAATCTCTCCTACTTCATCAACCTGTCCTTCTTTCATTGAGTTGATGTTAGGCTGTGTTGGCCTGGAAAATTAAAGCATTGAGAAAAATCTTTATTGCCTGTCTGGACATTCAATTTACTGCTAAGTGTTTTCTGGTGCATCCCTAGACAAGTGAGGGTAACTTCAACATGCCGATCCCATCATCAAACCAGCGGCCCTTTCGGGGGTGACGCTACACATGGACCCTCTGAGTGGAATTTTCTACCTCCTACTTATTGCCCTTTTTGAGTAAATATATATTGCCACTCTCTTTAATGACCATGTTGGTCAATTTTTCTTTTTTTTCTATTTTATTATTTTTATAGCTCTCTTTTCTTTCTCTTCTTTCTCTTTGTGTTCTGTTTTCTGCAAAAAAAAAAATAATAATAATTTTTTTTCTTGTTCAGTCACTTCTATATATCTTATTGTGATTGTAAAGGCAGAATGTTTTTTATCTTAAAGTCATTCTATGCATTAACATTAAAATCTTTCTGTGTGCCTTAGCCTCCCTAATACTTACCTGAGCCCCATCTTTATTCAGGGATGTTGTAGGATTGTCTCGACTGCCCGGGACTCCCCTCCTCATTGGCTGAGAAAGCAGCATGGCTTCATTGGCATCCCCTGTTGTCAAAGTCAGTTATCCAATAAGGAGAGAAATGGGACGAAGCCGGGCTGCAGCTCTGTGTCTGAATGGACACACAGAGCTGCGGTTCAGGTGCCCCCATAGCAAGCTGCATGCTGTGGGGGCACTCATCAGGATGGAGGGGCCAGCAGAGCCAAACAGGGACCTGAAAAGTAGCAAATTGGAGCATACTTTGCTGGGGTTTTTTGCCTTCCTCTGGATCAACTGTGGGTATAGGTTTGTTTGTTTATTTGGGATTGTATTATTATTATTATTATTATATTTATTTTATTTTTGGTTGAACTAGATGGACCTGTGTCTTTTTTCAGCCTGATTAACTATGTAACTATGTAAGAGGAGGGTCCTGTCAATGGGCCATATCCCTCAATAAAACATTACTCTATAATAAAAAAAATCCCTCTGCACACTGTTCTGTAGTCTTTTAACTGTATATCTGTATATCCGTTTTTGTCCGCAGTGATGAGATAATTCAAATGAACGGGATGGAAAGTTTTTCTCAACTGTACAAATGTGTAACAGTGGTTTTCGTTTGGTAAATCTTTTTTTTTTGCTAAATCTAATGTTAAATGTAAACAGGGTCTTGAACTACTTTAAAGAGGGGGTTCACCCTGAAAACTACTCTGTGTGATCCCATCCAGCATACTGGCGTCAGCGCCAGTATGCTGTTTTTTTTTTTTTTTAATCTTCGTACTTACGGTTTAATTGATAATTTTATATTGTGCCTACCGCAGGTGAATGGAGCGTCTATTCAGCGTCACGGCTTGCAAAAATAGCCGACTAGCACTCGGATATTCCCGGCGCCTGCACACAGACCTAGGAGCTGACTGTGCAGGCGCCGTATATATCCGTGTCCAATGGCTATGGCGCTTCACGCCCTCCGAAAAAAGCCGAAATAGGACTCGGATATATATACGGCGCCTGCACAGTCAGCTCCTAGGTCTGTGCGCGGCCGCCGTATAGCGCCGGGAATACCCGAGTGCTAGTCGGCTATTTTCGGAAGCCGTGACGCTCCATAGACGCGCCATTCACCCGCGGTAGGCACAATTTAAAATGATCAATTAAACCGTAAGTATGAAGATTAAAAAAAAAAAACAGCATACTGGCGCTGATGCCTGTATGCTGGATGGGATCACACAGAGTAGTTTTAAGGGTGAACCCCCTCTTTAAATGACATTTGAATGCTCTAAGGATTTTCATATGAATTTTATGAAGCATTTTTGTACACATTTTAATTCTTAATTCTATTAGTGTATACCAAACTTTATTTATATCCTAACCAGCCATATCATCCTGTGTGCTCGCTACCAAACCCCACTCACAGAACAGGGCTTGGCCCCGTCCCCGCTTCCTCCTTACTAGCTGAGATTGACAGCTGCGTGAGCCAGGAGCCAATGAGGAGGCAGAGACCCAAGAGAACAGCTGCTCTTGTGCACATCGCTGGATCTTGATCGAGTTTAGGTGAGCTAAATACTGAAGGTTTTTTACCTTTATGCATCAGGCTTTACAACCACTTTAACCTTCCAGTGAATAACAGTTTTGGTCTGCTTTTTGGGGGGAACCTATGCAGGCACGGTATACTGTACTTGACTCAACAGTAGGGTTGCCAACCGTCGGTAAATTTACAGACAGTTTGTAAAAAATCTTGACTTTTACAACTGTCTGTGAATATCAGGGGCTTATAATGGTCATGCTGTGTTGACTTTTTAAGTGTAAACAACAATAATTACTAATTAGTGTTTCCATATCATGTTTATACTGTTTAAATATCAATTGGCTTTTTTTGTGGTTGTCGGTAAAAAATGTGCTTGTAAAATATCTATGTTTTGTCAGCATTAAATGCAGTGGTAGGTTTGCAATCCTGATCAACAAATACGTTTTTTACCAAAAACAAAGTCATTTCTAGTATTACCCCGTTGAAAAAGCAATTAAGAGAAGAACTACAGTAGTTATTTTTTACAAACTGTAAAGATTTTGTTTTAGGTTTAGTTGTATTGTAATAGTTCTGCTTAGTTGTGTAAATGTTTCTCCAGTGACAGATGCTCTACAGGCCTGCATCAAATCAGACAAAGCAAGCAGTGTCACAGGAAACCTGTTTGTCACATGTCCCAAACCATTTCTTTAATCTCTTGTCCTCTTAATCAGTTTATATTTATCCATCAAAGCTCTCCTCCTCCATCTAATAGAAAAAAAGTGCCCTAAATAATCTGTCGTTTCCATTTATCTCTATAGAATTTTTAAATTTTTGGTTCATTTTACATTTTCGCTCCAGGCAAACTTAGCATATGCTTAACTTCAACCTAATGTTCCCTTAATGGAGAATAATGCATTAAATACTACTTTTAATACTAATGTCAGATTAATACAGATATAATCCATTCTGTGATTTCTCTCCTAACATTGTAAGGGATAAGAGACCTTCTGGCTGTATATTAGTACATTGCAAGTTAAAGTAAAGGCTTTTATTCCCTGTTAAATCACAGGGTCACAAACTGACTGAATCTGTTTTAGTTTAGCACTGGTTAATCTCTTAAAATGGACTAATATTTATTTCACTGCTGCAGCAGAGCTAGAGAAATTGAGCACTATAAGTGCGGAATGTCATATCTGTGCGTATTAAGGAGCTGTTATGTGCAGGTTGTGCTGGGTGCTTTTTAAAGGGGATTTCCAGCATATTAAAGAGAAAAAAAGCCCACTGCTCTCATCTCTTTCCTACACTTCACTATAAGCAACAAAACCATCATTTATTTGAAAGACTGATGCACACCCCATCACATAATATGTACAGTGCCTTAAAAAAGTATTCATACCCCTTGACATTTAGCACATTTTGTCATGTTACAACCAAAAACGTGAATGTATTTTATTATGATTTTATGTGATAGACCAGGGATATGCAATTAGTCCCATGAAGCTTAGCAAGAATGACAACCACAAGCATGGCACCCAGAGGCAGAGGTATGATGGGGCTTATAGTCTTGCAACAGCTGGAGGTCCGATAATTGCATATGCTTGTGATAGACCAACACAAAGTGGCACACAATTGTGAAGTGGAAGGAAAATGATAAATGGTTTTCAAAAATTATTACAAATAAATATATGAAAAGTGTGGCGTGCGTTTGTATTCAGTCAATACTTTGTAGAACCACGTTTTGCTGCAATTACAGCTGCCAGTGTTTTTGGGGATGTCTCTATCAGCTTTGCACATCTAGAGAGTGACATGTTTGCCCATTTTTCCATGCAAAATATCTCAAGCTCTGTCAGATTGGATGGAGAGTGCCTGTGAACAGCAATTATCAAGTCTTGCCACAGATTCTCAATTGGATTTAGGTCTGGACTTTGACTGGGCCATTCTAACACATGAATAGGCTTTGATATAAACCATTCCATTGTAGCTCTGGCTGTATGTTTAGGGTCATTATCCTGCTGGAACCTCCATCCCAGTCTCAAGTCTTTTGGAGACTCTAAGGCCGCGTACACACGATCAGACATGTCCGATGAAACATGTCCAATGGACCGTTTTCATCGGACCAGGCTGAAGTGGTCTGTTGGTCTGATGTGCGTACACACCATCGGACCAAAATCCCCTCGGACCAGAATGCGGTGATGTAGAACACAACGACATGATGAGAAAAATAAGTTCAATGCTTCCAAGCATGCGTCGACTTGATTCTGAGCATGCGCGGGATTTTGGTCCGATGATTTTGTGTACTAACCATCAAACATGTCCGACGGACAGGTTTACAGTGGACAGGTTTCTAAGCATGTTTTGAAACTTTTGTCTGCTGGAAAATGGTCCGATAGGCCGTACACACGATCGAACATGTCCCCTGAAACTGGTCTGCGGACCAGTTTCAACGGACATGTTCGATCGTGTGTACGCGGCCTAACAGGTTTTCTTCTAAGATTGCCCTGTATTTGACTCCATCCATCTTCCCATCAACTCTGACCAGCTTCCCTGTCCCTGCTGAAGAAAAGCATCCCAACAACATGATGCTGCCACCACCATGTTTCACAGTGGGGATGGTGTGTTCAGGGTGATGTGTGGTGTTAGTTTGGTCTCATCTGACCACAGTGACCAGAGCATCTTCTTCCACATGTTTGCTCTGTCCCCCACATGGCTTTGCGCAAACTGTTAACATGACTACTTATGACTTTCTTTCAACGATGGCTTTCTTCTTGCCACTCTTCCAAAAAAGGCCAGATTTGTGGAGTGCACAAAGGTTTGCAGTTGTGCCATACTCTTTCCATTTTCGAATGATGGATTGAACAGTGCACCGTGAGATGTTCAAAGCTTGGGATATTTTTTTATAACCTAAACCTTCTTTTAACTTCTCCACAGCTTTATCCCTGACCTGTCTGACATTTTCTTTGGCCTTTATGATGCTGTTTGTTCACTAAGGTCCTCTAACAAACCTCTGAGGGCTTCACAGAACAGCTGTATTTATATAGAGATTGAATTACACACAGGTGGACTCTATTTACTAATTAGATGACTTCTGAAGGCATTTGGTTCCACTAGATTATAGTTAGGGGTATCAGAGTAAATTTATGCCACACTTTTCAGATATATATTTGTTAAAAAATGTGAAAAACATTTTATAATTTTTCTTTTACTTTACAATTATGTGCCACTTTGTGTTGGTCTATTACATAAAATCCCAATAAAATATATTTACGTTTTTGGTTGTAACATGACAAAATGTGGAAAATTTCAAGGGGTACGAATACTTTTTCAAGGTACTGTATGGACACATTTGAAATTTATCCTGACATGCTGCATATGATTTTTTTTTTTTTTTTTTTTTTTTTTAGCGCTGCATAACTACTTGTGCCTAAGGCCGCGTACACACGAGGGGATATGTCCGCTGAAAACGGTCCGATGGACCGTTTCAGCAGACATCTCCGCTCGTGTGTATGGGCTAGCGGACAGATTTCTCCACCCGACAGATTTCAAAGCATGCTTTGAAATCCATCCGGTGGGAATCTGTCCGCCCGACATGTCTGCTGGTTAGTACACTTACCAGCAGACATGTCGGCTCCCACCGCCGCCGCGCCGCTGCCGAATGGATTCGGCGCATGTGCGGAAGTGTTTTACTTCCTGGTGCGGTGACGTGGCGGTGACGCGGCGGCGTCAACGTCACCGCCGCGTCACCACTACGTCACCGCGCCGTCCGGCGGCGGGGAATTTGATCCGATGGTGTGTACACGCCATCGGATCAAACTCCCGATCGGACATATCCGATGGAAATGGTCCGCGGACCGTTTTCATCGGATATATCCGATCGTGTGTACGCCGCCTAACTGTTAAGGTAGCCATACACTTTTATAACTATTTTACCTACCTTTGATCAGACAGAAAAGTGGTTGCCTAAATCCAAGCCATCTTTCAGCTTGATTGTCTGACTGAATTTGACCAGTCAAACTAGAGTATAGACTGACAGCTTCAATACAGGTCACTAAAAATCATTTCAAACTAAATAACAAAACTTGCCAATTTTGTTAAAAGTGATCAGATTTTTCTACTGTACTTGATCAAGGCAATTGGACCCATCTTCTTGAGGTCAATCAAGGCCACTAAATTGTTAAATTATTCATTCTGGATTTCAATTCTAAAATTATCAAAAGTGGTGAATGTTGCAAGAAATCCCTGATCTTTGGCAAGATTTTGGTAGCAGGATACCTTCAGAATGACCTCTTTGACCATCTTCTAATTATATTTTTTTACAAGTCATTTTGAAGTGAACCTTCCCATACAAATGCAGATGCTAAATTACTAACTAGGACTAAGGGCTGGCCCCTACAGGTGTCTGCACCAACCCTCAGATATGCACCTGAAAACTGTATTGTGCTATCTTGACTTCTGCAGAGAAAGATGATGTTAATTTTAACGTCAAATTTTGACTTGGTTTTAGTCATAGTCTTTTGACTAAAATGTAATTTTAGTTTTTGTTGTATTTTAGTCATCTGAATTGTTTTAGTCGTATTTTAGTCTACTAAAATCTCCAATACTTTTTAAATCGAATGGGTTTAGTTAAATTGTAATGCAATATTCAAGAACTGTATTTCTCTAGAATTTCCAAATTCATTATATACTCCTGGATTAAAAAAGATCGAATAAAATGTTATTATTTATCGTATTAAGGTTTGAACATGCATTACAGACACAGATTTAGCTGTTGTGATATATAATTGTTGTGATATATAATATTGTTGTGATATATAATATAACAAGTGTTAATTTTTACATACAATTTTGATTTAGTTTTAGTCATAGTCTAAATGCCATTTTAGTTTTGGTCATATTTTAGTCAACTGAATGAATTAAAAACTTTTAGGCCTCGTACACACGATCAAATCTGTCCGCTGGAAACGGTCCTCTGGACCGTTTCAGCAGACAGATTCGATCGTGTGTACGGCCGAGCCGACGGATTTGGCCACCCGACAGATTTCAAAGCATGCTTTGAAATCTATCGGGTGGGAATCCGTCCGCCCGACATGTCTGCTGGTTAGTACACTTACCAGCAGACATGTCGTCCCGCACCGCCGCCGAATGGATTCGGCGCATGCGCGGAAGTGTTTTACTTCCTGGTGCGGTGACGTGGCGGCGTCAACGTCACCGCCACGTCACCGACACGTCAGCGCGCCGTCTGCTGGCGGGGATTTTGGTTTGCTCGTGTGTACACGCGAGCAAACCAAAATCCCAGCAGACAGATTTGTTCAAATCTGTCGGACGGACAGATTTGAACAAATCTGTCTGCTCGTGTGTACAAGGCCTTAGTGTTAGTCGTATTTTAGTAGACTAAAATTGTGTTAATTTCGTAAACAAAATTAACACTGCCACTCCAGCTCCTGTGCCTCACTCTTGGTCAACAAGATCATCTATAAAGATAAGGGATAACTTCTATTTCAAAATGCATTTTGACACACATTCAACCCCTTTGTAATCCATTTGAGCATTTTTTGTTTTGTTTTGTGTTGTTTTTTCTGCCAAACTTTAGCTAACACTTTTTAAGCAGTTACAGCATCTTATTTTCCTTTTGGGATAAAGGTTTTAAATAAATAAAAGCACTCCTGTCAGTGGTAAATGGTTTATCTCAGTCCTCTAAGGCCGGCTATACACAGTGCGGATTTCTTTTCTGCAACCACAGGTTGCAGAAAATACATTTGCACAATCAGGCTTTGTTTAAAATCGAGGCCCTGACGTGACATCATAACGCCAAGCCCAGGCCTCCGACGGTCATGATCTCTATGGTTTTCATTTGGCGTTGATCGATTCTCCAGGTCCCCGATGGCACGGGAGAGCCCCGAGAAGCGGCGGGAGTGAGGATGTCCCCTCCTGTTGACTGTAAGAATGATCAAGCGGTAGAACTGCCACTATGGTCATTCTTTTGTTGCACTGAATCGCCGGATGAAAATGAGAATGAATGATGCCTGTAGCTGCAGGCATCATTCAGTTATTTCCACTGAAAATCAAGGACGTCATATGATGGCCCTGAGCTGTAAGTGGTTAAAAATGTAGCTCTGAGGTTTCTTGATGCCTGATTATTAATATAATTATTATACAGGATTTATATAGCACCACCAGTATATATTGTTTAACAAAATGAAGGCAGAGATTACAGTTATATTACAATTTGTTACAAGAGGAATCAGAGGGCCCTGCTCATAATGCTGGGTACACACGAACACTTTATGTGATGAAAAAAACGACATTTTTAAAAACGTCAATTTAAATGACCGTGTGTGGGGAAAAACATAGTTTTATGTCTTGTGAAAAACTACAAAAAAAATTGAAGCATGCTTCAGTTTTTTGTGTCGTTTTTCAAAACGTTGTTTTTTGTTTCACAAAAAATCACCGTGTGTAGCAAAAAAACGTTGTTTAAAATGACGTTTTTCAACCTGCGCATGCCCAGAAGCTAGTTATGAAGCGAGCTTCAATGGAAAAGAGTGGTGAACGTAACCTCGCTTTGCTAGAGCATTGTGAAAAAACGATGGTGTGTAGGCAACATCGTCTTTGAAAATTAAAGTTTCAAAAACATAGTTTTTTACTTCATAGAAAATGTTTTTTTTTTTCCCATCGCATAAAGTGATCGTGTGTACGCGGCATTAGAGCTTACCATCTAAAAGGGAGGGTCAATTGATACAAAAGGAAATAGCTGTGGGGGGGTGAGCTGATGGAGGAAGTAAAACTGTGTATTAGTTTGAAGCAGGATAGGCTCCTTTAAAGAGAAGGGTTTTCAGGGATCGTCTGAAGATGGATAGATTAGAGGACAGTCAAACAGATTGAGGTAGAGAGTTCCAAAGGATGAAATGGAAAAAGACACAAAGGGGGTAGGGAAAGTGCTGCTCACCCCTAAATAATATAGTAAGTGTAAGGGCTCCCCAATGGGGTTTTTAGGCAGCAAATTGGTGAAGGATTCAATGGAATGCACAGATGTAGAAAGTAAAAAAGTTTAATTAATTGTAAAATAAGCTCTGGTATAGTGTACACTAAAAAGCGTTTACACAAGGAGTATGCACCAAAATACATGACATCAATTAACATGAATGGTTAACATATAATTCACATCAATTCTGACGCGTTTCAACCCATATTGGGGTCTTCTTCGGATGAGGTTGAGGTGCCACTCTAAGGCCCCATACACACGATCGGACATATCCGATGAAAACGGTCCACGGACCATTTCCATCGGATATGTCCGATCGGGAGTTTGATCCGATGGCGTGTACACACCATCGGATCAAATTCCCCGCCGCCGGACGGCGCGGTGACGTGGCGGTGACGCGGCGGTGACGTTGACGCCGCCGCGTCACCGCACCAGGAAGTAAAACACTTCCGCGCATGCGCCGAATCCATTCGGCAGCGGCGCGGCGGCGGTGGGGGACGACATGTCTGCTGGTAAGTGTACTAACCAGCAGACATGTCGGGCGGACAGATCCCCACCGGATAGATTTCAAAGCTTGCTTTGAAATCTGTCGGGTGGAGAAATCTGTCCGCTAGCCCATACACACGAGCGGAGATGTCTGCTGAAACGGTCCATCGGACCGTTTTCAGCGGACATATCCCCTCGTGTGTACGCGGCCTAACAGAAAATAAATATATAAAAGTAAAACAATCTAGATAATTACCACTGAGTATTGTGGAACATGATAGTATAAGTATATATAGTTACCCACTCACAGCGTGTAAACTTAATTGTGTCTAGACCAGAGTTGACTTAAATCCACAGACGGACCCCTGGATGGACATTTTCACAAGGAGGGCAGCCCCCCGAACGGTACCGCCAAGGCGCCAAACCAGGCGGCCTGCAGGGGCCCACAAGCACAAGGGGAAGGGTCCAGTGGGGTCCGGGCCGGACGGGGGGAGGGAGACCCAGCAGAGCGACAGCCACAGAAAGCACCTATTAAAGAGTGTAAATATGTATTGATAAATTGTCAAATAAAGTGTTAAATGTTGTCATTTGAGTCATTTGGGGCACTGGGCATGCACTGAATCCCTGATCTGTCACTGATAGACAGGGGGATATCAAGCGGGCAAAGTGTTAACATGTATAAGAATGAGTAATACTAGACGATAGTTTGTATGCGTAGGTAGGAAAGAATCTAAAATTAAAATTGGTTGGTAAAATCATTGAGGTGAAAAAAAAAGGTTTGTGATGTGTTGATGTGTGTGAAAGCAGGTGAAAGTGTGAGAGATACCAAAGTAATGGTAATAAAAAAATAGAGGAAAGAAGGAGAGAGAGGAGTGAGTGAGAATAGTGCAAGGAAGTGTGCAGAAAGAAAAGAAAACCAGATGAAAAGAATAAAAAAGAATGTATATCAAGTGAAGTGTGAAAATGTGTGAGCTATAAATACCTATATAAATATATAGGAATGTGAAACATATATATGGTTGTTAGTACCTTGTTGGATATTATAGTGCAGGTATAGAAAAACCTCCAGGCTAAATGTGACTACACATATCTAAAGGGGAGAAAAAGTAGATAAATGAGGAAAGTAGTATTATAAATAAGTGGAGAGTGTCAGTCAGAAAGTCTAAAGATATCTTACCCTGTGTATGATAGCTCCACTCCTGCACAGGTGAAAAGGGATCACAGACTGACATGATGAGTTCACGCTGTCTGTTATATATGTGTGCATGTCCAGGTGCCCCAAATGAAAGTGATTGCTGATGGCTGTTGTAACTGCCCCGATGCACGGGGTGTATGGGTTTAAAGGTCTCACCGTTGGGGAGACGGAAGGTTTTATCTTTCCTCATTGAGGAACATAATGAACAGTGTCCCCCTTGGAATGCGCCAAGTGGCGGACAGTGTTGATTCTCAGGTATGACAGCCTTGTGTTCACTTGAAACCAATAGATCCCTTATTGACATAGCCCATTTTGTGGACAATGGATGGATGGTCTGTGGTGATTGTTGCACTATAATATCCAACAAGGTACTAACAACCATATATGTTTCACATTCCTATACATTTATATAGGTATTTATATCTCATATGTTCACACATTTTTTACACTTCACTCGATATACATTCTTTTTTATTCTTTTCATCTGGTTTTCTTTTCTTTCTGCACACTTCCTTGCACCTTTCTCACTCACTCCTCTCTCTCCTTCTTTTCTCTATTTTTTATTACCATTACTTTGGTATCTCTCACACTTTCACCTGCTTTCACACACATCAACACATCACAAACCTTTTTTTTTTCTTTTTTCACCTCAATGATTTTACCAACCAATTTTAATTTTAGATTCTTTCCTACCTACGCATACAAACTATTGTCTAGTATTACTCATTCTTATACATGTTAACCCTTTGCCCGCTTGATATCCCCCTGTCTATCAGTGACAGATCAGGGATTCAGTGCATGCCCAGTGCCCCAAATGACTCAAATGACAACATTTAACACTTTATTTGACAATTTATCAATTCATATTTACACTCTTTAATAGGTGCTTTCTGTGGCTGTCACTCTGTTGGGTCTCCCTCCCCCTGCCCGGCCCGGACCCCACTGGACCCTTCCCCTTGGGCTTGTGGGCCCCTGAAGGCTATCTGGGTTGGTGCCTTGGCGGTACCGTTCGGGGGTCTGCCCTCCTTGTGAAAATGTCCATTCAGGGGTCCTTCTGTGGATTTAAGTCAACTCTGGTCTAGACACAATTAAGTTTACACGCTGTGAGTGGGTAACTATATATACTAATACCATCATGTTCCACAATACTCAGTGGTAATTATCTAGATTGTTTTACTTTTATATATTTATTTTCTGTTACAATAGCCCCTCAACCTCCTCCAAAGAAGACCCCAATATGGGTTAAAAAGGGTCAGGATTTACATGACTTATATGTTAACCATTCATGTTAATTGATGTCATGTATTTTGGTGCATACTCCTTGTGTAAACGCTTTTTAGTGTATACTATACCAGAGCTTATTTTACAATTAGTTAAACTTTTTTACTTTTTACATCTGTGCATTCCATTGAATCCTTCACCAATTTGCTGCCTAAAAACCCCATTGGGGAGCCCTTACACATACGAGAGTTCCAAAGGATGGGAGAAGCTCTGGAGAAATCCTGGATGCGAGCATGAGAGGAGGTGACAAGGGAGCTTGAGAGCAGGAGGTCTTGGGAGGACCAAAGAGGTTAATGATGTAGCTGGGTTGCAGAGTTGTGGATGGCTTTGTAAATTATTGTTAGTACTTTGAATTTTATTCGTTAGTTGAGTGGAAGCCAGTGGAGGGAATGGCAGAGAGGGGTGGAGGACACTGAATAGTTGGTAAGGGGAATGAGTCTTTTAGTGGCATTCATTATGGACTGAAGAGGGATAGTGTATGTAAGGGTAATCCAATGAGGAGGGAGTTGCAGTAGTCGAGGCAAGAGATAACCAAGGAGTGAATTAGAAGCTTGGTGCATTCATTAGTTAAAAAGGGGCGTATTCTAAAGATGTTGTGGAGGCTAAGGCGGCATGATTTGGACAGGGATTGGATGTGGGCCTAAAGGGCAGTTCAGAGTCTAGGGTTACCCCTAGCACCCTGGCATGTAGGGATGGACTAATGGATGTGCCATTGATTTTGACAGAGAAGTCAAAGGAAGGGAAATTAAGAGCTTGGTTTTAGAGAGATTTAGTTTGAGGAAATGGTGTGACATCCAGACTGATATGTCTGTTAGTAAATTAGTGATGCGTGAGGAGACTAATGGGATCATCGGCATATAAATGGTAGCGGAAGCTATGGGAGGCTGACCCACGGAGGAAGTGTAGATCGATAATAATAGAGGTCCAAGGACAGAACCTTGGGGGACCCCAACGGTGAGAGGAGTTGGCAAGGAGGAAGTGGAGTTCTTAGTGACACTGAAGGTGTGGTGAGATTTGAAACAACGGACAGCACAGCCATGAAGACCAAGCAAATTTTAGTTTATTGAGGAGGAGGGGATAGGATCCACAGGGAACCTGATCAGAGAGACTGCTACCAATCCACATGTAGTGCAAATTTAAAGAGGAGTTCCTTCCAAAAATGGAACTTCCTCTTAATCCACTCCACACCCCCTTACATGCCACATTTGGCATGTAATTTTTTTTGGGGGAGTGGGGGCTTCAGTAGGAGTGGGACTTCCTGTCCCACTTCCTGCTTCCGCCGAGGGGCTGGTAAGGCGATTAGGCGTAATCGCCTTATTTCAGCCCCTCCCTGTAGGCGATGGCCTAGGACACTGACAGGTCCTAGGCAATCGCCTGTCCAATCAGCGGCGAGCCGCACCGCGCACGCATGCGCAGTGCGGCTCGCGCATGCGCAGTGGGTGCCCGGCCGTGAAGCCGAAGACTGTCACGGCTGGGTGCCCACAGTCGGGATGGAGACGCCGGCTGGGGAGGGGGGGAGAGGAGCGGAGCCCTGGTCGGCGCGTCGCTGGAACGCAGGAAGCAGGTAAGTGAGTGTTTATTAAAAGCCAGCAGCTACACTTTTTGTAGCTGCTGACTTTTAATAAACACATTTTTTGGCTGGAACACCCCTTTAAGCTTTTCTACTTTTTTTTAAATAAAAGTAATAAAACATATCGAAAAACAAAAAAACGTTTTTTTTCTTTTTTTAACAAAGCACCTGCTCTAAAGTCTTTAACGCCAGACAGCTTCATAGAAACAAATAATTCCAGGTGCACATTGTGCTCCTACGATCGCGTTGTCTATGATTTTATATTCATACGCACAAATGCAGTAAGTTTGCAACAATTAAGGCAGAAAAACACACACGGGGGGATTTGCCTGATGTCATCCTGTTAGAAAAGCAATCTTCTCCCAGTATGCTCTCTGTCCTACCTTCCTCTAAGGTGACAGCAAAACAGAAAACTCATTAACTGCCTGCATTATATCATCGATAAGAACTAAACTGTTGTGTTATGCATTCTAAGTTAGAGCAATTAATTCTCTCACTTACTTAAACTGATCAAGATTTAATTACCATCACTTTGTGCAATTACTCCATAATTAAAGTAATTTGGATCATTCCACTTACTGACAGTGTCATTGAACAGCCGTTTATAACACCAAAAGGAGAGATAATTAACTTACTACCGCTCAAGGCGCTGTATTAAACCAGAAAAGCTCACAGTAAGTTATTTCCAAATGTACATAACAATATGATAAGGACATTACATAAGAATCTGAATACCATGAAATGTGATCAAAATGTTACAGAAAAGGGCAAAAAATCATTTAACAGGCATCAGTTTGAAATGGTTTTGGTCAAATGTCTCTCACGAGTTCAAAGTACTTTGCCTGAGAACTTCAAGTCTATTCCATGAAAATGGCATATTAATAGCAAAAAGGAAGTATTTCTATATAACAGTATGTGGTCATTTTTCATCCAAAGCCAGTACAGATCTGCTGAATTTGTTACATACCACAATACGTGGGGAGCTATTACCTCATTGCAGCATTATATGTGTATGGACTTCCCAGGATCAGATTTGTTTTTTTATTCCCATTGTTCTATTTGTAATGACAGCACTTATTGGTTTTGTATTAGAATTAATGCACAAAAAAAAAATGAAATTATGGACTTTAACGTGTATGTAAACCCACTCTCATCCTTTCTAAACTATTGCCATAGTGGTTATCTATAAAGGACATACATGCCAGGCCAAGCATCGATATTTCTTACACTGAACTTCTGCTGGTCTCGTGGATTATGCCCCATGATCACTAACATCCAGTCAAAACCCAGGAAAGTCACCACATGACTTCAGCATGCTCAATCATGCTGAGGCGTGGAGCAGCCAATCCTGGGAGAGCTGGAGAAGGAGGGAGGAGGGATCTGAAGTACACGGAATGTCTCTCTTACACTTGTGCATGAGATATGTAAATCACCTGTCACTCACAGCAAGGGGTCTGACCATTTTTATCTCACTGAAAAAAGATAAGAGGATTGCTCAGAGCTGGATTAACACTTTGTGGCAAGACTGTGCACAGATGACATGAAATCTTATACTGTACAAGGTGCAAGCCTTAATTTAAAAAAAAATGGGTTTATATCCACTTTAATGGTACCACTTAAAGCGTAGCTCCACCCTAAAGTGGAACCTCTGCTGATCGGAACCCTCCCCCCCTCCGGTGTCACATTTGACACCTTTCAGGGGGAGGGGATGCAGATAGCTGTCTACAACAGGTATTTGCACCCACTTCTGGCCACAGAGTCTGCAGGTAGACTGCGGACAGGACGTTAGATCCCCCCCCCCGTTGTGTTCTGGGAAACACACGGCTCCCAGAACACAGCAGGGACCAGTGAGCACAGCTCAGCGCATCTCGCGCATGCGCTGTAGGGAACCGGGCAGTGAAGCCGCAATGCTTCACTTCCTTGTTCCCTCACCGAGGATGGCGGTGGGGGCAGCAGAGTGACGAGCGATCGCTCGTCCTCTGCTGCGGACGGCGCTGGACTCCAGGACAGGTCAGTGTCCTAATATTAAAAGTCAGCAGCTGCAGTATTTGTAGCTGCTGGCTTTTAATATTTTTTTTTTCCGCGGAGATCCACTTTAAATAAAATATCAAAAGAATTTTGTTATACAAAATGTTAAATCATGTAAACATGGCATAAAGATACATAGGGGCTTAACCCGTTTTGACATTTACTAAAGCAATGCGCTGGCAGAGCAGCACATTTCTTTATTTACTATAATGCTTAGTGCGCCTAGGAGGGGGCGCATGGTGCGCCTGTATAGACCTGGTGCATGGCATTTAGAAATGTAAATTAAGGTGTTTGGGAGGGAGTTTATTAGGGGGGATGTGGGGTGATGTGGGGAAGTGCAGTGACATGTGTTTGTTTAAGTTTTACGGGCCGAATTGAAAGTGAAAGTGAAAGTGATTTTTCTGAAAATGATCGCGTACGCCTGCACAGCACAGCACATGTAAACCTCCGGGATTGCGCATGCGTGAGCGGCAATTAGGGAGATTCAAGCACGCTGCTTCACTACGCCGGCAAAATCTTGGTAAATACCAAGCGGCATAGCAGCCGTTGTGCTGCTTGATGCGGCGCACGTAAATTCCCGAATCGTTTTCAGCTTACGCTGACCATGAAGGGGAACACCGCGCCAAATTTCAAACAAAAAAACGGTGTGGGTTCCCCTCCAGGGGCACATCAGGCCCTTAGGTTTGGTCTGGATAGTAAGGGGGAAAACCTACGCCTGAAAAAACGGCCTGGGGGTTCCCCCAAGATCCATACCAAACCCTTATCCGAGCACACCGTCTGGCCGGGCAGGAATGGGGGTGGGGATGAGCGAGTGCCCCCCCCTCTGAGCCATACCAGACCGCATGCCCTCAACATGGGGGTGTGTGTGCTTTGGGGAAGGGGGCACTGCGCCCCCACCCCAAAGCACTCTTGTCCCCATGTTGATGGGGACAAGGGCCTCATCCCGACAACCCTTGCCGTTGGTTGTCGGGGTATGCGGGTGGGGGCTTATCGGAATCTGGGAGCCCCCTTTAATAAGGAGGCCCCCAGATGCCGGCCCCCCACCCTATGTGAATGAGTATGGGGTACATCATACCCCTACCCATTCACTTGGGGGGAAAATGTAAAGTTAAAAAAACACACTACACAGATCTTTGTAGTCATTTATTAGTCAGCTGGGGGTCTTCTGCCGGGGCCCTGCCTTTCTTCTTTAACCACTTAAGGACCGCCTCCTGCACATATACGTCGGCAGAATGGCACAGCTGGGCACAAGCATGTACAGGTACGTCCTAAGTGCCCAACCGTGACCGCGGGATCCGCAGGCCTGATCGCCACTGGAGTTCCGCGATCAGTCCCGCAGCTGAAGAACGGGGAGAGCTGTGTGTAAACACAGCTTCCCCGTTCTTCACTGTGGCGCCGTGATTGATTGTGTGTTCCTATTTATAGGGAAACACAATCAATAACGTCACACCTACAGCCACACACCCCTACAGTTAGAAACACAAATGAGGTCACATTAACCCCTTCAGCGCCCCCTTGTGGTTAACTCCCAAACTGCAATTGTCATTTTCACAGTAAACAATGCATTTTTAATAATTGTCCGAAGTGTCCGCCATAATGTCGCAGTCATGAAAAAAATCGCTGATCGCCACCATTAGTAGTAAAAAAAAAAAAAATTAATAAAAATGCAATAAAACTATCCCCTATTTTGTAAGCGCTATAAACTTTGCACAAACCAATCGATAAACACTAATTGTGATTTTTTTTTAACCAAAAATAGGTAGAAGAATACGTATCGGCCTAATCTGAGGAATTTTTTTTATATATATATTTTTGGGGATATTTATTATAGCAAAAAGTAAAAAATATTGCATTTTTTTTCAAAATTGTTGCTCTATTTTTGTTTATAGCCCAAAAAATAAAAACCGCAGAGGTGATCAAATACCACCAAAAGAAAGCTCTATTTGTGGGAAAAAAAGGACGCCAATTTTGTTTGGGAGCCACGTTGCACGACCGCGCAATTGTCAGTTAAAGCGATGCAGTGCCGAATCGCAAAAACTGGCCAGGTCCTTTAGCTGCCTAAAGGTCCGGGTCTTAAGTGGTTAAGCTCTTTTACAAGGGGGGTAGGCCCGGTCTTCGCCGTTTTCTGCGGTGGGGGGGAGCCGGTCTTCTCTCTTCTGCCGGGCCCCCGGGCCCGGGCTTCTCCTGTCTGTCTTCTGCCGGGCTTCACCACGGGGTCCGGTCTTCTCCTCCGCTGTCTTTTCTCTTCCCTCTTTCTTCTGCCGGGCCTCACGTGGGCCCGGTCTTCTCTTTTCCCTCCTCTGCCGGACCGCCCTGGCTTCTCTCCACTGTCTTCTCTGTTCCCTCTTCTGCCACGCCCTATGCCTATATAAGTCGTTGCGCAATGCTCAGACGGCATTACAGCGGGAGAGCTCGTCGTGTCAAGATCGCTGGAAGAGAAGAAGAACAAGACAGCGGAGAAGCCCCTGCCCCCGTGGTGGAGCCAGGCATAAGAGGGAACAGAGAAGACAGCGGAGAGAAGCCTGTGCGGCCCGGCAGAAGAGAGAAGTCCAGGCCCATGCGGGGCCCGGCAGAGGAGGGCAGAGAGAAGACCACGGAGGAGAAGACCGGACCAGTGGCGGAGGAGAAGACCGGACCTGTGGTGGAGCCCGGCAGAAGACGGCGGAGAAGTCCGGGGGGGTGGCCCACCCCCAGCAGAAAACATCGAAGACCGGGTGCCCCCCCAAATGTAAAAGAGCTTAAAGGGGGTGGGGGCCCCAGCGGAAGACAGCCCAATTGTCAGTTAAAACGATGCAGTGCCGAATCGCAAAAAGTGGCCCGGTCATTGACCAGCAATATGGTCCGGGGCTGAAGTGGTTAAAAAATAACAAAACAGGAAAGTTAGCCCAATTTTTTGTGATAATGTGAAAGATGATGTTACACCGAGTAAATAGATACCTAACTTGTCACACTTTAATATTGCACACACTCATGGAATGGCGCCAAACTTTAGGACTTAAAAATCTTCATAGGCGACGCTTAAACAGGTTACCAGTTTAGAGTTACAGAGGAGGTCTTGTGCTAAAAGTATTGCTCTCGCTCTAATGCACGCGTCAATACCTCACATGTGTGGTTTGAACGGCGTTTACATATGTGGGCGGGACTTACATGCATGTTTGCTTCTGAGCATGAGCTACTAGGGACAGGGGCGTTTTAATTGGTTTTCTTTTTTTCTTTTCTTTTTTTACGTAATATTTTTTCTTTTTGTACTTTTTTTTTTTTTGGATTCTTTTATTCCTATTACAAGGAACGTAAACATCCCTTGTAATTGGAATAGTGTGTGACAGGTCCTCTTTATGGAGAGAGGCGGGGTCAATACGACCTCACTTCTGTCCTTCAGGCTGGAAAGCATGAGATCTGGAAAAAAACACTGATCTCATGCTTTCAGCCACGATTGCAGCTTTGTTTATGTTTCTGTTTTTAAATCTCTATGCTCCTCATTCGGCGGCGGACGATTCGTTCTCTGGGCCTCCGATGGCACGGGAGAGCCCGGAGAAGCATTGTGGTGGGAGGGGGGATGTCCCCTCCTTCCACCTGTAAGAACGATCAAGTGGTGCGAACAATCGCCACCTGTAAAAAAGGAGATCTGAATGATGCCTGTAGCTGCACCTATCATTCAGATATCACCAACTGAAGTCCAGGACGTCATATGACATCCTACGGTATGGAAGCGGTTAAAATTTGCCTTGGAGTCAGGGCCGGTGCTACCACTAGGCAGCCGCCTAGTGCGCACTGGAGAGAGGCGGTGGCACTACCACCCAGGGCGCCCGGCCACCGGTGATCCTACTCCCTCTCAGCAACTAACTCAACAGGTAGCCGCTCCACTATAGAGTTCCTCCTTACAGTGTTAGAGGCGCTGGCACAGCAGCAGTGGAGGAATGGAGGAAGGAAAGAAAACATCCCCTGTGCGCCCCTGATCATCACAGTGCCACTGGCAGCGAGTGTGACCTGTCTGTGTATCTGTGGTCACATCGTTACCGTACACCACCAGTCTGCCTCTGATGTACCGCTCCGCCTCCGCTACAGCCAGCCAGCTCTGCCTCTGAGCCTCTGCCTTTCTGCCCAGTGCTGCCTGTGCCCATACGTCGCATGTCCCCCCCCCCCTCCATCATGGAGGCCGCTCTCTCTCTCTCTGCTGTGTTTTTCCTATTGCGGCAGCCAGCGCAAGATTTACAGTACCCTGTCGCCGAGAACCAGATTGATCACGCTGAAAGTACAATAACGGCGGCAGGTACTGTATGTCCCTTAGGTGGCACCTGGGCCCCCATACCCATTTTAAGGCCAATTACTAGAAGATAAGCCAGCCAAGTGGGGTCTTGCAAAATGAACAAGTCAATTCCCATAGACTACAATGGTATTTATGGTAAAACTTTTGCCCATGTTAGGCTCTTTGTTTGCCCACCCGGTTTGTCCCATCTCTAATTTTGTAGAATGCTGGATGATGTGATTCATTTTGAACAGGGCTTTGCCTCTGCATTTCTGGTGATCTGAGCATGCCCAGCAGGCCAACAAATTTAAACTGAAAGAAAGCTGGAGTTATGCCTCATACACACGATCAGTTTTCCCGACGGGGAAACTGTGAGGAGAGCTTTTGGCCGGGAATCCCGGCCGTGTGTATGCTTGTTGCAGTTTTTCCGATAGGAAGACTCCCCAAAAACCACCAGACAAAAAAGAGAACTGCCTTGGACTGTCCCTTGATTTGCTCGGTTCAGTCTTTCCCTTACACACGGCCGGTTTTCCCAACAGGGATTTCCCATAGCAAAACTGCCAAAAACCGACAGGCAAAAGTTTGGGGGTTTTCCTGGCGGGAAAAAAAAGAACTGGTTCTCTATCTTTGTCCGGCGGTTTTTGGGCAGCTAAAAAACTGCGAGGAGCATACACACGGCCAGGATTCCCGGCCAAAAGCTCTCCTCACAGTTTTCCCATCTGGAAAACTGATCGTGTGTACAAGACAAACCCGGTGTTTTTTGGCAGTTTTCCTATGGGAAAAACAGCGATGGAGCATACATACGGCCGGAATTCCTGGCCAAAGCTCCCGGTCGTGTGTAAGGGGAAAGACTGACCTTGCAGGTTCTCAGCTTTCCCCTCAAGAAATCCTGTACATGTGTACGAGGCATTAGGCTTTAACACAACACAGATTTGTGCTATAGTGCATTGGGGCGCCACATAAAATAAATTGCACTGCAACACACTTATGCCGCGTACACACCGTTTTTCATGATGAGAAAAATGCAATTTTTTTAATTGGTCGTGTGTATGCTCCAGAGCATTTTTCTCGACGAGAAAAATGGGCGAATTTTTTTAGAACCTGCTCTGTTTTTTCTCGTCGTTTTTCATGTTGTTTTTTTTTTTTTTCACGTCGTAAAAAATGGTTGTGTGTACACTTTAACAAGGGTTGAAAAACGCGCATGCTAAGAAGCAAGTTATAAGATGGGGAAACTAGCAAAAGCAGCCCAAAGTGTGGCACCATTCAAATGGAACTTCCCCTTTATAGTGCTGTTGTACGTGTTGTCATACGTGTTGTACGTCACCGCGCTTTTTTGAGCATTTTTTTTTCACGAACGCGTGTATACAAGGCAGGCTTGAGAGGAATCACGACAAATCAAGTCGAGAAAAGCTTTGTGTATGTGGCATAAGACATGCTAAGTGTTTTACTGCCCATACCTGCAATGCACAAGTATCTAATGCCGCGTACACACGATCACTTTTTGTGATGTAAAAAAACTTCATTTTAAAAAACAACGTTGCCTACATACTATGGTTTTCTGAAAATGCTCTTGCAAAGCGCGGTTACATACACCACGTTCGACGGCACTCTGTTCCATTGAAGCTCCCGTCTCATAACTTGTTTCTGAGCATGCGCGGGTTTAAAAACGTTGTTTTAAACGTCGTTTTGCCCACACACCATCATTTTTTATGACACAAAAAAAACGACATTCTGAAAAACGACATAATTTTTTTTTCAGAAGACATAAAACAACGTTTTGCCCACACACGATCATTTTAAATGACGTTTTTAAAAACGTTGTTTTATTTCATCACAAAAAACGACCGTGTGTACGCGGCATTAGGGTTTTTAAATGATGTACATCACTCTCATAAGGTTTACACTATATGTATTTATATAAACAGTGATGTGTAAATATTATACTTTCAATGTACCCACACTTTATTGTAAATGATCACATCCACCAAAAACAGTGCTGTTCCTGGTTAAAAAATAAGATGTAGCTGTGCAGCATGGTCTTCCCCTCATGTCTCCCAGTCCTAGAAGAAGCACTGAAGCAGCAGATAATGCTGTACACTTTGCACCCCTGAGAGCCTAACTCTAGCTTCCTCCACAATGACAGGCTACAAATGAGCAGCAGTACCGTTTTTGGCCAGAGATGGGGGTGCCGGAGAGACTCGGAAATACTCTGAAACCGCTCTGAGCCGCTCAGATGGACTCAGAAACCCTAGGAGAGTGCATCAGAACGGCTCCGAGTGTCACCGGCACCCCCGCATCTTTTGCCAAATGCAGTACTGCACACCGCAGAGGCTTGAATCCTGCTCACAGTTTTCAGGATTTTTTTTAAAGTAATGGCTCCTATTGCGAAACACTCGTTAACCGTGTTACTTGCAATCCAAGGTATTACTGTATAATGGTTGGGATTTAAACCAATGACCTCAGTGCTGCAATGCAGAAAAGCTGCTAGCTACTACAACACTCCACTGTCCAATAAATTGCTTTTGCATATGAAATGATTTTGTGGGGAAACAAAAGCAACTGAGATGTAAACTATTACTGTCTACATGTGACCTGCTTATACTTGTAGTGCCACTCTAAGCAAAGAAGGGAGATATGTATAGTCCAAGTGGTGCTCAGGGATGGGGTGGCAGCAAAGAAAAAATTCCAGTGTTGTTAACATATGTGAGATGGTCTCAGCCTTGCACAACTACAGGCAGAGGGCATGCCTTGTGGAGTGGTGCAAGTATGAGGCCATCTCACATATGTTAACTACACAGACTGGATTCAGAGAGCGACAATTTTTCTAAAAATGCTGCCTACATGACTCTAACAGCCAGACAGTAAGCACCTTTAATCACTTAAGACCCGGAACTTTACCCAGCTAAAGGACCCGGCCAGGTTTTGCGATTCGGCACTGCGTCGTTTTAGCAGACAATTGCGCGGTCTTGCGACGTGGCTCCCAAAAAAAATTGGCGTCCTTTTTTTTCCACAAATAGAGCTTTCTTTTGGTGGTATTTGATCACCTCTGCGGTTTTTAGTTTTTGCGCTATAAACAAAAATAGAGCGACAAATTAAAAAAAAATTCAATATTTTTTACTTTTTGCTATAATAAATATCCCCCAAAAATATATATATATCGTTTAGGCCGATACGTATTCTTCTACATATGTTTGGTAAAAAAAAAAACGCAATAAGCGTTTATCGGTTGGTTTGCGCAAAATTTATAGCGTTTACAAAATAGGGGATGGTTTTATTGCATTTTTTTTTTTACTACTAATGGCGGCGATCAGCGATTTTTTTCATGACTGCGACATTATAGCGGACACTTCGGACAATTTTGACACATTTTTGGGACAATTGTCATTTTCACAGCAAAAAATGCATTTATATTGCATTGTTTATTGTGAAAATGATATTTGCAGTTTGGGAGTTTACCACAGGGGGCGCTGAAGGGGTTATGTGTTCCCTAATGTGTGTTTACAACTGTAGGGGGGTGTGGCTGTAGGTGTGACTTCATCGATTGTGATTCCCTGTATAAGGGATCACGCGATCGATGACGCCGCCACAGTGAAGGACGGGGAAGCCGTGTTTACACACGGCTCTGCCCATTCTTCAGGTCCGGGGACCGATCGCTCACTCCAGTGGCGATCGGGTTCGCGAGTTCCGCGGTCCCGGTCATGGAGCTTCGGACCGGGTCGCGTGCACGCGCACGTGGCGCGTGTGATTTACGTCGGCAGAATGGCACGGCTGGGCACAATCACGTACCTGTACGTGGCCCTTTAAGCCCAGCCGTGCCATTTTGCCGATGTATATCGGTGTGAAGGGGTCCTTAAGTGGTTAAAAGAATAGTTTAGCAATGGCAGTCTCCTTTAATAAGTGACTCCCCAAAATAGAAATGAATGTTACTTTTAGTAACAACAGGTTTTCCACAGCAGAAAACATGTGCGATTTTACTATAAGCTTTCAAAGATACAGTGCTGTCACACAGACTAGCAAGGATGACCGCAAAGTCCTTTTTAAATATTAGAAAATTTACCAATTAACTCATATTGTAACATGTCCAAAAAGAACAGTTGCAAGGAGCATCACAGTGTCAAGCAATTAGGTCTTGAAAGTATTCTGGATGAGTGCCTACATAGTGGAATAGTCTTTGCGCCCTCATTAATATGTTAATTAAGAAGATGCAAGTGATTTATAGTAAGGGGTTGATTAATATAACCGACATCACTCATCGTCTTATCATCTTTCACTTCAATTCTTCAGCTCCACTCAATGGTAACGTGCATAAATGGGGGAGGTATATGTTTTTATCCTAAAGCCTGCTGAATCCACGCAGTGATGCATTCTCTAATTGTCGAACGCACACATATGTATGTATATATATATATATATATATATATATATATATATATATATATATATATATATATATATACACACACACAGCGTTTCTCACAAAAATGAGTACATTTTTGTAAATATTTTATTATATCTTTTCATGTGACAACGCTGAAGAAATTACACTTTGCTACAATCTAAAGTAGTGAGTGTACAGCTTGTATAACAGTGTAAATTTGCTGCCCCTTCAAAATAACTCAACACACAGACATTAATGTCTAAATCGCTGGCAACAAAAGTGAGTACACCTCTAAGTGAAAATGTTCAAATTGGGCCCAAAGTGTCAATATTTTGTGTGGCCACCATTACTTTCCGGCACCACCTTAACCCTCTTGGGCATGGAGTTCACCAGAGCTTCACAGGTTGCCACTGGAGTCCTCTTCCACTCCTCCATGATCACAGAGCTGGTGGATGTTAGAGACCTTGCGCTCCTCCGCCTTCTGTCTGAGGATGCCCCACAGATGCTCAATAGGGTTTAGGTCTGGAGACATACTTGGCCAGTCCATCACCTTTACCCTCTTTTAGCAAGGCAGTGGTCACCTTGGAGGTGTGTTTGCGGTCATTATCATGGTGGAATACTGCCCTGTGGCCCAGTCCCTGAAATGAGGGGGATCATGCTCTGCTTCAATATGTCACAGTACATGTTGGAATTAATGGGTCCCTCAATGAACTGTAGCTCCCCATTGCTGGCAGCACTCATGCAGCCCCAGACCATGACACTCCCACCACCATGCTTGGCTGTAGGCAAGACACACTTGTCTTTGTACTCCTCGCCTGGTTTCCACCACACACACTTGACACCATCTGAACAAAATAAGTTTATCTTGGTCTCACCAGACCACAGGACGTGGTTCCAGTAATCCATGTCCTTAGTCTGCTTGTCTTCAGAAAACTGTTTGCGGGCCTTCTTGTGCTGAGACAGCCTCTCCCTGCCCCTCCACTGCTTGGTGCTGCAATGAGCGCTGAGAAGTAGGGCAGAAGCCATGCTGACTGACAGTGAGTATGGCTCTGCTCGGAGAAGAGTGAGAACCGAGCCATCGGCAGTGTTCCGTGGCTTGGTTCTTAGTGCAGAGACGCCGGGGTACAGCAGCAGCATCAGCCTGATGCTGCATCCACCGAGGTAAGTATGAATAGCAAAAAAAATATACTTCTCTTTTAAAGTCTTTGTGGATTAAAGCTCCTTTCATGAGGGAATAAGCATAGATTTGAATAGGGTTGCACAGATAATACAATCATATTATACCATGTGCCCAGCCTAAACATTTCCAAGATGGCGGAGAAATGCCTTTAAAAGGCCAGTCCAATGCAACTATTTCAAATTTTAGTACATGTGAGTGGATTGAATCTTGATTCTTATATACAGTATCTCAGAGACTCCATTAGCACGCTCTCTATAGTTCAATATTTTTTTTCACTTGGTTGTTACAATGTAGTCTCTCTTTCCTAATAGTATTTGTTTTTAGTTGTAACCAATACAGCAGGAAAATGTAGACTCTCTGGTTTTTACTGCAATGTGACAGGGCAATTGGCTGCTAGACCCCAGCACTGTCAAATGAGAGGAGGTCATATGCTCCTCCATACTTGGAAGGACCATGAATTATCACTGCCAATGTAGATTTCTGGCTGAGTGCTCAGTGTCCCTGAAAGTGATAACAGAGAACACAAAGCCCAAGGAAGCAGGGATTGGCAGCTGTGCCACAGATGAGAGATGGTGGTGTAGAGATCACTCTGCAAGTAGGGTGGCCAAATTTCCAAAGTGCCATTCAGGGACAGACCCTCTCTCGGAAATGTAGTCTCGGGGTTGATTGGGAAATTTGGCGGCGGCCCGGCAGGTAATTTGTCAGATGAATGTGCCACTTGCTACCAGATGCAGTGCCGCTTGCCACCCATAGCCTGCCACCAGATGCAGTGCCGCTTGCCACCCATAGCCTGCCACCAGTTGCAGTGCTGCTGTTACTCCCTCTGAGCCATGTGCGTAGAAGGAAAAGAGTGGAGTCACTATCTGGAGAGTAAAGATCACACCGGTCGATGCTGCTTACTGCTCTGTGCCGGAGAAGGAGGAGGTGCCGAGGTGGGTGGAGACAGCAGTGCTGCACTAGGCGCAGGCCTCACTGTCTGAGAGTAAATTGTCACTGGTTGCAAGATGCCAGGCAGTGCCGGCCCTAGAAACCAGTTCCGGAAATGTAGTTAGTAGTGGGTGGCTGTGTCCTCTTTTTCATTTCGGGACACTGTATTGTCCCAGAATGAAGGTGCCCTGGACCCAGGACAGACATGTCAATTGTGGGAAAGTCCCGGGCAATCCAGGACATGTGGGCAGGCTATCTGCAAGTGGATACCAGATGGTATAAGCAGTAGGACCCAGGAGAGCTGATGGCGGTGCAGACTTACACAGCAGGAAGTAGGTTGCAATGGTAAGTGCAGCAGGCTGGATACAGTAGGTAAGTACTAATTTACTTGAATAGGTTGCTATATGTGTGACAAATGCGCCAAAGTAGCTCATGTGTCTTTTTTTGGCAGTGTGTTTTGCAGTGCATGTTTCTCATGCGTTTTGTTACAAAGCTGAAGTAATCTGATCTCATGTGATCACAGAAGCTAAGTAGGAGTGGACGTGATTAGTACCTGGATGGGAGACATTCTGCTAATACTGTCTCTTTGCAGGATTATACTCTTGTGCAGGAGCGGTGTGTCCATAGGGACGGCGGAGCGCCGCCCACTCTCGCTCTCTCACAGCCACTAAAATATACAGATTCATGCATTGTATGAATCTGTATATTTTCGCCGTTGCCGCCCACTATTCAACTGGCCAGATGTTGAGGGCCGGTCAGCTGAATAGCGGCAGCTGGCTGGCTGTGTGGAAGTGCCTATCAGAGCCAGCGGCTCTGATAGGCTTTCCGAGTAGAGCCCTGAGGCTGTAGTCGGCTTCCTTAAGCTTATCCTCGGGACGTACCGGAGGTGCGTTCCTTGGATAAGACTGACAGGCATCTCAGCCAATCAGTAACCTGATTGGCTGAGCATCATCGAGGGTGGGACGAGGGACATTGAGGGACGATAGAAGCCAGAAAGGTAAGTGCCAGGGGGGGCATTTTACTAGGCTTATTGGCTACAATTGCGGGGCACAGTGGCGACAATTGATGGCACAGTGGCTGTTTGATAGCATGGCACAGTGACTGCGTTTGATGGCATGGCATAGTGGTGACAATTGATGGCACAGTGGCTGCATTTGATGGCATGGCACAGTGGTTGCGTTTTGATGGAATGGCACAGTGGCTGCGTTTTGATGGCATGGCACCGTGGTGATAATTGATGGCACAGTGGCTGCGTTTGATGGCATGGCACAGTGGCTGCATTTGATGGCATGGCACAGTGGCTGCGTTTGATGGCACAGTGGCTGCGTTTGATGGCACAGTGGCTGCATTTGATGGGCACAGTGAGGCTGCAATTGTTTGTTTTTTTTTGTTCGCGCCCCCGCCACTGCTCTTGTGTTGATTGTTAAACACAGTTTGTAAGTTCATGCCTTTGATATTATTTGTTTTGTAAATCTGTAGTGAGGAAACAAGTATTTTGAGATTTTTTTATTTCAGTTTCTGAGCTTTCACAAGTAAATTTTGTTGCAATTGTTGATGGTTATTAAGGAATACAATGGTTTCCCCTCCTGGTCCTCTGTTTGAATATTAGTTGTTATTTTTGAGTATGTTTAGCTGATTGGTTCAAACATCAGGAGGCGGGACCATACATGTGTTGTGTTATTAAATGAGAATTTTAGCTTGTTCACAATGGATTTAATAAAGGCCCAAGTGGTTGAAATGCATCATCCAGCTGTGCTTGTTTTTTGTACCTGTCATGCATTGTGTTTAAATGGGTTCTAATAAAGGATTTTGTTTTACATTTGGGCTGTGCTGATTAACTTGTGGTTTCAAACTTGGCAACTTGGAGGAGCACGTGGATTGTGCACCCAAGATCTATCTCCAATGAGAACACGTGGAGGATAAGCTGATTTGGACATTAAAGCGGTGGTTCACCCTAAAACTACTCTGTCCCATCCCATCCAGCATACTGGCGTCAGCGCCAGTATGCTGTTTTTTTTTTTTTTTAATTGCTCAACTTACTGTTTAATGAATAATTTTATTTTTTGTCCACCGCGGCTATTTCGGCTTTTTTCGGAGGGCGTGACGCGCCATAGCCATAGGACTCGGATATATACGGCGCCTGCGCAGTCAGCTCCTAGGTCTGTGCGCAGGCGCCATATAGCGCCTGGAATAGCCAAGTCCTAAATCGCCTATTTTCGGAAGGCGTGACGCGCATAGCTGTGCCATTCACCCGCGGTGGACAAAAATCCCAGTATGCTGGATGGGATGGGATGGGACAGAGTAGTTTTAGGGTGAACCACCGCTTTAACCTCTTCCCACCGGCCGTATGCATATATGGCAGGTGGACTTTAACAACAAGAGGCCACATATATGCAGCCCTATGTAAACACCTTTCTGTGCTGAGAGCGTGCACCCTGCGAGTTCCAAGCAGAGACCGGTTGTTACAGGAAAGCTCCCGATACATACTTGCAATAGGGATCTTTCCGATCATGTGATCTCCATGACACCCAATCAGAGCAGCCACAAGATCGGAATGCTCGTTTTCGCCTTCCAGCATTTAAAACCTCTTAGGCCCCGTACACACCATTAAATAAATCTGTTCAAATCGGTCTGACAGACCAATTTGATCAGATTTGTCTGCTGGGCTGTTTTGGTTTGATCGCTGTACACACGATCAAACCAAAATCCCCGCCGGCAGACAGCGCGGTGACGTGGCGATGACGTTGACGCCGCCACGTCACCACACCAGGAAGTAAAACACTTCCGCGCATGCGTCGAATCCATTTGACGCATGTGCGGGTAGATATGTCTGCTGGTTAGCGTACTAACCAGCAGACATATCGGACGGACGGATTCCCAGCAGACAGATTTTAAAGCATGCTTTAAAATCTGTCTGCTGGCAAAATCTGTCTGTCCGCCCGTACACACGATCGAATCTGTCTGCTGAAACGGTCTGTCAGACCGTTTCCAGCTGATAGATTCGATCGTGTGTACGCGGCCCTAAAGGACCAGAAGGTGTGGCGGTAAGGGGTTAACTTAAAATGTATTTGCCTTTATTCTGGCATGGGTTAATAAAGAAGGATGAAATACCTTCCTGGAGAAAATTCTGCTCTGTGCACCCTACAGTACTAATTACACGTCTAAAGGCCCATGCATTTGGTCCATGATCTTTGTTTAAGAGGAGGATCAGACTTTACATTGGCTAGTCATCCACTTAAGCAAAAATTGCAAGAGCAAATGCATAGACTTTTAGGGCCTGTTCACACCAAAACGGGGGGCAGGAATGATGTATTCTGTGTGTCTCTTCCTCACCACAATTAAATGTGTTGCCCTTGCAAGAAACATGCGAGTGCCAATAAATCGTTAATGGCACCCCAAATGCACCTCGCAAATGCAGCACTTTTGCAGCCACCAAATTGCAATTTACTGCAGTGCCATGCGGTTTGGTGCAGTGCAATCTGAAAAAGTAGTGCTTGCACCAAGTTTTGTATATTCCAGTGAAGTTTGCAGCCCCTTCGAATGGGCTGTCAAAACTGATTGTCATATCTGGGCTGCACAAGTTTGGATGCATTTAATAAATAAAAGTAAATAAACATGGGAGCCTAGGTCGCTGTATATTTCCTGTTCTCCTATTGAAAAGGAAGTATGAAAACATGTTTAAATGGTTGTATTTGGTGATTTAAACAACTTTTTTTTTTAAGTATATTTAAAGCCCACTTTTTTTTTTACATTTTTGTAGAAAGTATCGAAGGATCACAGCCCCTCTTTGGTTTTTATTTCTGTCTGTGACATTTTGGGGAGATTTACCCTTGCTTAAAAAAGTGATATACAAAATCCAAAATGTTGTACTTGCCACCAGAACAGTGGCTGAAACAAAATTTTACAAAAAAGATACCTCTCCAGTGACAACTATATAAGGGGTGATAAAAAGAGAGTATCTCCCCCTCGGTGGGACTTTAAAGGCCAAACAAAGTTTAGAAGTCAAAAAGTGTTTTTTTAACCACTTAAGCCCCGGACCAATATGCTGCTAAATGCCCAGAGGCGTTTTTACAATTCGGCACTGCGTCGCTTTAACAGACAATTGCGCGGTCGTGCGATGTGGCTCCCAAACAAAATTCACGTCCTTTTCTTCCCACAAATAGAGCTTTCTTTTGATGGTACTTGATTGCCTCTGCGATTTTTATTTTTTGCGCTATAAACAAAAAAAGAGCGACATTTAAAAAAAAATATATATATTTTTTACTTTTGGTTATAAGAAAAATTGAATAAACTAAATTTTAGTCAAACATTTAGGCCAAAATGTATTCAAAATGTATTCAGCCACATGTCTTTAGTAAAAAAAAATTTAGCTACCTAGCAGCAACAGCGACACTAATACAGCGATCAGAAAAATGATCCCTTAGGCAATAGGGGGTGAAAGGGTTAACTAGGGCGGTGATCAAGGGGTTAAAACTTTATATGGGGGGGTACGGGGCTACCCTGAACCTAACACTAACTGCCTGTCACACTAACTGTCACACTGACACTAAATGCAGTGATCAGTACATATATGATCACTGCATTCAGTGACAGTGTGACAGGGGGGTGGGGGGGTGATCGCAAGGGGTTAATGTGCCTATGTGTACTGGTGTCAGTGTAGTGTTTGTGCGGACTTACTGTGACTCTTCTCTTATCTCAGCGGTTTGAAAATACCGCCGAGATGAGAGCTGCATCACTTCCTCTGCCTATGTTTACATTTTACAGGCAGAGGAAGTGACAAGGCGGCGGCGCACGGGATTGGCTGGGAGCATTCACGAGGAGGCGGACAGAAACGAACCGCCGCCCCCTCGAGTTGGATCGCTCCCGGAGGTAAGCCGACCGCCGCATGCAGCGGAGGGAGTCCCGATCGGACCCCCGACCCGCTAGAAGGCAGGGACGTATATATACGCCCATCTGCCTGTACGTACCCTTCTGTGGACGTAAATAGGCGTGCGGCGGTCGTTAAGTGGTTAAAGTGTTTTTTTTAATGGAAATTGGTACATACAATGGCACTTGATGATAGTACACGCAGCAAGGGGTGATAGGGTTTCCTTCACTTAGAAGAGATGTTCTCTCACTTCCAGTTATGTCTAATGCCCGAGCGAAATTTCCATCGGAAAAAAGTTGAATGTTTTTTCCAACGGAATTCCGCTCAAGCTTGGCTTGCATACACAGGGTCACACAAAAGTTGTCTGAACATTCGAGCGTTAAGAACGCAGTGACGTACAACACTACGATGAGGTGAGAAAAAGAAATTCAATGCTTCCGAGCATGCGTCATTCTTTTCCCGTCAGAATTCCATACAGACGAACAGATTTTCTGATAGGAATTTTTTTTTTTGAAAAATTGAGAACCTGCTCTCAAATATTTACTGGCGGAAATTCCGCCAGCAAAAGTCTAATGGAACATACACGCAGTCGGAATTTCCAATGAAAAGCTTGCATCAGGCTTTTGCTGGCGGAAATATAGGGCATTATGCCGCGTACAGACGATCGGACATTCCGACCGTGAATTTTTTTTCAACAGATGTTGGCTAAAACTTGTCTTGCATACACACGATCACACAAATGTTGTCGGAAATTACGAATGCCAAAAACGTGGTCACATACAACCCGTACGACAGCACTTTTAAAGGGAAGTTCAATGCTAGACGTGTTAGTAGTAGTTTGGTGAGAGACGATTCAGCCTCATGCTTTTCAGTCCATTACAGGGTGACAAAGGTGCTATCTCCATTACGAACGCTAGTTTTACCAGGCCGAGCGCTTCCGCCTTGTACTTGATTCAGAGAATGCGTTGAATTTTGTGCGTCGGAATTGTCTACTCAATTGGAATTTACGAGAACGGATTTTGTTTTCGGATAATTTGAGATCCAGCTCTCAAATTTTTGTTGTGGGAAATTCCGACAGAAAATGTCCGATGGAGCCTACACACGGTCGGAATTTGTTGTCTGAAAAATTCCGAGTGTTTGTACGCGGCATAAGGGGCAGAAAGTATACGTAAATCTTCAGATTGTGACACAGAAAAAAAACAATCTACAGAGTTTTAACTATTCCTTTAAAAAGCTTTGGATTTACATACGTACAGTTTAAAACAATGTCCCCATTATTAAGTTAAATTGGAGTTTATCCTATACTATAAAGTACATCTAACTGAAATAAAGAGTAAATAATAACTTGGTATACATTTGTATATGTGTGTGTATATATATCTATATATAGATATATATATATATATCTATATATAGATATATCTATACAATTTTTTTGCACCGCAAAATATTTTCAAATAAACATTTTCAATTGAACACAAACAAAAAAGCACCTTCTGTTTAGCAGCCCCTTAGAATGGCATTTGTTAAAATGACCTTTTTGTTACACAGTCATAGTCAGCATTAATCCTATTACTCCATGATGATTTTTTTTTTTATCAAGGCAATGCAGCTGCCATTCCGTCTTGCACTAAGTGAATTGAGGTGCTCAGTTGGTGTGCACGCCGCACTCTTAGATGTGTGAAAGAGCCAGTGACACAGCGCACTCATCAGCGGGTCAGCTTTTCTCCTGAGACTTACTTCTTGCCTCAATATCTACATTAGGGCTGTCAGGACGTATCAGCTCAGTGTCAGGATATAGAATTCTGGCTACATCTCCTTAGTATGAGAAACATGTTTTCAGCTCCTCGCCCCGTCTCATAACAAAAAGCCCTTAGTAGGGATCTGTCTGTGACTTTTACACTTTATCACAGACTGGACAGAGTTTTATGGCTTCTAAAGAAATAAATAAGACCAGTCTTCACTATGTATTCATAGCAGGGTTTACAAGAAAAACAGAAATGGAAGGCGCGCACACCTAGTGCATTACTAGAGATAATTTAATAATAAAAAAAAAATTGTATAAATGTGGGTACTCACAAAATGCAACTGACAAAAGGCCATAAACACAGTGCATGGACATGCACAGAATACAGGGTACATCTAACGTGTTTCGGGGGCGCATCCCCTTCCTCAGAGGTAGGCTCAGCAGGGTTTCAATTGCAACTGAACCCATGGCTCAGAATATTCAGGCTTTTAGGAGGTACTGTAAAGTATTTTCTCAGTCTGCAACAACTCCGGTACATTCTAAGCTACTTCTAGTTAAATGACCATCGCAATGAATTCCATCAGACTTTAGATATAGAACACGTTCTTTCTTTTTCCGATGGAATTCCGATGTGATTTGGCCGGGCAAAAGCCTAATCGTGTGCATGCGGCATTAGACTTCCAACCATAGATGTAGGCTCCTTCTCTTCTAAAGCTCTTGGGTTTTATCCAAACACCTCCCAGGGACCTGGACATGCATGGTGTCAGCTTAACTTGAATCACTGCACTCCAATTCATATATTCTTTACACTGCAAGAGTAAAACACACGTCTTCTCCTTTTTCCATGACACCTTTCAAACACCAGTATTCGAATACACCACTAGGGAAAGGTAAAGTATCCCTTATACACTCTTCCATTCTGGAAACTGACTATCACTAAACTCCTGTATATGTAAATAGGTGAGAAAGTGCCTTGGGCATCCATTTGCAAAACAAAAAGTGGTTTCAAATCTGAGACTCCACAGCTCACAGATCAATAATTTTTTTTCTGATGGACGTTACCTATAGATTTTTTTACATTGTTATATGGTAGACTCACAATCTATGGGTTGAAGCTTACACAAAACACTAAAGGAAATTGCTCCCTTATCTTTACAGTAGCCAAACAGACACTGGTAAAAGCTTGGTGATCAGCTCAACTGATCATAGCTTAAGTCAACAATAAAGTAACTTGGTATTCAAATAACAAAAAAGTAGATTTCTTGCGTGTCTCGTTTTGGGGATGCGGCGCATCGAAACGCATGCGCAAATTTAGACTTACGCCGCACATCTTGTGTAACGCCGGCGTAATGGCTCTGTGAATCTGGCCCTTCATTAGGCTTCATTAGTATAAGTGGTAGATTAATTAGTTATTGGGGTGGTCTAACTACCAAGGTATTGTCATTTCAGTTAGTACCAGAAGGTACAAAGGGATATAGATCCAAGAACAAGAAAATAAAGGATTTAGTAGAGGTAAAGAATAGAATATATGAGGCATGGGAAGGGGTACCAGATGGAAAGGAGAAAAGGACCCTTGGACCCCATAAATTCCAGGAGCACCCACAGATACATTTTTTATCAAGTCCCTGAAAATTGCATTTTTTTGGACCAGCGTAATTCCGATAGACCGGCGTATCCGTCCGCGCAAAACTGCGCTAGACACACCATTGATTTGCTATTCAAATATGCAAATGAGGGAGTTACGGGGATCCACAAAAGAACGTTGGAGCAGCGCAGGCTACGCGATGTGCGCAACAGCTGCACGTCCTGTCTAAAATTAGACCATATAAAAGGTGGAATAAAATTAGACAATCCGTCTACATGTCAGCTAAAGCAACACTGTTAGTGAGGATCTGAGCAGTCACACTTGCTGGACAACAAACTTTATGCCAACATGCCAGGGGCATCCTTGCTCACAGCTATACTAATGACTTTAGATGAGCAAAGAAGGAGGAGGGCACGGAGGAGGGCACGGAGGAGGGCACGGGAGAGGATATACCACACACGCATAGACCTCTTTGGCATGAGTGATTCTGAGGTGTATCGCATCTTCAGATTCACCCCTCATGCCATCCTGGAATTAACCATAACCTTGCAGGATGACATCACCAGCCCAACACACTGCTCACATGCAGTGCAGCCACTGGTTAAGGTCATGGCAACACTCCATTTCCTTGCCAGTGGCTCTTTTTAAAGAACAAGTGGAGTGGTGGCTGGGATGTCACAATCCTCCATGAGCAGATGTGTGCACCAGGGTATCCCTGCAATCCTCAGACGCATGCAATGCAATGACAGATTTCTACAGAATTGCCAGATTCCCACGCACCGTGGGGGCCATTGATTGCACACATGTGGCACTCCAGCCCCCCCATGAGACAGAACACATATACCGCAATCGGAAGCATTGGCATTCCATCAACGTACAGGTGATAGTCGATGCCCAAGGCCTCATATGGCACGTCCGTTCCAAACACCCCGGATCCAGCCATGACAGCTACATATACAATCAGAGCCCCATCCCAATGGAATTCGAACCAGATAATCCCCCCCTAACCGAGGCTACCCCATCTTCTGAGGGAAGAGCAGCCAGGAGCCAGCTCACATTAGGCATCTTTGCATGTTAAACACACACATTAATCATGGCACAATGAGAATGCATGCATGCACACCACTATGGTCCCTAGCACAGACACACCACATCCTCATCAAATTGGATTAGCACAAGCCCACCATGCTGGACTTGTGAGCAGCAACGCCACGCCACAGCTCCAATTATGTCACTGTACATTCATACACCATTCACACGGACCTGGGGATCACTTCTCCCTGGTCCTGGGGAACCGTTCTCCACCACAAATGAGGGTGACACCCCTTTTCAGGCAGGAATGTCACCCCCAAATTCCGAAATCATTCACAACACAACAAAAAAAAATTGTCCAGCAAAAAAAAAAAATTTCCAGCACCAAAAAAAAACCCCCACCCCAAAAGTCCTGAAAAAAAAAGGGGGAAACCAAATTAATGCCGCTGGCGTGACCCACGCCTGGGGCACCCACGGCCACAGCCCCGGCTCCTCAGGGGAGACTCATGGGGAGGGGGGGTAATCCGGGGAAGAAGGAGCAGCCCCTGGTCTCTGCCCACCTGGTGGCCTGCCCTCCAAGGCCACGGCAATTCTGGTCAGGCCAGCACTTAGTGATGGCGTATTGGCCTGGATAGCCTGGGTGAGGGCCCTCACATCCTGCCCAACGTCTGCTGTAGTAGTCTGCAGTTCGTTTAGGCAGTTTGTAAGAGCCCGGGAGTGGCAGTCCAGGTCCCCAAGCGTATCCTTTATGGAGGACAGACTCTCCTCCATCCGCACCAAAGTCTGGCTGACCTGTCCCAGATGGTGGGTCTGAAGGGCCTGGTCCCTTCTCAGATTGGCAGGCAGAACCTCGGCCACCCCCCTGATCTTCTGGGACGACTTCCTGCCTCCAGCTGATGCTTGTGACCGGGGAGAAGGGGAGGCCCTTGGGAGGGGCTACCCCTTATGGAGGGCTGGCTGCTGCCAGCCAGAGGGGAAGACTCCTCCAAAAACATTAATCCACTGGCTGACATGACATCCTCGTCAAACTCCTCCTCCTCCAACTCCTCCAACTCCTCCGAGGACTCCAGTCCTGTCTGGGGGTCCTCATCAGGCTGGTGTCCCGGGATGGTGCAGTCAGGCCAGATGGCCCAGCACCCTCCTGCACATCTGTGGATGACACAAAACATTCACAGGTTGGAGGATCCACACACTTGCCACATATTCCTTTCCCCCCCTCCCCCACACATGCTACACACCAGATAGGAAGAAAAAAAACCTTACCTGGCATCACGCCCTCCTGACTGGAGTCATAGCCAGGCAGGCCCTCCACTTGTTGTCTATTAAAGGTGTGGGCCACCGCACGCTCCTCCACTGTCAGCCTAACAGGGCATGGTGGGCCCCCTCCAGTGCCCCTGGCATGGGCTGCCATTTTGGCCAGCTTCCCACGGACCACACGCCGGAGGTCATTGATTTTCTTTACGATCCCCTCGCGTGTCCGAGTCTCCCCCCCCCATGCATTTACTTGGTCGGTAATGTTCTGCAAAATCTCCTTCTTCCTGGCCGGGGTGGTGTTGGCACTCTCCGGGCCGTGAAGGAAACGGCCATATTGGGTAAGGGCCCGGGCAATAATTTGTTTCTCCCCCAAAGAAAAATTGCTCTTGCGCTTCCTCTCAGTCATACTCATACAACAACTCTCTCCCAAACAATCACAAAAAATCACACACAAAAACAAGCAGGAAAAATCAAGCAAAAAAAACAAACAAACAAAATCTATCAACCAAAAAGTCTCACAACCAGTCAACAAAAGACACTATCAAATATATTCTACAAAACACTAGATCAAACAGTCAACAAATATCTCAAAGACAAGTCACAACGCAACAAACAACAGAACAAAAGCACCTTGCTGTATAGGAAGGGATACAAAGGGATGTACTTTTACAAAGGAAGGGCGTTTGTGTCTGTCTGCGTAGTTCACTAAGTTGTCCGGGTCCACTTCCAATTTCACTGATTGTGCCGTTCCCGAGTTGTGAGCATGCGCACAGAGGTGCTGACCATGGTCTGCTTTATGTGCGCATGCGCGAGCCGGCCGGCCGGCCCTTTATTTGCATGGGGTCACGGCTCATTTCAATGAAACACGCCCACGTCCTTCCCAATTTGAATTACTCCGCCTTACGCCTCGGAATTTACGCTACACCGGCGCTAATTTCTGCGCAAATACTACGAGGATACGGTGATTGCGCCTCTACATTGCGCCGGTCTAACG
The DNA here is from genome assembly GCA_029574335.1 of Rana kukunoris. NCBI lineage: Eukaryota > Metazoa > Chordata > Amphibia > Anura > Ranidae > Rana > Rana kukunoris. The sequence continues at coordinate 86,431,312 of CM056059.1, forward strand.
TAAAGGAGGTGCGCTACGCTGGTCAAAATATGCGCCAATGTACGTGAATCCGGCCCGAATTTTTTAATCTGTAAGTAGCAAGTCAGAAGCAAAAGATGGCCAAATCACATTGGAATTCCGATGGAATTCCATCTGAAAAAATAGAACATGTTCTATATCTAAACTCTGATACAATTCATCAGAATTTCCGATAAAAAAACTCTTTTTGACTTTCTGACTTTTTCCATCGGAAATTCCAATCATGTGTACGGGGCATTACTCTGTTCCTTGTTGCTTTATGTGTACCAATACTGCTGTGTATGTTACTTTAGCAAATTACTATTGTTGCTATATATTTTTTGTATTTCTTTAATAACTTGAAAAGAAAAAGTAATAAAAAAGATTATAAATCTTATTTTGTATGCTACCAAACTAACTCACAATGTTGGGCTATAAATAGCATGATACACCACCAAGGGGGCAATTTTGGTGTAATAGTGTTGTATCTTCAAGACTTCCAGGCCACATTATACAGTATTATACAGTATTTTTCTTATGAATCACAAGAAAATATGTTGGAGAGATCATTATATATTTATTGGGCTGCGCACTGATACAGGTAAAAGAGCCTTTTTTAGAGCCGCCATAGATTCCAACCACAATATCTCATACTTTTTGCATGATTCTAAGGGCACCCTTGTTTGCCTAAGCAGGCTGGATTGGTTGGCTTTGTAAAGTGTGTTGTAAGATGTGGAGTGATGGTTTGCATGTCTTGTGTTGTAGGATTGATGGTAAACTCAAGAGACTTAGCATTATTAACATGGATACCAGAGTATGGCAAATAGGCCTAACAGGTGCATTCGTTTGGGGAGTGAGATTAGAGGGTTGGAGATTGGAGGATTATATAATCCACAAAAAAACAGAGTTTACGATAGTATCTGGCTACCTCCAAGCCTTATATATCAAGGTTACAATAAAAAGGTTGGCTGAAAGTTTTATTGTAAGTGGGAAAGAAATAGGGCAGTCCCGTCTTGTGACTCATGTGGAAAAAATGGGGAACCGTACCCAGCATATTCTACTAATGCTCATAAGCACAGCTGAGGCCTGCTCCACTGTTTTTAGGCTTTTTAACTTAAATCATCTTTAGTACTGGCCAAGCCTGCTCAGTTGGAATTCTTAAAGGATCAGTAAATTAAATTGTTTTTAATGCTAAATAGCTTGCTTTACCTTATAGCAGTCCTGCTTTCATGTCCTCCATGTCTGTTTTTGCTTAGAAGTTGCTGTAATCCCTTGCTGAAGTCCACACTTCCTGCTTGTCTGGCTCCTTATGAAAAAACTCATGGTAGCTTTTCATTGTGGTCCATGATCAAGAAGATGTGATTACTATGGGCCAGATCCACAAAAACGGGCGTATTTTTAGGCGGGCGTAGCGCATCTGATATGCGCTACGCCGACGTAACTTAGAGAGGCTCGTAGGATATCCAAAAAGCACTTGCTCCCATATGTGCACCGGCGTAACATAAATCGGCAGGCGTAAGCCCACGTAATTCAAAGTAGGCAGGAAGGGGGCGTGTTGTATTTAAATGAAGCGTGACCCCATGTAGATGCATGGCAGAACGAGCGGCGCATGCGCCGTCCGTGGACGTATCCCAGTGCGCATGCGTCGGATCGAATTCCTAAGATACGTCGAACACTGCCTACGACGTTAACGTAACTTACGCACATCCCTATTCACGTTCGACTTACGCAAACAACATAAAATGCTACGCTGTTCCGACGTTCATACGTTAACATGACTTACCCCTGCTTTATGAGGGGTAAAGTTACACCGGTCGCACGCCTTACATAAAAAGCGTATATTGATACGCCGGGAGCAAGTACGTTCGTGGATCGGCATATCTAGGTCGATCGCATATTTGACGCGGAAATCTACGGAAGCGCCCCTAGCGGCCAGTGTAAATATGCAGCCTAGATACGACAGCGTACTAAGACTTACGTCGGTCGGATCTAGCCAACATTCAGGTGTATCTGGCTTTGAGGATAAAGATACAACGGCACATCTTTTAACTTACATGGCGTATCAATAGATACGCCGGCGTAAAGTGTTTGTGGATCTGGCCCTATGTGTCTAAAACTCCTCAGAACCAATCAGATTAATTTTAAAAACAAACACTGCCCTGTGTTTGTTTGTTTTTGTTCTGTGTCTCTCTGTAAACACAGAAAAAACTGAAACTAGTCTAAAAACTAAACTGCAGGCACATTATATGATTGATTTTTATCTATTTTAAATCATTTTTAAAAGGAATCAGTTAACTATTATGTCTCTATACCCTGTAAACAGTCATTTTAGCAAAAAAAAATAATGTTCCTTTACTACTGTTTTAAAGTCTAACTCCACCTTTTGCAAAAAAAATAATAAATGCTCTCATATTTGCAGAGAAAAAAATGCATTTATTATTATTATTGTTTTTTATTTTTATTTTATTTTTGCTAATAAGCCTGCAATGCATTGAAACTATATTCAGTAGATCATGGGTGCAATGCACAGGCTCATGCAGACTCTTCCCCCATCACAAATGCGCATTTGCCTCGGTGGTGGATGGGGCTTGTAGTTTATTCATTCAAAGATCTATGTGAAGAAATTATGCAGCTTTGCAGATGGAGCATCACACAGCCATGCAAAACTCAATAGAGAAAGCTGGTGCAGAGGAGATGAACCCCCGCATGCTGTCTGATGAAGGGGCAGTTTTGGGGTGGGTAGGTAGGTATAGGTTACACCCTAAAAATAGGTGTACCATGGTTTAAATCAGCTGTCTCCAAAGTGTGGCCCTCCAAGTGGGCACAATTAATCCCACTGAGACCATCAAAAGGGCTCAATTCCTCCCAATAACACGAACAATGGGATATAATTCGAGATTTTCCTAGCTTGTGACGGAAAATATTGATTATATGAAGACAGGAGGCGAGTATCTTATGCATTAATCTTTCTTTATTAATGCTCACAGCAGAAACAAAACTGATCAGTATTCACGCTTTTCTAAAAATAACATGAAACAGAAAAGCTGAAACTTGAAAACTAGAAAGAAACTACGTTTCCCAGCAGTCCTTGGGTCTGTAACCCCTCACTCTGGCCTCTGCATATAAGGACTGCTCCTCCCCTTCCTATTCCTCTTTCTTCATGCGAACTTCCAAACGAATTGAAAATGATTCACCAGTCTCTGGGTCCCCCAACTCACTTCGGACTTCGGCTGGCCGGCCTTTTCTGAATCCCAGACGTTCCGTTGTACGCGGGGTAACATTCGTCCCAACGGGGACCAACCGACAGCTTCTACGGCCAACCGGGCCTTTGGAAACGAAACCATGTTAGAAGGAACGTGTCTTCGACCTTCCTGAACGCAGTCGAACGTGTTCAGTATCCTGTAAGAGAGTAGAAGGAACCATAATAGGGTAGGGTAGGGAGGGAAGATACTCGCCTCCTGTCTTCATATAATCAATATTTTCCGTCACAAGCTAGGAAAATCTCGAATTATACCTCAGACAGGAGGCTCATATCTTATGCAAGTTCAAAGCTAGCATTTCTTACAGAAAATGAAGACAATATACATCAGATTACCCCAAAGCGGCCATAGACACATGTGTTTCCGGTCTGAAGTAAAAGGAGCGGAAAACGGTCTCCGAGGACCAGTCCGCCGCCAGTAGAAGATCTGACAGAGATCCCCCGGCCGAGACCACCTTAGTAGCCATTGCACTTCTAGTGGAGTGTGCGCCGAATTTAGTGGTATCTATACCCGCCATGTCCATAGTCGACCTGACCCAGCGCGCTAGAGTGGCAGAAGTCACCGGGCGATGAGGTTGGACGTAGGAAACCAATAATTGGGGCGAAGATGGAGTACGAAGTTCGGCGGTACGCGTTTCATAGGCCTGCAGGCACTTGACGACACATAAGCGCGGACGATCCGAAAAGAAAGTATAGAATACCGACTGAATGCCGGTCTTGGTCCTACGCACGACCGAGAACCTAACTCCTAGGGGCGAAAATTGTCGCCTGGAAATATCCAGTGCTCTAACATCTGAAACCCTTTTGACCGAGATAAGACAGAGGAGGATCGTAAGTTTGTACGTGAGATGTTTGAGAGACAAGTCCTCATTGTCATCCCACGTGGATAGCATGTCTAGGACCCTGGATACGTCCCAGGTTGATAGGTATTTGGGACGAGGAGGTCGTTTAAACTTGATACCTCTCATTAGTTTGCAAATGAGAGGGTGTCTACCCACCGGCAAGGCATCCACAGGGTGATGGTAAGCCGAAATAGCTGATCGATACACGTTAATGGAGCTGTACGCTCTACCGGTATCAAAAGCCTCCGCCAGGAAGTTCACTATAAGTGCTACAGGGGTATGTATCGGATCAGCCTGTCGTTGACTACACCAACGCACCCAGATTCCCCAGGCTGACCTATACGCCGATCGAGTCCCGGGGGCCCAGGGCGAGAAGCTCTCTAGCTGACTGTGAAAGGCCTCCGTCAGCGTCTGGCATCCTGAGACCAGGCAGGCTAGGAGGGTCAGAGAGCCGTCTGAAATTAGCGGGTGTATGTCTTTGGACGGGTGTGAAAGGAGGACTGGAAACGAGGGCAAGACCCTGGGAAGGTCGATTACCATTTCCAACAGAAGAGGAAACCACGGTTGTGTTGGCCACCAGGGCACAATCAACACCACCTTGGCTCCCTGGGTAGCGATCTGCAATAAGGTCCGGCATATCAGCTGGAATGGTGGAAACGCGTAATGCGTCCCCCCCCGTCCAGGATTGGCGGAAAGCATCCACCGCTGTTGCCGTTGGGTCCGGCCTCCAACTGAAGAATTGGGGCAACTGATGGTTGAGTCTGGAGGCGAACAAGTCTATGGACAGTGGTCCCCAGAGATGGATGATACTGATGAAGGTCGAGCGGTCTAGCTGCCACTCGCTGGAATCGGTAATGTATCTGGAGTTCCAGTCAGCCACGATATTGGAGGATCCCGGAATGTACTCCGCCATGGGGACGATATTCCTGGCCAGGCAGAAGTGCCATAATGCCTTGGCGATATCCGCCAAAATTTTGGACCTGGTGCCCCCCAAACGGTTGACGTATTGTACCGCTGAAATGTTGTCCATGCGTAGCAATACGCAACAGTTTGATCTCTTCGAGAGAAAACTCTGAACCGCGAAGAGGGCAGCTAGTAGCTCTAGGGCATTGATGTGTAGGAAGGATTCCCTGACTGACCAGATCCCTCCTGTTGAAATCTCTCCGAATCGAGCGCCCCACTTGCGTCGGATTCTAAGACGACGTCCGGATAGGAATTGAAGATTGTCTTGCCGTTCCAATCGACGGCATGACCGAGCCACCACTTCAGTTCCGTCCTGGCCTCTGCGGAGAGTGGAATCTCGTCTGCATAACGGAGACCTTGTCTCAGGTGAAGGATTTTGAGGCGTTGAAGGGCTCTGTAATGGAGAGGGGCCGGGAAGACGGCCTGTATGGATGCGGCCAGGAGGCCCACTATTCTGGCTAATACCCGTAAAGATAGGGATTGCTTGCGCAGTACTGCTCTGATCTCTTTGCGGATCAGAGCAAGTTTTGCCTTGGGTAAACGCAAGACCGCCTGGTTGGTATCTACCAGGAAACCGAGAAACTCCATGCTCTGGGATGGTGCTAGAATAGACTTCTCCATGTTGATGAGGAAGCCTAGGTCCTGCAGGAGACGTACGGTCCAGCCTACGTGGGTCTGAGATTTTGAGTTCGCAATGATAAGGATATCGTCTAGGTAAATAATCAGACGAACGCCCCTGCTCCGCAACGCGGCTACCACGTGCTTGAGTAATTTGGTGAAGCACCATGGGGCCGATGACAGCCTGAACGGTAGGCATGTAAACTGCCACGTGCGATCCCACCATTTGAATCGGAGTAGGTGTTGTGACTCCGGATGTACGGGGACTGTGAGATATGCATCTTTTAAGTCCACCTTTGCCAGCCAATCCCCCGGGTGGAGGAGGTCTCGGAGGCAATGGATACCCTCCATCTTGAAGTGACGGTATGTGACGTTTTGATTCAGGGCCCGGAGATTTATCACGGGGCGGTAACCTCCCCCCTTCTTTTTGACTATAAAAAGACTGCTTATGAACCCCAGGGAGAGGGTCTACCTCGAGCACTGCTTGTTTGGAAATCAGTTCTCCCAACTCGTTGTCTATGAGTGCAATGTTCTGAGCAGTGAAACGAATGGGGGGGAGGAATAATGCCCAGTTGAGGGCAGGACAACAGTTCTATCTGGAACCCTGTGACTGTGTTTATCACCCATGCGTCTGCCGTAATCGCAGACCAGGCGTGGATAAAAAAACGTAGTCTTCCCCCTACAGAGGTGGAAAAACTTGGAGTCAGAAGAGGACTTACCGGAGTATGGACGGGATCTGGGGTCACCTCTGCTCCCACGTCCTCTCCATGGTTTGCCACGTGGTGGAAAGAACGGTGCGGGTTGTGCCACCGTGGTATAGGAGGCAGGAGTCTGAGCGTAATGTTGCTGGGCGGGAGCCCTATTAAATGGTCTGGAGTAACCAGCTCGGCCGGCAGAGCGGCCCCTACCTCTGCCGGCCCTAGCAAAAACCTTTTGGTTGCCTGCCCTTTTGAGGGACGATTGAGCTTAGTCGAGACTATTGAATAGTCCAACGAATTTGTTAATGTCCCTAACAAGGGAGTCCCCAAATAGTAGGCCTTCAGCAGAAGGTCCCGGTTCGGTCTCCGCCAGGTGGGCCAGTTGTGGATCCAGGCGCATGAGGATGGAGCGTCTGCGCTCCGTGGAGCATGCCGTGTTGGCGTTACCTAAAAGGCATATGGCCCTCTGGGCCCACCCCCGAAGTTGTTGCACATCAACCTCTTGTGCTGAGGCAGCTGTTTGCTCAGACAAGTTAAGGATTTTTGTCAGTGGGCCCAACATGTCGAGGACCCGGTCCTGGATGCTCCTGAATGAGCGATCTATCCCCTTCTTGGGGAATTTCCCTGATTTGGCCAGGTACTTAGATAAGACGGGATCAATGTCTGGTGTACATGCCACCTTACTGGGTAGGGAAGGGCGTGGGCATTCCGTCCGCAATTTATTTCGGTTAGCTCTATCCAGCGATCTGCGGGTCCAGAGTTCCACGTATTGGGACACGTGGGGCAGGGGAGCCCAATCTCCCGACCGCGGGTGAGATATGGCATCTGGATGGAAGAGAGGTTCTCCCAGAGCGTCTGTGATTGTATTGCCCTGAATATCAGGTTTGGCGTCGTGTGGGATCGCCATTGACCCAGCACCCATATCATCATTGTCATCGTACTCGGACCCCGAGAATCCGGCTTCTGAGGACTCGTCAGACTAAATATCGTCTGAGTCGAGTACGTAGGAGTCCGGTTTGTTCCGCCTGGCGGATGTACGCCTCATGCATGACTCCCTGAGGCTCAGGGGTTGAAAGGGGTCCGGTGGGTGCGTGGGGTGGCAATCCGGGTGAGGGAGAGCCTTGTGCACATTGTTTGCTTCCCCTGCCGGGGAGTCCTCGATATGAGCCAAATGCTTCCTCTTTTGGGAGGATTTCCCTCTTTTTACTAGAGGTTCTTCAATTACGGTGGGGGCAACCCTGGGGGTTTGTTGTGAACCCGAGGGTAACGCCACGGCTGCCATGGCAGCTTGCACAGACCTGGCTACCAGGTCCTGAATCTGTGCAGCGTTAAGCATGCATGATGGCTCCAGAGGCACTTCAGGTCCCTTCAAGGGGACAGAGCGGTCCTCAGACATTGCCTTCTGGCAGTGCAGTTATAGAATGCTAAGTAACTGGGTGATGATAAATCACCACCTCAGATCCTGACCTATGGGAAGGAGGGGGCCTGCCAGGGAGAGGGGTACTACACCTGTTAGATGTTATATAAACGAACAATGTTCAGTAATAAGCACTAGGTTATAATAATAAGTTATAATAAGGTTACACAGGTTTTGTACAAGTAAAAGTAAAAGTAAAAGCAAAATTAAAACACCTCACAGATAACTAGCAGCAGTGCAATACTTATCTCTCCTGTGAGCAGAAAGAAAGAGGAATAGGAAGGGGAGGAGCAGTCCTTATATGCAGAGGCCAGAGTGAGGGGTTACAGACCCAAGGACTGCTGGGAAACGTAGTTTCTTTCTAGTTTTCAAGTTTCAGCTTTTCTGTTTCATGTTATTTTTAGAAAAGCGTGAATACTGATCAGTTTTGTTTCTGCTGTGAGCATTAATAAAGAAAGATTAATGCATAAGATATGAGCCTCCTGTCTGAGGTATAATTCTTTTCTTTGGCACCAACAATGGGGCACTGTTCAGCCAACTGACACATGGCACTTTTCCTTCCACCGACTTCAATTATGAGGCATTAGTCCTCCCACTCACACCAAATATGGGGCATTGCTTACTTCCCCTGGACGCCAGGACATTTTTTACTCCCACTGGCCCTAGTCTGCCGCCCCAAAGTCTGAAGGACAGTAAACTGGCCCTTTGTGTAGAAAGTTTGCAGACCCCTGGTCTAAACAGTGGATTTAGTCTTTAAAGTTAATGAGTGTCTGCAGTCTCAGAATATGAAACTTTGAAGGCTCACTGCGCAAGCAATGTGCAAAAATCCACTAGAAAGGCAGCAATCATCAGTAGGCCATAGCTGTGTTACTAAAATAAGTAAGAAGCTGGGGTGGGCGGTATAGGTATAGTGTACAGTGATTCAGAGGGTCTAGGGACAGGGCCGCCATCAGGGGGGTACAGGCATTACACCTGTAAGGGGCCCGGGGGTCCCCAGGGGCCCGGATGGGAACCACCCTAAAAAAAAAAAAAAACCTAGCCTTAAACATCCTTAAACATTTTTTTTTTTTTAGGGGTCCGAAGGTCCCCAGGGGCCCGGAGGCCACCAAGGGCCCCAGATGGCAAGCCCTTTTTTTATAAAAAAATATATATTTTTTTAATAAAAAAATATATTTTTTTCTAAAAAAAATATATTTTTTAATATATTTTTATTTTATTATTTATTAAAGGGCCAATTTTTTTTCATTTTTTTTTTTAGAGGTCAGGAGGTCACCAGGGGCCCGGAGGCCACCAGGGCCCCAGATGGCTAGCCCTTTTTTTTCTTTTTCTTTTTTTTTAAATATTTTTTTTATTAGAAAATATATTTTTTTAATATATTTTTCTTTTATTTTTTATTAAAGGGCCAATTTTTTTCTTTTATTTTTTTTAGAGGTCCGGAGGTCCACAGGGGCCCAGAGGCCACCAGGGCACTGGATGGCAACCCCCCTTTTTTTTAATTTATTTTCTATAAAAAAATATATTTATTTTTTAATATATTTTTTTTTTTTTATGAAAGGGCCATTTTTTTAGGTGTCTAAGGGCCCGTAGGCCACCAAGGGCCCCAAATGGCAACCCCCTCTTTTTTATTTATTTATAAAAAATATATATTTTTTTAATATATTTTTCTTTTATTTTTTATTAAAGGGACAATTTTTTTTCTTTTATTATTTTTTTTGAGGTCCGGAGGTCCACAGGGACCTGGAGATCCCCAGGGCCCAAGATGACAACCCCCCTTTTTTTATAAAAAAAAATTCATTTTTTATATATTTTTTTATTTCTTTTATTTTAGGATGACAATCCTCCTTTTTTTATATATTTTTTTTACTTTTTTATATATATTTTTTTTAATATATAGATGTATTTTTATTAAAGGGCTCAGAGGTCCCCAGGGCCCCATGTGTCAAACCCCCTTTTTTTTATAATTGTATTTTTTATTTTTGTTTATATATTTTTTTATATTTTTATTTTTTATTAAAGGGCCCAGAGGTCCCCAGGGCCCTGGAAGGCAACCCCCTTGTTTTTTTATATATATAAATGTTTATTTCTTTTTTATATATATATATTTTTTTTTTAAAGGGCCCAGAGGTTTCTTTTAATTAAAGGGCCCAGAGGTCCCGAATGGAAAGACCCCTTTTTTTGTAATTTCCTTTTATAAAAAAAAAAATAAGGTCCCCAGGGCCCCAGTTGGCAACCACCCTTTTTAAAAAAATATATATATATATTCTCTTTTTATTAAAGGCCACAGAGGTCCCCAGGGCCCCGGATGGCTACCCCCCTTTTTTATATATATGTTTCTTTATTTCTTCTTTTTGTAAAGGCCCCCCCCCCCCGCTTCTCAATTCGTGGCAGCAGCCCCCCCCCCCCCCGCTTCTCAATTTCAAATTTCATGCGGCAGCACCCTCCCCCCCCGGTTCTCTTCTCCGGGGGGCCCATGCCTGAAGCTGTGTAAGGGGCCCCAAAATTCCTGATGGCGGCCCTGTCTAGGGAGGAAGGGTTAGCATTCGTTTTTTTTCAAAAGTTTAGCTGTCCTTTAAAGCCTGGCTTTTGCCATTATATGGTGGAGGGTTTGGTGGGACCATAGTTTTTTTTCCTAGAATTTTTTTATTCTTATAAATAGAAGGGTCAAGGGAAACATGACCAGCACTGACAAATGACTATGGCTCCACTTAACACTAGAGAACAATAATGATTAGGGCTGGATTTGTAATCTCTCCCATTCATATTCCCCCAGAATGGGTGAGGGGTAGCCCACAAATGTGATAAATCTGCACTAAAAATACTAGATTGGGCAACTGTCACCTTATTTTAATTATTACCTTTACAGAAAGTCTGTCACACTTGACCCATAGACTTCAGAGCAGAGCAGTGAAGCACAGACTTTATTTCCCTTTTAAGAAGTTACAGTCAGTTCTGTTCACTGCTTGTTTTTTGTTAACGTCCACCATCTAGAAAAACCATTGCATAAATTGCTAAATTCCGATATTCAACCGTTTTTTGCGACTCCACACTCTCTAACAAATTTCATTCTTGATTAGCGAGCACCTTTTGTAATGCAGATGGAAACCATCTTGTCCCAGGATTACAATTTAGCGATAACAAGCAATTTTAAGCTCCCCTACATTTGATGGAACAGAGCTGTCTATGAAGACATTACCGTGTCTACTCTTCCACATTACAAGTGTCCTCAGAGGCAGCTGATAAGTCGTAGTTTATTTGCTACAAATGCGTGCTCTACAGTCCAACAAACACAGCCTTTCCTTATTTCACTTCTTTTTTTTTTTATTATTATTATTTCTCAGTCTGTATGGTTCTGTGATTTACGGGAGTGTGCCTTAAATCTTCAACAATCGATGCACAGGTCTGACTATTCAAATTACAACTTCTGCAAAAAAAAAAGTTCTTTAAAATGCATTAAGTTATTAATTGCCTGCTGGCACTTTAATCAAGAAGGAAAATTGACATCGCCAGAAGCATGTCGTTTTGCGGGAAGGAAATTTATTTGAAGGGAAAAAAAAACAGTATTTCATACTGCTTAATTTAAACTGAGAAAACGGAGGAAAATCAACTGCTATGGAAAATTAATAAAACATTTCCAGCTGCAAACAGTGACTAATTGTAGAAGACAGGACTGCCTGGAATTAATAACTTGCAATCTTCTATGTAGAGAACCCCCCACTAGCTCAATTTGCCGAGAGATTAAATGACTTCGAAGTTTGCCATATTAAAACGAAACATGAATAAAATTTTAGGCAAAATACATTTATTATTTACCGTCTGTGATATGGATATAATTACTTCTAAACAACACATTATAACGTGACCGGTAATATTTAAGTTTTGCCTCACAGCAAATGGCACCTGTTGGATTGGCTTCTGCGGACAGTAATTTGCAACGCCTGGCTAACCGTCTCCGAGTGCAGAATATAGATGTCCTATTGCTCCATAAATTATAGTATTTCTACATAACGACAATGCCTTGGTAAAATAATCCAAAATAAGCTGTTTTAGTCCAGGGGAGGGGAAATGCCTAAAACTAATATAATGGGATTGTTTCTGGAGATTAGATGAGAATTAAAAGGGAAACTCCATCTTCTCACCGCAGGAAACAGAAAAAAATAGAACCCTTTGTCACGTTTGCGTATTTTCTTACATGTATATTCTTTTTTTAAATTGTCTCCAGTCTGTATTGTTTCAATTCACATTGGCAGGCCAAAAGTTTTAAGAGTTGTAATGCCTCGTACACATGATCGGATTTCCCCTCAAAATAAACCCTGATGGGTTTTTTCCGACGGAATTCCACTAAAGCTGTCTTGCATACACACGGACACCCCAAATTTCGACCGTTGAAAACGCAGCGACCTACAACACTACGACGAGCCTAGAATAATGAAGTTCAATGCTTCTGAGCATGCGTAGAATCTATTCCAAGCATGCATGTTTTTTCTCCGTCGGAATTCCATACAGGGAATTCCGACAGAAAATATTTCCATCGGAATTTCCGAAGGAAAAAGTCTGATGGGGAATATCCAATGAAAAAATTCCATCTGACTTAGTTGCAGCGAGTTGTACTGTGCAGTTTATAAAAGGATATTGTGGAAAGTGCAGAGGAAGGAAACTAAATTAACAAGGGGCATGGAGGAGATTGAGGGATGTTTAAGGCTAGGTTCACATTTAAGCCGCATGCGGCTCGCAGCAGGAGGATGGTGCGCCCCTGTTCTCCGTTTCAGGGACCAATTAGGACCAAATTTTTGCCTAGATTCGGTCCTGAAAGGGAGCCAAAGATGCACCGGACCTCTGTGCAATCCACTCTGCAGCCGCCCCGGAAACATGTGAACCGGCTCCATAGCCAGTCACAATCTCCTGCCATGCGAATTGGATGTGGAGAAACTCGCATTTAATTCGCACTAGTGTGAACCCAGACATATTGAACTAAATCTCTTCACCCTTGAGACAAGCTTATTGTAAAGGGTTATGAACATTATTTTAAAATATATAAATGGTCCATATAGAAATGTTCAGAGGAAATATGTCAGTCTTTAAAGCAGTATTAAAGAAAAAAACAAAAATGTTATATAATACACTACAGCTTAATGATCATTAAATATGGTGGCTGCATTTGTTGTCTTTCTTTTTTTAGGCTGTTTTAACCACTTCCCGACGGCCTACTATACATTTATTGCGGCAAGTTGGCGCTATTGAGTAAAATGACGTACTTGTACATGATTTTCTCAAAACCCATTGGGGGTGCGCGCACGTCGCTGGAGCCGCGATTGCTTGCTGATTGCCCACGGGGAGCAGGTTTTTTTTCTAAATTGTCGTTCTTTTTTGTTTATAACGCAAAAAATAAACACTGCAGAGATGATTAAGTATGAGAAAGTGAGAGCAATAACACAAAATTTATCACACCAGCTCCCCATTCACACCTGAGTTCTTGTAACACTAACGAGTCACATGACACCGGAGAGGGAAAATGGCTAATTGGGCCCAATATAAAGATTTTTACTTAGGGGTGTACTCACTTTTGTTGCCAGAGGTTTAGACATTAATGGCTGTGTGCTGAGCTATTTTGAGGGGACGGCAAATTTACACTGTTATACAAGCTGTACACCTACTACTTTACATTGTAGCAAAGTGTAATTTCTTCAGTGTTGTCACATGAAAAGATCGAATAAAATATTTACAAAAATGTTGTGAGATACTGTAAAAGGGGGAGAAAAATGAATTGGTTGTTTTGCAAGGTGATAATTTACAACCACTTTTAAGCCCCATACACACTATCAGATAATAAGCAGGGGGGGGGGGGCTGGGGACCATCGGGCCCCTTACAGGTGTAATGCAAAAAAAATGGGAGTGGGGCCAGCCAGGCCTTACACCTTACGGGTGTAATGCAAAAATAAATAAATAAAAAGGGAGGGGCCCCTTACAGGTGTAATGCCTGTACTCCCCCCATGGCGGCCCAGCACACTATTCAATTTTTTGCAGATTTTTGTTTTCAGATTTACCAAAACCATGTAGTGCAAGGGCCTGCCTGATTGCATACAAATTTTAACTCTTAAGGTTTGACCTCATATTATATGGTTTTGGTAAATCAGAAGACAGAAATCTGCAGAAAATCTAAAAGTGTGTATTTTCTTAAGCTGGTATTTTCATGATGCATGAACCGACTCTTTATATTTTTTTACCTTTTGTTGATAGTAAACCCAGTTTCAGCCTTGTCCCATATACATGTTGTGCCACCTTTACATGCCTGCAGTATACAGGGTGGCATAGCTTACCCTCTTTTTAGCATATGTATTAAAAGTCATCTTGAGTGACCTTGAAATCCACAGTAAACACAGTACTGTGCAGTCTCTGGTACTGACATGAATGAGACCAATGACAATTAGTTCCGGTTGACATTGGAAGGTACATATTTGTTATGCAAATCTGGGTCCTGTTTTCTGACATTTGTAGATGTAAGAGCCGTTGAGTTCTGGTAATTATATCAGTGCTTGGAAATTACATTGTATACAGTACAGTACAACTATGAAATATTGCATTGCTTTTCTATGACTTTCTATTAAAGAGGCCACCGATAAAACAGGAGTTTCTCCTGTATGTCTGTCGGCACTCGTCCCGCCCCCTCCCTGTCTCCTCCAATGCTGCAGATGGGCACAAATCAGGCTGCAATGGCAAGTCTGCATTCAGGGCAACGGGGGTGCTGCATTCAGGGCAACGGGGGTGCTGCATTGATGGGCAGTGACCCTTTTTTTGCTTCACAGTTCTATATTTAAATTTTTTTTAAAGTGAAGGTTCGTGTTATACGCCAATAAATACGGTATATTTAAATAACACGCCTGAGCTCATCTTTTTACCACACAGCCACAAAGGCAAGATAATTCTTATTGGGGAGTGTATTAGTGCTCGGACTAACACACTTAGACAGAAATTTAATGGTTCACAGGATCTCAGGCAAAATGGTTGGCCCTCGCGCATGTTCACTTCATCAAATCTGGCCCTCTTTGAAAAAACAAAAAAATCCCCCCTAAGGGAGAAAAACACTGCGCTAACGTGAATAAGTGAAAAAATGTTGAAAATATATTGAATATACAAGCTGCCAGTACCAATAACTTAAACCAAAGCAATCCATGAAAATACAAAAAACTATAGGTACAGTGCTAGAAAAATCATGACATAAATGATAATGAAAGGTAATACTAATTGAATGTAAAATAACTTATAAATAAGGTGAAAATAATGTGATTATAGGAAGTGATATTGAAAAAAGTTTGGACACCCCTGTTCTAGAGGGAGAGCTCACAGTGGGGATTGAAAACATACAGCAGCTTAAAATTGCATATTGTGTTCAGCTTGATGTACCAAATCCCTTTCCTACCCAGTGTCTAGGTGAAAATATAATCTGGGCAAAGTGACAAGTTCTCTTGATATGGCTGCCCACCTACTGAAGGTTAATTTTCCATGCACCTCTGCTATTCATTTGTCTGCTGGAATTCTAAGAAATACCCAGTGTTTCCAGATATGGGAAAGCATGTGCCCTTCTCCCCTTTCTCCTAGGATGCAGTGCTGAGGCCCTCAACAGACAATTGCCAAACTCCTTTCACTTGAGGAAAAAGGACAAGATCATTAACCTTATGTAAGCGCTGACAGGGTGTAGACTCAATGCACACCTAGATGAATGGAGCAGCAGGAGGGAACAGGATAAGTTAAGAATCAGTGAATAGGGGGTTAACCTATCAAGAAAACCTGTCATGGAAAAGTGACAGGTGATCTTACAACCTATAGTAACCTTGGCTTCTGTTGAGTCGTTTGGGATTAAAAAGACATTCTAACCAGTCAGATTTAAAAAAATAAGACAACATTTACAAAAATATGCTCCATTAATATACTGTGAATGATAACATTGTAATTACTTGCTTTACATTGTCTTACTTGCCACCCGCCTAGAACCCTGCTTGGACCTGACTACACTCTTGCCTGCTTCCTAACTTGACCTCTATTCGCACATGACTACTCTCTAGCCTGCCTTGATCTCTGCCTGGACATGACTACTTTCTTGCCTGCTAACTACGATGAGTTCTGCTTGGTCCAGTTGATGGTCAGGGCCAGGGGTAGGTAAACTCAGGCCCTCCAGCTGTGGTGAAACTACAAATCCCATGATGCCTTTGCCTCTAGAAGTCATGCCTGTGATTGTAAGGATCTTGCAGTGTCTCATTGTAGTTTCAGCACAGCTGGAGGGCCGAGGTTGCCTACCCCTGGTCTAGGCAGTCCCACTAACAAAGCTGTGCATGTCCTCTAATCAGATGAGTACTTAAGCACCAGCCTTTTAAATGGCTAGTACTGTGTCTTATCACCAGCTACCTGAGAGCAAAAGCACTATAATATTTACCTGCCTATCTTGTTTGTTGCCATCCTAGGTTGATCCTTCCTCTTCCTGGACCTGACTACTCTTTTGTGTACTTCCTCATAAGCAGTCTCTGCACAGTAACCCTTCTGGTCCAGCACCCCCTTGATAGGACCATCCTGGGGGTTGCAATTTGTCGCAAATGGACTACCAGTGTTTGCAGCCCATCTGCACCAAAAGGAGCTCTGATGAAGACCAACTGGTACTTAGACTCTGTGCCTTAGTTCAGCCTGTGTGAACTGCCATGGGAAAATTATACATGAAGGAATCTAAGGCCTCGTACACACGAGGGGATATGTCCGCTGAAAACGGTCCGATGGACCGTTTCAGCAGACATCTCCGCTCGTGTGTATGGGCTAGCGGACAGATTTCTCCACCCGACAGATTTCAAAGCATGCTTTGAAATCTATCCGGTGGAATCTGTCCGCCCGACATGTCTGCTGGTTAGTACACTTACCAGCAGACATGTCGTCCCCCACCGCCGCCGCGCCGCCGCCGAATGGATTCGGCGCATGCGCGGAAGTGTTTAACTTCCTGGTGCGGTGACGTGGCGGCGTCAACGTCACCGCCGCGTCACCGCCACGTCACCGCGCCGTCCGGCGGCAGGGAATTTGATCCGATGGCGTGTACACACCATCGGATCAAACTCCCGATCGGACATATCCGATGGAAACGGTCCGCGGACCGTTTTCATCGGATATGTCCGATCGTGTGTACGAGGCCTTAATGTCTTTTTATGCAAAGAACTAAATAATCAGACCCTTAAATTATTATTTTTTGGTTCATTTTAGTTGCAGCATTGCACCCCTATTCTCCTGTAGCTTATTTCTGCTCTTTTAACATATACTGTATGTACACTACTGTATATGAGGTTGTTAAACATCCAGTTCCAAAGCTTTGAGCTGGCTCTCCCTTTGCTGCCAAAACAGCCTATGCCCTTCTGGGAATCAAATTTTGGAGTGTGTACATTGAAATTCCGACGGAATTACATCGGAGTAAAATAGAACATGTTCTATATTTAAACTCCGATGGAGTTCATCAGAATTTCCGATGGGGCATACACATGGTCGGAATTTCCTATGAAAAAAGTCAGTCTGATTTTTTTCATCTGAAATTCCGATCGTTTGTACAAGGCATTAGGCCCCTTTCACACTTACGGACCGATCAGGTCCATCTGTTAGTTTTTCAGGCGGACTAGTTCGGACCATCCATAGCTCTCTATGTTTCTGCTGACACTCACCGGCATCCAATCTGGTCTACTTAAAACAGGCGGATGGGGATCTGTTCCCCATCCATCCAGCGGATTGGAGGACAGTCAGATGGAAAAGAACAGGCAGTCTGTTTCCATCCAACCGCCTCATAGAGAAGAGTGGGTTGTGTCCATGTCTGCTCAGCTTGGCGGACACAGACCCCCTAATCCACCTGCTCAGCAGGGATCACGGACCCCTTACTAAGCAGGTGTATCTACTTTG
Organism: Rana kukunoris; assembly: GCA_029574335.1. Taxonomy (NCBI): domain Eukaryota; kingdom Metazoa; phylum Chordata; class Amphibia; order Anura; family Ranidae; genus Rana; species Rana kukunoris. Next base: position 86,449,018 of record CM056059.1, read on the forward strand.
TGGAGTCTGACTCGTCTACAAGGGGCCTTCATTTCTCTATGCCAAACTCATTAATCTATAAGGGAGATTTACATAGTAAACAATCAGCTTCCAACTTCAGCTTATCGAATTAAGCTTTGCCAATAAAACCTAGAAGCTGGTTGGTGACTATGCACAGCTGCACCAACATTTGCATGCACCAGTCTTAGTAAATCCCCCCCTATTTTTTATCTTGCTTTCTACACAAGGCTAAAGTCATGCTTTTACAAAAAAAAGGCCACCCCAAACTGTTGCTATATTAGGTTTGAAGTGCAAACTTGTCTAATATGCCTTTTAATGCTCTAGTAGCAACAGTACCCTGTAATTGGAAACTCTTGAACTCAATGATTTGCCATACAGTGTGTGTGTGAGTGTCAGGTAGTCATAAAAAGATGGCAATAAAGTGTAATAGGTTTTTTAACATGACCATTATTAGGCTTCAGATGCTACAAAGTTATTGGTTTTCTAAAAGAGACTGTTGGATCCGATTGCAATGTGTATTACCTGCTTTAAGCAAACTGCCCGAAATATGGATGAGCATGTAAACTGGAATTGCCATACATTTTGGCTCCAGTTACCAAAGTGGATAAGGTAGTTAATTACGTTAATGCACAGAGACCCTTCTGGGAAATGGCATGGTGGTATTGCAGTCCCAGTGGTTGGTTTAATAACTTTACCCATAGTAGACAAGATAATTCTGCATTCACAGATATCACAGGCTGGCACTTTATTTTTCCTAGCATCAGAGGTTTGCAACATAGATTCACAAGGCCTGGCACTACATATTGCCTGACACCAGAGGCTAGCATTGTATTTTCCAAGCCTATGAGGTTGGCATGATACATTTACTGACATCCGGGCTGGCATTATGCTTTTAATGACACATAAGGCTGACATATGGCTTATTTTTTTTTCAAGCATCTAAATTTGGCATTATACATTAACTGACAACAGAGCTGGCACCAGACTTTCACTGACACCAGAAACTGGCTCTATATTTTTTCCACGCATCAGAAGTTATAGTATATATTTACTGTCACCAGAGGGTGGCATTATGTGTCTTACAGACACCAAAGCCACTATTTGTTTTACTGTCACCACAAGCTGGTTACATCTAGCACACTGAACATTGCACTTAAGCCCTACATTTCATATTCGCCCTAGGCACAAGTTTGTGATGAGATGACCTTTTCCTATCTACATTTTTTAAAGATGTCCATCTCTGGCTTAAGGTGTTCTGAGGCACCAGTCTGGAACCCACATGCAGCAAAGGAAGTTGGGATGAAGTCCTGATCGATATACAGTGTGAAATTCGGGTTGTGGTCATCATTAGGTTGCTCAATATTAATGTGAAAACTGTTGCGAAAGATTCACATTTCGAGTCAGTGGTTCAGATAAGGAGTGAGATCTATACTGTTCTGTAAAGCATGGTTATGCCAAAGTCAGCGACTTTTCTGAGCGTGTTTTACAGCTTAAAAACGCCTGTCCATGTTTATTTTAGAAAAAAATGTTTTTATTTTTTTTTGGAGCTGGAGCTATAAAAACGCCACGGCCGCGTTTTTGAGCGTTTTTGCAAGTTTTTGCACGTTTTTGAGCATTTTTGAGCGTTTTTTTAATGTCTGGCGTTTTTACAGCTCTATTGCTGGAGCTTCAGAACGCACTGGTCCCGCGTTTTTTTTCCAGCTTAAAAACGTCTCAGCCATCTACAGCTCAAAAACGTCATGGTGCGCATGAGGCCATAGACTAACATGGACAGGCGTTTTTAAGCTGCAAAAAACGCTCAGAAAAGTGGCTGTAAATACGCCAGTGGAAATGAGCCCTTAAACCTAAAAACTGCAACAAAAGCACACATGCTTCAACCAACCAGAGTTCATCTTTTATCCATCTTGGAAGATTAAACTAAGTATCTGATTGGACACCATCACCACTTTTCTTTCCATTATCCTTTCTCTGTAATAAATGACTATGCCTTGCCTTACATTGTCCTTTGTTTTCACATACAGTAATAATTAGTAGGAAAATAAAAAATGACATTGACAGTTTCAAAGTAACCTTGCCAATCAGCTAATTTGAAATTCCCAAATAGGGGATTCACTGCTGCCATGAGTTCAATCTTTCTTTTTTTTTTTTTTTAAATGCACTGCATTGCCTTTGAACTATGGTAAACAAGCCTAATAAGGGGGGGGGGGGGGTAGATAAGCCAGCCCTCTCAATAAAAGAAGGGGAGGGCACACGACAGCCATATTGTCAGCAGGTGGGAAGCTGCTGTAGGAAAAGCTGATTAACTGTACAGGGCAGGGCTGGACTGGGACAAAGATTTGGCCCTGGACTTCATCCAGATTTAATTTTGCAAACATGCACAAAAACAGGAGGGCTAACGACATGCCGGAACATTGCTACAGCCTCATTGGCTGGTATTTCAGAAATCGGCATTGGTGCACAGCTGGTGGCTGCCATTCAGCAATGCAGAGGCGATGAGGCTGACCTGGGGTGCGCACTATGAAGTGAGGCGATGGATGGGCAGTGCGGATGACAGGTCTATCCTAAATTGGCCGGTTGGACAAACTCGCCCCCCCGGCCAGCCAACCTTGATATCCACCCAAGCCCCTCCCCATTCACTGGCCATTAGCCATTCTACTTTATTTCTCTTATAGGCAGTACATCGGTGCTCAAATTAATGGGCTGCGCAGCCAATACTTTGACAGGCTGTCACCGAAACCGGCCCGCTGAGCCATCGGCCCACCGGGAAACTCCCTGTAGTCCCAATGGCCAGTACATGCCTGGCACAGAGAGACAGTGAGGTAATTTAGAAAACTTTACTTTAAAGTGGATGTAAACCCCAAAAAAAATGTTTTTATTTTTGATGTCACAATGTAGAGTATAAGATTTCCTATCATCTGTGCCCAGTCTTGCCACACAGAGTTAATCCAGCGCTGAGTAATCCTCTTTTAAAGTCCAGTGCAAATTAACCGGACTTCAGATAAAAACCTGCCAAATTAGGTTAAGTCTGTTTCTCTGTTTTTGCTTTCAGTAACAGGTTATTTACAAATATAGCGTGGACATGTTTATCATAACAAGAGGTGATCCAAAGTTCATTGTATATTACTAGGATGTGTTATGATGTTATATCACCTCATGTTATGATAAACAAAACATAACATATGATAAACATGTCCTAGCTATATTTGTAAATAACCTCTCACTCAAAGCAAGAAGAGAGATTCCAGACTTTTTGATTTAGGCAGGGTTTTATCTGGAAGGCTGTTCGTTTTCACTGAACATAAAAGAGGATTACTCAGCGCTGGATTAACTCTGTGTGGCAAGACTGGGCACAAATGATAGGAAATATTATACTCTACATTGTGACATCAAAAAAAAAAAAATATTTTTTTGGGGTTTACATCCACTTTAATTCTGACTGCTAGCTCTTTGGGAAATCCACTCCTTCACTGTGATTTATTTCTTCTAATCAATGGCAGCTTAATTTTGTAGTTGGTTTAAGGTCAGTTCCCTCCAAGTAAACTTTTTTTTTTTTTTTTTTGCTGCAAGGCTTCAATTTTAACAAATGTGTTTACTTTCAAGAGTTTATATTTTTGGGGGCATATCAGTTTGTTCTATATTTTTATTGGGTCTTTATTAGGGCTGTGCAAATTACCTTATAATTAATCGATTAATCTTTTTGATCGATCAAAATCTTTTTGATCGATTAAAATTCTTTTGATTGGTACTCATCTCTCCGCTGGCTTCTGGGCCTTCAGGGAGTTCCATCGGAGATCCGGTAACGTCACAGACACTGGCGGGGCTTGCCGTGTCCATCTGAAGGGCTCCTTTGCTGTGCCTTCATATCGGCATGCCGGCGGGACCTTTCTATCTGCCACATGCAAGGGTTGTTACACTTCCCTCTATCACTTCCCTCTATCAACCTGGGATTCTACAACCATTCAGTGGGAGTTGTGACAGTTCCCTTCATGAGACATCTACATGCCGACGGACTGATGTTAACCTCTCCTCATCTGGATTCAGCAGTGGTATCGTTGTACACATTTTTATACCAGTATCATACTTGGCTACATAGGTGTGCGCAGCCTATTGCATTAGGGTGTGCACCCAAAGCCCAAACACACACTACCGATTGATCATGGTGTTCATTCAGAAAGGGAAGGGGCCGGTAAATTACATATTTACTGACCCCTTCCCCACTCCTAAAACATCTCAGCAGCAACAGCCGATAGAAGAGGAGGGAAGCTGGCAGCGCTGCAGGGGAAAAGATGGGAGCCAGGGCAGTGGGGGGAATCTGTGCTGCACAGGGTGATTAGGGTGTGCCTGGGCACACCTGGCACACCCTGTGCTCACGCCTATGCTTGGCTACATGTTTTTATGACTGCTTTTGCTACTGTTTGGTATTACTCGCACCATTTTTACAGTTTATGTAGCTACATCGAATTTATCTCCAGTGCAATATTGATTTGGTTACCTACTTGAAGACTATAAAAGTTTTAATGCTATTCCCATCGAGCTCTGCCTTTGTGTGTTTTTTGTATCCTGCTATCCATTTTTCCAGTTGTTGGTAGCTGCACTGGGAATCGGTCTGCAATGAGATCAGCTAAAAAGTAGTTGGATCTGTATGTGCGTTATAATTAATCGAAATTAGTCGATTAAAAAAACAAACGATTAATCGAACACAAAAATTTTGATCAGTAACAGCCCTAGTATTTATTTAGAGTTAAATAGTTTTTTTTGATGTAAGGCAAATTCTTTGCTTTTTTTTGATAGGACTCTTTTGGGATAGCACTCTTTTGGAATGCTCAAAGTGGAGCAGTCACGTGTTACTGACTATTTGTTCTTGGAGCTACCTTTGATTGCAGCATGACACTGCATTGTTTGAAAGAAAAATCTAAAGGTACATGGATCAAAATTCGTCTGGTTTAGCTGGGTCCAGCTAAATTTTGATCCATTTATGGGCAGACTGGGGGTACAGAAATGTACTTACTGATCTAAAAACCTGTCAACGTTTTCCAGAACAATCAGTGATGCTGGCTATAGCTGGCAATAATGATCAGTGGGTTCTAATGGCTGGGAAGTTTCCCCACTGTCAGAACACAATAGCACAGTGTGAGTGATTCCCCATTCACATTGAATGTGTGGATGTGGGAATCAAGTTTTTTTTCATTCAACTTAGAGGTTGAATGAAAAAAAAATATTTAATGTATGACCAGCTCTAGTGTAAGAACAGTGTGCACTGTAACTACCCTACATGATATCACTCACATTCATTGCACCCTCCCCCATTGATAAAATAAAAGATACAATAATTTAATCCACTATCTACTATTCCTATTTAAAACTTGTATGCTTTCCTGTTGTTGTTGTTTTTTTGTAGTATTCTTAATAAATCCCCTTTGTCTGTAGTGAATTCTGGCCTAACCTTGCTCATTAAAATTGTTCTGCTATTGCAAATTTTGCCTTGCATTATCATATACGATCTTTTATTTCTTGGAGTTAAACACCTGCCTGTACTATATGTCTCTGGTACATTTTGGCCTATTATTCCTCAATAAAATTGTCCTACAGCTGTACCATCCGTGGTCAAATTCTTATAAGGAGCTTGAAAGGAATTGCCCAGCGACAGGACAGTTTTGCATCAATGAGAATAATGGGTAGTTTTTTTTACTGATAGTCAAAGCGGGTCTATTACCTTTTGATAACAAAAAGCATGCGTCACTGCTAAGCTACCTGCAAAAGAAACCGCCTTTTCAAGCTGAAATAAATCAGATTGGAGTGTTGCTGCTATAAGCTGTATGTCAAGCTAATTGTAAAAGATGAAAATCAATTTCACAGCCCAATATGTGCTGCCAGTGTACGTCACACCACATAAAGCTTTAAGGCATTCCCGAGCCTGTTATTTAAATAATTTACATATATTTTGAATACTTTCCTTGAAGCTACATGAAAAGACTGTCTCTTCGCTGTACAGTATTTTAGAACATTTTTTCCATTGGTAAATGTCGCCTATGGCAGTGGCCCAGCTTTCCATGCCTTTTTTTGACAGTAATTTGCCTGTTAGCCCTACAAATGGCCAGATTTTAACAACATGATAGACACCATAGACTTTAATGAGACTGGCCTTTACTGTACGATGGGCTTTGGAAAATGTAAAAAACATTTTCACTGAACCTTTAGCAAATCGAACCTGGGCAAATTTACCCATTACTACCTCCAAATAAATATACCTATAAAGGAAAATTGTGAATACTTACTTTTACTACTGCCTAAGCTGCTAGAACACTTCTTCATTCATGAGAAATCTTCATGTCAAGTCCACTGGGAAACCAACACTTCCAGGAGTGTTGGTCTCCTGAGCCCTCCACAGCTCTATCTGGTTCCCCCCTGATGACCTGATCTTTACCTACTACAGGCTGCCAAGTGGAGGTCACCAGGAGGCATTCTCAGTTTTCTTATTTTATAAGTGTGCCTGTATGGAGGTTTTTGATGACAGGGTTGTCTTAAAAAGTCTAGCTGTCATTACAGAACAAACCCACTCTTAACAGGTCAGTGTATTAGTGACTTGACCTACACTGCAATACTGGTGCAACAATGACAACATATTGGCTTGTTTAAATAGGTAAAGTGCATGGTGTAAAATTCAGTTATTGGTCTAAGTTTATCAGTAGTTGTCTTTTACTGTTCCTCTTGATGGAAACTAAAATTATTGATCTCTGCACTACCTGATAGTTTGTAATTAAAGATCGTTCTACCAACATGCAGATTTACATTGGGTAAACTTGTACATTTGTGTCTAGGGAAAAGTGGATTGGGAGATCAAAGAAAGGGAAATCATAGTGATCAGGCAGGAAAATCCAATTGTTGTTGGACTTTCCCCCTAGCAGGTACAGCTAAGGAACATAAGCCTTAAGCCTCCTACACACTACAATTGTTTTCCATTCAACCCGGGGGGCTTGAAGGAAAAAAGACTGACAACTTAGGTCAGAGCCAATATACTAACTATGCAATGTTAGTACATCGATCTCCCCTGATGTTCTATCGTGTTCTGACAGGGGGGCGGCCGCCCCTCCAGAACACTCCGGTCAGCACTCTCAGCCATTGGTTGGCAAAACACACCTTTGCACACTGGTACTGACAAGTATTCCAATGTTTCTCTTCCTTGCTCTGCTAATGTGACCCCAATGCTGACAGTGAGGGGCAGAGGATGGGCAAACATGGATGCTATGCAGGTGCCTGATGTCCTCCTTATCAACCGGCAATGTCATTGGTTGTTAGGAGGCCAGCGAATAGAAGTGTGTAATGTTGCATAATGAAAACGTGGCTTTCTGTAACTAAAAGGCAGGCTTGATCCACCCTCTGGTTTGTATACAGTGTACAATTTTTGGGCATTTTTTAGGAAAGAAACCTGTAGGCATCCTGATTGAAAAAGGCTAGTTTAACAATAATGTCAGAGCATTGAATGGGCTGTGCTTAGAAGAGGGTGAAGATTACTGTTTATAAATAAAAAAAATCCTATAAGAATCGTATAAATCCAGAATCCGATAAATCCAGCCCTATCACCTTTAGGCCGTGTACACACGATCGGTCAAAAACGATGGACACCATCGGTCAGTTATCCTTCGGTCAAAAAAAAGAGAACTTGCTTTAAAATTTAACCAATGGACGCCTAACCGATAGGTCAAAACCGATCGTTAGTATGCAAAAGCATCAGTTAAAAAGCCGCACATGCTCAGAATCAAGTTGACGCATGCTTGGAAGCATTGAACTTTGTTTTATTCAGCACGTCGTTGTGTTTTACGTTACCGCGTTCTGACACGATCGGTTATTTAACCGATGGTGTGTAGGCACATCAGACCATCAGTCAGCTTCATCGGTTAACCGATTAAAACGGTCCTTCGGACCGTTCTTATATGATGGACTGATCATGTGTACGCGGCCTTATTCCACCCTTGGTCCCATTGTGGGATTGAGAGAGTGATGGAGGGCACTCAAATAAAATGGTATAGCAATCATATGTTTATAGACACACATAATTATTTATCCCATCACCTATTCCCCTCCCCCTTCACTATATGTCATTAGGTAAATTAATCAAAATATTTTTTTTCTTTTTTTTTGAGCGCCCTCCATCACTCTCTCATTACCTATATTATTAGTTCTACACTATAATTATAAAGGAGCAGCCGTTTTGAATAATTTTTTCACTTATTCAATTGTATTAAATATCACGATTACATTGTTTTTGGCGCGGAAATTTTCCCTTCCCATTGTGGGATTGGCTCACAATCATGCGGCACTAACCAGAAACAGGGGAAAAAATGTACAAAATGAAGGTTCCCTTTCAGGCAAACTATGCATGTGTGATGTAAGGAAATCTATTAAACCTATTGTAAATGCTTTCCTGCTGCTGTTCTAAAGATATGTATACAAGTCTTAAGCCCCGTACACACGGTCGGACATCCAACAAAACTTCCCTTGGATTTTTGTCCTAATTGATTTGTCCGATCACACCCATAGCATACACACGCTCGGACTTTTCTGCAAACTTTTCTAAAACTTTCCCATCATCACGTGGTTGTTCTGCTCTTTTCTGCTCTTTACTGCCACCCTTTGGTTAACTTCTGCTATTGTTGGTTGATTTTAACATTGGTTCTGAGCATGCGCATTTGTAATTTGTCCGATGGTTTGCTGTACACACGATCGGACTTTGCACCATCGGACTTTTGTTGCCTGAAAGTTGGTCCGTTCGCAGACCCAACTTTTTGTCCGATGAAAGCCAAAAAAATTGGTCCGATGGAACGTACACACGGTCGGACAAATGCGAAAAGTGTCGGATTTTGATGTTGGTTGGGCAAAAGTCCGACCGTGTGTACGGGGCTTTACCGTGTCTTACCACAAAGTGATTGCTAAGTGGAGGAAGGCCTGCTTTCACTATCACCACCTCAATGATCTTGGTTTTGCAAAAGGAAAAGGAGAAGCTCCAGCATTACTTTAGTCTGTAGACTCTATAGGAGTACTGTATCTCTACAAAAATGCAATTCTTATTGCAAGGAATGTCCGTAATTTGATGTCAAGTTCTTTGCAGGCTAACTATTGACCCAGGCACACAGGGTACAGGATAACAAATGTGATATTTTGATTCATTTTGATATTCAACTTTTGATATTTTTTTTAACAACATTTTTAGAAAATGGCCAGCTTTTAACAACAAGATAGACACCATAGACTTCAATGAGACTGGCCTTTACGCTTGGCTTTGGCAAATTTCAGAAATTTTCGCTGAACCTTTGGCAGTTAAACTTGCCTCCAGGCAAACTACATACAGTATGTGTGATGTAAGGAGATCTTTTAAATGTATTGTAAATGGTTTCCTGCTGTTCTTCTAAAGATATTGATACAAGCCTTACAATGTCTTACCACAAACTGACTGCTAGGTGGAGGAAGGGAAGGGAAGCCCGCTTTCACTATCACCACCTGAATAATCCCAGTTTCTCTAATCTCAGCAACATTTAAGCTGGCCATACATTATAGAGTTTACTTGTTCAATTTCCTTTAGATTTACTATCAACTGTGTATTACAAGGGCCTGCCCGATTTCATACAAATTTAAAGTGTTTAGGTTTGACCTCATATTTTATGGTTTTGGTAAATCTAAAGGGAAATTATACAAGAATTGTATAATGGATGGGCAGTCTTAATCTAAAGACTCTATGGGAGTATCTCTAAAAAAATAAATAATATTCTTATTGCAGGTAATGTCTGTAACTTAATGTTAACCACTTAAGGACCGTTCACTGTATATATACGTAATTTTTTTAAAGATGGATATCTCGGTAATGGCAGCAGCTGCTGCCACAACTGAGATATCCATCTCTTCAGTGAGCGGTCCTGTCAACGATAATGGTGGTCTCTGCGGCGCTGAAACCGTCGGTAGCGGCGGAGGCGATCGGGTCCTCCCCCCTGCTCGGCTGGGATACGGGTGAGGGCAAGATGGCCCCCACCCGTCCCCATAGCATAGCAGGGCGTAAGTGACGTCCATGCTTCTTAAAGCAATATTTTCTGGTTGTCATTTTTTTTAGTCTAAATATGAGATCTGAGGTCTTTTTGACCCCAAATCTCATATTTAAGAGGACCTGTCATGCTTTTTTCTATTACAAGGGATGTTTACATTCCTTGTAATAGGAATAAAAGTGATCAATTTTTTATTTATTTTTTGTGTAAAAATTAATAAAAATAAATTTAAATAAGAAAACAAAAACAAAAAAGACGAGCTCACGCGTGAGTAGTGCCCGCATATTAAAACGGTGTTCAAACCACACAAGTGAGGTATCACCGCGATTGTTAGAGCAAGAGAAATAATTCTAGCCTTCTCTGTAGCTCAAAAGATGCAACCTATAGAATTTTTTAAACGTCGCCTATGGAGATTTTTAAGGGAAAAAGTTTGACGCCATTCCACGAGTGGGCGCAATTTTGAAGCATGACATGTTAGGTATCATTTTACTTGGCGTAACATTATCTTTCACAGTATATAAAAAAATTAGGCTAACTTTACTGTTGTCTTATTTTTTAATACAAAAAAGTGCTTTTTTTCCAAAAAAAGTGCGCTTGTAAGACCGCTGCGCAAATATGGTGTGACAAAAAGTATTGCAATGACCGCCATTTTATTTCCTAGGGTGTTAGAAAGAAAAAAAAAAAAATATATATATATATATATATATATATATATACAGTGCAGAAAATAAGTATTTGAACACCCTGCTATTTTGCAAGTTCTCCCACTTGGAAAACATGGAGGGGTCTGAAATTGTTATCGTAGGTGCATGTCCACTGTGAGAGACATAATCCAAAAAAAAAAATCCAGAAATCACAATTTATGATTTTTTAACTATTTATTTGTATGATACAGCTGCAAAGAAGTATTTGAACACCTGTCTATCAGCTAGAATTCTGACCCTCAAAGACCTGTTAGTCTGCCTTTAAAATGTCCACCTCCACTCCATTTATTATCCTAAATTAGATGCACCTGTTTGAGGTCATTAGCTGCATAAAGACACCTGTCCACCCCATACAATCAGTAAGAATCCAACTACTAACATTTCCAAGACCAAAGAGCTGTCCAAAGACAGTAGAGACAAAATTGTACACCTCCACAAGGCTGGAAAGGGCTACGGGGAAATTGCCAAGCAGCTTGGTGAAAAAAGGTCCACTGTTGGAGCAATCATTAGAAAATGGAAGAAGCTAAACATGACTGTCAATCTCCCTCGGACTGGGGCTCCATGCAAAATCTCACCTCGTGGGGTCTCAATGATCCTAAGAAAGGTGAGAAATCAGCCCAGGACTACACGGGAGGAGCTGGTCAATGACCTGAAAAAAGCTGGGACCACCGTTTCCAAGGTTACTGTTGGTAATACACTAAGACGTCATGGTTTGAAATCATGCATGGCACAGAAGGTTCCCCTGCTTAAACCAGCACATGTCAAGGCCCGTCTTAAGTTTGCCAATGACCATTTGGATGATCCAGAGGAGTCATGGGAGAAAGTCATGTGGTCAGATGAGACCAAAATAGAACTTTTTGGTCATAATTCCACTAACCGTGTTTGGAGGAAGAAGAATGATGAGTACCATCCCAAGAACACCATCCCTACTGTGAAGCATGGGGGTGGTAGCATCATGCTTTTGGGGGGGTTTTCTGCACATGGGACAGGGCGACTGCACTGTATTAAGGAGAGGATGACCGGGGCCATGTATTGCGAGATTGTGGGCAACAACCTCCTTCCCTCAGTTGGAGCTTTGAAGATGGGTCGAGGCTGGGTCTTCCAACATGACAATGACCCAAAGCACACAGCCAGGATAACCAAGGAGTGGCTCTGTAAGAAGCATATCAAGGTTCTGGCGTGGCCTAGCCAGTCTCCAGACCTAAACCCAATAGAGAATCTTTGGAGGGAGCTCAAACTCCGTGTTTCTCAGCGACAGCCCAGAAACCTGACTGATCTAGAGAAGATCTGTGTGGAGGAGTGGGCCAAAATCCCTCCTCCAGTGTGTGCAAACCTGGTGAAAAACTACAAGAAACGTTTGACCTCTGTAATTGCAAACAAAGGCTACTGTACCAAATATTAACATTGATTTTCTCAGGTGTTCAAATACTTCTTTGCAGCTGTATCATACAAATAAATAGTTAAAAAAATCATACATTGTGATTTCTGGATTTTTTTTTTTGATTATGTCTCTCACAGTGGACATGCACCTACAATGACAATTTCAGACCCCTCCATGATTTCCAAGTGGGAGAACTTGCAAAATAGCAGGGTGTTCAAATACTTATTTTCCCCACTGTGTATATATATATAAATTATATATATATATATATATATATATATATATATATATATATATATATATATATATATATATATATGATGTTTGGGGTTTTAAGTAATTTTCTAGCAAAAAAATCTTTAAATCTTGTAAACGCCAAATCTGAAAAACAGGCTTGGTCCTTAAGTGGTTAAGCTCACTTGCAGCTTAAGTATTGACCCAATCACACAGGGTGCATAATGAAGAAATTTTATATTTTGAGTCATTTTGATATTTAACTTTTGATATTTTTTTAACAACATTTTTAGAAAATGGAAAGAATTTAACAGCATGATAGACATAGATAAGACTGGCCTTTAGAAAGGAAAGCCTGCTTTCACTATCACACTATCACCAGTTTCGTTTTGCAAAAAGAAAAGAAGCAGCTTCAGCAAACGTCTTAAGACTCTATGTAAGTTCTGTATCTCTAAAAAAAAAAAAAAAAAATACTATTGCAGGCAATATCTGTAGCTTGATGTCAAGCTCTAGTGCTAAGTGTTGACCAGTCACATAGGACACATAAAGACGAAATTTTGATATTTTGAGTCATTTTGTATTGTTCTGGAAATTTTATAGATAGGCAATGCCTATCCTCATATTTATTGATGGTTATAAATTAATAATAACTACTGCAGTAGGGAAAAGACACAAAAAGATAGACTCAGCATCTTTCCAAAATAACTGTTCTGTTTATTTGACGCAATTGAAGTTTTTTTATATACACATGATTAACCACTTGCTTACTGGGCACATAAACCCCCTGCGTTCCCAGGCGAAATTTCAGCTTCCGGCACTGCGTCGCTTTAACTGACATTTGTCGTGCGACGTGGCTCCCAAACAAAATTGACGTCCTTTTTTCCCCACAAATAGAGCTTTATTTTGGTGGTATTTGATCACCTCTGTGGTTTTTATTTTTTGCGCTATAAACAAAAAAAGAGCGACAATTTAAAAAAGATATATATATATTTTTTACTTGTTGCAATAATAAATATCCCAATTTTTTTTTAAAAAAAATATTTTTTTTCACAGTTAAGGCCGATACGTATTTTTCGACGTATTTTTGTAAAAAAAAAAATCGCAATAAGCGACTGGTTTGCGAAAAAGTTGTAGCGCCTAAAAAATGGGGAACAGAATTATGATTTTTTTTATTATTATTTTTTTTACTAGTAATGGCGGCGATCTGCGATTTTTATTGCGACTGCGATATTGCGGCGGACATATCGGACACTTTTGACACAAATTTGGGACCATTCACATTTATACAGCGATCAGTGCTATAAAAATTCACTAATTACTGTATAAATGTGACTGGCAGGGAAGGGGTTAACACTAGGGGGTGAGGAAGGGGTTAAATGTGTATCCTGGGTGTGTTCTAACTGTGTGGGGGGAGGGGGGTGACTGGGGGAGGTGACCGATGATGTGTCCCTATGTACAAGAGACACAGATCGGTCTCCTCTCTGACAGCACGTGGAGCTCTGTGTTTACACACAGAGCTCCACGTCCCTGCTGTCATCTGCTCGTTTTCCCACCGATTGCATGTACCCGACGGACATCGCGGCCACCAGGTACATGCATCAGATCCCCAGCGATGCGGCGGGACAGTGTTTACCCGCCACGCGCCACTGGTTAATGCACTAGAAATCACATCCAAAGACATCTAGTTGGCACCTCAGGTCCGCGCTGTTGACTTATTTTGTCAATAGCGCGGGTCTGAAGTGGTTAATTGCACATTTATGGTAACATAGGCTAGCTAATTTTAATCAGGACTCAAGAGAAGGCAAACATGTAATGACAACATTATTAGTGTCGTGTGCCCAATGAGTGCAGTGTGCAATACATAGGCAAAGCATACAAAAATAGAATACAGACTTTACAAATTTCCGTTAGAGATATTTACACAGTTAGTCTGGCTGAAAAAAAAAGACACAAGTCCATCTAGTTCAGTTGGGAAAAATATATTTTACTTTTGAAATTTTTTAACAACATTTTTAGAAAATCAAAGCAGCTGTAGAATTTAAAAAAAACACACAATGCAGTTCTATATGTCAAGTTTATTTGCACAAGTGGATTTTTTCAATTAATTTTTCAATTAAGAGAATCCATTGGGTGAATTTGTGTTTGGTCCGGCCCTAGGCATTTGTCTACAGGTGCCATATGGTAAAAATGACCCTGCATAGCAGGAATATATACAACAGGAAGTTGCAATAGAACTAAAGAGAGGACCTTCTGCTAGACTGCCATAGACATGGCTCCTTTAAGGATTGAATTATCAAACACCATAGAATCCTTGTTTGCTTTTTGTTTGTTTTTTTGTTTGTTTTTTTATAAGAAAACATTTTCAATTTTATCTCGTTAACCTAAAGTTCTCCCCCAGAGGACTTTTTTTTTTCGTGGGGCCCGGCCTCTTAATTCCGAATTGAGCAAATTGAAAGCCACAGAGGGGTGTGCCTTAAGGCAGTTTGTAAATCCACTTCCTTTGTCATAACAGAAACAAATCCCATCTTTGAAGTTTTTTTCCTTCTTGTTACAAGGGGAATGCCTTTTGTTTAATCCATTTTAGCTCTTAATACCTGACCTGGATCAATCTTGTTGCTTAGATTACACAGTGCTCATGCCGGCTATAAACTAACCCACGGGGTCTATCTTTGCCTCGTTCGTTATGAAAAATCAGAAGTCTAATCAGGATCCCGACTTGTGCTGTACTTTACTTTGAACTGCAAAATTGTCCTTTTCTCCCAAATATTATTAGACGTATAATTAACTTGTTTCAATTTTTGTCATGCCAATTAGCTGAGAATTACACAGCCAACATTGCCTTATCGTCTGCTATCCCTTTATTGTTATTCACTCAGACAAGAATAAAATGCCGTACAAAAAATAAAGCTATGCCAGGTGCTGATAAACAGGTATATTTCACCATGGCATACAGTTCCAGGATCACTTTCTAATCAAATGGCCCCTACGGTGCAACTTTATTATATATCAGTAATGCGTTTTCGTGATACTTGTTAATGTAATGAGTAATAGTTAAAGGCACATTTATATTATGCATTCATTTTAGAATCTTTTATTAAATAACCAGAAGTTTGCATATTTGTATATTAAAATATATGTAGTCCCTTTGTGGCATGAAATAGCTTAAATTGCAGTGCCACCTGGTGGTTGTGTGCATAGTTACAGCACAGTGACTCAACCTCATAAAATACAGTAAAACCTTGGTTTGCGGGCATGCTTGTAATCCCAAAAACTTGTATTTTAAAGCATTTTTTTTTTACAGGTGTGAACTAAGTGCTAAAACCATAGTAGTGAACAAAAAGGGTTTTTTATTTGTGATCAAACCAAACAAAACAATGCTTTCTTCAGCACACAAGGAAAATCAGTCTGTTTTTCCTTCAGCACAGCAAATAAAGCAAAACAAAGGCACATACGGTTTGATAAGTATTCCAGTCCATCTCAGCAGTGCACAGCTTCTGCAGACAGCTTCACTCCCATACTCCTCCACCCTCTATCAGCACTTCCTTCCTTCACTTTCTATCATTTTAGCTGATTTCCTGGGAGTTGTTAACCCCCTGTGTGCCTGAAAGCCAGGGGTCATAAGAGGAGGCTCTTTCCCTCCCAAATGTCGCTTTAGAGCCTCCGAAATTCCGGACCCCCAAATGACATTAACCACTTGACCACTGGGCACTTAAACCCCCTTCCTAACCAGACCAATTTTCAGCTTTCGGTGCTCTCACAATTTGAATGACAATTACTTAGTCATACAACATTGTACCCATTTGAAATTGTTGTCCTTTTTTTCACACAAATAGAGCTTTCTTATGGTGTTTTTTTTTATTTTTTGCGCTATAAAAGAAAAATGACTGAAAATTCTGTAAAAAAAAAACTTGTTTCTGTCATATTAGCAGGTTATTTATCACACACAGCATATGCATACCACAAATTACACCCCAAAACACATTCTGCTATTCCTCCCGAGTATGGCGATACACCATGTGTGGGACTTTTACACAGCGTGGCCACATACAGAGGCCCAACATGCAGGGAACGCCGCCAGGCGTTCTGGAACACCCAGACCAATTCTGACATTTACATGGTTCTATTTTACATGGAAAAATCATCATTTATTTGCTAGAAAATTACATAGAACCCCAAAACATTATATATGCTTTTTTAGCAAAGACCCTAGAGAATACAATGGCGGCCGGTACAACTTTTTATCTCACACGGTATTTTCGCAGAAATTTATTGAACGCGTGTTTTTTTTTAAAAACTGTTTTGTGCTTAAAACAAAACAGTAAAGTTAGCCCAATTTTTTTTCATAATGTAAAAGATGAAGTTACGCCGAGTAAATAGATACCCAACATGTCACACTTCAAAATTGCGCACACTCGTGGAATGGCGCCAAACTTCGCTACTTAAAAATCCCCATAGGCGGTATTGCAGAGTATTGGGGTATTGCAAAGTATCATGCAGGGTATTGGGGTATTGTCGAGTATTGGGGTATTGCCGAGTACTGGGGTATTGCCGAGTATTGGGGTATTGTCGAGTACTGGGGTATTGCCGAGTACTGGGGTATTGCCGAGTATTGGGGTATTGCCGAGTACTGGGGTATTACCGAGTATTGGGGTATTGCCGAGTACTGGGGTATTGCCTAGTATTGGGGTATTGCCGAGTACTGGGGTATTGCCGAGTATTTGGGTATTGCCGAGTACTGGGGTATTGCCGAGTACTGGGGTATTGTCGAGTACTGGGGTATTGCCGAGTATTGGGGTGTTTCCGAGTACTGGGGTATTGCCGAGTACTGGGGTATTGCCGAGTATTGGGGTATTGCCGAGTACTGGGGTATTGCCGAGTACTGGGGTATTGCCGAGTATTGGGGTATTGCCGAGTATTGGGGTATTGCCGAGTATTGGGGTATTGTTGAGTACTGGAGTATTGCTGAGTACTGGAGTATTGCTGAGTACTGGAGTATTGCTGAGTACTGGGGTATTGCTGGGTACTGTTGGGTACTGGGGTATTGTTGGGTACTGGGGTATTGTTGGGTACTGGGGGATTGCTGGGTACTGTGGATTGCAGGGTACTGGGGGATTGCAGAGCTGGGATGGATTGAGGGATGGCTGGATCTGTGACTGCATTTGTCACAGATCCAGCCACAGCTCAGCTGCTGACACCCCGCTCCCCCCCCCCTCTCCTCGCACACTGTACCGAACGGTACAGAGAGCAGAGGGAGGAGAGGGAGGAACCGGCGTCATCAAATGACGCCGGTTTGTTTACAAGTGATCGCGCCGTCATTCGACGGCGCGATCACGTGGTAAATGGCCGCTATCAGCGGCAATTTACCGTGATCCGTGATGCGCCGGGTCTTCTAGACCCGGCGAGCACGGACACTTTCGCGAGCGCGTCCCAGGGGACGCGCAATCGCGGAAGTGAAGGACGACGTCCCGGGGACTTCGTCCCAAGATAACTCCACCGCGCCGTAGCAGTAAAATGCTTATGGCGCGGTGGGAAAGAGGTTAAGAAGGACAGAGAGGACTGTAAGCCTGTCCTCTCTGGATTAACTGTTAATTTGCCGGAATTTCTCACCCCCTCTGGGTGACCTTCTGAACCCTACACCATTGTTTTAAAGGGACCAGACTCCAAAAATTGTCGCTACGTAGCGTCCATCCAGGACCCAACCCTGGCGTCCTATACACAGGGTATAAAAGAGAAGAGAGACACCTCTAAAGCCGTGTACACGCGATCGGTTTGTCCGATGAAAAAAGACCAATGGACTGTTTTCATCGGACAAACCGATCGTGTGTGGGCCCCATCTGTCTTTTTTCCCATCTGTGCAGTGGCGTTACTAGAACCTTCAGGGCCCCGGCCCACCCACAACCCCAGCCAGGGCCCTCCCCTCCGAGTCCAGTGGTGGAACTCCAGGGCCCGGTCGCAGGTACGACCTTTGCGAGCCCTGTAGTTCCGCCACTGGTATCAGTAGTTTTTTTTTTTATCATTTTTTAGGAGCCCCAGGGGCTTTGGTGAGATGTCAGAGGTCTAAACCTCTGATGTTCCACCTTTGAGACTCAGCTCCCAATCTCTTTCTCTGCAGCCTCAGCTACATAGAATGGATGGATAGGAATAGCTTCCTGTCCATTCATAAACTGAAGCATAGTAACATAGTTGACTCTCAATTCAGAAAAAGGGGCGGTAAATTACACGTTTACCGGCCCATTTCCCACGTTCTGTCCTGACAAACTCCCAGCAAGAGAGGGGATGGGGGAACCTGGCTGGTACACTCCCCAAATGGCTGGGAATTCAGATTTCCTCTGTGTGTTCTGCCCCCTCCTCCATCCTGGCACCCTAGGATGGCTGACACCAGCCCTGCCAGCCAGCATGGTCTGTAAATGGGGTTCCTGTTCTTAGGGGAGGTGGGGTCCTGGTCCCCAGGAAAGATGAAGTCCCTAGGTAAGATAAGTCCTCGTTGCCAGAGGAGATGGGTTCCTGTCCCTAGGCAGGATGGGGTCCCAGTCCCCAGGAGAGATGGAGTCCTTTTCCCCAGGGCAGATGGTGTTCCTGCCCCCAGGTGAGATGGGGTCCCTGTCCCCAGGTGAGAAAGGGTCCCTGGAGAGATGGGGTCCCTGTCCCCGGGGAGATGGGGTCCCTGTCCCCATGGGTGATGGGGTCCCTGTCCCCATGGGTGATGGGGTCCCTGACTGTCCCCGGGGGTGATGGAGTCCCTGTCCCCAGGGGAGATGGATGGGGTATGTGATGGTGTGTAAAGGATGGGGTCATCTAACTTACCATGACCAATCTGCAGGCGGGGCACTCATCCGTGGTGACCTGGGCTCCCCCCAGCATGCTGGACGGGCGATCAGTGTATCTCCCATTAAGACTTGTCTGTCATCATCTCTGCATGACGGGGGAGAAGGGGGGCTGGCAGACAAGCCTGCCATGTCCCCCGTGGAGCCGGTTTTCACAGGGCTGCACTGTAGCACAGGGCTCGGTCGCGACTCTTGCATCCTCTATAGTTACGCCCCTGCATCGGTGTAAAAAAAAATAGAACATGTTTTACATTTTTTCTATGGATAAAAAACCGATAGGAAATTCATCGGAGAAAAATCCACGCATTCTCAGAATCAAGTCAACGCATGGTCGGAAGCATTGAACTTCATTTTTTTCGGCTCATCGTAGTGTTTTACGTCACTGTGTTTTGGCACGCTTGGAATTTAGTCTGATGGTGTGCATGGAAGACTGATGAAAGTCAGCTTCATCGGATATCTGACAAAAAAATCCATCCGATTGGATTCCATCAGAAATCCGATCGTGTGTACAGGGCATTAGTGTAGCAATAAGTTGCTAAATGTTGTACCTTCATTAAATGTAACCATATTGCTACACTTGGAGGCTCCTCTCTTCTTTTTTATACTCAGTTGTGACATGACGCTACTCTTATATCAAGACATTGCTTGTATATCAAGGCAAAATGGATTAAAAAATGTTGCTCATCTTGCAAAACGCTCTCAAACCAAGTTACTCTCAAACCAAGGTTTTACTGTATTAGGAAATATACTGAAATATGGCTTTTCTACTCCAGGCACAAATCTCCTTGTAGGTCAGTGTGAGGAAACAAGCAGTCGCTCATCTGTGCATTTAAAGGTTGATTAAAGTGTGACTTCAGCCATAACCTTTTTTTCTGTTTTTGAATAAAGTGGGAAAGGATAAGGGTTAGAGCCCCTCTCAGGTCTTATAACTGTTTAAAGTCTTGTTGGGGAGTTTTAATCTCTTATCCTGCCCCACACTGTGGGACATGGTGGTTAAATCAGATATAGCTTATCTGAAGTATGGTTGAAGTATGAACTGTGGCATGGTTCACTAGTATGCTTTAGCCCTGGTTCACACTGGCTTTGATATCACGCTGGTCAGTTTGCAACGCTGATTTCATTGTGGCTTGCCACTTCATTTAAGAGCACTATGGAAATTCCATGGACAGGACCCAACATCCTTTAACCACTTCAAAACCGGGCACTTTCACACCTTCCTGCCCAAGCCCATTTTCAGCTTTTAGTGCTGTCACTTTTTAAATGACAATTGCGCGGTCATGCTACACTGTACCCAAACTAAATTTTTATCATTTTGTTCCCACAAATAGAGCTTCCTTTTGTTGCTATTTTATCACCTCTGCAGTTTTTATTTTTTGCTAAACGAATAAAAAAATACAGAAAATTTAGAAAAGAAAAATGTTTCTTAGTTTTTGTTATAACATTTTGTAAATAAGTATGTTTTTTCCTTCACTGATGGGCACTGATAATCTGCACTGATGGGCACTGATGAGGCAGCACCAATGAGGTGGCACCAATGAGATGGCACTGATGAGGTGGCACTGATGGGCACTGATAGGTGGTGCTGATATGCAGGACTGATGGGCATTGATAGGCGGCACTGATGGGCACCCATAGGTGGCACTCGTGGGCACTGAAAGGCTGCACTGATGAGTACTTATGGATGGCACTGATATGCAGGACTGATGGGCATTGATAGGTGGCACTGATGGGCACCCATAGGTGGCACTGGTGGGCACTGAAAGGCAGCACTGATGAGTACTTATGGATGGCACTGAAAGACGGCACTGGTGCGCACTGATGGACATTGATAAGGGGCACTGATGGGCAATGAAATGTGGCACTGATGGGCATTTATGGACACTGATAGCTGGCACTGATAGATTTCACTGATGACACTGGAAGGCATTTTTAATTGGCACTGATTGGCAGCTGCCTGGGCACTGATTGGCATTTCCCTGGTGGTCTATGGTGGCATACCTGGTGTTCCAGTGTGGTGGCTATCCCTGGTGATCCTGGTGGCATCCTAGTGGTCTTGGGCTGGCATCCGCGGGGGGGCTTTGCATCAGGAGAGCAGCCAATCGGCTCTTCTCTTCTTGCGTCTGTGACGCAAGTGAGAAAAAGCTGGTCAACGGCTTTCTGTTTACATCGTGATCAGCTGTGATTGGACATGGCTGATCACGGGGTAAAGAGTCTCTGTCAGAGACTCTTTACCTAGATCAGAGTTGTAGTGTGTCAGATTGACATGCCGCAGCAACGATCGCCACAATGCGGGCCCCCGAGGGCATGCAGCGGCTTGTTATCCTGACCATGTCATATGACGTCCAGTCAGGATAACACAACCAGTTTGCTGACATAATTTTGCTATATGGTGGGCTGCAAGTGGTTAATCAAGAACTAAAAGAAAATGGGGGAAATATGGGACTTTTCAGGTGCATGGACACATAAGTACACATAAATATTTAGTATAAAATTACAAAGTTTTATTTAATTTCAAAACTTTAGATTAAAAGCATACTGTACGGTCATATAATGTCATTCATCACACATTTCGTTCAACATGTTTCCCCTATTCAGGCTTCTTCAGGAAAATGCATGGTGATTCTACTGGCTAAGTAAACAGAAATAAATCAAAATAATATCATACAAACATTGTTAAATCCACATATCTAGTTTACTATACATGTGTGCCAATAAAGGCTACGTCCCTCTACCTAGTTGCTGAAAGACTAGCAACTTTTTAAAAAAAAATCTGACTCGGTCTGCGAGTGTTGTCATGCAATACAAGCAGAATTCAAGCTAATGGTGTGTGCAGTACCGCATTTGGCCTGAGGTGCGGGGGCACCAGAGCCAAGCAGAGCTGTTCAGAAATACTCAGAAATACTCAGCTCCCGGGTGTTTCTGAGCCTTTCTAAAGCGTTTCCGAGGTCAGCTGAGCCGTCCCCGGGCCTTTCCAAGTGTTTCCGAGGCTCTCCGGCACCCCCCACCTCTGGCCACATGCAGTATTGCATACCATTGAAGTCAATGCGGAACAAATTATTTTAGTTTCCATTGACTTCTATGGGGAAACTCGCTTTGATATGTGAGTGCTTTGGATTCCCGAGAATTCTCCTGGAACAGATTATGCTCGTAATCCAAGGTTCCGCTGTAAATTGATCATATATAAATATCTCACACGAGGGCATCTGAAACGTGTCTTTAAAATATGGAGGTTGTATGGAAAATTGAATCTGTGCTTTGCCCATGCAGGGTTCACTTTAATGCCCAGCCCTCCTCCACCATATACTATACAACTCCCATTTGCTCCTCTTTGAGGTTAATTACTGCTAGGAGGAGAAATACCTGGGCAAAGCATGGGTTCACTTTTAGGCATTCAGCTAACATTACTTTCAGCATAGTGATCAGTGGAGTAAACCTTTTTTTTATTTTGATCCCTGACTCACCATGAATATTAAGCCTCGTACACACGATTGGATTTTCCGCAGACAGAGCTTCAAACTTTTGTCTGAAGGGCATTGGCCAGGAATTCGTCTTGCGTACAAAAGGCAAAGAATTGTTGGCCAACAAGCACTACATGGTTTTTCAGCTCTTTAGCGCCACCATTTGGGCACCTTCTGCTAATGTTGCGTTTGGTGAGCATTGCTTCTGAGCATGCGTGTTTTGGACTTTTGTCCGACTGACTTGTGTACACGCGATCGAAAAGTCCAACAACAAACGGAAAACTTTAAAGCCTGCCATCCAACATTTGTCCGTGGAAAATCCAACAACAATTGTCTAATGGAGCGTACAAATGATCGGTTCTTCCGCCAACAAGTTGCCAACCCATAATTCCTGTCTAAAAATCCAATCATGTGTACAAGGCTTTACATCAAACACAGATAAGGGCTCTTTTGGCTCATTGGTATATGCAGAAAATTCCCTATGTACCACTATGGCGATCAAAGGCTGTTGAGGTTGCCAAAGTGCGTTGTGATATACCCTGTTATAGCGAATGAAGTATGCATCACTGCAGATCTACAATTTGAATGAATACCAGCCACCTGGAATGTGCTGATGGGCAAACAGCATGATGATGTAATAGGCAAAAGATAATGATGTAATAATGTAATTCAAACTCTAATAACACAGTTTAATGATTTTTCACTGGGAGCTCAGATTAGTTGCACAAAGTTACGTCTGAGGATTTGCCAGCTAATCAGCAGTATAGGATTGGATTCTGTAATCTGTTGGTATTGATCACAAGCATCATGGCAGCTTATTTAATTTTTTTTAACAATGATGCACCCAGGGGATGAGCAGCTGGACAGAAAGGATATATATTTATCACAGGACACACAAACAGATAGGCAGTAAAGCAGGTATTCTACTCACCTGGAAATCCTACGTTACAATTCATAGGCTTCTTTTACTGGGCCGGTCTTCCATGAGGGCCTGCTGCAACAGAAGAGGGAACATGTATATTTGGTGATTAAAATAAGGAAGCTAAAGTGATGCTATGAGTGAGGATCCATAGGGTTACAATGTACTAGGAACCAGGGCTGGTGTAAGGATTTTTGACACCCCAGGCAAAACCTCATTTTGCCGTGCCCCCTTGGCTCTGCCGTGGCCCCTTGGCTCTACCTCTGAATCCCCTTTGCCTAAGCATCAGTGTGACAGGAGCTGGCACTAGAGGAAGCATGTGGCTGCAGTAGAGAGCACTGATCATAGAGGCACACAGTGGATGTTTGCTTCCATTCCATCAGGACATGTCCTCCAGTGCTGGGCCTCTTTAAGTGCGGCTGCCTGAGTAACATGCAGCAGAAGCATCCCCTGCATCCTCCTAGATAAGCATGCTTTATTCCAGCAGCGCCCACTAGAGGTTCTAACATTTATTACTGTACAGAGGTATTTATAATACAGCACCAAAAACGTACATATCGTGGAGACAGAGATTGGGGAAACCAGCGGCCAGGAGCCCTAGGCAACAGTGCACCCTAGGCAGCTTCCCAGTTTGCCCAGTGATAGCACCGACATTGCTAGGAAAAGTACAGGAGAGAGAACAGATACAGTGCCTTGAAAAATTATTCATACCTTGTGAAATTGACCATGTTTTGTCATGTTACAACCAAAAACATAAATGTGTTTTATTGGAATTGTATGTGATAGATAGACCAACACAAAGTGGGACATAAATGTGAAGTGGAAGGAAATTGATAAATGGTTTTTATTTTAAATGTGTGAAAAGTGTTGCATGCATGTGTTGCAAGTGTTGTATTCAGCCCTCATTTACTCTCATACCCCCAACTAAAATCTATTGGAACCATATGCAATAACACAATATGATTTCGCAAGGGCCCTTGCAGAAATCCACAAATGGCATTTATGAGAGAAACAAATCTATCCTAAAGAATGGTACCATTTGGCTAAACTAGTGAACAGTCTGTGCTCACGAGCTCCCTCTAACGGGCGATCCTGCGAGCAGCTAAAGTCCACGTTGGGGCCAGGAGGTGCACATTAATGTTATAATCCACAAGGAACAGATGATATAGGAAAATTAATCCAATGAAGTGTGATGAACATCAACGTTGGTGAGCTGATCGCTGGCCAGTGTCAGTCACGTCTGTATAAACACTAGGAACAGTGAAAGGCCTCTAAGTTTAAGCTGGGGCCAAACAGAGGCGGGCGGCCTGTGAGGTAGCATTAAAGTGTCTGACTAGAGAGAGAGTTAGAAGTTGAGCATGTGCTCTCTCACCCGACAGGCCGATCTGCCTGGGTTCCTCTCAGAGGGTGCGTCAGTAAATCGCTGCTCCACAGCACAAGGGTCCCGGATGAGGGCGTTCCACTGTT
The DNA here is from genome assembly GCA_029574335.1 of Rana kukunoris. Lineage (NCBI taxonomy): Eukaryota > Metazoa > Chordata > Amphibia > Anura > Ranidae > Rana > Rana kukunoris. The sequence continues at coordinate 86,474,036 of CM056059.1, forward strand.
TCAGTTGTCAGCTGGGTTGCCTCTTAGATCTCCGGGTACATGGGCTGGACACTGGAGTCTTGCTTCCTTCCGGATGGCTGGTCTCTCAGTGAATTTAGGCCCAGGCTTCTTGGCCTAGCAGCACGGTTGTCTCTGTCAGTAGCTCCGCAGAGGAGAAGAGGCTGGTCCCGAGAGCAAACTGGCGCCACACCCTCTCCTTAAGTAACCTCCCCCACAAGTCTGTGCGGAGGTGTCACATGTTCAAATCTCGCAGGGCATTGTGGGAACTGTAGTCCGTTTCTACACAGAGTCAATGGAGTCCATATCTCCCGCTACTCGTAGTCCCACAATGCCTAACTCCTTAACGATAATGTCCAAAGGATGCATTTGTCTCTCTTCTGCCGAACGAGGCTGAGAGAAAAAAAGAAGGAAAAATAATGTCCCGATTTAAATGAAAGGCCGACACCACCTTTGACAAAAAGGAATTAACAGTTCGTAACACAACCCTGTCGTGGTGAAGGATTAAATGCGGTTCCGTGCATGACAGGGCCGCCAATTCCGACATACTAGCTGAGGTGATAGCCATCAGGGAGGCTAGCTTGCGTGACAGCAAGTCTAATGTAATTTCCTTAATAGGTTCAAATGGTTGCTTCTGTAATATAGACAGCACCAAGTTCAAGTCCCAAGGGCACATAGGTGACCTAATGTGGGGAAGCAAACGAGTTGCCCCCTGCATAAAGGTTTGGATCATTGAATGGGAGGCTAGAGGCCTTTGAAAGAATAATGATAGGGCCGAAGCTTGATCTCTGATTGTTCTCAAAGACAATTTGATTTCTACAGCTGATTGTAGAAAAAGACAGAATTCTCCCAATCACATATTTCCGTGGATGCCATCTTTTGGCTTCACACCAAGCAATATAAGCCTTTCAGACCTTATGATAGATCTTTCTAGTGACAGATTTTCTAGCATTCACTAGGGTAGACACTACTGATCCTGAGATGCCTTTCAACACCCTGGCTTCAATAGCCATGTGGTCAAATTTTGAGACAATAGATTGGGGCGACGTGGAAGCGTTACATGGCTCGTCTATTGTCAGTTTCATGATCTCCGGGAACAAAGGCCTTCTGGGCCAGGTTGGTGCCACCAGAATGACTGTAACGCCCTCTTTTCGAATTATGCCCAACCAGTGTGGGAGGAGAGGGATCGGAGGGAAAGCATAAACCGGGGAGTACTGGCTCCATGAAACTATCAGAGCATCTGTTCCAATTGCCAGATGATCTCTTGTTCGGGACACAAACTGCTGTAGTTTGTTGTTATACCTGGATGCCAGTAGGCAAATTTCTTGGAATACCTTTTGGTGTAGGGACCATTCCCCCAGGCAGATCTGCTGGCGGCTGAGATAATCTGCCTTCCAGTTCTCTACTTCCGTTATATGGACTGCCGACATAATTGGCACATATTTTTCTGCTCAGGCAAGTATGTAGTTCACCTTTTTCAGAGCTGAATGACTCCTGGTTCCGCCTTGGTGGTTTATATAGGCCACTGCAGTGGCATTGTCGGACTGGACCCTGATAGGGTAATCCTAAAGCTCTACCGTTCAGTAATGTAGGGCCAGACGTACTGCCCGTAATTCCAGAATGTTGATAGGCAGGAACTGTTTTGTTCCTGATCATTTTCCCTGGGCTGAGAGCCCCCTTTCGCAAGTTATGATCCTGCAGCCACCAGTTTTAGGCTTAAGTATGCCTGAAGGGGATAAGCACATTGTATAATCCAGGACTTTTCTTCCCATGTTCCAAGCCATCAAGATGTCTTGTTGTAAGGGTCTGGAATGGAATTGGGCATAGGACACCACCTCCAAGGAGGATACTATCCTCCCTAGAAGACTCTTGTCTGGTGCGCCTTATCTGACGTACCTTTCAAGGCACAGATCCTTACAGGTGGCAAGAATACTCTTGCTTGGACCGTGTTTAGGATCAGACCTAGATATTTTACATTTTGAAATTGGTCTCAAGGTTGACTTTTTAAATGCCGTACTGTGTATATTATGCTCTGTTCTAGAGCCTGAACTGAGTGATCTCTGAGCAGGAGGTCGTCCAGGTACCCAAGCACCAGAATCCCTTGGGCCCTTAAAAGGACTAGTACTGGTGCTAGGACCTTAGTGAATACCCGGGGAGCTGTAGCCAGCCCGAAGAGTAGAGCCGCAAACTAACAATGACGTTCCTATACTGCAAAATTAGGTATATGTAGATCTGTGTTTTTTATATCTTATGAAGGGTAGAAAGTCTCCCCTCTGGAGTGAGGTTACTACTGAGTGGACAGACTCTATCTGAAAGGACTGTAGCGCTAGATACTTGTTCAGGGATCTTTAGGTCCTAAATGGGCCTAGCGTCCATGTTTGGTTTCTAAACCTTAAAACAGATTTAAGTAAAACCCTGCACCCCTTTCTAGTATTGGAACCTCTACGATTACTCTTTGATGCACTAAATCTTGTTGTGCTTGAAGTAATACGTTTATTTTAGAGGATCCGAGGTAACGCTGGATCTTAAAAACCCACTCATCATGAATTGTTGTTTTTCAAATGTCCGCAAAGTGCAGGGGGCGTCCCTTCAAAAGGAGGTCAAAAGGAGGTCATGGTGCTGGGTTTAGAAGAATTTTGGACCCAGGGCCTTTAGTGGCACTGGCCTTGCGGCTTTCCCCAGCCCTAGCGTTCTGTTGGTGGTGCCGTTTCTGTTCTGTGACCCGGACGGAAACCTGATTGGAACGTATCGAGTAATTTATGGGTTTCTAAATGCAGTTGCAGCTGTTGTACAACTTCTTTCTCCATTATCTTGGAAAAAACATTTAGACCTGTTATGGGCCTCCAGTTGTTTGGGTCTTTGGGGTCAAGGCTGTTTTTTTTTTAGGATTGGTTTTATTGTACCTTGTTTCAGCACCATGCCCTCCTTGAATTATTGGTTTATGAGCTGCGTGATAGCTGGTGCCAGTATATCGGCACTTTCTTTCAGCAGTTTAGTGGGAATGATGTCATTGGGTGCTGTGCTGTTACGCAGAGTCCCAATGATGTTTTTGGTGGCACTGATGGTGATGGGTTTTAGGGTGAATTTTGGTGGTTGCGGTGGGTTTATGAGGATATTAGGTTTGGGATTTGGGGGCGGATTAGTGACGATTTCATTTTGCTGAATACTTTCGCAGATTTTTTCAATTATTTTAATGAAATAATCCGATAGTTCGTTGCAAAATTCTTGTGAGTCAGAATTGGGGGCCTCTAAACAAGCTGGATTTATCATCTGCGAAACCAGCTTAAACAGTTTGTGGGGGGGGGTTTAGGGCATTTGTGATGATGTTGGAGAAGTGATTTTTTTTGGCCATAAAGATTTCTTTATGTTTCTTTCTTTGTTATTGTCTTGTAAATGGTGTAGTTTTTATCTGAAGAGCTCCTTTTCCACGCAGCTTCTGCTCTTCTACGCTCTTGCTTTAGCAACGTCAGCTGGTCATTAAACCAGCTGGAGTTGTTTTTCCGGGGAACAATACAGCTTTAATTTGAATAGCTGTGTGTTCCCCACCGCGCCGCGTCATATATAGCCCCTCCCCCTTGTCCGGCATTTTGATAGACAGATCACCCATCCAATCCTGGGACGGGTAATCTGTCTATCAAAGTGCCGGACAAGGGGGAGGGGCTGTATATGACGCGGCACGACGGGGGAACACACAGCTATTCAAATGAAAGCTGTATTGTTCCCCGCGCTGATCAACTAGACAGTGGTGGCGGTGGTGGGGGGGAGGGCTTGGCTTTCTCTTTGAGGACTGCTCTTCTCCACTCTCCGCCCCCTCGCCTCCCAGAGCCTGACTGCTCGGGTCAGGCTCTGGGAGCATTTGCCCGAGTACAAGTACTCGCACAAATGCTCAGTATCGATACCGATAGTAGTATCGGTATCGGGACAACCCTACTTAAAGTGGTACATTGTTTTGCATGGAAATTTGGCATTTTATATTGTAGGTCTGTAATTAAGGTTGCCACCTCATCCCTTTAAACCCGAACACATATGAATTACACAGGTTCTGTGGCTGATTAAGGTGGTAATTAAACTCACCTTATCTGCATTAAATTAGCCTCAGAGGTGGCAACCCTATCTGTAATTCCTTTGCCCTGTACACACAAGCAGAATTTCCATCAGGAAAAAGTTGGATGGTTTTTCCGACGGAATTCCGCCCAAGCTTGGCTTGCATACACATGGTCACACAAAAGTTCTCTGAACTTCTGAGCGTTAAAAAAAGTGGAGTTCCACCCATTTTTTTATGTTTGTCTGTGCTGCATGCCCTAATCTCATAGTGTTCAGAATGGACAATTTTTATTTATTTTGTTGCTTGTAAACACCTTTATTTTGTAGTCCTTCATTACTTCCTCCTCCTTATTAGCCTAGGCTATTAAGTCACAAGGCTATTTGCAAGGGTTTCTGGGATAGGCATCATGTTTCCCAGTAGTCCTTGCAAACCTGACTGAAACCTATTACATTGCTTGTGCAGCACTGAGCATGTGCGAGATATGCAAAGCTGAAATCCAGGAAGTCATACAGTCTGGCTTCATGATGCCCACACTTAAGATGGCCAAGGTCTATTTCTAGATTATAAACTAAATGCTGTAACAACCTAACAAAACGGACATTAGTTTACAGACTAACTTTACTAGAATACTGTGTATTACAGAGGTATTTATATTTAAAAAGTGAAATTGTGGGTGGAACTCCCCTTTAAGAACGCGGTGACGAACAACAATACGACGAGGCAAGAAAAATAAGTTCAATGCTTCCGAGCATGCGTCGAATTGTTTCCGAGCATGCATGTTTTTTTGCGCATTGGAATTCCATACAGACGAATGTTTTTTACGCTACGAATATTTTCCGTTGGGAAAATAGAGAACCTGCTCTCAAACTTTTGCTGGCGGAAATTCCGTCAGAAAAAGTCAGATAGAGCTCACATCTGACTTTTTCTGACGGGAAATCCGATCGTGTGTACGGGGCATTAGGAATAACTCAATTAAATCTGGCCAAACCAGAGTCTAGTAGACATCCCGGGTATGATACATTTTGCAATCATAAATTATAATATAATAAATAACTATAAATTATTCAAAAAATAATAATAAAGTTTATTCAATAATGTAATCAACTCAAAAACACTGAAATTTGCTCAGTTGCAGAATTGTCGCTGTCATTACTTTCAATGTTTGATGACGAATTTCCTCACAAATCGCTATCGCTCAATTCTGCAAGTGATTCCTAATTTACTATCGCTGTTTTCTAGCTGCTCTAAAACAGCTTTTGACTTAAAGCGGAGGTTCACCCTAAATATAAGATCTCCCATGCGATCCAGCATACTGGCGTCAGCGCCAGTATGCTGTTTTTTTTTTTTTTTAATAGCACACTTACTGTATTATTGTAGAATTCCTTTTCTGTCCCCCGCGGTGGATGGCTGTAGTATAGCGCGTCACATCTTCCTAAAATACCCGATATGGACTCGGGTAATCTCGGCGAAAATGCGGCGCCTGCGCACAGACCTAGGAGCTGACTGCGCAGGCGCCGTATTTCTCCGAGTCCTATTTCGGAGGGCGTGACGCGCCATAGCCGTAGGACTCGGAGAAATACGGCGCCTGCGCAGTCAGCTCCTAGGTCTGTGCGCAGGCGCCGCATTTTCGCCGAGATTACCCGAGTCCATATCGGGTATTTTAGGAAGATGTGACGCGCTATACTGGCGCCGTCCACCACGGGGGACAGAAAAGGAATTCTACAATAATACAGTAAGTGTGCTATTAAAAAAAAAAAAAACAGCATACTGGCGCTGACGCCAGTATGCTGGATCGCATGGGAGATCTTATGTTTAGGGTGAAATACCGCTTTAAAGGGACACTTTTTGTCTGCTATGGACAATCTAGGCACTGGACAAAGCATTAGGGACAAAAGGCAGGTGAAATGATTTCATACAGTAATGTTACAGATTACAGTGTACTGTATGTTAATTTTGTGAAAATGGTGCAGCGCTGCGTATCTATAAATCTTATACAAAAAAATAATTATACATTTCATTAAACAATTTATGATTTTTTTTTTTTTTTAAAAACAGGTTATATGTAGGTTTCCAAAGCTATCACCGCTGTGTAAAATCCTATTTTAATGGATCCGATATTCAGTGCATCAAGGATGAGTATAAAACTCATAGGGCCAGATTCAGGTAGAAGTTACGTGGCTTATCTCTAGATAAGCCGCGTAACTTCTAACCTATGCCGGCGTATCTGTTTTCTGTATTCAGAAAACAAGATACGCCGGGATTGAGTTAAGATACGAGCGGCGTCATTGTATTTCGCCGTCGTATCGCAACTGCAATTTTAAAATGGCCGCTAGGGGCGTTCCCGCTGATTTACGCTGAGAATATGTAAATCAGCGAGATACGGCAATTCACGAACGTACGCGAGCCCGGCGCAGTCACTTTATGACGTTTACGTAAGGGTTTTCCCGGCGTAAAGATAAAGCAATAAAAAGCAGGCGCATCCTATGTTAAGTATGGCCATCGTGACCGCGTCGAATTGAAAAAGTTTTACGTTGTTTGCGTAACTCGTCCGTGAATGGGGATTGACGTCACTGACGTTCACTTCGAAAACACTGTCATAATTTGGAGCATGCGCACTGGGATACATTGACAGCTGGCGCATGCGCAGTACGTTCACTGTGGGATTGTGCCTATTTTAAATACTACACGCCCCCTACCCGCCCAATTTGAATTCCGCCGGCCCATTTTCCCTACGCCGTCGCAACTTTAGGAGCAAGTGCTTTGTGAATACAGTACTTTCTCCTAAAGTTTCGGCAAAGTAACGTAAATGAGCAACGTTACGCCGGAATAAAGAACCGCTCGCCATCCTGAATCTGGCCTATAGACAGATCACTCCTTGGCCTAGATTCACGTAGGGTGGTGTAACTATGAGCGGGCGTAGCGTATCGTATTTACGCTACGCCGCCGCAACTTAGAACGCAAGTGCAGTATTCTCAAAGCACTTGCGTCCTAAGTTACGGTGGCGTAGCGTAAATGTGCCGGTGTAAGCGTGCCTAATTCAAATGGGGAATAGGTGGGCGTGTTTTATGCAAAATAATCGTGACCCCACGTAATTGACGCTTTTAACGAACGGCGCATGCGCCGTCCGTGGACGTATTCCAGTGCGCATGCATCGGATAGAATGCCGAAGATACGTCGCACACTGCCTACGACGTGAACGTAACTTACGCACAGCCCTATTCGCGTATGACTTACGCAAACGACGTAAAAAGATACGCTTGTTCCGACGTCCATACTTTGCATGGGCTGCACCACCTAGAGAGCAGCATCTTTACGCCAGCGTATGTCTTACGTAAACGGCGTAACTAATTGCGACGGGCGCACGTACGTTCGAGAATCGGCGTATCTAGCTCATTTGCATATTCAACGCGGAAATCAACGAAAGCGCCACCAACTGGCCAGCGTACATATGCACCCAAAATACGACGGCGTAGGAGACTTTATTAAAAAATAAACCCTAAAAAGTTACACTTACAAAAAAAGAACAATAGAAACAGCATGTATCAAATCACCAGCTCATTGACCGCAGATCTAGACTAACGGTGCTTCGCTTGACATCACAGATTCGATTCCTCCCCTCTAAACGTGTGTCAGCCTCTCATTGGCCTTCATCAGTAGTTTTTAACAAAATTAATATTGCAATAGGTGTGGTGTATCACTATAAGTGACAAATAACAAACAAAAAACTGCGCTAATTTAGAAAAAACAAGGTACATATAAACACGTTAAATGTTTTGAGGCTGCAGCTGTCGTGTGAGGGCACAGAGAGAATGAATTAAATAGAGCAAAGCTGCGCCACTATAAGGTATACCTGAGACACTGTGACAAATACCATGCAAAAAAAATTTACATGCAATAAAATTTCCCAGGTCTAAACTATACCAACATACTAGAACCATTACTTTAAAATGTACCTATGACACTGTTTAAATAGGCAAAAAGGTCATGCAATAAAATATTGACGGTTTAAACACAAATCCTAAAAGTCCATCAGACAGCACCGTAGTGAATCGTGAGCCTAGAGTGATCCCTTCGTAAGCTGACAGGTGGGGGAGCTGTGGTGGCTCAACGTGATTGGCACTGCGCTGACAAGCCATTCACCTCTGCAGCCAAGGGTTCGGATCCCGGTCTCGGCTACATGTGAATTGAGTTTGGTGGTCTCAGCCCGGCTCCCGGTGGGTGTGCTATGCAAGGTACGCCTGTGCTTAGTACGCCCACCCCCCCCCCCACAAAAACCACCACAATTGCACGCACACAAAATTGGTTTAAAACACATGCACTTTGGCCATGCGGTCTCTTAAAATAAAGAGAGGCGAAGGACCTACAGGGCTGGCTGGGTGGGCTAGGCCCCCTCACTCCTTCATAGGGGGAGTCCCTCTGCCCCATTGGGGTCCCGTTCGGCCCCAGTTGGGCTCCCAAGAGGAGCAGGTAGGGCGGGGTGAGTGGGAGGCCCCCCTTCACACCCGCCATTGCCACCAGGGGCATGGAGAAGGATGGCGATTGCCTCCGGGGGGAGGGTCTGCCTACTCCCAACTCCTGCAGTCCGGCTCCTCTCTCTCGAGTTCACGCACAAAAATACACTTTAAGAAAAAAAAATAAGCTGACAGGTATACAATTTGATCATCAATCGCACCACCGTGAGAGTGTGAGCCTTGAAGTGATCCCTTCACCAATTAAGCAGTGGAGGCTTACCAAAGGCAAGCTCTAAGGAGCGGATGGCTATAGCCCAGCCACGGCATTGATGTCTGGAGGCTCCAATGTTTGTTCTTCCGGTCGATCTCGCGGCTGTTAGAATGAGCACGACTTACAGCTCGGCCAAGGGAACAATAAAGAACATACCATAGTGTGATTCCGTAGGAGATTGTTTTAATGTAAAAACAAATGGGTACTTACATATAAACAGTAAAATTAAGCATAAAAAAGCCGGCCGGCAGACGTTGGAGCGATACCTTCCCTCTACGTGATGACGAAACGCGTGTCCCCCAGACGCGTTTCGTCATCAACAGACGTTCTCAATGGGAACGTCTGTTGATGACGAAACGCGTCTGGGGGACACGCAGTGACGTCACCACGTAGAGGGAAGGTATCGCTCCAACGTCTGCCGGCCGGCTTTTTTATGCTTAATTTTACTGTTTATATGTGAGTACCCATTTGTTTTTACATTAAAACAATCTCCTACGGAATCACACTATGGTATGTTCTTTATTGTTCCCTTGGCCGAGCTGTAAGTCGTGCTCATTCTAACAGCCGCGAGATCGACCGGAAGAACAAACATTGGAGCCTCCAGACATCAATGCCGTGGCTGGGCTATAGCCATCCGCTCCTTAGAGCTTGCCTTTGGTAAGCCTCCACTGCTTAATTGGTGAAGGGATCACTTCAAGGCTCACACTCTCACGGTGGTGCGATTGATGATCAAATTGTATACCTGTCAGCTTATAAAGGGATCACTCTAGGCTCACGATTCACTACGGTGCTGTCTGATGGACTTTTAGGATTTGTGTTTAAACCGTCAACATTTTATTGCATGACCTTTTTGCCTATTTAAACAGTGTCATAGGTACATTTTAAAGTAATGGTTCTAGTATGTTGGTATAGTTTAGACCTGGGAAATTTTATTGCATGTACATTTTTTTGCATGGTATTTGTCACAGTGTCTCAGGTATACCTTATAGTGGCGCAGCTTTGCTCTATTTAATTCATTATCACTATAAGTGGTCAGCAGCTGTGTAGATACTCAGGGGGGTATATTTGATGTTTTTCACGTCATTACAAGAGTAATTTATTAGCATTGTGGTGCTGATTGTTTTTATCGCAGTGTACTGTATGTGTTATGTATTTTTCACTATTTTAAATTTGCCACCGAGCTTAAGGTGACCACGTGTCCCGGATTGCCCGGGACAATCCTGGATTTTGCAGGTCTGTCCTGGGCACATTCATTCTAGGACAATACAGTGTCCCGGGAATAAAACTGACACAGCCACCCCCCCGGCCAATCTTATGCCCCCAAAAAAGGCCACCACATCACCGCTTTACTCACTGACAGTACTTGTCCTGGACGGGAATGCCTGGAGGAGCACAATCCCGCCCCCTGCTTGTGATTGGAGAAATCATAAATCCTGCCTCTTGTGTCCAATCACTGTGCTGTGATTCATTACAGCACAAGTTGATTTTTGGGAAGGGAGGGTGTCCCTGAATGGTAGTTTGGAAATGTGGTCATCCTACCTGAGCTCCGCCCTCGTGCGTTGCGAACACTCGTAGGGAATGGAGCCTGGCACAGTAATACATTGGGCGGAGTACACAGCAAGCGGACACAGCAGGGAAACATCGCAGGATCCTGAGGACAAAGTAACTTTCCCTGGATATGGCGATGCAATTCCGAGTGTGGCTCGGGGTTACCGCTCTTGGTATGGAAAATTCACCCCGAGCCTGACTTGGGAATACCACTAAGATGGTTAAGGAAAGAGGTGGGTTAATAAATGTTCATTGTTTGCAGCTTGCTAATCAGCTCAGTTAATCACTATGATATTTCGGTTTGCTAATGTTTGATTGTTATCTGCTGCCATTTCAGTATAACTGTTCCTTCCTGATAAACCAGGGTACATCCTCTTCCAATGCCAGTATTCCAATACAGTAAAACCTTGGTTTGAGAGCGTTTTGCAAGACAAGCAAAATGTTTTAATACATTTTGCCTTGATATACAAGCAATGTCTTGATATAAGAGTAGCATCATGTCACAACTGAGTATAAAAAAAAAGAGAGGAGCATCTAAGTGTAGCAATATGGTTACATTTAATGAAGGTACAAGATTTAGCAACTTGTTGCTACAATTGGAGGTGCCTCTCTTCTCTTGTATACCCTGTACTTGATATACAAGTGCTTTGGATTACAAGCATGTTTCTGGAATGCATTATGCTCGCAATCCAATGTTTTACTGTATACTTGACTGATACTTAAATAGGGTATTTCGTTGCACAGGTTTCTGCATCTACAGTATATCCTCAGCCATACCAGGTGTGTCAGAGTGCAGAGCTGTTAGTAGAGTCGTGTCATGAGAATAGAGGACCCAACACATCAAGCAGCTTCTTTGGGTGGTAAGCGCTACATAACTTATAATGCTGTCAGCCCTGGTTAAAGAATACAAGGACATTGTAAAGTAGACTGACCCTAAAAATGTCAGTAGATGGCAGCATTGTACTTGCAATGTAAATTTCTGCCAATCTGTCACCAGATTTTCTGTGTACTTGCTGCATTCCCCCTTACACTAGGCTATAGATTACCAGACATCTAAAGAATAGCCATACATTTGCAACATTTCATTTAAAAACCGTTGTTTTTACAACCTTTATTTTTATTTTTTATTAATTTTAATTAATTACATTGGTCGTTATTATTATCATTATTATCATTTTTGACCGCAATGATGGAAAAACTGAAGGTTTATATCCAACTGAGCGAATTTCTAACCATGAATGTGATTCCTATTCTGAGTCACCTTCACCGCCATCTATCTTGAAATTGAACATTAAAATTTGTAACATTGTCATGGCTATTGAATTAAAATTTTTAGGACTTCTTATGAAAAATGTATAGTCGCTGACATTCCCTTCTAATGGGAGAGCACCTTATTGCTCAGGAGTTAGAACTTAAAGCGGAGTTCCACCCTAAAAATGAACTTTCTATTAACAGCTTGCCTTTAATGGCTGTTACTAGGCCTACTTCCTAGTCCTAGGTGGTTCAACTTCCTGTCCTAAGACCCCATTGCCTCCTGGGAAATGATGACACCCATTTCCCAGGAGTCTTTGGGCATTACTGTGCCTAAAAATCACCCAGCATGCACCTTTCCCTGAAAACCAGTAAGAAAAAGGAACTGGGCTTCACATGCCCACACATGCCCACACACATGATGGATAAGGCCACAACATGAGCTGGAGGATATAAGACAAGTGTTTGCAATGATTTCTGGAACGATTGGGGAGCTATTAATGTTTTAGGGACTATTTAATGTGATTAATTTTAGCTTGAAAAAAAAATGATGCCCAGAACCCCGCTTTATAGCGGAAATTCAGTAATTTTTCATCTTTCCACCCAATAAATCTTCTGCCCTTGTTGTTTTAACTGTAGATAGTAAAAAAAAAAAAAAATTCTGCCAGTAAATACCTTATACAGCCAACTTCCTGTCTCTTGTCTGGTCATTAGCCTAGGCTTATGACATCATGCACAGCTCTCTCACTCTCCTGAGAGTTTGCCAGGAAGTGAGAGGGCCAATGAGAGCTGCAGGGCTGCAGAGCTGGAGGTTTTTCCCTTTGTGTCTGTGTAAATCCAGGAAGTAAAACAAGCAGCAGCTTTATCTGCCCACAGTTAAAATGGTTGCAACCAGACTCAGTGGAGGGAGATTTCTGCAGCATATTACAGAATCACAGTATATACAGTTGTGCTCATAAGTTTACATACCCTGGCAAAATGTATGATTTCTTGGTCCTTTTTTCGAGAATATGAATGATAGCACAAAAACTTTTCTTTCACTCATTATTAGTATTTGGCTGAAGCCATTTATTATCAATCAACTGTATTTACTCTTTTTAAATCATAATGGCAACATAAACTACCCAAATGACCCTGATCAAAAGTTTACATACCCCGTGTTCTTAATACAGTGTAATGCCCCCTTTAACATCAATGACAGCTTGGTGCTTTTGTGGTATTTGTGGATGAGGCTCTTTATCTTCTCAGATGGTAAAGCTGCCCATTCCTCTTGGCAAAAACCCTCCAGTTCCTGAAAATTCATGGGCTGTCTTGCATGAACTGCACGTTTTGAGATCTCCCCAGAGTGGCTCAATGATAATGAGGTCAGGAGACAGATGGTCACTCAAGATCCTTCACTTTATTTTGCTGTAGCAGCCAATGACAGGTCGACTTGGCCTTGTGGTTTGGATCATTGTCATGTTGGAATGTTGCTTCCTGGCTGTTCCTCCTGTATTTTTAGATAACGTACTGCATTCATCTTGCCAACAATTTTGACCAAATTTCCTGTGCCTTTGTAGCTCCAACATCCCCAAAACATCAGCGATCCACTTCCATGTTTCACAGTAGGAATGGTATAGCTTTCATCATAGGCCTTGTTGACACCTCTCCAAATGTAGTGTTTATGGTTGTGGCCAAAAAGCATAATTTTGGTCTCATCACTCCAAATGACTTTGTGCCAGAAGGTTTGAGGCTTGTCTCTGTGCTGTTTGGCGTGCTGTTTGGCGTATTGTAAGTGGGATACTTTGTGGAATTTGCATAGTAATGCCTTTCTTCTGGTGACTTGACCATGCAGCCCATCTTTCTTCAAGTGCCTCCTTATTTTGCATCTTGAAACAGCCACACCACATGTTTTCAGAGAATCCTGTATTTCACCTGAAGTTATTTGTGGGTTTTTCTTTGCATCCCAAACAATTTTCCTGGCAGTTGTGGCTGAAATTTTAGTTGGTCTACCTGACCATGGTTTGGTTTCAACAGAACCCCTCATTTTCAACTTCTTGATTGTTTGAACACTGCTGATTGGCATTCTTAATTCCTTGGATATCCTTTTAAACATTTTTTTTCTTAATGTAGCGCTACCCCATTCAGGAGCCGCTGGTTGTTTTTGGGATCGGCGTATTAAGTTACTCTTGATGGCTTCTCTAGGGGTGATGGTAGTGAGTACAGGTAGTGAGCGAATGTCCAGTCAGCAATGAAGTTTTCAAATGCTTTATTTCCAAGGCCCAAAACGGTCAACATCAACACGAAGTGGGATAGGAAAGGTTGATGAAGCAGAAGAAGAACATTTGCAATATCAGGCCCAGGATAGGTAGGTAAAGCAAGCCTGCTTTCAACAATAGCACAGTTCATCGCCACTCTAGCCAGAGTGGGTGAAACACCTCCGAACAGACTCCTGTCACGAGCCTGGCAGCCGAAGTGTCACGAGTACCGTGCAGGGCATGGGATCTTCCAAAACCCCGCGACTCGGGAAACTGCGGTTCAAACAGATAGTCAGGTATGTCGCCATCATCAGACAAAGAGTCTCGGTCTGAGAGATTTAATTCCTCCACTGGTAGGCCTCGACCGCAGCCGCGGGAGGTTGGAGCAGATCCTACTCCGGTAGAGGCACGCCATACGGTGACCGCTGTAGAAGTGGTGGTCTCCGACGTGGTTTCGGCCTGAGTATCAGTCACTTTAGTCGTGTTGGCCACGCTCGATGTGTCACCTTCTTGGTCCGGGTTGTCCACAGGGCTTACCTCCAAGGAGCGAGGTGGCGAGGCAGCCGAAGGCAGAGTCAAGGTGGACGATACAGAGATTATTTCAAGGTCCCGGACTTCTGGTTCCACAATAACTACTGACAGGGAGGGTTCCGGCCATTCTTTTTCCTCCTCCTCCATGGTGACGGTAGCGGTGATGAAATCCACCCGATACTCCTTTGGGGCTTGATGCGGTGATGTTGCCACAAACAAGTACGCCGACATCGCTGGCATCGGAAAAAAGGCTTATTTTCACAGATGGTTCCCCACAACGGGACAAAATAGGACCAGCATCTCCGTTCCGATACTGGACAGGAGCACAAACTGTCCTTGGGCGGACAAGCGGACACCCGTATCCGTCACAGGTACACTGGAGGCGGTTGTCACAGAAAAGGCCCCTGGTGTGGTTGTAGGGCGTCTCAGTCCCGTGGGGGCAGCAGAGTTTTTCACCGTAGCAGACATCTTTCACTTGGTGTCTCCTTCTCTCTTGCAGGTGGGCGCTGTTCTGCTGAAATGGCATGAAGACTCTATTATACGTCTCACGCAGGGGTGGGAGACTCCTCCCAATTGAAATAACTTGTCCAGGCACGTTGTAGGCGCGTGCTATGCTGCACGTACGCCCAGGCTTAGCGGTGCAAGGTTAACTCCCTCGTTGCCGGACAGTTTTAAAAACACGATACCGAACACTTTTCGCTCTTTAGTAAATCGAGTACTCACTTTCTCCGTTGCTATGGGCGACAGCCGGATCCCAGACGAGCCCCCACGTGTAGCGCTACCCCATTCAGGAGCTGCTGGTTGTTTTTGGGATCGGCGTATTAAGTTCCCCTCTGTGGCTTCTCTAGGGGTGATGGTAGTGAGTACAGGTAGTGAGCGAATGTCCAGTCAGCAATGGAGTTTTCAAATGCCAACACGGCCAACATCAACACAAAGTGGTATAGGAAAGGTTGATGAAGCAGAAGCAGAACATTTGCAGTATCAGGCCCAGGATAGGTAGGGAAAGCAAGCCTGCTTTCAACAATAGCACAGTTTGTCGCCACTCTAGCCAGAGTGGGTGAAGCGCCTCTGGACAGACTCCTGTCACGAGCCTGGCAGCCGAAGTGTCACTTAGGTTGCTGGGAGGAACAGACCTCTGCCACAGGCCTGGCTCGGGCCTCTGCCACAGTACTTGGATGAGCTGAATGGATTCTTGAGCGAATCCTCCCAGTAAGTTCAATCAGGGTCACCGGTTAACAGTTTGAAGTGTACCTGTCAATCTCCCGGTCACCAGTTCCCGGATGGTTCGTTCAAGCCCTCTTGGAGCACCTGCCTCCGGGTTCTCCTCAAGCCGATCCCCCATCGAACGGCATACAGCCTGGGATACTTTTTAGTGCAGCTGGGGACCCAGTAAGTCACTGGGGCCCCTTTCAGCATCCGCATGGAACTCTGCGTAGCATATGACCCCGGCCAGGTAGGCCATATTGTCGGGGTCCGTTGGATGCGCACACCCTGAAGGTGGGTGCCGTACCTGGAACCTGGAACCCGCAAAGAACCAAAGAAGATGGAGATACCCTCCCCCAGCATGCCCGCGAGGGAAAACTCTTCTAATTTGCTGCTGGGGAAAAGTGGCACCGTCAGATCCCTTCTAGCGCCACCTGCCGCCCAGGGGTGTGAACATCACCCCTGGAGCGCATACTGACCCACAGGACAGTTTTGAATGACAGCAGCCCAAATTTTACACAATTATGAATGGGAGCAAAATAACTCTTCCATTCCCCATTAACTTTAGCGTAGCGCTCATACTGAAAGTAGGGCGGCGCTACATAAATAATAAACATGTTATACTTACCTGCTCTGTGCAATGGTTTTGCACAGAGCAACTCTAAACCTTCTCTTTTCAGGACCCCCGCTGGTCCATCAGGCCCCTCCTTCCTGCCTTAGTGCCCCCCACAGACAGCAGCTTGCTATGGGGGCACCTGAGCAGGTCACGCCTGAGACGCTGCTCCGTGTGTCCATTCACACAAGAAGCTGGGCTTGGCCCCACCCCTGCACTTTCCTCATTGACTCACTGGCTGTGATTGGCAGTAGCGGGAGCCAGTGGCTGCTGCTGCTGTCCCAGCAAATAAGGAGGGAAAGTCCTGGGAAAGCAGAGGCTCCCATGCACAATGCTGGTTCGAGCTGGGGCTTAGGTTAGTATTAGGGGGGATAGGGGCGCTGCTGCACACAGAAGTTTGCAATATTATTGCCCCTTCCCCAGGCAGCAATAATAATCTCAATCCCAGACAGCAATATTTTTTTTTATGTCTAGGCTGAGGCAGCAATAATAATGCCCCTCCGGGGGGTAGATTATTATGACTGCCTTGGGAGAAAGGTGTATTATTGGTGCATAGGGAAGGATTATTGCTGCCTGTGGGGGATTATTATCATGGCTTGGGGAAGACACTGTTATTTCTGCCTGGGAAGGCAGTGTTATTTTGCTACTGGGAGGCCCCATGAACTTAGCTTAAAGTGGAAGTAAATCCTTCTATCATTTTCAGCCAAGGAATCTGCCATCTTGGCCTATGTTTAATCTTCAACTGCCGTGGTGCTGCACATGTGATCAGTTATGACACCAGCCATTGGATGGTTTGACAGTTTGGTTGAGAGCACAACCAATTTGACAGTTGGCAATCCCGGCATGCCGAAAATTGAACTGCTTTTTGAAACTGTTAAATCGATGGGTTTACTTTCGCTTTAAGATAGGAGATGGTATTGTTTGGCTTTATAACTACTTTAAAGTGTTAGTAAACCCAGGACCCTGCGTTCACTATATCTGGTCTCCCACAGTACACAGAACACGAAGATGAAATTATTTTAGTAAATATAAACTGCTAAACCTCTCTCATCAGCAGTATATAGCTGACTTCTATCACTGTCTGGTTAAAGCTTGTAGGAGGAGTTTTCGTTCTCCCCTGACTGTCCTATGAGGCTGCATTACCCCCCAACCCTCTGTCTGAACAGTGCTGAATGGCCCTGTGCTGATCACATGCACCCTCCCAAAAAAAAAAAAAACTTTCGCAATATACACCAAAGTGTGCATAAACAGATTTGTTTAACTGTTGTAGCTTTAAAGTATGTTTTATAAAGTTATTAAATGAAATCTGTTATTTGTGTTGCATTTTTCAAAATCCATGTCCTTTTAAACTGAGGAAATCATAAGCAAACATACAGAAATTGATATACCAGGAAACAAAAAATATATAACTTTTAATGCCTGACAAAGGATTGCCAGAGTCCTGTGGATTTACACAGATAGTGACAGTTTTAGAAGCAGACAGTGTTTCTAAAAAATCAGTTTGATCAAATCGGCAGAGCTGTGTAATGAAGGAGGAATCATTGCTCTGATGACTCATTCTATTGCTTGTATAAATATCAAAAATATCAACTTGAGCTATTGAGATCTTTATACAACAGTTTTTTTTTTTTTTTACAGAGGAAAATATGTGGACATTACATAAACTTAAACTCTACCTTATTGACTAAAAAATGCAAAATAATAATATAAAATATTTCATGTTTACCTATATCAATTAAATTACCTTTTACATGTTTATATCTTACGCAGTATATTTTTACTTTAATAAATAAATGAGGAAACTACCGTATGTGCAGAACCATATTCCCATCATCAGACCTTGGAGGGTTAGTGAAAGGATAAGTCTACCCTTCAGGCTTGGAGCAGAAATTGTTTTTGCTTTACCTTTTGAGATGTTAGCTGGTTTTGTTGTTTGGAGGAGAATTGGGCTTGCATGTGGTTATACACTGGCCTTCACCCAAAACAGACTTCATTAGCGACTATAACATTGCCATTCCGGCTGAGAATATGAGTTTTCTAGACATTTCCAGGCCTAAGTAAGGATCACTGCTCAGCACAGATGTCTGGGGCTTTTGGGAAAGCTTTAAGGAAATCATTTTTCCCTCTTCTCAAATATTCAGTCCAATTCACAGTTTAATACTAAATTCTGTACCTGTTGATTCTGCCAGAAATCTTGTCAGCTGAAACCTTTCTGTGATCGCTGCACTGTTATTCCCTTTTTTTTTTTTTGCTGACTATGAAACACCCACCTGTATGCTAATAACAAAAGGGGGGGGGTTAAGTATTTTGTAATCCAGTCCTATAGTGAAAATGCTGCTTCTCCATAGATGCAATGAAGTGAGAGAGTTGTCACCCTAGAACAGGAAGTGTGTTGTTGGCAGGATGATATACATACCTTTTTAAAGGGCCCCAGAGGCTGCAACACCTAAGCAAGTGGCACCACTAACCAAACACTGCCATAAAGACCAGGGAACTCTCCAAACAAGTAGGGGACAATGGTGTTGAGAAGTAAGTCAGGGTTAGGTTGTAAAGAAATATCCAAATCTTTGATGATCCGTAGGAGCACCATCAAATCTATCATAACCACATGGAAAGAACATGGCACAACAGCAAACCTGCCAAGAGACGGCCGCACGCCAAAACTCAAGGACCGGGCAAGGAGGGCATTAATCAGAGAGGCAGCACAGAGACCTAAGGTAACCCTGGAGGAGCTGCAGAGTTCCACAGCAGAGACTGGAGTATCTGCTCCATAGAGTTGGGCTTTATGGCAGAGTGGCCAAAAGAAAGCCATTACTTTTGGCAAAAAACAAAATGGTGCATTTTGATTTTGCGAAAAGGCATGTGGGAGACTCCCAAAATGTATAGAGGTAGGAGTTATGGTCTGATGAAATTTGTCTGGCGCAAATCCAACACATCACATCACCCAAAGAACACCATCCCCACAGTGAATGGTGGTGGCAGCATCATGCTGTGGGGATGTATTTCAGCAGTCGGGACTGGGAAACTGGTAGGAGTTAAGGGAAGGATGGATGGTGCTAAATACAGGGATATTCTTGAGCAAAACCTGTACCACTCTATGTGAGATTTGAGGCTTGGGTGGAGGTTCACCTTCCAGCAGGACAATGACCCCAAACACACTGCTAAAGCAACTTGTGAGTGGTTTAAGGGGAAACATGTAAATGTGTTGGAATGGCCTTACTCCTCAATCCACTAGAAAATCTGTGGCCAGACTTAAAGATTGCTGTTCACAAGCGCAAACCATCCAACTTGAAGGGGCTGGAGTAGTTTTGCAAGGAGGAATGGGCAAAAATCCCTGTGGTAAAATGTGGCAAGCTCATAGAGACTTATCCAAAGCAACTTGGAGCTGTGATAGCCGCCAAAGGTGGCTCTACAAAGTATTGACTTTAGGGGGGTGAATAGTAATGCACATAGATTTTTCTGTTATTTTGTCCTATTTGTTTTTATGGCGCGTATGATACCATAGTGTCATCTTGAGATTGAATTGGAGAATGTTTCCCCCATTGAAACTCAGTAATGCGAAAGTGGTCCACACCCATGTCGGGATGGTAAATTTTCCAAATTAAAGGTCGCAAGTTATAAGCTGACAGAACTCCATAATGACTTAACACCAAGCAAGAAACTATACCGTAAGACTCTTTCACCTGATCTCCAGCAACTGCTTATAGATTAAGCCTGGGCCCTCGTTGCCTACAGAGATTGTGAACCCACTGTAACCTGAGTTAAGTAGCTTTTAAGCTAGTCTCCGGACTATTGTGGTTTTCTCCCACTCTGTTGGGGCACACAGTCCCTAGTGTCAGTGTGTGTCTCTCCCCTCACTCTGGCACCTCATCCTCCTCAGCCTCCTTTTTAGGCATGCTGGGGATTGTAGTTTATGCCCCATTTAATTCTATGGGCTGCATTGTCTCTATACCATGATGCTGCCCTCTTGGCTGCTGATTGGTCCCTCACTGCAGTCAATAGAGAGGCAGGAGAAACAGAGGACGTGGCGATCCCTGCAACCACCCGCTCTGTCTTCTTCCCGCATGCACTGTTTGATGGGGTGGAACCCGCAGCACAGCCACTCTTGTCCCCATGAGGAGTCTCCCTGCTATCCGAGCTGACAGGAGGTGTGTGGGGGGGGGGGCAGTGGTTGCTTGCTGTGTTTGCTGTGTGTGGGGGGGGGGTTAAAGAATGCGGGCTGTAGTGGCGGCTGGCACCCGCTACATTTGTAGTTCAGTTTTTTTGCTCTACTTATAGTACTGCTTATTTCACAGTTGTTTCTGTGTCTTTTTATTATACATTAGAGGATGTGGTTCTTTGTACAGTCCCAGGAAGATTTACCAGCAGCTTATGCATACTTCCTTCTGAGCTGCAAAATGGAAATAAAAGAAGCAATGTTGTCTAGAAATCCCATAGGCTTTCTAATGGTCCTTGTTCTGCAGTTATTGTCACATCTATAATTATATTTCAATTACAGGCTGAGGCTGGAGTTAAGAATTGTTCTAGTTGAGTCATCCTTGGTAGTTAACATCTGTTAACCAATAATGCGTATATTATGTGTAATCTACTCCTATTTAAAAGCTCTGGAATTATGTTATTGGAAATCAGGTCCCAACATGCCTCATAATAATGACACCAGGGACGAATTTAGATTTTTGAAGCATGTACAGTGGGTATAGAAAGGAACCACACTCCTTTAAAATAATCACATTTTGTTGCTTTGCAGCCTGAAATGAAAAAAAGACACAGGGCCAGATTCAGGTAGAGTTACTCTGGAGTATCAGTGATACTCCAGCCTAACTCTCACTTTGAGCCGGCGTTTCTGTTTTCAGTAAGCAGAAAACAAGAAACGCTGGGTTGGAGTTCCTATACGAGCGGCGTAATTGTATTTCGCCGTCGTATCGGAATTGCAATTTTAAAAATGGCGCTGGGGGCGTTCCCGCTGATTAACACCGAGAATATGTTAATCAGCGAGAATCGGCAATTCACGATCGTATTCGGGCCCGACCCAGTGACTTTCCGACGTTTCCGTAAGAGATACGCAGCGTAAAGATAAAGCAGCCCCCTAGTGGAGTATCCTATGTTAAGTATGGCCTTCGTCATCGCGTCGAAAAAAAAAAAATTGGAGTCGTTTGCGTAAAACGTCTGTGAATGGGAATTGACGTCATTGACGTTCCCTGAAAGAATTTGGAGCATGCGCACTGACAGTCGATGCATGCGCAGTACGTTCGCCGCGGGATCGCGCCTAGTTATAATAATACACGCCCCTTACCCGCCCAATTTGAATTCCGCCGGCTCATTTTCGCTACGCCGCCGCAACTTTAGGAGCAAGTGCTATGTGAATAACAGTACTTGCTCCTAAAGTTTTGGCGGAGTAACGTAAATGAGAAACGTTACTCCAACATAAAGATTCGCCCATCTACCTGAATCTGGCCCACAGTTTTTGTTTTATCCAGCTGTATTTACTCAGTGCAACTTATAACATCCAAGTGAAAGATATAACACCAACATGTCAGAAAAAAAATCAAAAACAGAATCACTGAGTTGGAAAAAGGATCACCCCCTCCTGAAAATTACTAGTAAACTCAAGCAGGTGTAGCTAATCTTCTAAATGGCACACAAAGCCATTTGACTTTCAACTTTGATCAGCTGTGATTTTTTTGATTAGCTCAGCATGAAAAGAGTTTTCCTGGAGCATTTCAGTCCCTGGTAGTGCAACTGAAGCATACAATCAACTATGGGTGCCAAGGTACTGTCAAAATATCTCTGGGGTTGTGGACAAGCACAGGAGCCCTGAGCTGACACCACCGAAATACCTTGGTTGATGAGATACATGTTTAACTTATGTCATGGAAATCACAAAACAGGCAAAAGAAAAAAAAAACCTGAGTCTTGCAAATGGCAAAACAGCAATGAGAAAAGGCAAGATAACACAATACAGTATCACTTTAAGCCACTCCCACCCATCCTGCAGTACTGGAGATTTTAATGATAGCTTTCAAATAATTTCTCCAAGTGAGAAAATTAAATAATAAGAAAAAAACAAACACACGGCTAGCTCACTTGGGGACTCTCAGTGAGAAGAGGCAAAGTTTAAGGAATTTAGGCGAGTACATTTTGCAGAAGATACACGTGAAGAACTCTTCTGCTGGCTAGTTGGGGCCCATACATTGGTGCACAATAAGAATGTAGTATCTTTGAAGAAAGCAGGGCTACACAAGGGATACAGTGCCTTGCAAAAGTATTCACCCCCTTGGCTTTTTACCTATTTTGTTACATTACAGCCTTTAGTTCAATGTTTTCTTAATCTGAATTATATGTGATGGATCAGAACACAATAGTCTAAGTTGCTGAAGTAAAATTAGAAAAATACATACATAAAACTATTTTTCAGAAATAAAAAAATTATAATTGGCATGTGCGTATGTGCGTATGTATTTACCCCATTTGTTATGAAACTCATAAAAAGCTCATAAAAATCTCTGGTGCAACTAATTACCTTCAGAAGTCATATAATGAGTGAAATGATGTCCACCTGTGTGCAATCTAAGTGTCATATGATCTGTCATTATATATACACACTTTTTTGAAGGGCACCAGAGGCTGCAACACCTAAGCAAGGGGCCCCACTAACCAAACACTGCCACGAAGACCAAGGAACTCACAAAACAAGTAAGGGACAATGTTGTTGAGAAGTACAAGTCAGGGTTAGGTTATAAAAAATATCCAAATTTTTAAAGATCCCTAGGAAAACCATCAAATCTATCATAACAAATTGAAAGAACATGGAACAACAGCAAACCTGCCAAGAGACAGCCGCACACAAAAACTCACGGACCATGCAAGGAGGGCATTAATGAGAGAGCCAGCCCAGAGACCCAAGGTAACCCTGGAGGAGATGCAGAGTTCCACAGCAGAGACTGAAGTATCTGTACATAGGACAACAATAAGCTGTACGCTGCATAGAGTTGGGCTTTATGACAGAGTGGCCAAAAGAAAGCCATTACTTTCAGAACAAAACAAAATGGCACATTTTGAGTTTGCAAAAAGGCATGTGGGAGACTCCCAATATGTATGGAGAAAGGTGCTCTGGTCTGATAAGATTAAAATTGAACTTTTTGGCCATCAAAGAAAATGCTATGTCAGGCACAAACCCAACACATCACATCACCCAAAGAACACCATCCCCACAGTTAAACATGGTGGTGGTAGCATCATGCTGTGGGTATGTTTTTCAGCAGTCGCGGCTGGGAAACTGGTCAGAGTTGAGGGAAAGATGGATGGTGCTAAATACGGGGATATTCTTAAGCAAAACCTGTACCACTCTGTGTGTGATTTGAGGCTAGGACGGAGGTTCACCTTCCAGCAGGACAATGACCCCACCACACACTGCTAAAGCAACACTTGTGTGGTTTTAGGGGAAACATGTAAATGTGTCGGAATGGCTTAGTCAAAGCCCAGACTAAATACAATAGAAAATCTGTGGTAAGACTTAAAGATTGCTGTTCACAAGCGCAAACCTTCCAACTTGAAGGGTCAGGAGCAGTTTTGCAAGGAGGAATGGGCAACAATCCCAGTGGTAAGATGTGGTAAGTTCAAAGACTTATTCAAATCGACTTGGAGCTGTGTTAGCCGCAAAAGGTGGCTCTACAAACAGGGCCCCAAGCAAAATGGACAATGACATTTGTTTTCAAGTTGAGAAGGGGGGGGGGGTTTGCTACCGAAAGTGACTTCTTAGTTCTTCCTCCTCCCTCCTCCCGTGCAGCGACCGAGTTTCGAGGGGGGGGGCCCAGCAGGCCAGCTCGGGGCCCCAAGCAATTGCTTGGTTTGCCTGTCCTGTTGCAATGGCCCTGTCTACAAAGTATTGACTTTGGGGGGAGGTGAATAGTTATGCACATTGACTTTTTCTGTTATTTTGTCCTATTTGTTGTTTGCTTCACAAAAAAAAAAAAAAAAACATATTTAAAGTTGTGGTCATGATCTGTAAATTAAATGATGCAAATCCTCAAACAATCTATGTTAATTCCAGGTTGTGAGGCAACAAAACACGAAAAATGTCAAGGGGGTGAATACTTTTGTAAGGCACTGTACCTTTAAAAAAAAAAAAATTTGTATGTTTGACAAGTGCAAAAAAAAAGTTGTTCATCCAGTCACATATCTTGTGAGGGGATAACTTTCTATACTGTTTCTGTTAGCATTAGGGATGCACTGATACCATTTTTCTTACAAATACAAGTATACTGTATATCATGTGAGGGGAAAAAAATGTGTTCCAGTTGCTGTATTTATCTCCTTTTATTGTTTATATGAAGTTCCACCAGCTCAGATTTCAAGCAGCCACAGATCAAATAAAATGGGAAGATAGTGGAGCGTCCAGAGCGACAGAAAGTTTTCAACTTTTTCCAAACTAAACACAACTTATAAAGAAAAGAAGAAAGCTGAACTTCTGGATGGAAAGAGAATCTAGCGGAAGGGAGAGGCAGAGCTGGAGGTGGTGTCAGCTCTCCAGTGAGATGAATCCTCTTGTTTATTTATATAGTTATAGCCCAGTACTGTCTTTCATTTAGCTCTTTCTAAATGTGTCTTAAAGGAGCCCCAAACTGTAATGTCATTGTGCTATTGTTTTTTTAGTTTTTGTTTTATTTTGTTATCTTAATTTTTTTAAGTTTTATAATTTTTTACTTTTATAACAAGTCATATAGATATCATTTGTTTTATGGAGGATCAAGCTTAAATTTGCAAGCAACTGTTTTAAGCTTCTTCATGCTTATCAGTGCAAACAACAAAGAGCTTGATGCATTAAAGACAGCTTGCACACTGATTATTTCTTAAAAGTTTAAAGTGGACTTCTAGTTTGAATTAAAAAATTAAATCGTTGCTCAGGGCTTGTAAAAATACATTCAGAGCATGAGAACTTTGCTGTATCCAGTGTTGATGTATAGTGTAGCTATTTTTATTTATTTTTTCTTTAGGATGTTCATGTTGTCAATCAAAATGTCCACAAGGTGGCAGTATCTTGTCTTAAAATTAAATTAGGCCAAAACTACACAGACAGGAGTTTTAGTTCCACAGTTGCTGGATATCAACCTGGAAGTTACATCATTTGTAGGGATGAGCTTCGAGTTCGAGTCGAACTCATGTTCGACTCGAACATTGCCTGTTTGGCGAACAACGAACAATTAGGGGTGTTCGCGGCAAATTCGAAAAGCCGCGGAACACCCTGTAAAAGTCTATGGGAGAAATTTAAAGTGCTCATTTTAAAGGCTAATATGCAAGTTATTGTCCTAAAAAGTGTCTGGGGACCTGCATCCTGTCCCAGGAAACATGTATCAATGCAAAAAAAAGTTTTAAAAAACGGACGTTTTTTCGGGAGCAGTGAATTTAATAATGCTAAAAGTGAAACAATAAAAGTGTAATATTACTTAAAATTTCGTACCTAGGGGGGGGGGGGGGGGTGTAAAGTCAGCATGTGAAAAAGCACATGTTTCCCGTACATAGAACTGTCCCTGCACAAAGTGTCATTTCTGAAAGAAAAAAAAGGCATTTAAAACCGGCTTTATGGCTAATTGTCGGCTATTCAGAGATGATTCATTCATAAAAAATAAAAAGTGTTGGGGTCCCCCCAAATTCCATTAACAGGCCCTTCAGGTCTGATATGGATATTAAGGGGAACCCCGCCGTCAATTAAAAAAAAATGACGTGGGGCTCCCCCTAAGTATCCATACCAGACCCTTCAGGTCTGGTGTGGATTTTAAGGGGAACTCCACCCCAAATTTAAAAAAAAAATGGCGTGGAGTTCCCCCAAAAATCCACACCAGACCCTTATCCGAGCACGTTAACCTGGCCGACCAGGTTATTTTTTTTATAAAAAAAAATCCTTTATTAATAAAAAAAAAAAAATCCAGCGGTGGTAATCCACTCTCGATGCAGCTCCCTGCTCCAACGTTGTCTTCTATCCAGCGACGGATGATCTCTTCAGCGACGGGTGATCAGCGGTCCGGTTCAGCGATGAGAAGATCCATCCATCCAGAGCGCAGCAGGCGAGCTCCTCTCCCTGCTGGACACAGCCCAGAGGAATGACGCGCTGGAGCTTTGACATTTCTTATATAGGAGAAGCGGCCACCCGTCACGTGACCCCGCCCCCTCTGACGCACCCTCGGCTACGTCACTGGGAAAGCCCGGTCTTTGGACCGGTGAAAGAGCGGTGTGTTTACCGGTGTTTTAGCGCTCATTCCCATTGAAAGCAATGGGAAACCACGGCTATACTGTATTAACCCTTTTTCGGCCGCTAGCGGGGGGTAAAACTGCACCGCTAGTGGCCGAACACCACCGCAATTTTGACGATAAATCGCCACCGCACCTCCCGCCCCAGTGTGAAAGGAGCCTTAATTCTTTCACGTCCAGCCACAGCTTCCCATCAAATGGGTCTTTACATCCAGGAGGTGGAACAGACTTCCCAATCACACAACCACTGTGATTGGTTACATGGGCAGCAAGAGTTGCTTGTTGCAGGTTTTTATAACTTTAACTAAAAGTAATTTTTATATGGCTTTCATGTTTTTACATGTGGGGGAGAGGGGGTTGTATGGTGCACCACTGTGACATGCCACCAAGGAGTACAAATATTCTGATATGGCTGCAGAGAAAATGCTCCTACAGAAGTTGCTGCAAAACAATTATTACATTTTTTTTTCAGTTGCAGTATACAAAAATACAAACAGTAAACCCCAATCCATAAAGACCAAAAAAATAAAAAATAATAAAGTTATATTCACAGTGAACAGTAACCTGCGACTAATACATACACACCCTAATCACCCTGTACAGCATAGATTCCCCCTACTGCCCTGAGCCCCCCTCTTTCCCCCACAGTGCTGCTGACTTCCCTCCTCTCCTCTCCCATTGGGTGGCTTTGGCCTTGGCCAATTATGTCTCAGGGGGTTTAGTACACTCCCCACACTATAAAAGGCCACCTGCAGGTCGGCCTTGTGTAGTGTGTTGCGGTGGTTAAAAGAGAGAAGACAGAGAGAGAGAGAGAGAGAGAGAGAGAGTGTGTAATTTTTAGTAGGTAGATAGAGCAGGCAGGCTAGTCAGTTAAAGTTACAGTGTGTAGAGGATATATATGCATGTAGGTGTTGTACATATATTTATACACTGTATAGTTTAGCTAGATTAGCTCTTCCCAATTTACTGGCAGGCAGGTGATTGTGCTAGCTGCAGTATTCTCACATGGTGTATTGCCTGTGTCCTCTGCAGTGTGCACCATAAAGCCACGTGGTGTGTGTACTGTCTGTGTCTGTGCTATTTTTCTCAATGATTTCCATCCATATTGCAGGGACCAGACATTACATTAAAGCTGCAAGCAGTTTTAAATTACTTTTTTCTTATAGTAATCTCATTTTGTGCAGGGACAGTTCTAAACACGTGCCACTTCACAGGCATACTATAGAAACCCATCAGGTATGATATTTAAAGGAATAATTTTTTTTTTATATATATATATAAAGGGTCACTAAAGGAAAAACATTTTTTAGCTAAATAGCTTCCTTTACCTTACTGCAGTCCTGTTTTCATGTCCCCATTGTTCATTTTTGCTTTGATGTTGCTGTAATTCCTCTCTGTTCTGGACACTTCCTGGTTGTCTGTTTCCTGATAACCACATTACTGGGAGCTTTCTCACTGTGGTCAGTAATCAAGGAGGTGTGATTACTCCCCCCTCAGCACCAATCTAGTTTTGTTTTACAAACCATCACTGCCCTCTATTGGCTCTCTGGTACATCAGAGAGACAGGAAACAACAGCAAACATTTTTTAAAAGGAATCAGATAACTATTTTGTCTCTATACCCTGTAAACAGTCATTTTAGCCCAAAAAAATCTTCCTTTACAACTCTGAAATTCAAATTTAGAATAGAATATAGTTGAATAGAATAAATTAGAATTCAAATAGAATAAAATAGAATAGAAAAGAAAATAATAGAAAATAAAATAATAGAAAAGAATAGAGTAGAAAAAAACAAAATAGAAAAGAATGAATATAACAATATAACCATCTTTCTCTTTTATAGAATAAAATGAAAAAAATAAATAATACCTTCTTCCGAAATGACATTTTCAAATAGAATAGAAAAGAATATAATATAATATAAAATAAAATAATAGAATATAAATTAAAAGAATAGACTAGAAAAGAATAAAAATGAAAAAAAAAAACAATAGAATGGATTAGAAAGAATATAACCATCTTCCAAAATTCAAGTTTCGAATAGAGTAAATGGAATTCAAATTCAAATTGATTCAAATTTTCCAAATTCGGTCGAATTGAGTTCAATTTGACTGAATATAGATCATTCAATTTAATTTAATCTTGACTTAACAAAACGAATTCCGAAAACTAATTAAACAAATTTATGTAAATGATGAATCAAAACAAATTTTTTTGTTCTGCATGTCTGGTGTATTCTGCCAATAATTGTGCCATGTCTGAGCCCCTAGCTAATCATTCATAAGTGGTAGATAATCTGTTGATATCTTTGCCAGGCAAAAGATTAAAGATGGAAATACACTCTTAATTTTTTTTATTTGTTAAATTCAGCCACACAAAGAAGATGGATGAAGGAATCCGCGCCCCCTTCTTCCCCCCCAGGAGATTATATTCTGACAGCAGCACCCACCACTTCACAATATCCTGGTGAGCAGCTGGAAAAGATTGGCTGTGGCTGCTGATTGAGGCTTCATTCACATTAGCGTGTCTCCAAAGTCACACGCTTCCCAGTGTGACTTTGGAGCAACTACTTAACCACTTCAGCCCCGGACCATTTTGCTGGCCAAAGACCATAGCATTTTTTGCGATTCGCCACTGCATCACTTTAACTGACAACTGCGCGGTCGTGCCACGTGGCTCTCAAACAAAATTGAGGTCCTTTTTTTCCCACAAATAGAGCTTTCTTTTGGTGGTATTTGATCACCTCTGCGGTTTTTATTTTTTACGCTATAAACAAAAATAGAGCGACTATTTAGAAAAAAAAACAATATTTTTTACATTGTGCATAATAAATATCCCCCAAAAATATATATAAAAAAATGTTTTTTGCTCAGTTTAGGCCGATACGTATTCTTCTACATATTTTTGGTAAAAAAAAAAAAAATTGCAATAAGTGTTTATTGATTGGTTTGCACAAAAGTTATAGCATCTACAAAATAGGGGGTAGTCTTATGGCATTTTTATTAATATTTTTTTGTTTTACTAGTAATGGCGGCGATCAGTGATTTTTATCATGACTGTGACATTATGGCGGACACATCGGACACTTTTGACAAATTTTTGGGACCATTGTAATTTTTACAGCGATCAGTGCTATAATTATGCACTGATTACTGTCAAAATGACACTGGCAGTGAAGGGGTTAACCACCAGGTGGCACTGAAGGGGTTAAGCGTGCCCTAGGGAGTGATTCTTACTGTTAGGGGTGTGTGGCTACATGTGACACGTCACTGGTCGCTGTTCCCGATCACAGGGAACAGACAGTCAGTGACAGTGTCACTAGTCAGAATGGGGAGATGCATGTTTGGCTCCATGCACACTGAAGCTGATAAAAGCTATAAAAAAAACACCAGTAGCTTTGCAGGAAGCCTTGCATCATTTTTTAGCGGTTTTGCAATAGCTTTAATCAGCGTTTTTCAGTGTAGCTTTTATCAGCTTTTTTTTATTTTTTTATTTTTTTGACTTTTTTTTATTTTTTATATTTTTTGGACTTTTTTTTTATTGTTTATTTTTTTGACTTTTTTTTTTCTCCAATGTATAAAAAACGCTGGCGCTGGCGTTTTTGAGCGTTTTTCGGCGAAAAAATGCACTTTGAACGCAAATTTCGGGCGTTCAGAAAAAAGCCAATAAACTCCAAAGCTCATTAACACTGAAAAACGCCCAGGTGTGCATGGGCACATAGGCTAACATAGAGTTCAGTTTATGGGCTTTAAAAAAAAAAAGACAAAACGCCAATAAACTGCAGTTTATCAGCTTCAGTGTGCATGGAGCCTTACACTTGCCTCTCCCTGTTCTGCCACTCTGTGACCTGATCACAGGACACCGCCTGACATCAAATCCGTGGGTCCCGCGGGCACAGTCACGGACCTCGCGGCAGGCATAATATACGTTATAGGAGCCAGTCGGGAACTGGTTAAAATTCTATGGATCGAAGGTCACACCAACTCCGGCGTTACACGAGATGCGCGGCGTAAGTCTAAATTTGCGCATGCGTTTCGATGCTCCGCATCCCCAAAACGAGATACGCAAGAAATCTACTTTTTTTGGACCGGTGTAATTTCGATAGACCGGCGTATCCGTCCGCGCAAAACTGCGCTAGACACACCATTGATTTGCTATTCAAATATGCAAACGAGGGAGTTACGGGGATCCACAAAAGAACGTTGGTGCAGCGCAGGCTACGCGCCGTGCGCAACAGCTGCACGTCCTGTCTAAAATTAGACCATATAAAAGGTGGAATAAAATTAGACAATCCGTCTACATGTCAGCTAAAGCAACACTGTTAGTGAGGAGCTGAGCAGTCACACTTGCTGCACAACAAACTTTATGCCAAGATGCCAGGGGCATCCTTGCTCATAGCTATACTAATGACTTTAGATGAGCAAAGAAGGAGGAGGGCACGGGAGAGCATATACCGCACACGCATAGACCTCTTTGGCATGAGTGATTCTGAGGTGTATCGCATCTTCAGATTCACCCCTCATGCCATCCTGGAATTAACCATAACCCTGCAGGATGACATCACCAGCCCAACACACTGCTCACATGCAGTGCAGCCACTGGTCAAGGTCCTGGCAACACTCCAGTTCCTTGCCAGTGGCTCTTTTCAAAGAACAAGTGGAGTGGTGGCTGGGATGTCACAATCCTCCATGAGCAGATGTGTGCACCAGGTTATCCCTGCAATCCTCAGATGCATGGCCAACCAAATCATCAGACCCACCACTGAGGACCTGCGGCTGAAGGCAATGACAGATTTCTACAGAATTGCCAGATTCCCACGCACCGTGGGGGCCATTGATTGCACACATGTGGCACTCCAGCCCCCCCATGAGACAGAGCACATATAGCGCAATCGGAAGCATTGGCATTCCATCAAGGTACAGGTGATAGTCGATGCCCAAGGCCTCATATGGCACGTCCGTGCCAAACACCCCGGACCCCGAACACCCCGAACAGAACGTGTATGGGGACACCTGGCTGGTTGGTGAGTGACATGGGTGGCAGGCATGACTGTCCCCCCTCCATGATGCACACATCACAAGGGGCACATGCATGACTAACATCCTCCTGTCTTTTCCCTTACAGGTGAGTCTGCATATGCACTGGGACCCCATTTCATGACTCCTATCCGGAACCCCCAAACCCCAGGAGAGGAAAGATACAATGAAGCCCACGCCCAAACACGTGCAGTGGTGGAGCGCACCTTTGGCCTCCTGAAGTCACGTTTCTGATGCCTGGATAAGTCTGGGGGGACCCTGCTGTATTCCCCCAACTTCGTGTGCCAGATCATCGGTGCATGTTGCATGCTGCACAACTTTGCAGTAAAAAAGGGCCTGGAGATTGACATACGTGATGACCTGACCCCTGAACCAGACAATCCCCCCCTAACCGAGGCTACCCCATCTTCTGAGGGAAGAGCAGCCAGGAGACAGCTCACATTAGGCATCTTTGCACGTTAAACACACACATTAATCATGGCACAATGAGAATGCATGCATGCACACCACATCCTCATCAAATTGGATTAGCACAATCCCACCATGCAGGACTTGTGAGCAGCAACGCCACGCCACGGCTCCAATTATGTCACTGTACATTCATACACCATTCACACGGACCTGGGGATCACTTCTCCGGCAGGAATGTCACCCCCACATTCCGAAATCATTCACAACACAAAAAAAAAAATTGTCCACCAAAATAAATAAAAATTCCAGCAAAAAAAATAATAAAATAAATAAATAAAAAAGTCCTGGAAAAAAAAAGGGGGAAACCAAATTGATGCCGCTGGCGTGACCCACGCCTGGGGCGCCCACGGCCCCGGCTCCTCAGGGGAGACTCATGGGAAGGGGGGGTAATCCGGGGAAGAAGGAGCAGCCCCTGGTCTCTGCCCACTTGGCGGCCTGCCCTCCAAGGCCACGGCAATTCTGGTGAGGCCAGCACTTAGTGATGCCGTATTGGCCTGGATAGCCTGGGTGAGGGCCCTCACATCCTGCCCAACGTCTGCTGTAGTAGTCTGCAGTTCGTTTAGGCAGTTTGTAAGAGCCAGGGAGTGGCAGTCCAGGTCCCCAAGCGTATCCTTTATGGAGGACAGGCTCTCTTCCATCCGCACCAAAGTCTGGCTGACCTGTCCCAGATGGTGGGTCTGAAGGGCCTGGTCCCTTCTCAGATTGGCGGGCCCCCTGGTCTTCTGGGATGACTTCCTGCCTCCAGCTGATGCTTGTGGCCGGGGAGAAGGGGAGGCCCTTGGGAGGGGAGCCCTGTTGGGGAGGAGTGGGAGGGGCTACCCCTTATGGAGGGCTGGCTGCTGCCAGCCAGAGGGGAAGACTCCTCCAAAAACAACAATCCACTGGCTGACATGACATCCTCCTCAAACTCCTCCTCCTCCGAGGACTCCAGCCTTGTCTGGGGGTCCTCATCAGGCTGGTGTCTAGGGGATGGTGCTGTCAGGCCAGATGGCCCAGCACCCTCCTGCACATCTGTGGATGACACAAAACATTCACAGGTTGGAGGATCCACACACTTGCCACATATTCCTTTCTCCCATCCCCCACACATGCTACACACCAGATAGGAAAAAAAAAACCTTACCTGGCATCACGGCCTCCTGACTGGAGTCATAGCCAGGCAGGCCCTCCACTTGTTGTCTATTAAAGGTGTGGGCCACCGCACGCTCCTCCACTGTCAGCCTAACAGGGCATGGTGGGCCCCTTCCAGTGTCCCTGGCATGGGCTGCCATTTTGGCCAGCTTCCCACGGACCACGCGCCGGAGGTCATTGATTTTCTTTACGATCCCCTCGCGTGTCCGGGTCTCCCCCCCCCCCCCCCAATGCATTTACCTGGTCGGTAATGTTCTGCAAAATCTCCTTCTTCCTGGCCGGGGTGGTGTTGGCACTCTCCGGGCCGTGAAGGAAACGGCCATATTGGGTAAGGGCCCGGGCAATAATTTGTTTCTCCCCCAAAGAAAAATTGCTCTTCCGCTTCCTCTCAGTCATACTCGTACAACAACTCTCTCCCAAACAATCACCAAAAATCACACACAAAAAGAAGCAGGAAAAATCAAGCAAAAAAACAAACAAACAAAATCTATCAACCAAAAAGTCTCACAACCAGTCACCAAAAGACACTATCAAATATATTCTACAAAACACTAGATCAAACAGTCAACAAATATCACAAAGACAAGTCACAACGCAACAAACAACAGAACAAAAGCACCTTGCTGTATAGGAAGGGATACAAAGGGATGTACTTTTGCAAAGGAAGGGCGTTTGTGTCTGTCTATTTATGCTGTCTGCGTAGTTCACTAAGTTGCCCGAGTCCACTTCCAATTTCACTGATTGCGCCGTTCCCGAGTTGTGAGCATGCGCACAGAGGTGCTGACCATGGTCTGCTTCATGTGCGCATGCGCGAGCCGGCCGGCCCTTCATTTGCATGGGGTCACGGCTCATTTCAATGAAACACGCCCACGTCCTTCCCAATTTGAATTACTCCGCCTTACGCCTCGGAATTTACATTACACCGGCGCTAATTTCTGTGCAAATACTACGAGGATACGGTGATTGCACCTCTACATTGCGCCCGTCTAACGTAAAGGAGGTGCGCTACGCTGGTCAAAATATGCGCCAATGTACGTGAATCTGGCCCTAAAGAATATATTTTTTACTTAGAAATGAAAGACATTAATAACGTGTCCCTTGTTGTGTGTAGTACACAGTCATTCTGGAACAGAAAAGGGCCTTCCTCAAAGTGTTAGCACAAGGTTGGAAGTGCACAATCCATTTTTAATTTATTATTCATTTATATTTCTATGGCCCTTTTCTCCCTGGAGACTGAGTGCTTTATCTGCTGTTGGGACAGATGGCAAGGCAGCCTTCCTGAGAGCACCCAGTGGACTATTATACTGGGGCCAATTTTAGATAGGAACCAATTACCCTATCAGAATGTCTTTGGAGCGTGGGAAGAAATAGGAGTACCCAGAGGAAATCCACACAGGCACAGGGAGAACATGCAAACTCCAACTGCTCCAATTCTCTAGTATTAACAGTACCATTCACTTGAAAAAAATAAACGCAATCATCCAGAGGACGGTACACATATTGTGGTCATATTTATGTGGATTACCAGAAAGGGGAAATCAAAAACATCTAACATTTTGATTTTCTTGAATATTTAACCACTTAAGACCCGGACCAAAATGCTGCTAAAGGACCTTGCCCCTTTTTTGCGATTCGGCACTGCATCGCTTTAACAGACAATTGCGCGGTCGTGCGACGTGGCTCCCAAACAAAATTGGCATCCTTTTTTCCCCACAAATAGAGCTTTCTTTTGGTGGTATTTGATCACCTCTGTGTTTTTTTTTTTTTTTTGCGCTATAAACAAAAAGAGAGCGACAATTTTGAGAAAAATTCAATATTTTTTACTTTTTGCTATAATAAAAATCCCCCAAAAATATATTTAAAAAAAAAAAAATTTCCTCAGTTTAGGCTGATACGTATTCTTCTACCTATTTTTGGTAAAAAAAACGCAATAAGCGCTTATCGGTTGGTTTGCGCAAAATGTATAGCGTTTACAAAATAGGGGATAGTTTTATTGCATTTTTATATATTTTTTTTTTTACTACTAATGGCGGCGATCAGCGATTTTTTTTTTTTTGTGACTGGGACATTATGGCGGACACTTCGGACAATTATGACACATTTTTGGGACCATTGTCATTTTCACAGCAAAAAGTGCATTGTTTATTGTGAAAATGACATTTGCAGTTTGGGAGTTAACCACAGGGGGCGGTGAAGGGGTTATGTGTTCCCTAATGTGTGTTTACAACTGTAGGGGGGTGTGGCTGTAGGTGTGACGTCATGGATTGTGATTCCCTGTATAAGGGATCACGCGATCGATGACGCCACCACAGTGAAGGACGGGGAAGCCGTGTTTACACACGGCTCTCCCCGTTCTTCAGCTCCGGGGACCGATCGGCGCACTCCAGCGGCGATCGGGTCCACGAGTCCCGCGGTCCTGGAGCTTCGGACCGGGTCACGGAAGCGCGCGTCCATGACCCTCGACTGGGTACTAGTACAGGACGTGCCTGTACGTACAGTACATGTGCCCAGCTGTGCCATTCTGCCGACGTATATGTGCAGGAGGCGGTCCTTAAGTAATTAAAGTGTAAGTAAAACCCCCCTATTGTTTTCAGCCAAGGAGCTGCCATCGTTGTCTCTGTTTAATCTAAAACTGCCATGATGCTGCACATGTGATCAGTTATGACACCAGCCATTGGATGGTTTGACAGTTTGGTCGAGAGCACAACCAATAGGAGTGTTTCATTACCAGCACGTGCCGGAAATGAAATGTTTTATGGATGGGTTGACTTCCACCTTAACCACTTAAGGACCGCCGCATGACGATATACGTCGGCAGAATGGCACAGCTGGGCACAGGGACGTATACATACGTCCCCTTTAGGAGCCCAGCCGTAGGTCGTGAGCACGCCGCCGGGACCCGCGGATCCTGTGGACCCGATTGCCGCGAGTGTCCAGCGATCGGGTCACAGGAGCTGAAGAACGGGGAGAGGTGAGTGTAAACAAACCTTTCCCGTTCTTCACTGTGGCAATGTCAGTGATCGTCTGTTCCCTGATATAGGGAACGACAATCACTGACGTCATACATCCAGCCCCGCCCCCTACAGTTAGAAACAGACACAAGGTCACACTTAACCCCTACAGCGCCCCCTAGTGGTTAACCCCTTCACTACCATTGTCATTTTCACAGTAATCAGTACATTTGTATAGCACTTTTCGCTGTGAAAATTACAATGGTCCCAAAAATGTGTCAAAAGTGTCCGATTTGTCCGTCATAATGTCGCAGTCACAAAAAAAAAATCATTGATCGCCGCCTCTAGTAGTAAAAAAAAAATTGTTAATAAAAATGCCATAAAACTATCTCCTATTTTGTAAACGCCATAAATTTTGCGCAAACCAATCGATAAACGCTTATTGCGGATTTTTTTTACCAAAAAATAGGTAGAAGAATACGTTTCGGCCTAAACTGAGTGAAAAAAAATTCTATATCGTTTTTGGGGATATTTATTATAGCAAAAAGTAAAAAATACAGATTTTTTTTTAAAATTGTCGCTCTATCTTTGTTTATAATGCAAAAAATAAAAACCGCAGAGGTGATCAAATACCACCAAAAGAAAGCTCTATTTGTGGGGGTAAAAGAACACCAATTGTTTTTGGAAGCAAAGTCGCGTGACCGTGCAATTGTTAGTTAAAGCGACGCAGTGCCGAATTGCAAAAAGGGGCAAGGTCCTTTAGCTGCATATTGGTCCGGGTTTTAAGTAGTTAAAGTATACCTCAAGGTTTTTTGAACACCTGACATGTGTTTATTGCTTAACCCCTTCATGCCAACCGTACGCAAATATACGGCCCCACTGATAGGACCGGAACAAGGAGTGGCCGGGAGGGTTGGCTGCCCTGGGTGCACTGGTTCATTGTACAGATGGGACATGAAAAAAGGCAAAACCCTCTTTGAATGGGACTTTAGAAGTGACTAGAAACAAGAGTATATACAGTATGTATAAAAGTATATTTTTTTGAAATATCATCCAAAATAATTAATGGATTTAAAAGAACATATGAGATATAAAAATCCAGACAAATCATTGATTAGATGTGAAAGACTCTTTGGTAAGACCCAATGGCCATTTCGGATTAATGCCCTTCAAGGAATTTACAGACGTAAATCCTGTAACTACCCTGAAGAAGGGCATTAATCCGAAATGGCCATTGGGTCTTACCAAAGAGTCTTTCACATCTAATCAATGATTTGTCTGGATTTTTATATCTCATATGTTCTTTTAAATCTTTTAAGTTATTTTAATAAATTATATTTTTATACATACAGTATATACTTCTGTTTCTAGTCACTTCTAATGTCCTATTCACAGGGGCTTTTTTCATGTTCTATATAGGGATGTGGTGACTGTTATGCCCTTTACACACGATCGGTTCATCCGATGAAAACGGACTGATGGATTATCCGATGAAGCTGACTTTCATCAGTCTTGCCTACACACCATTGGTTAAAAAACCGATCGTGTCAGAACGCGATGACGCGGTGAATTAAAAAACAACGACGTGCTGAGAAAAATGAAGTTCAATGCTTCCAAGCATGCATCGACTTGATTCTGAGCATGCGTGGATTTTTAACCGATGGACTTGCCCACAGACAATCGTTTTTTGCTATCGGTTTTTTAACCATCAGATCATTTTAAAACAAGTTCCTAGTTTTTTAACCGATGGATAAAAAAACGATGGGGCCCACACACGATCAGTTTGTCTGATGAAAACGGTCCATCAGACTGTTTTCATCAGACAAACCGATCATGTGTATGTGGCCTTAATAGCAATTATTTCCATGAATATTAGGTTATTTTGTCCATTGTAGAGAAAAGGGGCGCCTTTCTTCTGTTACAAGGCTGACAAGAGTAGTGGCAGTGATTTTGAGAAGTGAGTGACTGCTGAGTGTAGGGTCCCCTGAGTTTTCACAACATGGAGTGGATCATTTTGGCATCTTTGCCCTGGGTGCTGGATGATCTTGAACCGGCACTGCCCACTGTAGTGGGCTTTTTTTGGTGGGGCCGCATACTCGCGTATCTCCCTTTGTGCTGGGAGCGCGCCAAGCTTAGCAGGAGCCCCAGGCCCTGTACTAACAATCGGGACCTGGAAAACCTGACTCCAGGTCACCTGATCACTGTGATAGCCAGGGCCGATCCTAGGCAGGGTGCACAGGGTGCATTGCACCCAGGCACCTGTAGAGGTGGGGTGCCGAACATCTAACAGACTCTCTAACATAAGCCCTCTCTGTGTCCATCACTGGGCCCCATCAGCCAGTATTCGACTGGAGGAGAACTACTTAGTCTTCAGGAGAAAGATTAAGACTCATCTCTTTTGATCTCAAAGGAGACAGGACCAACAAGCGCCCAGAGGCGATTTACTTTGCATGTGCTGCGCTATACAAGTTCTTCATTCATTCATTCATTCATTCATCACAGAGGCCCCCCTCCATGTCCCAATAAAGTACTCTGTATTTTGTTTATTGTTAAGAGATCATGTAAGGATCCCAGATTAATGAAGACTTCTTGGGGGAGCATCTGTGGTTGAGTCATTGACATAGAAACATTTGTAAAAGGGAGGGGTTAGTAAAATTAAGACGCCCATGTGGGGGCGCCAGAAATATTTCTGCACCCAGGCGCCAGTAACCCTAGGATCGGCCCTGGTGATAGCCTCTGATTGGCTATCACAGTGATCAGACACGGTGAAGCCTGTCCCTGTGTTTTCTTTCTTTGTGAATGGAGGAGAGAGATACTTAATATGTCTATCTCTTCTTTTAGAGAAAAAAATTAAATGTGTGTAAAAATGTATTAAAAATGTATTAAAAATGAATCAATTAATAATATGCCAGGGTTAGTGTTTGGGTCATGGTCAGGGTCAAAGATCAAGGTGAGGGATGGTATTTTTTTTAAATTAGTATCAGTGTCAGTTGGTGTCAGTGTGTCAGTGGTAAGATAAAAAAAACGACAACTAACATGCAAATACGTGGTACCGCTGCGATCGTTAGGAGTAGAATTTA
Source organism: Rana kukunoris (assembly GCA_029574335.1). NCBI lineage: Eukaryota > Metazoa > Chordata > Amphibia > Anura > Ranidae > Rana > Rana kukunoris. The sequence continues at coordinate 86,513,096 of CM056059.1, forward strand.
TTTTGGGTTGTTATTTGGTGGAAGGTTATGGTAGTAGCAAGAGCTATACAGCTACATTTAAAAAATATATATATTTTTTACTATTTTGGTGCACTATTAATATTTTGATGCACTGCTTGTCCATCAAATAATGTGCCAAGCGGAGGGGGTGGGGCCGAAAGTATTTTCATTGGGGACTTGTTGGATAGGAGGAGGAGCCTGAAGCGCTGGCGGGGGAACTCCAGAAGAAGAGGATCGGGGCTGCTCAACCTTTGCACAGAGCAGGTAAGTATATCATGTTTGTTATTTTAATAAAACGAATGCCCTGTACACGCGATCGGTTCATCTGATAAAAACTGACCGATGGACCGTTTTCATCGGACGAACCGATCGTGTGTGGCCCCCATCAGTTTTTTTCCCATCGGTGAAAAAAAATAGAACCTGTTTTAAAATGTTCGTATGGTTAAAAAACCGATAGAAAAAAACGATCGTCTGTGGGGAAATCCTTCAGTCAAAAATCCATGCATGCTCAGAATCAAGTCAATGCATGCTCGGAAGCATTGAACTTAATTTTTCTCTGCACATCGTAGTGTTTTACGTCACCGCGTTGGAGACGATCAGATTTTTAACCGATGATGTGTAGGCAAGACTGATGAAAGTCAGCTTCATCAGATATCTGATGAAAAAATCTATCGGTTCATTTTTATCAGACGAACCCATCGTGTGTACAGGGCATTAGCTTTAATGTTGCTTTGGATGGATCATTAGACGCAGGCAGACTTCTAAAGGACCAGATTCGGACAATAATATTGTAAAATCATTTTCCCTTTATTGATATCACAAATAAAATATATAAAAAAAGGGGGGGGTATCCTCTTTATGTATTTCATAGAACAAAATCCTGCTCCTTCAAAACAGATATTGAGACTAAATTCAAACTTTGAAATAAATACATATAATATACAGCTCAAACGATATCATATTTTTAGCAATATCATTACATACATTGTGTGTGTGGTCAGCACTGGAGAATACACACTTAAAGGCATCCCTAGGGTGAGCATAGGGACACAGAGGAAATCGAAGGGACATCACCTTCCAGGAATAACCATGGAATTCCTGTAACATATATGAAATCTATTAAAGTAAAAGACCATAATGGGTCCACTGTTTCAATACCAAATCAATACAATTCCCACAGTTAAATAATTGATTATGATACCTTAACCACAGATGATATCATGCATAGTGTGAGGATCTGATAGTTGCCACAAAATATTTTGGGCAAGAAGTATCCTTATGTATAAATTGTTCGACTGAGATTAAATGAAACAAAACATGATACTGTTGTTAATGGCCTTTAAGAATTGTAATTTATTACATTAAAAATAACCAATATAACACAACACCTACTTCTGTTGTATTAGCAGTTAAGATTTTCTATCCTACTCACTCATATAGATGGGGCTATAGTTGGGTTGTATTACCTCTCAGAATGTAAAACAAGAGATAAGACAGTGTTACCAATAGTACAAAGCCCGTAAGATCAGTCGTACCCAACCCATTATTCATTTGTAAAACAAAGAGTGGATTATAAAACAGTCAAGGATGCTAAATAAGGACCTTTGTTGTACTCAACCCCAATGGGAAGGAATCCCATCTGCACATACACTATATTGCCAAAAGAATTGTGACACCCGCCTTTACATGCACACGAACATCCCAGTCTTAGTCCATAGGGTTTAATATTAAGTTGGCCCACCCTTTGCAGCTATAGGTTCAACTCATCTGGAAAGGCTGTCCACAAGGTTTAGGAGTGTGTCTATGGGAATGTTTGAACATTCGTCCAAAAGTGCATTTGTCAGGTCAGGCACTGATGTTGGACAAAAAGGCCTGGCTCACAGTCTTCACTCTAATTTATCCCACAGATGTTCTGCATCAGGTTGAGGTCATAACTCAGTGCAGGCCAGCACAAATTTTGGGTTGTTCCCAGAACAAGAATAGAGGGGATGTCGTCTAATAAGGACACTAATTCTGGTGACCATGGTAACGAACAGTGATTCCTTCACTGCAGAGAAATTTCCTCTTGCATTCTTTTTTGGCTATGGGGCAAAAAGTGAAGGGAAATCACCACAATGGGACACAGATGACAAAACTAAACCTGATAGGGGTGATAACCCTCCTTTGCGCTATTGAAAATGGAAAAAAAAAGGAAAAGAAATTGCTTATAGTGAAAAAAAAAAATCATATCATTGCAAAATTCATACCTTTCAACAACTGGAATAAAACCATGACATTCTCTGTGGAGTGAGAAATTTAACTCTCTCACATTCAGGAGAACTTTATTTGTGGAAAAGTATCCGAATTACTGATTATGTTAGTGATTCTAAGATCAATTTGCTCCTCTATACTCATCTGTAAAAATGAATAAAAATGAATGTTCAGGTTAGCAAAGTTTTCTTGGTTAAAAAAAAATAAAAGTTAAAAATAAAAATCCTATTTTTACTTTCGGAGAAATGATCAGCTACACACATAAAAAACAACAAGAAGTACATAATAAATGTTGATCAAAAGGATTCTCTTCTTTCTTGGAATCATAAACCTCTCAGCTCATAACCCGCAGACACTGGCGCTTCATGGGAAAATGTGGTGGAATATGTTGTTCTGTGTTTACTGAATAAATCATCTCACGTTGGGGTCATGTATCAGGAACGTCCATTGATCCTCAGGAAACAGCCGTTTATTTCCTGGGGGTCACCATAAAACAGATGTAAGTAGCGGTAGGGAATTGTCAGATAGCACTATTATCATTACAGTCATCAATGGAGTCCTGCCGGGGTATCAAACAGCTCAATTGCCTTCTCCATGGGACCAAAGGACTGTTATTTCCCGAATAAACCTCTCTTCCATTGCTCTTATTTATTGCACTTCTTCTTTGCTGAAGCCTTCCTATGATTTTCCATTTTCCAGCACTGTTACTCGCAGAATCCCAGATCCACATGCATGTGCTTACTCTGTTGACCCTTGCAAGGTTTACCTAATCAGATTAATGTACTCTATGGTGGTCATTTACGAAAGGCAAATACACATTGCACTTGAAATTGCACTGAAAGTGCACTTGGAAGTTCAGTCGCTGTAGATCCAAGGGGGACATGCAAGGAAAATAAAAAACATAATTTTAGCTTTCACATTGGATAATAAAAACAGCAGAGCTTCCCCTCATTTCAGGTCTACCCCTCATGCCTCGTACACACGACTGTTTTTCATGGCGAGAAAATTGCCATTTTTTAAATTGGTCATTAAAAACGGTCGTGTGTAGGCTCCAGAGCATTTTTCTCTACGAGAAAAATGGACATTAAAAATTTAGAACCTGCTCTATTTTTTCTCAACATTTTTCCATTTCGTAAAAAACGGTCGTGTGTGCACTTTAACAATTTAACAACGTGCATGCTCAGAAGCAAGTTAGGAGGAGGGAAATTTTGCATAATCAGCCCAAAGGGTGGCGCCATTCGAATGGAACTTCCACTTTATAGTGCCGTTGTACGTGTTGTACGTCACCGCACTTTGCTAGAGCATTTTTTTTTCATGATCCTGTGTATGCAAGGCTTGACAAGAATCACGTCGAGAAAAACTTCCATGACATTAAAAACGGTCGTGTGTACGCGGCATCAGATTTACAGTGATTGCACTTCCAAGTGCACTTTGCACTTGTAGTTTTCACTTGTAGTGCAAAGTGGATTTGGCTTTAGTAAATAACCCCCTATGTGCTTAAAGTAGAACTAAAGTTAAAACCTTTTAAAAAAATTTGCTTTGGATAGAGCAAGGCAGCAATATTACCCATGTCAGTTTTTTTCCCATCTGTATCCCCTTGGGGAGATTTCCCTTCACTTTCTGTTACATAGCGACACCGAGAAGTGAGAAGAAATTTCTCCAAAGTGAAGAAGTCCTTGGTTGTTACTAGAGTTAGGCCAGCCATACACGGAGCCTCCACGGATTGAAGGAAAGAAATATGTTCGATTTCTGCTCCCTGCCGGGGCGCTGGAGAAGGCGGGGAAAGCCGTAACCGCCAGGAGAAGGCAGTAATTATTGCTAGCCGCCATAACAGCCTCTCGCAGGTAAAATCGGTATATACGTGGACCCTTTGATTGACATTTTTATTTTTATTTGTTATAGATGCACACTGCTCTCCATAAGGGGATGCCCCTAAAGCAGGGGTCTCAAAGTACCGGCCCGCGGGCCATTTACGGCCTGCGGACCGGTAATAAATGGCCCACAGGCATGGCGGGTGCCGCGGAAGTGTAGATCTAGGTGCATGAAGAGTAGCGCAGGAAGCGTCTGTGAGAGGTTCACTTGTCTCTCATGTCACGCTGCTACTCCCCGGCGGCCCCTCCTCTCTTCTTGTCCATACCCATTTGCTTGTGACATCATCTGGGATGGACGAGAAGAGAGGAGGGGAGTAGCAGCGTGACATGAGAGACAAGCGAACCTCTGACAGACGCTTCCTGCACTGCTCTGCATCTGAAGAAAACAACAAGTAAACGCTGACCTTTGCCCTGATTTGCTCTCATGTGCCCTGATGTGCTCTGATTGTGCCCCATGTACCCTGATGTGCCCCATGTACCCTGATGTGCCTCATGTACCCTGATGTGCCTCATGTACCCTGATGTGCTGGGCTCTGTACATCAGGGTACCCTGTGCCCTGTACCCTGATGTGCCATGTGCCCTGTACTGATGTGCTGTGCCCTGGTGTGCTCTCATGTGCCCTGATTGTGCCCTGATATGCCCCATGTGCCCTGATTGTGCTCTGATTGTGGCCCATGTACCCTGATGTGTGCCATGTACCCTGATTTGCTGGGCTTTGTACCCTGATGTGCTGTTTCATGTGCCCTGTACCCTGATGTGCCCTGTCCTGATGTGCCATGTCCTGTACACTGATGTGTCATGTGCCTTGTCCTGATATGTCCTGTCCTGATGTTCTGTGCCCTGTACCCTGATGTGGCCTGTTGTGCTGTACCCCTATGTGCTGTTCCCTGATGTGCTGGGCTCTGTTCCCTGATGTGCTGTGCCGTGTACCCTGATGTGCTGTGCACCCTGATGCGCTGTGCCCTGATGTGCGCTGTGCCCTGTACCCTGATGTGCTGTGCCCTGTACCCTGATGTGCTGTGCCCTGTACCCTGATGTGCTGTATTCTGTCCCCTGATGTGCGCTGTGCCCTGTACCCTGATGTTCTGTACCCTGATGTGCTGTGCCCTGCACCCTGATGTGCTGTGCCCTGTACCCTGATGTGCTGTGCCCTGATGTGCTGTGCCCTGATGTGCTGTGCCATGTTCCCTGATTAGCTGGGCTCTGTGCCTTGATGTGCTGTGCCCTGTACCCTGACGTGCTCTGCCCTGATGTGCTGTGCACTGTGCCCTGATTTGCTGGGCTCTGAGCCTTGATGTGCTGTGCCATGATGGTGAGTGGTCAGTGTGTAGTGTAGTGGTGTTTCGGCAGTGTAGTGGTCTGTCGGCAGTGTAGTGGTCTGTCGGCAGTGTGCAGCGCAGTGGTCCGTGTGCAGTGGTCCGTGTGCAGTGCAGTGGTCATGGTTAATAATGCGTTTGCTGACACCAATACTAGGGGTTAATAATGCGTCTGCTGACACCAGTGCTGGGGGTTAATAATGTGTCCGCTGACACCAGTGCTGGGGGGTTAATAATGTGTCCGCTGATACCAGTACTGTTTTTGAAGTTTGAAAGTTTGCATGCGGCCCCCCATGGGATATAAAAACTTGTCTTGCGGCCCTCAGGTAATTTGAGTTTGAGACCCCTGCCCTAAAGAAAGGACAAGATCCTGAAACGCGTCCGGCGTAATCTCTAAGTAGGAGACAACATCAGTGTCAATTTGGAATCTTTGAAACTTCTGTTATTTTGATATTGTTCTTAAACCAGTAAATTTTATTGTTTATCACATTATTGACTTAATATTTAATATACTATATTATTACTAATTTGGTTTCGTACCTATATTTAGTTGCCTTCAAAATTCCAACCCTCTTTGGGGGACCCCTCTCTACAAATGAGGGACATTTGGAAGCTATGGTCTTGCCCTTATTATGCAAGCTTGTAACAACAGTAACAGAATGAAAATGACCTGATTCCTTTTCATATCCTGATTTTATCCTAAAAAAGTGAGAGATTTATATATGAGCAGTTAGCAAAAAGAGGAGCATAAAGGATAAATTAGACAATAAAATGTGCACGCCTGCCCTTGAAATGTCCTATAGGGCAGAGGCACAGCATAACATCTCATCCACAGTTCTATCACCATATGCTCAAAGTGCTGATCACTCGCCTTTGCCGATAAGCATTTCTGAGCCAAGCTCTTACTTTGGCAATGGGAAGCTTTTTGCTACCGCACTGGTTAAATTAACTAAATGTTACAACAAATTATGTCATTATGAAATCTAGATGTGACGACTGGGAATTCTTTTGCCTTGAACTGTTTCAAAGGAGTCGTTACCATGTAATGTTAGCTGAAGGTTTGCAGAGAAGCACACATGCCACTTCAATTATATCAAGGCACACTGCCCCAGGCACAGTCATACAGGTGCACAAGTGCGTTGTTAGAGATTCTAATGAACTAGAGAAATTGTGTACTGAGCCTATGATCTGTACAGTGCTTCAGCACTCTGGGATGCGTTAAATCAAAATCTGAAGCAAGGTCAGTGAGGTGTTTTTTAGAATGAATAATTGGTAAAATGCTTTCATTTCTCTGGTAAAGATATCATTTTATGACCAATATGATATCTTGGATATCTCTATAACTACTGCGGCCTTTACAGCCACTCTGGTACTAATTTGCTAATTTTGCTACATGGCTCCTCATTGTACCCTGATCCAGAAGTACATTTAGTTGCAGCCAGCATTGCATAAGTTTATCACTCATTTTTCCCAACAAATGTATCTTTTGAGGATAAGATGGGCTCTTTATGAAGAATAGTCTATCCCCTAAGATAATGTAATTTACCTTGGGCTTGATTGGCATTTCTGAATGTTTTGAATGGACATTTCTGATGTTGGTCTGGGACCCTGTACAACCTGCCGTTGGGATCTCCTACCCTCTTAATTAGGGTTGTCCCGATACCACTTTTTTAGGACCGATACTTTTTTTCATGTACTCGCCGATACCGAATACTGGTACTTTTTTTTAAATGTGTCCCCAAATGCAGCCATGTCCCCCACGAATGCAGCCATGTCCCCCCACAAATGCAGCCATGTCCCCCACATATGCAGCCATGTCCCCCACAGATATGCAGCCATGTCCCCCACAGATATGCAGCCATGTCCCCCACAGATATGCAGCCATGTCCCCCACAGATATGCAGCCATGTCCCCCACAGATATGCAGCCATGTCCCCCACAGATATGCAGCCATGTCCCCCACAGATATGCAGCCACGTCTCCCACAGATATGCAGCCACGTCCCCCACAGATATGCAGCCATGTCCCCCACAGATATGCAGCCATGTCCCCCCACAAATGCAGTCATGTCTCCCCATACCGTAGATGCCGCCGCCACCTAGTTAATCAGCGCGGGGAACACACAGCTATTCAAATGGAAGCTGTGATGTTCCCTGTGCTGATTAACTAGGCAGCGTTGCAGTATGGGGCGGCATTGCGGCGGGGAGGTAGTATCGGATCTGGCATCGGGGCATTTGCGGGAGTACAAGTACTCCCGCAAATTCTCAGTATCGGTCCTGATACCGATACTGGTATCGGGACAACCCTACTCTTAATGTTACAGCAAAAGTTCTAAGGTCAGGTCCTACCAAATTATCCTTTATGAAGTAGGGTTCTTGATGATCAGCCCTACTGAAACTTTTTTTTTTTTTTATTCTTTATTTTATTGAGTTTTTCCCATATACAAAAGGATATAAAAAACATTTCCCCTCGCAATGGGGTTATACATTATCACGTTAATTTCCCTCTAACTTTCCCCTTCCTCCCTCCCTGTCCCTTACCTACCCTGCTAATTCCATCCCTCCCCCTTCCCCTATCTTCCCTCCCCCTAAACCCTTCTTATACCTTCTCTCTATATGCTCATAATTTCACTATACAGTATTTCTTAGTTAACTTAAAATGTTTCCACCCTTCCCATCTCTTAGAAAATCCCTTCCTATTATCTTCATAACCATGTCTTAAGTATTACATGTTCCACCCCTTCTGCATAACTTGATAGGCCCTTGCCAGGCAGGCTTTATGCCAGGGAGGGAGGCCAGGGATAATGTGAACAAGTCTTTTAACCTCATACATGTGGCTTGGGAGCGGAAGATAGCGGGGCTTTCTCCTGTCAACAGACGCGGACAAGGCCTTTGATTGAGTGGCGTGGGACTACATGTTGGGGACCTGCAGACATGTGGGCTTGGGCCCACACATGATGGCATGGATCTCATCGCTGTATAGGAACCCCACGGCTAGACTCAAAATAAATGGCTCTCTCTCCAATAGAGTGAGTATCAACAATGGGACCAGGCAGGGGTGCCCGCTGTCACCTCTGCTTTTCATAATCTCATTAGAACCTTTCATTAGGCGAGTAGTGGAAAACTCTTCCATTAAAGGTTTTCAGCTGGCTGGGCAGGAGTTTAAGGTTGCTGCCTATGCACATGATCTCCAATTTTTTTTATCGGACCCACAGGTCTCTATACCGTCCCTCCTGAAAGAATTCTCGACATATGGCCAAATATCTAATCTCAAAATAAACTACTCTAAATCCGAAGCGTTAAATGTTACCAGAAACAGCACTGAAATTAGCGCAAAATACCAATACCTTTACATGGGTTACCTCAGCCATCAAATATCTTGGGGTGTGGCTGACCCCCAGGCTTCCGTCTATTTTTGGGCACAATTTCACCCCTCTCCCTCAAAATATTGAGCAGGATTTAAGAGCTTGGCATTCCGAACAGTTTTCCTGGTTCGGTAGGGCAGCTATATGCAAGATGACAGTCCTCCCTAGGGTCCTTTACTTGATTCGGGCACTACCGGTTAAAATACCCCTCAGTTTTTTTAAAAGTCCCCACTCCATTCAGATGAGATTTATCTGGGCGCATAAACCACCCCGCATTGTCGACCCTGCTGACTAAATCCAAGGAGCAGGGTGGAATGGGTATCCCTGACTTTAAAGCCTACTACTTTGCCTCGCACGTTGCCAGAATCATCGATTGGCACTGCCACTTTGCTAGCAAGGATTGGGTTAAGATTGAATCCCACCTCGTCCCCATCCCTCTGCAATACTCTCCCTGGATGTCTAAGACCACTTATCCACGGGTGATGAGTTCCCACCGACTGATTGGCACTACGCGCAGCATTTTTCACCAGTTGACCAAATACCCCAAGTTTTCTTCCCCACTGAGCCCTATCACCCCACTGACAAACAACCCAGGCTTCCCACCTGGATCAGAGAACAGATTTTTGAGAGCTGACAACTCTGAGACTCCTCTCCTCGCATTACACTGTTTCTTGACAACCAGCCCAAATTCAGACTGGTTCTTTGGCAGCAGGGTTCTGGACAACCAGCCCTATTACACATAGGTTGATATCTTCTTGATGCCCAGCTTAACATTAAAGTTGGTAATTGAGCAATTGAGTTCTTGATGACAAGCTCAACTGCAAACTGATTCTTATCAATAGCCAGGGTGCATTGAAGTTCTAAGCAACCTTTAAGCCCCATACTGCAACTGCAAACTGGTCATTAGGTAGCAGGATTCTTAAAAACCAACCCCAATTTTTACTTGCTCCTATGCAGCAGGATTCTTGGTGACTAGCCCAGCTACAAACTGGTTCTTAGACAGAATGTTTATTGATGTCCAGCCAAGCTACAGACTGGTAGTTAGGCAGCATAGTTCTGGCCAAACAGCCTAACTATTAACCACTTCCTGCCCGGTCAATAGTAAATTGACGTCCGGGAAGTGGTTCTGTTATCCTGACTGGACGTCTATTGACGTCCAGCAGGATACCATGCCGGCGCACGGCGATCAGTGATGCTGGGTGTCATTCTGACACCCTGCATCTCTGATCTCGGTAAAGAGCCTCCGGCGGAGGCTCTTTACCACATGATCAGCCGTGTTCAACCACAGCTGATTCCGATGTAAACAGGAAGAGCCGTTGATCGGCTCTTCCTCACTCGCCTCTGACAGACGCAAGTAGAGGAAAGCCAATCTGCAGCTCTCCTAACAGGGGTGTTGCGCGCTGACTGTTTATCAGCGCAGCCCCCCCATGGATGCCCACACTGGACCACCAGGGAAGGGGGCAACATGTGGATGGCCAGGTACACCCCCCCATGGCCATCCACATGTAAAAAAAATAAGCACAATAGATGCCAATCAGTGCCCACAGATGGGCACTGACTGGCAACATGGGCACTGACAGACAAAAATGAGTAAACAAGTGATACGCAGCAATGCCATCATCAGTGCAACCTCTCAGTGCCCATCCATGCCCCCAACAGTGCCCATCTGTGCCACCCATCAGTGCCACCCACAAGTACCCATCAGTGCCACCCACAAGTACCCATCAGTGCCGCATACCAGCGCTGCCTATCAGTGCCCAAATGATGATCAACGTGATCAAATACCATGAAAAGAAAGATTTATTTGTGGGGAAAAAAAAATGATAAAAAAATTGTTTGGGTACAGTGTAGCATGACCGCGCAATTGTCATTCAAAGTGTGACATCGCTGAAAGCTGAAAATTGGCTTGGGCAGGAAGGTGCGTAAGTGCCTGGTATGGAAGTGGTTAAATGGCTGATATCTTCTTGATGACCAGCTCAACAGCAAACTGGTCATTAAGCAGCAGAGTTTATGATGACCAGCTCAACTGCAAACTGATTCTTATCAATAGCCAGGGTGCATTGAAGTTCTAAGGAACCTTTAAGCCACGTACACACGGGCCGAATATTGGGCAGTATCGGCCAGTTCAGTAGAAACTGGCTGACATTTGGCAGCTAGTCCGACAGAAGCCAGGCCAAACGTGCACCCAAAAATCTGATTGGAGATTAGAGTTCTCAGCCAACCGGTGTGTTTTGGCGGGGTGGCCGTCCCCCTGTCAGAACACATTAGCTCAGTAGAGAGATCGCTATACTAACATCGGGTAGTACAGGATCTCCTCCCAAGGTCTTCAGCTTTTTTTCGTTCTACCCTTTGGGTAAAACAAAAAGAAAAAAAATGATACTGTGTACTAGGCTTAAGTGTACTAAAGTACGAAAGTTATCAGCTTCATGTGATGTACCAGGTTAGTCCCCGGGTTAACAAAAGCAGCCTTTAGAATACTGCCTTGGGCCAGCATTGTCGTTTATAAGCAGCTATTACCTTTCTCATAACCAAAAAATGAAATGTAAAGCTTCTAATGATATCACTAAAAATTACCATATACCATTACAGTATTGGGAAAAAAAATACTACCATTCTATTTCTACCCTATCTATAAAAATAGGAGTTGAGAGCAGCTTCTAAAATAAAATCGGTGCAAGTTTCAGTAGATGTTTATTTAAAGTTATCAGCTTCATGTGATGTACCAGGCTAGTCCCTGGGGTTAACAAAAGAAATTTAATTTCCAGCTAGTCTAGACAGTCTGTAACCAAGAGCAAAAACAAATTAAGATTTTCTTAATATACCACTAAGTAAAGCCACCCAAATCTCCCACTCCTCATTACTTTGCTGTTGAAATGCACGTTGAATACAAATGTACATTGCAGGACAGTGATTATCTTTAGAAACTGGTGTTTTGTATCCCGACTTAATAAAAAATAAAAATGACAACATGTCTTAAACTAGCAGGTGTGTGTTTATGCAGCAATTATTACTTTCTATATCCAAGTTTAAAGGATAGCGTTTTAATACATTAAAGTACGCCAATGAACTTTGTAGATATGACCCTTTACCTTGAGTATTATGACAGCCAGCTGTGCAGACTGTCAGAATACAATAGCTGCAGTGGTGGATTTGTCCATTTGCATCGTTTAGTGTGAATAGAGAAATCTGTTCGATTTTTTTTCCTCCATCCCCATTTCGTCCTTGCTTTTATAAAGTGCATCCACTCAAAAGCACTTCACTTTTTCCACATTTTGTTTTGTTACAGCTCTGTTCCAAAATTAGTTAAAATTCATTATGTTTCTCAAAATTCTACAAACAATACCCAAATAATGCGAAAGAAGCTTGTTTGAAATCTTTGAAAATGTATATATATATATATATAAAAAAATAAAAAAAAACATATACATAAGTATTCACAGCCTTTGTTCAATACTTTGTTGAAGCACCTTTCACAACAATTGCAGCCTCAAGTCTTTTTCAGTATGATGCTACAAGCTTGGTACACCTATTTTCGGGCAGTTTCACCCATTCTTCTTTGCAGGACCTCCAAAGCTCCATCAGATTGGATGAAGAGCGTCGGTGCACAGCCTTTTTCAGATATCCCCAGAGGTGTTTAATCGGGTTCAAGTCTGGGCTCTGGCTGGGCCACTCAAGGACATTCATAGAGTTGTCCCGTAGCCACTCCTTTGATATCTTGGCTGTGTGTTCAGGGTCATGTTCCTGTTGGAAGATGAACCTTCGCCTCAGTCTGAGGCACTCTGGAACAGGTTTTCATTAAGGATGTCTCATTGCTGCATTCATCTTTCCCTCAATCCTGACTAGTCTCCCAGTTCCCACCAATGAAAAACATTCCCAAAGCATGATGCTGCCACCACCATGCTTCACTGTAGGGATGGTATTGGCCAGGTAATGAGTGGTGCCTGGTTTCCTCCAGAGATGACCCTTGCTATTCAGGCCAAAAAGTTCAATCTTTGCTTCATCAGACAAGAGAATTTTGTTTCTTATGGTCTGAGAGTCCTTCAGGTGCCTTTTGGCAAACTTTAGGTGGGCTGCCATGTGCCTTTTACTGAGGAGTGGCTTTCATCTGGCTTATAGGTCTGATTCTGTGGAGTACTGCAGAAATGGTTGTTTTTCTGGAATGTTCTCCTCTCTCCACAGAGAAACACTGGAGCTCTGTCAGAGTGACCATCAGTTTCTTGGTCACCTCCCTGACTAAGGCCCTTCATCCTGATCGCTTAGTTTGCCCGGTGGCCCGCTCTAAGAAGAGTACAGCAGAATTTTTTCTGTACCCTGCCTCAGATCTGTGCCTTGATACAATCCAGTTTTGGAGGTCTACAGACAATTCCTTGGACTTCATGGCTTGGTTTGTGCTCTGACATGCACTGTTAACTGTAAGACCTTCTATAGACAGGTATGTGCCTTTCCAAATCATGTCCAATCAACTAAATTTACCACAGGCGGACTCCAATCAAGTTGTAGAAACATCTCAAGGATCATCAGTAGAAACACGATGCACCTGAGCTCAATGAGTGTCATGACAAAGGCTGTGAATACTCGTGTACATGTGATTTTTTTTGTTTTTTATTTTTAACAAATTTGCAAACATTTAAAAAAAGAACGTATTTCTTGCTGCCATTATTGTTTGTAAAATTTTGAGGAAAATAATTAATTTAATCCATTTTGTAATAAGGCTGTAACATAACAAAATGTGGACAAAGTGAAGCCCTGTGAATACTTTCCAGATGCACGGTATATAGCTAGCTTTAGAATGACTTCCATTTACACCCAGAAATAAATCACATACATGAGATCTTTATAGTCTGTTTTCAATGATGATATGTGATGTGCAAACAGTAAAGATAAATCTCGTTTTAATGTGCCTTGCTTATAAAATAGAAACCTACAAATGAGCTATGCTTGGTTTATCATCAATAAATCAATGGGAAAAAATAAATGAGCCAGATAACCGATTGAAGGTGTTATAAACAAGATACCACCTTGATACTTCACCATAGTACATTAACCAAGTCTATTTGCAGTAGATAATCCATAAACGACATAATGGAGCAATTAAGTGCTGATCAAGACACCTTGTGCATATTTTATCTTGCAGGATTGCTGTCCATTTAAAATGTATGAAAAGCATTATAATAGGAGTTGAAAATATTTATAATAATGGATACTTATCTATTAATGTTTTACCCCACTTCCATGTATTGTGTATGTCTTGTATTGTATTGCAGGTATGCTCATATCTAGTGGCTGTTTCTGGCCACTGCAACTTGTTTACTAATATGATTTTGGTATCTTCCTCTATGCTTCCCTCCTGTTTAGTGCTAGTTAGTTTAGTCCCAGCTAGAGCCTCCCCACTTCTTCCATGTTCCCTCAATCAGTGTTAGTTATTCACAGAGACCACCAATGAAGATTGGAAGAGCTCAAGGGATTCAGTGGTAGTTGGTTCAGCAGGTCTAGTGAGAGACCGGGAGCTCGTTGGGCTGAAGAACTACAAGGGGTGATTGTAGTGGAAGTGAAAGGAACAGGTAAGCTTGGTGTTAGGAACTGTTTAAGACTATTTCCATAGGAAATAAAGAAGGAGACAGTATCCTCACATGTAGTGAGCATGTGGATACTTGGTAAAAGGTGCCGCGTCCTGATAGATATGAAAAAGGAAAAAACTAGGGGCTAGTTATTGGACTTTTCAGGCACAGTATGTAAGTAAGGATATGGTCACACAGAGAAAATGTCTCTAAAATTAAATTTATTTGAACACAGAGGTATGGTTCACATATTAAAAACGCAGTCTCCTGGGAGGCTGATGGACATTAGGCGCTGCTCTTCCTATCACTAGGATTAATTGGATTAATACGCCTTTTGGGATCATTAGCCTACCAGGCTCCTTCACAGGCATAAACACTACTCTCTAATACCCCTGTTTCAGGAACACCAATCACTGGCTTCCTGTTTGGCAGTGCAACATTCCATCCAGGATCCTTTGCCCAAAAGGGTTATTATTTACAGATCTAGTTGTCCAGCAGTCCGGACCGATTTGCCTAGCTTCCACAAGAAGCTTTTCCTTTATGCTTTATATTTACTAATGTAATACATTGCTATCAAACTATACTAAAGAGACTCTATGAAGAAGCGCTGAAAGACGTGCGAAACCGGTCAAGTCAATTCATTGCATACTTCATCTTTCAGACACTTTTACGTCTGACCCTCCATCATCAATACAGGATGTTTATATTTACATTTTTACTATCTCATTGATTTTTTACAAGTGTTTTTGTTTAAATCGTTTGTAATACCAATTGTGATCACTAGTCTTTAATTATCTGTTTTGCTCTGGAGGCAATTTGCAATGTCTAGCTAGTTTGCTAGTTCGTTCCATTGGAACGTAAAGTTTTTTAATATGTGACCCATACGTCTGTGTTCAAATAAATTTAATTTTAGAGAAATTTTCTCTGTGTGACCATATCTTTACTTACATACTATTTCCATAGGAGACAACATTCCTGCACATGCAGACATTGTATCTTGCTGGATGCCTTTCTCTGCATGGTTGTCCTCCTGTTGTAGTCTCGGAGTCTGCCAATTGAACCTGTAATTTACTTAAGGCCCTAACCCTCTTTCCCCCAAAAGTTTGTTAAGAATAATAAATTCTCTTTTGCATTCAATGCCACCTAAGGTCTGTCTGTGACTGGACCTCAAGGTAAGGGCATTCCCTGGATGTGTAGGACAAGACTTGAAAAAGTGACCAGCCTGGCCACAAAAAAGGCACAATCTTTTCCCCCTCCTATAGGCTCTCTCATTCGCAGAGAGACATGTGAAGCCCAAGTGCATAGGTTCACCTTCACTTACCAACTCAGTACCAGAAGGCATGGGAGGTGAGGGAGGCAAGGGTGGGACTACAAAGCTCAGAGACAAATGTACAGGAGGCTTCCTCAAGCACTCCTTAAAAGAGAGTCTCTCTGAGTCTGGAGTCATTGAGGATGGCAACCGTGATCAACTTCTTCAGCTCAGTGAGTATATCTTGAGCTGCTATCTAATCCTTGGTGGGTATCCGAGAGACCATAAGAAAAATCAGCCATGAGGGCCTCATTGTTCCAAGTAACCTCTGCTGCCAGAGTACGGAATTCAATGACATAATCAGCAACAGTTCGATTGACATAAGGCCCTTGGCAGCAGAAGCGGAGCATGCGGTAAAGTCAAATACCCATTTAAAAGAAGCCACAATCTCAGGGTAACTCAAGACAACAGGTTTTTGCATCTCCTATAGAGGGTTTGCCCAGGCCAAGGCTCTCTCAGAAAGCAAAGATATCACAAAACCTACTTTGCTTTTGTCCGTGGGAAACGCCTGGGGCAGCATCACGACCTGGTTGAGAAACCTTCTGCATTGGACTGGATCACCCCAAATCGCTGGGGAAGCGGAGCAAAATCAGACATTCCTCTTATAGGGGTAATACTTGAGGAGGGTGCCTGCACAGAGACTGGAGCAGCAGCAGGACGGGCCTGCAACACAGGTTGTACCGAAGCAGCCACAGTGGGAGATTCCAGGTGAGCCATGCGACTCAGGAGCGTTGGAAAAAATATTACCAACAAGTGGATTAATTGCATCTTCTGAATTCATGGCCTTCGCCTACTGTCAGAAACCATGAATCAGACCGAGACAGAAGTACAGTTAAATCACACTTGTTTAATAATAAAAGTAAATAGAACAAACGTAGTCAAAACATAGGATAGTCAGACAAGCCAGAAAGTCAGGAGGCCAGGGATCAGCGTAGAGGAATAGCAAGCAGGATCTGGAGCCAGAAGGAATGTCAGCCAATCAAAGCCTTTAACATAAACGCAGGAGATCTGTAATGTTGACCAAGGCCGAAGGCAGAGATCATCTGGGCTGGGTGGCTTAAGTAGGCAGAACTGACGAGCAGGATATCATCAACAAGTGAGTCCCCCTGTGGAGAGATAGGAGCTGGCAAATAGCCGACAGCTGAGTGGCCAGCTCAGAGAAGCCCTGACAATATATATATATATATATATATATATATATATATATATATATATATATATATATATATATACACACACATATATATCATAAGACCAAGACTTTTTCAGTTTTGTATAGTAGGGAAAGGTTAAAACATTTGCCTTTGGAGAGATTTTCCTTCACTTTCTCTTCCATAAACACAACAAGAAGTGAGAGGAAATTTTTCACCACAACACATTTCTCCATTGGAATATTTTCCCTATACAGTACTTCTGTTCTGGTGGCAACTCAAAATTTTGGAATTCTTTAAATCTATTCTCATTTGCAATGGTCACCAGGGCAAGTAGAGATGGTGAATCTCTACACTACAAACATAGACAGCCATTAAAACCTAGAAGAGTAAAATGATGACACGAACATTGGGCAAGTGATGCTTTAGTAATTTAAAGCGGGATTCCACCCACATTTTTTTTTTTTTAAGTCAGCAGCTACTAACAGTGTAGCTGCTGACTTTTAATAAGGACACTTACCTGTCCTAATTGCCCACGCTGATGGCCCCCCGATGCCGATCCACGATTGATGCAGGTCCCCCGCCACCATTCACACTAGGGGAAACAGGCAGTGAAGCCTTACAGCTTCACAGCCCATTTCCTACTATGCATGCAGGAGTCTCGCGCCGACTTGTGAATGGGCGGCTGCTCTCTGAGAACACACACAGTTCCCAGAAAGCAGCGCACCCCATTCACTAGGAGAAGATGAAGAAGGAGACCGACCGCAGCTGCGGAAGAGGCAGATTACGGACTTCCGCATAGCAACAGGTATTTCAGGTGAGTATAAATATTTTTTTTTTTCACTTTATTTATTTCAATTTTTTTTAATGATTTTTGGTCAAATGTTGTTTTCCTGGGTGGAACTCCGCTTTAAATGTATTTTTTTTAATACTGTATTGATAGCGTCCCTATGGGGCATCCAGGTAATGTGCAGGCTGGGACTGAGGGATGTGAAATTTGTATTTAAATCTAAAGATTTAAGTGCCACACAAAAATATTAGTAAGGTCTTATGCCGTGTACACACGATCACTTTTTGTGATGAAAAAAAAACGACGTTTTAAAAATGATCGTGTGTGGGCAAAACGTCGTTTTATGCCTTTAAAAAAACGACCAAAATTTTTTGCGAACATGCTTGAATTTTTTATGTCGTTTTTCTGAATGTCGTTTTTTGGGTCATAAAAAAATGATTGTGTGTGGGCTAAAACGACGTTTAAAACGACGTTTTTAAACCCGCGCATGCTCAGAAGCAAGATATGACGCAAGCTTGATGGAACAGAGTGCCGTCGTACGTGGTGTAGGTAACCGCGCTTTGCAAGAGCATTTTCAGAAAACGATGGTGTGTAGGCAACGTAGTTTTTTAAAATGAAGTTTGAAAAAAACTTTGTTATGTTTCGTGAGATAAAACGTTTTTTTCTTCATCACAAAAAGTGATCGTGTGTACGCGGCATAAATCCAAACATACGGGGCCAGATTCACGTACATCGTCGCATTTTTGGACCGGCGTAGTGCAACTCCCTTAAGTTAGACCGGCTTAATTTCGAGGCGCAAGTGCCGTATCCTCGCAGTATTTTCGTCCAAATTTGCACCGGTGCAATGTAAATTCCGAGGCGTAAGGCGGTGTAATTCAAAGTGGGAAGGACGTGGGCGTGTTCCATTGAAATGAGCCGTGACCCCATGCATGTGCACGTGAAGCAGACTATGGTCAGCACCTCTCTGAGCATGCTCAGAACTCGGCACAGCGCAATCAGTTAGATAAGAACTAGGGCCCAGATACACAGAGCGATTACGCCTGCGCAACTGGTGTTGCGCGTGCGTAAGTCTAAATGTGCGCGTGCGTTTAGATGCGCGCGATTCAGAAAACGATTTACGCCAGAAATCTACTTTTTTTTGTCCGGCGTAATTTCGTTAGACAGATGCATCCGTCCGCGCAAAAATGCGCTAGACACACCATTGATTTGCTAGTCAAATATGCTAATGAGGGAGTTGCGGGGATCCACAAAAAAACGCAGTTGCTGCGCAGGCTACGCGATGTGCGCAACAGCAAAATGTCCTGTCTAAAGTTAGAGCACATAAAAGCTGGTCTAAATTTTGAAAAAACGTCTACATCTCACAGAAAGCAACACCGTTACTGAGGAGCAGACCACACACACGTGTTGCACTACAATTTGACTGCCAACATGCCAGGGGCATCGTCGCTCATAGCTGCACTAGTGAATTTAGATGACCAAAGAAGGAGGAGGGCACAGAGGATGGCACAGAGGATGGCACGGGAGAGGGTATACCGCACACGCATAGACCTCTTTGGCATGAGTGATTCTGAGGTGTATCGCATCTTCAGATTCCCCCCTCATGCCATCCTGGAATTAACCACAACCCTGCAGGAGGACATCACCAGCCCAACACAACGCTCACAAGCAGTGCAGCCACTGGTGAAGGTCCTGGCAACACTCCATGTCCTTGCCAGTGGCTCTTTTCAGCGTACAAGTGGAGTGGTGGCTGGGATGTCACAATCCTCCATGAGCAGATGTGTGCACCAGGTTGTCCCTGCAATCCTCACACACTTGGCCAACCAAATCATCAAACCCACCACTGAGGACCTGCGGCTGAAGGCAATGACAGATTTCTACAGAATTGCCAGATTCCCACGCACCATCGGGGCCATTGATTGCACACATGTGGCACTCCAGCCCCCCCATGAGACAGAGCACATGTACCGCAATCGGAAGCATTGGCATTCCATCAACGTACAGGTGATAGTTGATGCCCAAGGCCTCATATGGCACGTCCGTGCCAAACACCCCGGATCCACCCATGACAGCTACATCTACAATCAATGCCACATCCGAATGGAATTCTATCAGAACGTGTATGGGAACACCTGGCTGGTTGGTGAGTGACATGGGAGTCAGGCATGACTATCCCCTCCCGTGATGCACACCTCACAAGTGGCAAATGCATGACTAACATTCTCCTGTCTTTTCCCTTCCAGGTGACTCTGCATATGCACTGGCAGGGCCGATCCGCCCTATACGCGGACTACGCAAGCTGCGTAGGGCCCCTGAGTAATGCTAGGGGCCCCGTCGCCGCCGCCGCCGTCCCCGCCGCTAGAGGTCCGAGGCCGGCGGAGATAATGTCTCCGCCAGCCGCCATTTTCCTGAAGACCAGAACGAGAAGGGAGCCCTGCCTGCCGAAATAGAGCTGCGGCACCGCCCACCCCCGCCCCTGGTCTGTGTGTCATATGTGAGCTGTTGTGAAAAGGAGTGGCAGGTGGGCGGTGCCGCAGCTCAATTTATATATTGTAGCTGGCCGGCTCCACCTCTGCCTTCAGTTATGGCTTCTCACATAAAACAAACAGGAGCTGGCTGGGTCTATGTTAGTCTTGTCTCTGCTGTAGGAAGGTCCCGCCCCCCATACCAGCTTGTATGATAGGCGAAACACTGATTCAATCAGTCTTCCATTCCATCTACTATCATACAAGCTGGTCTGGGGGGCGGGACCTTCCTACAGCAGAGACACCCTGCAGCACATTCCCCCCAGCAATCTGCATGTGCATCCATTCTGCTAAAAATGAATACAGAAAATTACATTAAAAAAGTTGCTCCAAGGATTAATCACATGCATTTTTCAGTTGCTACTGAGCCACCAATGTCACCCTTGTAGCGTGATTCAGGGAATTCCTCTTTAGGTGTCTGTAGACATTTCACCTGAAATGTAGGGAGGCACTCTGCTGGGGGCACCTGATGTAAGGAAGCACTCTGCTGGGGGCACCTGATGTAAGGAAGCACTCTGCTGGGGGCACCTGGTGTAAGGAAGCACTCCGCTGGGGGCACCTGATGTAAGGAAGCACTCCGCTGGGGGCACCTGATGTAAGGAAGCACTCTGCTGGGGGCACCTGATGTAAGGAAGCACTCTGCTGGGGGCACCTGATGTAAGGAAGCACTCCGCTGGGGGCACCTGATGTAAGGAAGCACTCCGCTGGGGACACCTGATGTAAGGAAGCACTCCGCTGGGGACATCTGATGTAAGGAAGCACTCCGCTGGGGACACCTGATGTAAGGAAGCACTCCGCTGGGGACACCTGATGTAAGGAAGTACTCCGCTGGGGACACCTGATGTAAGGAAGCACTCCGCTGGGGACACCTGATGTAAGGAAGCACTCCGCTGGGGACACCTGATGTAAGGAAGCACTCCGCTGGGGACACCTGATGTAAGGAAGCACTCCGCTGGGGACACCTGATGTAAGGAAGCACTCCGCTGGGGACACCTGATGTAAGGAAGCACTCCGCTGGTGACACCTGATGTAATGAAGCACTCCGCTAGGGACACATGAAATGTAATGAAGCACTCCGCTGGGGACACCTGAAATGTAAGGAAGCACTCTGCTGGCTCAGGGGCACCTGAGATGTACAGAAGCACTCCGCTAGCTGGGGACACCTGAGATGTAAAGAAGCACTCCGTTGGGGACACATGAGATGTAAGGAAGCACTCCGCTGGCTGGGGACAGTGACATCAGGGCTCCCACTGATTCTGCATTTTGGTGAGTTGAATGATTTCATTTTATATTACAATTTAATAATAGAAATAATGCGCTTTAATCATCCTGACACCATATCAACCTTGGTTCCGGGATGACTGAGGCCAACACCAGATGTTTGGAGGATCTTTATCTGCTGATTGTTAAACTTTCTGGAATACACATATTTCTATTGCAGTGTAGGATCTGGGCCTGCTGTCCCTCCATCCCTCTTTTTTTACTTCCTCTCTCTCTCTTTCTTCATTTATTTCTTCCTCCATCCCATGTTCATCTCAGACTCTAACCACACCCCTTTGAGTCACGCCCCTTTAAGCCACGCCCAATTTTATGCTTAAACCACGCCCATATTTCACGGGTCAGGTAGAGGGCCCCTTAGCAAAATTTTGCTTAGGGCCCCAGGAAGGTCAGGATCGGCACTGTGCACTGGGACCCCATCTCATGACTCCTATCCGGAACCCCCAAACCCCAGGGGAGGAAAGATACAATCAAGCACACATCAAAACCCGAGCAGTGGTGGAGCGCACCTTTGGCCTCCTGAAGTCACGTTTCCGATGCCTGGATAAGTCTGGGGGTACACTGTTGTATTCCCCAAACTTCGTGTGCCATATCATCGTTGCATGTTGCATGCTGCACAATCTCGCAGTGAGGAAGGGCCTGCAGGTTGAGCTACGTGATGACCTGACCCCCCAACCAGACAATCAACCCCTAACCGAGGATACCCCGTCTTCTGAGGGAAGAGCAGTCAGGAGACAGCTCATATTGGGCATCTTTGCACATTAAACACACACATTAATCATGGCACAATGAGAATGCATGCATGCACACCACTGTGGTCCCTAGCACACACACCCCACATCCTCATCAAATTGGATTGGCACCAGTCCACCATGCACGACTGGTGAGCAGTAACGCCACGTCAAGGCTCCAATTATGTCACTGTACATTCATACACCATTCACACGGACCTGGGAATCACTTCTCCCTGGTCCTGGGGAACCCTTCTCCACCAAAATTGAGGATGACACCCCTTTTCCAGCAGGAATGTCACCCCCACATTCAAACAGCATGCACAACCCAAAATTTTTAAAAAAATGTCAGCAAAAAAAAAAAAAAAATGCCAAAAATGTCAGCCAAAAAAAAAAAAAAAAGGGGAAAAAAAAATTATTGCCCTCTGCGTGAGCCACGCCTGGGGCGCCCCCGGCCATGGCCCCGGCCCCTCAGGGGAGACTCATGGGGGAGGGGCAAACCCGGGGAAGGAGGAGCAGCCCCTGATATCTGCCCACCTGGCGGCCTGCCCTCCAAGGTCACGGCAATTCTGTCCAGGGAAGCACCAAGTGTTGCCGTGTTGGCCTGGATAGCCTGGGTAAGGGCCCTCACATCCTGCCCAACGCCTGCTGCTGTAGTCTGCAGTTCATTTAGGCAGGTTGTG